>CM053783.1:295447895-296060395 GCA_028749045.1 Cupressus sempervirens | reverse complement strand
TTCTTTTTCTCTTCTTCTTCATTATCAGAACTGGTATAGGCATTGATATTGCCAACAATGTTTGCCCCATACACTACAAATGGATTCTCCTTTGTATCCACAGTTATTTGCATACTATCCACTTGCATGGATTCAGTACCCATAACAAGATGAGGTGGAGATAGTTCTTGTTGTGTCCCTTCTACCTCTTCCTCTTTACTTGAAGGTGCATCTTCTTGTACATACACTAGACTATCAACATTTTCTTGTGCAGTCTCCTTAGGTACATAGGACATATATTTCACTATAGCCTCCTCTATTTCTTGCCTTACCTCCTCATAGTTACCTCCCATCAAAAGACTTTCTCTTCTTTTGTTCCTTGGCAAGGGCTCAATACCCTTCACAATTTTGTCAGATTCCTCTTTTGGTCCAACATCACAAAACTTATTTATGGATGTAATCCTCATATTCAAATATTCTTCTACTACTCTTCTCTTCCTATTGATCAACCTATTGTATAGGTCTTCAAGAATTTTATTATGAATGTTATCAAATCTCTTATTTCTCATAATTATGTTTCTTATTATAGCATTCTCTAATTGCCTCCTATCTGTACTTCTATACATGCTATAAAATTTATTCAATTGAACAAAATTGTCATCATTTATAATCTGCATGTTCAGATTCTCTACCTTTGGTTTCCATGCCTTCTTTCCTGTGGTTGTATTGGCTTTCTCGCATCTTTCTTAATAGGTTTATCTTCATCATCATCATTTGAGTTTTCAGAACCACTCACTTGCATGGTTTTCGTTCTTTTTCCCGACCCCTTGCTAGTCTACTTTACTCTTTTCTTTGCTTGAGGTGTAGGTTCTTGCTTAACCTTCACCAATCTTCCTCACTTCCTTTGCATAGTAGGTGCTTCCACCTTTGACTACCTTCTTGCTTGCTCATAGCTTGCTTTTACAGGTTGCACTTGTGCAACTATTGCATATGGTGCAATGGGAGCTTGCAAAAATGGTTGTGCCACCATTACTCCTGAAGGTTCTATCATTGCAATAGGTGTTGCTGCGAACACTTTTGTCTTCTCACTAGCCTTCATCTCCAGAACAATTTCCTTCAGCTCATTGAATTCCTGCCTAGTCATGCTAGATTCCTTGAGGATGAAATCTGTCTCTTTCTCTACTTTCTTCTTGCTCTCCTTGATGTGGAGCTTAGATTCTACAATCCTTAATCTTTCATCATATGTTCCCCATCTAGGACATTCTTAGTCCTACTCAGACTCGAGTATGATCTGCACATACCCTTCAGTTAGTTCTACACTCATCTCATAGCCTATAGGCTCAATGAACTTTGCTCTAGGTATCACTTCTTCCATGCATTTGTTATTAGTTTCCAACATGAAGTATAAATCATCCTTATATTTCTCTACCATAGAGGGAGGTATCCTAGACCTTAACTTCACCTTAGACTAAAATTCTTCATCATCCTATCAATATCAATGTCTTTGACATTCTTAGGTTTAGATATGTAGCTTAGAGTTATAATCTTCATTGTGCACTCGTGGCTATCCCAATTTATCACTCTGGAAACTTCCTTGTAACAAAGAAGAACAAATGAGTTAGTCGGGACTCAAATCCAAATATTGCACTATTTGTCTTCTTTATCTTTGCAATATTATCCAATAGCTACACTCTAACAATATGACACAAATTTACTTTTCTCCTTTCAACGACCATCACATATGTTGTACAAAGGAATCCAACTAGTATAGAGTTTACCCTTGATCCATGGTTCAACTTGTACCCTAAGATTTTGGTCAACAATTTGACTGATTTATCCTAAATAGGATCAACCCTTGTATTCCTTCTGTCAAACTTGATTTTCAAGTTTGTCTCCACTAATTTCTTGATGCTTTTCTCATTAAAAGGATTACAACCTTCCTTGCTAAATCCTATGACCTTATGGATTAGGTCATTGTTAATGACAATTTGTGCATCACTTAACTAGAACATATCATCATGTATTTTGCTCAATATAATTTGGGTCCACTCGTGATTGCCAAATTTTGTGTAGAACATATACTTCACCAAATTCAAATCTTCAAGGTGCACATACTCAAACTTCAGGGATAAGTCATTATTACACATGACTACTAAGTCCTTGTGAATCTCCTCATCACCTATACTCTCAATTTTGCAATGTATATAATTCCTTATATCTTCTACATGTAACACATTTTTTGAAACTTGTGAAAATGCGCCTACAAGATCATCTAATAAAGAAAAAAATGGATGTTTCTTGAACTCATATCTTGATCTATCACTAACATCATACACCCTTTGACTAGCCATTCCTTTATAACTATAAATGCTTCATGAAACTAGATTCAATACTTCGTAAAATACCTCAAATTTATGATTTTAGGGCTTCTGCAACTTTTGGCTTCACAAAATTGCTTCACACTTCAATTTTTGTGAAATTACTCTTCAATTTGCTCGAGACACTTCACATGAATAGATGGTACATCAAATCTTGTTCACGATCCTTAAATCATTTCAAATCGCACTATGAAATAAATGCACATCTACCACAAAATTAGAATATTATCTCTATCTATCAGTGACATTGTTCTTACAATTCCTACTTACTGTGATCATGTTAAGACTTGAGCATAAAACCATAGCTTCCACTCTATGTCTTCTACCTTTTGTTAATTACACAATCTCTAACTCACTTTCTAACATTAGTTTTGATCACTAATGCTTTGTTGCTTCTACAATAACTTAATTCAGACAGGTTGAGCTACAAACAATCTGTGACTTCAAGTTTCCATTAGGTGCATCAAAGAATTGCTCTCCCAATACTGTATGTGAACTCTCTGGATTACAAGCCTTCACAAGTACTTCTTTGAATTCATCAACATGCTCTTTAACTACCTCTTTCTGACTATTATCACTTTCATTCTCATTTTGTGGCTCCATTATCAATTAAAATAGAGATGGGGTTTCCATAAATCTTACTCAAATTTTCTATAGGGCCCAATTGTTGCTATGCCTGATGAATATCCAAGGCTATAGATATCTTCTGCTGAAAGATAACTTGCTAAGTAGGTCAAGGTTGCTAGTTAGAGATTTCTTTATTTGGACATTGGTTGTCGTAGTGGTCTTCACCACATGTGAAACAAACCTTAAGAAACCCTTTCTTCTCACTTTCCTTGTTGCCATTACCACTATTGGAATTACCTTTAAACTCTTTATTGTTATTCTCTATGTATTGTGTCTTGTTGGGCTTAATGTTTTTAAAAATCTTTTTGTGTGTCCTTGAGTTTGATTTGTTGGTGGTCCAATTTGTTTTCCTTTTTTTATCTCAGATGGAATTATGCATTTTAATCTTGTGTTCATATCGGATGCTCTCTCAAGAGCTTCCTCCATGGTTCGTGGGGTGAGAACTTCAACCACTCCCTCAATCTTGTTGTTTAACCCTATAACGAATTTCCTAACCTTTAGGTTCCTATCTTGCTAATAAGAGGGACATACTTTAGTAGATGAGTGAACTTCTTCGAGTACTCGTGTACTATCAGATATTCTTGTTTAAGGTTCTAGAAGTCCAATAACTTTTGATCATAAATTTTTTCTAGGGGTAATCATTGGTTCTTAATAATAGAGACAACTATGTGCCATACAACATTGGTAGTCTTAATATTCAGTTCTATGTTGGTGTTTCCCCACCATATGGATACTTCTTTTGAAAGGTAATAAATTCACCAAACTACTTTGGAGGTTTTAGAAAAACTTTTGATCTCAATGTAATTTTCCATCTCAGTTAACCAAACCTCAGTGACTTCACCAGATTTAGATTTGGAAAATCTAGGGAGTTTAATTATCTTAATGTCAGTCAATAGATCACTGACTATCTCTTGCTTCTTTTGCTTTTCAGATGGTGTTTTAGTAGGTTTGGTTTCCTATGTACTATGAGAAGATAACTCCTGCTTAGTTCTAGGAGGAGGAGAGGAGTGGGTATCCTCCTGTCCTTGCGTAAGTTGAGCTACCAATGCATTCATTCTTTTCTCTATGTTTTCCATCCTACATTGGGTGACCCACAAGACTTGGACTAATAGGTTTGTGGGGTTTGGAGGAACAAAATTATGTGAGGCACAATTCTAAGGGACTAAATTTTGAGGAATGGTCCCATTGGACATCTCATTCTCTATATTGTTTCCATTGTTTACCATGGTGTTTGTTTTCCCAAAATATACAAATGGTTCCTTTATCAATATTATGTTTTCATACGTATGCTTAGGAAGAGAGAGAAGATACCGTTATTTGCTCAAAATAAATTAAATACAAAATATCATTTGTTCTTATTATTATTCGAAAAAAGAAATATTTTTCTTGTTGCAACTATAACAATATTACAAAATTTCCTCTTTTGAGGATATAACAATATAGCTTAACATAAATCTTTCTAAGGGAATTGGACACCCTATTGTTGGGTATTTTGTTTGTTTTCTTCCTTGGGTGTATGCTTCCCTTTACAAGATCCTTTACAAGGTTTGTTATAGATCATGAATGGATTCGTTTGCTTGGCATTCCAAGCCTCAATGAGTTTGGTTCTCAAAATTGCCTTCTCGACATGAGTTCCCTTGACTCTCTCCTTCTTGATCCGAAGCAAAGCATGGGCTAAAGTTTCATCATCTTTGGGTTTAGAACAAAGAGAGTAGTTGTACTTTGACATGTTCTCAATTAGATAGAAGAATACATGGTGACAGGGTTTCTTTCAAGAGTAATTCGGGTGTACATCTTATTTTTCATTTAATGTTGCATTTTAAAAGTTTTTTTTCTAGCTAAGATAATGATGAGCCCAAGGTTCAGTGTTGAACCTAGTGCTTTGATACCATATGTAACAAGCTAAAATTTCTAATCCTATTTTAATTGATTTAAATACAAAAATAACAATTCTTTTCAGACTCACAAGAAGGACCATTACAACAATCATAGTATCATTTACACATGAAATAGAGTTTCATTTCAATTTATATAATTAAGTAAAAGGAGTAACATATTTAACCGATTCTTATTCCAATAAAAGAGAGACTAACTATAATAACCATCTAATAATACATAAATTAGAATGCACAATTAAGAAAGTAAAATACCCAAAATGTAGCTATCTTGCATGCAAATCTCCTGCAATCCTTGGCATCTGGAAGAGAGGATAAGCACTACCAAGGGCTTAACCTCCCAAATGTGGACCCTTAAGTGTCCCCACACAATCTCTACTAAGAAAGACCCTCCCTACCTTGGGATTAGGCTTGGGACACCATTGTCCAACCACTGAGCATCCTAGTGTTAGAGTGTCGACTAAAAAATCAACTATGCTTTGGATACCTTCCATGCACCTATCTTGCAACCGCTAGCAACCCCGACTTCTAGTGATCACAACAACAAGCATGCCACTAACCTACCTTGGCCAAGGACCTCTGTGGGCACTATGTACCTAATCACCCACTGCTCAACTTGACAAAAATACTACATTAAGGACTATCATGAGCTAACACAATTTTGTCTAATAACTTATTTTCTTGTTTGAGTTACTAATGATTCCTTCTTTTTAATCATGCAAGAGTATCGTTCAATAATTTCAGCCTCACACCCTTCATCTCGACTATGTTGGTCTTCCTAGATTAGAGTGGAAGCAAGACCAAGGCTACAAAGATAGAGTAGATAAGTATTGAAATAATCTCTAATGCCTCTCTTGACACTTATGTGCATGTGTCTTCCACTAAGAAGTCTGATACCTTATGGAAAATATGAGCAAGAGAATTCTCAGTGAAATGATTGCACCACGATGACGACTGATTCACTACTTAAGGTGAAGAGAATAATTCAAGGCCAATGGAAATAGCAATTGTGTGTGACTACAATAAAGTATGAAGGATTCGTAGGCAAAATGAGAGTGTGTAATATATTATGAAAATGCAGTGTCAGCAGTATGAAGTTGTAATAACTCTGTCAATGATTTGAATGCTACTCAATATGAACTATCAAACAAAATAGATCTTTGCCTTACTCAGCTGCATGCCCAGTTATGAGCAAGAAAGTAAGAAGGTGGAAATGAGTTACAACCAAAAGCCATCAACACATATGTGACACTATTAGTAAAATGATCATTGAACAATACAAGGCCTGATGAATAATAGAGAAATATGACTGCTCATGATAAAATAATAAAACTATTGCCAAGGAAAAATAATAACTCACACTAATGTATTAATATAAAATATCATACTATATCTACATACACTTGTATATGTACGTGAACATGTGTGTACCTATATTTATAGACACACACACACACACACACACACACACACACACACACAGATATGTGTGTGTGATATTCCAACAACATATCAAGTGTATACGTCATATATCAAGTGGCATATATATATGTCTCATTCAAATTTACACCTATACACATATATGTGTATATACATATGTGATAATATGTAGATACTATGGTATTGCTATATTAAGACATGACAGATATCTCAAGAA
This sequence comes from Cupressus sempervirens, assembly GCA_028749045.1. Lineage (NCBI taxonomy): Eukaryota > Viridiplantae > Streptophyta > Pinopsida > Cupressales > Cupressaceae > Cupressus > Cupressus sempervirens. The sequence continues at coordinate 296,053,859 of CM053783.1, read as the reverse complement.
GCTTTGAGATCAATCCAATTTATAAGGTAACACTTTAGTTCTTAGCTTTTAAGTTAATGCTTAGTATATATTTTTTTAATAATACATATTTATTGATTGGTAAAATCAAGGTTACTATAACAATAAATCATTTTCATAAAACATCATAACGATTAACCGCCATTTCACTTTCTATGAAATTATAACAAATAACCAACTTTTTCATTTCACATGAAACCGTAATGTTTAACTAAATTAACCAGTCAATCAACTTCACATGAAATCTCAACGACGATAAGAACATTTTTAAATTAAGCAAAATTTGGGATGTAGCATCATATAACTATCTCCATATCTCTATCTTTCTCTCTCCTTCTCCCCCTTTAACTATCTATTGTTTCTATTCCTCTTCCTCTCTTGTCTCTATATCTAAAAATGTCTCGCTTTCTTTATCCTCTCTTCCTAAACCTTTATAACTATATATCTAAAACCTTTATAACTATATATCTATCCTTCAATATTTATTTTCATTTCTTTGTTATTCTTCTATATTCCTCCTACTTCTATCTCATAATATACATAACATATTCTCATAGCATACATGACATGAGAAGAGTGTGTCGGTAATGAAATCAAACATAATATGAGTCTCTTGATAATAAGATTAAGTTATTGTATTTGTCGTAGGCAATATACTATTGCAATCAGTTCTACTTAAGTTGTGATTAATTTTATTTATTTCAACCAATTACATTTCAATATTTTTATTTTGAGAGTTCCTTTTTAAATTTTTCTAATGTATATGTGAGAGATTTATAATTTTTAAAATCCGTAAAATTATTTTACTTCAATTTTATTGGCTCATACCTTTGGGGTGTTATAGGGTGGATTTCTAGGAAGCATACCCATATTATGAGGCAATATTTTCGATATGAAAATATGAAATAAGATCAAACATATTTTAATACATTTTCAAAAAATTAATACTTTAAATGCTAACAATTTTTAAAAAAAAATGATTAATTTAAAAAATTATAAATTGAATATAAGAATTTTTAACATCTCAAATATTATGAAAATATTAAATTATAATTAAATTATATTATACATTATCATTATCAATTTGGTGTTCTTATAATTATTAATTATTAGATTTAATCTATTCTATCTAATTAAACTATTATAACTTGACGGAAGCCACTATAAGCCCAAAAAAAAGAAGAAAAAAACGCCACAATTTACCCTTATTCTATTTATCTAACTAATTAGATAGAAAAAAGGATTTTCCTCTATCAGGTTCTCCTTCAGTCTCCTCTTTTATTACATCCTTGTTACAATGCTCGTATAGCAGAGGCGAGCAAGAACAGAGAGCAAAACACTAGCGAGTAATTGGTAGAGATGCAGATGAATCAGACAGCTTCAAAGGTATCAATGAAATCTGCAGGGTTCTCTACCTTTCCAACTACCATATTATCATAAAAAGCTTGCCTGTATTGGGAGAATGTAAAAGGCCTGTAACGCCGTGGATGATCATCGTCCACAAGTTCCTCCGGGGCACAAATTTCTTTATCTGGAGGAAACTGCACAAAATAGGGTATGGATATGCGATTCTTCCACCCTTTGTAAACAACCCTGTGCTCTGCGCTGCGGTACCTTCCATTGCTCCATGCCTGCAAGGTGCACAAATTCATCCAGGCAGATACAAATATTACAAATACGATTCAGAAACCCTAGGTAATAAGCTTCACAAATGTTGTTGAATTTCAGCAACCCTAGATAATTGGCTACCTTGAAGATGGAACAATTATAATTGATTCCAAAAACCCTAAATAACTGAGTGCCTTGCAGAAGAAACGATTTTAATTGATTTCAGAAACCGTTGGCTTTGGAGTATTTCTTGGGCTTAATAAGTACAATTGATTCGAGATGCCCTAGATAATTGATTACAAAATAATAAGAGAGACGACAGATATATGAGCATATTGCATGCGAAACAGTTATAATCGATTCCAGAAACCCTAAGCAATATGAGAAAAAGTTGAAAAAAAAATGTTGTAAAGGAAATATGATGTTGCTTTCATACCTTCATGCTGTCGGCCACATTGATGACAAATGAATCAGGAAGAGGATTCACATCTACCCACTTCCCATCCTTGGATCGAACTTGGAGGCCACCATCGTAGCCCTGATAAAGAACAGTAAAGCAGCCGATATCTGTATGAGAACGCGGGATCTCCTCGTCCATTGACATTTCTCTGTCTGAGGCGTAGAGGTTTATACGCATATGACTCGTTGGATTTTCGAAGTCATTATGGTAGAAAGTCTCGACGTCCAATCCTAGGCTTGCTACCATGAGTTTACTGATCTTGTTTGTCAGATCAGCCACAGAGACAATATATGTTCGAATTGTCTCGCTGCGAAAACGCGATTAAAACAGCACACAGTGAATCAAGTTTATGGGTTAAGAAACGGAAGAAAAAGAGGCGGAGTTGGAAAAACTTACCAGAACTTTGGGTTTCCTTCCCCCGGCCATATCTTGTCGCATACTTCCTGCACCGAATTTGAATGTGGGAGTTCCGTGAAACAGAAGTTCTCGATCCAAGGTGTACGATTGTATCCATTCTTGGGTACAGAAACGGAGGCCTTCCCTATAATTTTGTTCGGGTTAGAAGTGCTGCCGTTTTCCACATTTTCTCCAGCGTTAGACGTGGCCGCCTTTTCTTTATCCTCAGCAGGTTTAGATGTGGCAATCTTTCCTTTAATTTCTAGAGGGATTGTGCGCAGCTGGGCGACCTGGGATTCAACATTTTGCAGAAGATCTGCAGGAATTCCATGGTTTACGATATATAAAAATCCCCATTCTTCACACGCCTCTCTGAATCTGGTCAATGCGGGATTGCCTGCCTCTTGCTGTCTTTCTATGGCATGGGAAATTTGTGAAATGTCAATCACAGGGAGAGTAATTTCATTTTCCTGTGAACAAGACATGACACAATTGAGCCTTTTTCCCACCGACACGCGCAGTAATAATACTATGTACGTTACAGTTCATTCAAATTTCTCTCAGGATATTCTTAAATAGCCGCAGAGGAAGATAAGGAAGGGGACAGACAATAGACAGAAACATTGAAAAATACCGAGGAAAGGGGACAGATAATAGACGGAAATATTAAAAAAATTGGAAAGGAAATTTCCATCAGATGGAAAGGAGACACACAACTGCACAACCACGTCCGCAAGGGAACAGGTCATTTCAATGAATAGAACGGCAAACATGCATTTTCAATACAGGAACTAAAAAAGAGCCTAAAAAATGTGGACGTTCATAAGGATTGACAATGAAAGTAAACAGAAGGCTTACTGAAAGAGGGAACGTCAAATTTGAATTTATTATCTTGAAGAAACTTTTACGGATAAGCACAGAGCCAGCCATACACGCATAGCTCGGTATTTAAGCAATCTTGATGAAAGGAAATGGATTATTCCGAGCAGTAGCCTTCTACTAGCAGGGTAATTACCATAAACGTCGAGCCCTAAAATAAAGAATTACTATTTAACTTGTACCACAACTATTTTACGATTTTAAGGCATTTGTTCAGATTGGAACCTCTTCGGGAAATCAGATTATGATAAAAGATCAAAATTGACGAACGACTTGGGCAACCCAGACGTCGATCCTTGTCTCTCGATAATCCATTGTTGTGCCCTATTTTATTGGGGTGACTCTGACCTATATAAAGCCTTGTCTGCGCTAAAAAAACGAATCTCATGAATATTTTTGGAAGATGCTAGAGTCCATAGAATTACGAGACAGCAGGGAGGAAACAAACATACGCGTCACGAGGGCGACGTAGGTAAGCACTTGAACTAATTTTATCTTAATTAAAGGAAAAATAGCGGAATCTCGTAACTGCATTCATTGTATTCGATTGCGTGTGAAGTGAAGTGTTTTGTATTTCTGTTGAACTTGTAATAACCGGTCGGAGATTCATGGATGTTGAAGAGGCAGCAAGGAGGATTCAGCTGATTGTGATTGAAAGAGCTGGACCCATCTCTATGGATGGGGTCATTACTGGTGAAAAGCCATGGATGTTTTTGCTGCCTGATTTTCCGTAAACAACCCCACTACGTTGACGTGGAAAGCTTGCGTGCCTGCAATGACCGGGATACACAGTGCCATTGCAAACCCCAGATTCTTGCTACTCTGGAGAGAAAATAGTTTTGGATAAAGATTTAGAAAGGAAATGCATATTTTTCACTTTCTAAAATTTATTTTAAAGCTCTGCTAAATAAATTCATCAGGCTGCCTGTTTGATTTATTTCTGTAAATGAAGTAAGCTTCTTGCTTTACATATACATGCTACTGATTTTGTTTTTGAATAGAAGACCTCTTATACTACTTTTCCAATACATCTTAAATGACATAATTTGCCAAGAGAGTTAAGGTAGTACTCGATCAGTTGAACATACCTAACATACATCTTATGTATATCTCCAGTTCTGAAAACTGCATGCCATATGTGCAGTTTTTTTGACTTATTCTCTCATTGCATATAGGTGATGCTCAATGGACTCATCATCTGATGCTCAACCTTGGAATCTACTGGACTCATCATCTGATGCTCAACCTTGGAATCTACCGCCACAATTTGTCCTGCTAACCTTGTTACTCTGTTTGAATACCTAAAACAATTTTTTGCCTTTTGAATATTTACCCGAATATACACAGGTGATTTCCATTTTTTTAAAAACTACTTACCTGGTACTGCTAGATTGTCCGAGTATGAAAATTATAGAGAGATCCAAGGAGCAGAAACATGGATATTAACCTTGGGCAACCAGGCATCTATTTGTTGGTAAATGAACCCCTTTGAAGTGAGACAGGGGGCATAGCTTCAGGCTTCAGCCATCATTCATCTTGAATTCCCCATTCCCATCAAGACTGATTTCACAGTTTCCTTTCTCTGCCCAGATTCTTTCATTTTAGAACCTAATCATAGCTCATCATAGAGAAGAGATATCTCTTGAGGCTCAACGTTGTCCTTCCAACTATGCTCAACTGTTCAGAAACTATCCATTTCTTGTGAATGATTGTGCTGACTTATATTCCCAATTTTGCTTCATTTTTCATGAGCACACCTCATCATCGTCATCTGAGAGTCCAACATTGTTGCCACACTAAAATTAACCTAAGCAAACCACTAAACTAACAGGCCCAAAAGGAGGTCCCCATTTGCATCACTTCATACCTTAGGTGTTTCATGCCTTGTGAGCATTACTTCATACCTTGTGTGTTTTCATGTGTATTGCTTTCTGCCTTACAGGTTTTCATTGCAATCTGTACATTTATGTCCACAATACAGGTTTTCATTGCTTTCTGTACATTTATGTGCACAATACATATATTCAGGCTTCACTTCCTATCACCTTATTGATCTATGTAAGTGCTTCATGCCTTGCATATGTCTATGGATATGCTTGTATCCCATGTGTATCTATATGCTTGCTTCAAGTCTGATATGTTTTCAACATGAATACTCCATGGGTATTTTTGTAACTTGATGCAGAGATAAACTCAACGGAAGCAAAAACAAAGGGAATCAGCACAAGAAAGAGATAGATAATAATATTCTTCTAATTAATTCAGCAAATGAACAATGTATACACTTTCTCTCTTACAGATTTCTTCTTCTTGTAATTTCATATCCAAAAACTTGCTCCTAAACCTAAACTTAAACCTAAAACTCTATATATACTTGCTAAGACAGAACGTTATAGATTATTACAAAATAGGAAGAAAAGCTTATAGAATACTCTAGATCAATATAGAACGGGGAAGGATGTGACCCCACAATGATCTATACGAATCCCAAGAAAAGATCTTATCATAATGACAAAATCGGGATAAATTCTTCATGCAGAAATCATGTCCAAAATATTTTATGTGGGTGTTCCTGCACCATACTCCCCAGAAAATTTTATCTCAAGCCCACTTGAGATGAGTGCTTGTAGAGTGGTACCTTGCTTTTTGATATTTTGTTCGGTCATCGACATAGCATCTACATTCGAATAACCTCTGAGTTTTACCAAATACTACTTGGACTCCTTTCCTCTTGTCTGCTGTATGACTTTGGTGTCAAGTATCCTTTCTAGCTGTGGTGACTGCTTAAATGGTAGACGTTGAATGTCTTCTGTATCAGCAATCTATCCTATATCAATTTCTTCGGTGGGTGCTTTGCATGGTGTGAGGTCTGCTATGTTGAAGATGGGAGAAATGCCAATCTCAGGGGGCAATCGAATCTCATAAGCATTGGTTCCAAACTTCTTCAATATTTGACAAGGACCTAGTTTTCTCAACATAAGCTTGGTAGATTTACCTTTTGGTAGCCTCTCTTTCTTGAGATTTGCCCATACTAAATCTCCCACTTCAAATTCTAAGTGTCTCCGTTTTTGATCTGCATGCTTCTTATACTTGTTAGAGGTTTGTTGGAGTTGTGCTTTGACTTCATCATGGATTTCTTTTATGGCTGTAGCAAATTCTTCTCCTTGGGCACTAACTTGTTGTTGTGAACTCATATCTCTTAACTCAAAAATCCCTCTAGGATGAATTCCATACACCACTTGAAATGGTGACTTGCTTGTACTTCTATTGATGGAGTCATTATATGCAAATTCAGCTTGGGGTAGGATTACATCCCATTTTACTGCATGTTGTCTTGTGAGTGTTCTTAACAAATTGCCCAATGTTCTATTAACTACCTCTGTTTGGCCATTAGTTTGAGGGTGGTAGGCTGATGAGAATGATAAATCGGTTCCAAGTTTCCTCCATAAAGTTCTCCAAAAGTGTCCTACAAACTTCACATCCCTATCTGAAACTATGTTGAGAGGTAGCTCGTGAATCCTTATGACTTCCTTGAAAAAGAGATCTGCTATATGAAGAGCATCATTGGTCGACTTACATGGTAAGAAGTGAGCCATTTTGCTGAACCTATCTACTACAACAAATACACTATCATGCCCCTTTTGTGTTTGTGGCAGCCCCATTACAAAATCGATTGTTATACTTTCCCAAGGTCTAGATGGTATTGGAAAAGGTTGATAAAGCCCTGCATTTGTAGTCCTTCCTTTGGCCCTTTGACAAATCATACATGTTTCCAGAAAGTTTCTAACATCAGTTTGAAGTTTAGGTCAATAGTAGTACCTTCTAACCAATTCTAAAGTTTTATCCAAACCAAAATGTCCACCTATTGTTCCATTATGTTTCTCTTTGATAATGTTTGTCCTCATAGAGCACCTGGGTACACATAGTTGTCCTCCTTTGAAAAGAAGTCTATCTTGTATCAAAAAATCAGGAAAATCAGCATGGTATCTTTCACCAAACTCCATACATACCTTGTAAATGTCACCAAAATTTGGATCTGCTACATACATGTCCTTGAGTGCTTCAATTCCCACACTTTTCAGCTATATCTGGGAGACAGTCAGATTCCTTCTACTAAGAGCATCAACAACCTTATTTGATATGCCCTTCTTATGCTTGATGGTGAAGGTATAGGCTTGTAAACACTCCACCCATTTCATGTGCCTATGACTTAATTTGTCTTGGCTATTCAGAAAACTGAGTGCTTGGTTATCGGTATATACAACAAACTCCTTTGGCAATAAGTAGTTGTAATGTTCCCATCTCTTTAGCCTCTCAATAGATTTCTTAGCCTTTCATCCTTTGAAGGCTAAGTGGAAATAATTAAATTGATTTTTTATAAAGTCATTAAATAATTTAAAAATTAAAAAGATGACTTTATATTTAATCAATTTAATATTAGAGAATCGTCGAGAAAGCATAGCTCATCTATTGTTGGAAAGGAGGAAGCTTCCAGAATAGTGCGATAAGATAACACTTATGATTCTTCTAAAATGGGGGGTAGGAATAATATAAATAGAGGAGAGAGCCTCATGGGAAGGCATCTGGATTTGTTATTGACATTTGCCTATGTATTTGTGGAGCCAAGGGCCTGCAGATAATCAATTTGTCTTTGGGAACGAAAATTCCCAATGATAGCAATTTTGAGGGTGTGAAACATCACCTGAATTATTGCCGATTGGAGGTGGTATTATAGTCACTTTATTGTGCCGAATTTGTGGCCATGGGCCAGGGGTGAAGAGGAAGAATAAGCAGGGCATTTGCTACAGGAACACTGTATTATCTTGTCATTAGGGCATAATACCATAATACTTGGAGATATTGATTGCATTGTCAATAGAGACTCAAAGCGACTTCAAAAACCAAGTTTCTCTTGTTTATTCATGCATATTATATGCTACTACTGTAGGTGTCAGTCTTTATCAGAATTAAGCATTTATTTATATATATGATACCAGAGTTTGGATTTGATATTAGTTTGTATTCAGATCTTGTAAAGATGTCTTAGTTGTAGATGCATCCTTTTCTCTTAGTGCATTAACAGGTGAAAAGAAGGATTATATTCATTGTGCATCTTGTAACCATTTATTACCAGTAGAAAATTAGGGTAATTTGTGATCAATTTGAGCAAGGCTCATTACAATAGTGTCTCCACCTTTTGAGAGCTTGAACCAATGCATACACATTTCTAGGTCATATGAAGAGTATTTCTGCTTGGCTTCATTGAGTTTTTCACTTGAGAAAGCCACTGGTTTTCCTTCTTGACTAAGAACTGCTCCTATAGCAACCTTGTTAGCATCACATTCTACTTGGAAAACTTTGTTAAAATCAGGTAAAGAAAGAATTGGCTGCTCACTAGTCTTTTTCTTAAGAAATTCAAAAGCTTCATTTGTTGATTGACTCCATGCAAACTTACACTTCCTTCCTTCTTTAATAGTTTCTAATATAGGAGCACATATATGACTGAAATTTCTTATGAATTTCCTATAAAATGTAGTAAGACCATGAAAGCTTCTAACATCTCCAACTAGTCTTGGGGTTGGCCAGGATAGTATAGCACTTACTTTATCTTTATCCATCTTCAAAAGCTACCTTGGGAGATCACAAAACCAAGATATGTCAACTCCTCTTGCATAAACAAACACTTTTCCAAATTTATTACCAATTTCTCCTCATGAATTCTTCTCAAAACCATGTCAATGCGCTCTAGGTGTTCTTTGTCTTGCTGAAAATTAATAGGTCATCTAAGTATACTATGATGAACTTACCATTGAAGTCTTTGAGTATTTCATTCATAAGTCTCATGAAGGTACTAGGAGCATTAGAGAGTTCAAATGGCATTACCTTCCATTCATATAATCATATTTGGTTTTGAATACTGTCTTCCACTCATCTCCAGCTCTTATCCTTATTTGATGGTACCCACTTTTTAAGTCAATCTTGGAGAAATAATTTGCACCTCCCAAACAATCAAGCAAATCTTCAATTCTTGGCATTGGAAACCTATATCTGATTGTAATCTTATTAATGGCTCTAGAATCAACGCACAACCTCCAGGTTCCCTCCTTGGGTGCCAAAACAGCAAGTACAACACATGGACTTAAGCTTTTCGTAATCAAGCCAGAATCGAGTAACTCCTTTACGTGTCTAGCAATCTCTTCATTTTGTTGTGGTGTCATCTTGTATGCAGCCTTATTGGGTAAACTAGCTCTAGGAATGAAATCAATACAATGACTAATGTCTCGTATAGATGGTAAAGACTTTGGCATACCTTTGGAAATCAAACCTTCATATTTAGCCAAAAGTTCTTTCACTTTATTAGGAATTGCCTTCTTTGTTTGAGCCTCCTTTCTATCATTTCCAATGGGTTCTTGTGGTTGTGAGTTAGGCATCAAAAGAAAACAAGGCTTAGGTTCATCCTTCATGCTTGTAAGAATTCGTTTTTATCAACCATCATAATTTTGGCTTTCCTCTCTTTATTTTCTTCCACTTCTTCATGATCAACAAATGGAATCAATCTAATCACTTTTCCATCCTTCTTGATGGTGTATATATTGAGTTTTCCATCATGTTGTGCCTACAAATTATACTGCCAGGGCCTACCAAATAATAGGTGGCATGCATCCATGTCAACTATATCACACAAAATTCTGTCCTTATACTTTCCAATCTGAAAATCAACCCATGCTTGCTCATTTACAAGAGTTTGTTGACCCTTTGTTAGCCATGAAATCTTATTAGGAAAAGGATGAGGTATCCTCCTAAGTTTTAACTTCTGAACCATCTCAAGAGAAACTAAATTCTTAGTAGATCCTGAGTCAATAATGACTTTACATACCTTACCTCCAGATTTGCAAGCAGTCCTAAAGATAGTTTTCCTTTGTGGTGGTTCCATGGTAGTAGGCACTTTCAAAAGTGTTCTTTTCATCATTAAACTTTCTCCTCTTTCAGGTACACTATCTGAGTCAGCCATCTGCTTCTCTTGGTATTCATCATCTTGTACCAAATGTGTTCGTCTTTCACTTTGTGAACTTGAACTTGCTCTATCCGAACACCTAGATGCATAATGCCCCTCCTCATTGCAATTGAAACAAATAATCAGACTTGCCTTTCTACCACCAAATCCACCTCTTGCACTACCTCTTCTACCTCTGAAGTTACCTCTGAAATTTCCTTCGCTTTGACTGGTTTCTTGCTTTATCTCCTTATGATCTTCATGGTTTTGTCCTCTTCTTTGGAAATTTCCTCTTCCCCTTTGAATTCTTCCTCTTCCTCTGCTATTTTGTTCTTGCCTTCTTTTCAATTTGGCTTCCACCTTCAATGCTAGTTGATAACACTTGTGTACTATATCAGGACACAATAAATTAAGTTCTTCTTGAATGTTCAACCTCAATCCATTGAGACTAGCAACTTTTACCCTTTCACATTCACTTTGCTTTGCCCTTAGGCTTAATTTTTGGAATTCTTCAGTATAGGTAGTGACATCTAGCTCCTTCTGTCTTAAACTCTGTCTCCTTTTATGAAGTTGGATTTCATAATCCTCAGGTAAGTATGTTTCTCTCACCTTCGCATACATCCTTTCCCATGAACTTATCATGTTCTTACCTTCTTTGACCTTATCTCCTTGAGTGAAATTCCACCAAGTGAGGGCTGGTCCCTTCAACTTTGACTTGGCAATTTTTACTTTGTCCTTTTCTGTTATATTTTCACATTCAAAATAGTTGTGTTCAAGGCTTCTATCCAATCCACAACAGCATCAACATCCATCTTTCTTGAGAAGATGGGTAGGTCAGCTTTGACATCCTTCTTACCAACTCTTTTAAGGGCTTCTATGAAGTATCTCTAGTCTGTAGGTAAGTTAACCACCTCCTGCTCAGGGGCATCCTCTTCTTCCCCTTCTTCCTCTTGCTCTGAGGAAATCTTTGCTCTCTTTTCCATTTGGCCCTTCATCTTCTCAAATTCATCTAATAGCCACTTATTGATTCTCTCATGTTCTTGCATCTTCTTTGCCAGTTCAGCATTGGTGACCATGTTTGATGTTTCAGCTTTTGACTCTGATCCAGACATAAAATCTAATTGCCTCAGGAGCTTTCCCCAAGCTTTGATACCAAAAATGATGCAGCTATAAATTCAACGAAAGCAAAAACAAAGGGAACCAGCACCAGAAAGAGATAGATAATAATATTCTTCTAATTAATTCAGCAAATGAACAATGTATACACTTGCTCTCTTACAGATTTCTTCATAGTTACACCACCCTGGGGGACGGGGGGACGGCGAAACGGGGGGACAAGTTTCCGGGACGGGGGGACAGAGGGGCCTTAATTTGGGGACGGCGGGGGGACGGTGGGGGGACGGCGGTAGGGGACAAGAGGGGTGTATATATCTATGCATATGGTATTTAAAAATGTTAGTTATGAAAATATGTATTGCAATATAGGATGTAAAGATGTAAAAGAGTGAATACTTGAAACATTGCATTGAATTGGAACATCGAACATTAAACATAAATAGTTGAATTTGCAAATAGTGAATAGTAGGATGTCCCCCATCCTCGGTGGAGGTGGTGGAATCTAGTGGCACTGCTGGGGACGGGGAGACGGAGTCCCCAAGTCTCCGGTGCGTTGAAGTCTCCGAGACGTCGGGCAAAAAGGGGGGGGACGCGTCCCCGTGTTACTATGGATTTCTTCCTCTCGTAATTTCATATCCAAAAACTTGCCCCTAAACCTAAACCTAAAACTCTATTTATACTTGCTAAAATGGAACATTCCAGATTATTACAAAATAGGAAGAACAACTTACATAATACTCTAGATCAATATAGAACAGGGAAGAATGACCCCACAATGATCTGTACGAATCCCAAGAAAAGATCTCATCGTAATGACAAAATCGGGATAAATTCTTCATGCAGAAATCACGTTCAAAATATTTTATGTGGGTGCTTCTGCACCATAACCTTTTCACTCATTGCTCCATTTCAAATGGGGTCCCTTGTTTTTTCTGAATAAGCCAAGTCTTTTGCACTCGGTATTTTCTTCTGACCCTTGAATTACATTGATGATTTGTCATATGTGAGAAAAAGAAATTATTGTCCAAGTGTTGGTTGAGAGAAGGTAAAAAGGCGGAAAAATTACTCAGCATAGAAAACTCCATAACACCTTCTAAAGTGCACCAAAGATGGGAAAAAGTGGAAATTGAGTGGAAATATGAAAACATTGCTAATTGTGGGTCAAGGAGACATGGAGAAATGGCAAAATGGTTTACTGACTGAAAGGGAAGTAAAGAAAAGGAAAACAACAACGAAAAAATTTCTTGACTAATCTCCAGATGCATTCAAGAGTGCTATTCTTGCATGCTTAAGGAATCCTTCAAAAGTTCCAGAATGCATCACTAATACCAATATGTGCAAGGGTGTAGAATCCAGAATGGAAAGGAAATTCTGTAAAACTCTGAAAATCCTCATCAAGGCTAAGAAGCTGTCCTTAACACCAACTCCATAAGATCATGGAATTTCTTAAATGTTGAAAAATCTGCTCTGAAGTCTTAAATTTTTAATGATAGCACCCAGTAACGCTGAAATTTAGAGGTCAAGGAAATTCCTTAGACCTCAAAACAATCTGCCTCCCATGATAGAATGCACTCAGCAGTGCTATAACACAAAGTGCCAACTGAAAGTTTTAAAACATCAAAATCTACCTCCCATGCCGACATGTGCCCAAGAGCACTGAAACACAGGTGTCCAGGAATTTCATAGAGAGGCAAAAAAAATCTGCTTCCGGAATCCTGCCAAATGCTTAAAGTCCACCTGTGATGCTGATATGCACTCCTGAGCGCAGTTTGCAGTACTCAAGAAATGGCGTTCAGTTATTAAAACTAGTCTCACCCCTCAAAATCGCCCAAGGCATGGATTAACAATAGCACATAAAAGTTTGGAAAGGCATAAAATCCTCTTGCTAAGGGAGCCCATAGGCACTGTTTCATGGCACCCAAGGAGTCCCTCCAAACATCAAAAAATCTGTCATCTTGCTTGAAGTGCGTCAGCAGCACTGATTTCTCAATGCCAAGAAATAACCTGAAAACACAATCGTCCTTCATCGTGCATTTGTGCCCACAAGCACAAGACAAGGAGTTTCAAGGAAAACATTTCGAAGTACAAAATCCTCTACCTATGATGTACAAAATGCACTCATCAGCGCTAATTTCCTAAGTGCATGGAATTTCTTTCAAATGCAAAATTCCTTCGTAGGGTCTCGTGTGCCCAGGAGCACAGATCCTTCACAGCCAACAAAATTTTTGAAGAGTCAAAGTTCACCAAAGTATCCTAAGTCACAGGATACGTCCAATTTCATCCATTAAGACTTCATCTGAATTTTATGATATTTAATATAATATTGTTATTTATAAAATTATTATTTTATTTGAAAATAAAATTGAGTTATTTAGTTTAATTATTTAGCAATGTCAAACGATTTTGACAATTTTGTAGATATATTACTTATATTTAAAAATAAATAAATTTATATAAATAAAATTTAATGTCTATTTTTTTCCAAATTTTTATACATGCGAAATTTCATCCGAATTTTATGGTCGACAAACTCGAACTCGAATTTGATCCTTGTGACTTAGTGTCTAATATGTGCCCAGTGAAGAGCTTGAAAAATGGAAAATTAAATTTTGCCTGATAGGAATTGAGAATAATAGTTTTAATTGACATAGCATAGATTTTTACTAAGTGCTTAATATGCACTGAAATGTATAAAATATAAAATCTGGTTAAGTATTAAAATCCTCTCATCTATCCAAAGGGCACTGAAATGATTTAATTAAGCACTGGAAATAATCAAATTTATTTAAGCTTTGAAAATCCATATCCACGGCCGATCTGCAACATAGGAATGAATTGCAAAAATGAATTAATATTGAATCAGAATTTTGGAAATATTTAATCACATTCTTATTTTCTCACATTCTGATGATGGATCACAAATTGTAGTCCAAAACATTGATGCTAAAAAACTCACACGCTAATGAATCCAGAAGCAAAATTACATATAAATACTTAAATCTGAAGTTCCACCCTTTCAATGTATGTGCACCCATGAGTGAAGGTAGAGTTATGATGAAGTTTAACACCTAGAATGGAATTCTGGAGTGAGAGGTGGAATTTTGAAAATTAATTTGGAAGCAGATGGGAAAAATCAGAAAAGAGATTTTTAATGAATTGGAAGAATTCAAGAAAGAGGTGTGAGAATCTTGGAGAGAACTGATTATTAGATAGAGGATTTTAGAAATTTGTAGTAAATTTTCAAAGTTGAGGTTTCCTTCTTTAAATGGTTGAGTTTTTGTGTGTTATATTTTAAATTCCTTGCATGACTTATGTTGATTATTTTATTTTGCAGGAACAAGAATTTTAGTTCCAGATGTTCTGTAATGTCCCCTTTCACCTAGTGCATTAAAAAGTTAAAACAAATAAACAATAATGCTAGCCTATTATTTATTCCCATGTATTTATGCCTTCAATCCTCCTTCCTTCTCAATGGCCATGTTTTTATATTTCCCTTCTCCTCCCTTCCTTTTGTCAACGATTTTGTATCTTTTATATATGACTTACATGGCTTGGTTATGTCGCTTCTCATATTTGATGTCTCTTCATTACAAACAATTTTCATTTGTTGACTATTGTGTCCTTCATTTCTTATGTTTTAAACTGTCGATCTAAATAAGATCGTTGTTTTGACAATATTATATATATGGATAAGACCCTCACAATATATCTTTGTTTGATTAAGACGTGTCTTCCTTTGTGGCATTCTAGTGCCGACTAATCACTAAATTTTACCCATGATGTCTACATTTTGATTGATTGTTGTTTGGGATATCTTCAGCGACATTTTTCCCATTTCCATACATAGTTATCGAGTCTTTGTTGCTGTTAATGTTCTAATGAAGCCACATCGACACAATGTGTAATTGCTAGCATATGATATCAATTTCTTGGACTACATCATCACCATTGTAGGATGTGTCGATGTGTAATTGCTAGCATATGATACCAATTTCTTGGACTACATCATCACCATTGTAGGATCACTTCTATCCTATGTATTTCCTTTTAGATATCCTTTTTGATCTGTTGACTTCTATGGATGCTTTGTACATTGCATCACATATTTGTGTTGACCAACATCTAATGTACATCATTTTGAAGTTTTCACTTTGAAACTTTGATCTGTATAATAGTTGCTTCTTTTATTTTCATAACACATAATTATCTTAGTTACCAGATTCATGTTCTAGAGGCTGGATCTGGATTTGTGTTGGTTTGGGCAGGATCCTTGTTTTACTCAGTGGATTCGTCCGGATTCGTGGCCTGTGAATCTGGATGAATGCATTGTGTAAAACAAGGATCCGGCCCGTGAATCCGGATGAATCCACTGTGTAAAACAAGGATCCTGCCCGAATCAACACGAATCCATCATGAATCCTCAAGGATCCAGCACGAAACAGGCAGACCAAGGTTTTAAGTGGGTCTAACTTCTTTAGTTACTTTTTAAATATTGTTTTAGCTTTCTAACCCTAAAACAACCCTTTTATTCAACATCCAAATACAGTTCACCTCAAATTTTCTCTGTTTCGCTCTCTCATTGTATATTTCTCTTATATATATTCATGAATCCTCCACAAATCCTAATTGGGAAAAAAAATTGTAAATCCACTGATCCGATTCACATGTCCAAATTGGTAACTAAGATAATTATTGCTTCTTATGATCCATTTGTCGCTATATGTGTCATAAGGTCACTGTATTATGTTTATCATAAATTACCATAAGTAACTTGTTATAAGTTACTTCTTGTCATATATTTATTTATTTATTACTTATTTTATAAGTTACTTCTTGTCATATATTTATTTATTTATTACTTATTTTTATTTTGTATTTCAATTCTATTATGAGGAAGCTTAGATGCTGAACATATGACGGGTATGAAGTCCCAAGTGGGACTTGGAGTGGTCGGATTCCAACCTCTGAGTCCAAGGCTAAACATGGAGGGGTCAGAATCCAAACTCTCCAATTACCAATCTTTTTCAACCTTGATTCTCTCCAAAGTGCTTTTCTTAATTTTCAAACTCCAAAACTTCTTGATCGAAATATGATGGTTTGTTTGAGATCTCAGTTCTGATTTTCATGTTTTAGATGGGGAAATCTGCCTTATTTACTAGCCTAAATCAGACTTGGCATGCTTTACAACGGCTTCACTCACACTGGAAATTAACTTCATATCAAAATGTATCCTCTTCTTGAGGGAGGATATTTGGGTGGTAAATCCCAGCTTGGACTTGGTGATGTCAGAATCCGACTTCCCAGCCACTTAACATCTTTCCTTGCAATACATTTTCATCTTGTCTTCAAACAGCTTCTCATTTGATGACTTGAATCTTCATTTCACCTTGAAATGCTAGACTCAATCATAACTTTCTTCTTGATTTCTGGGGTGATCATGATGTTTGCATTGAGAAGCTGACCCTCAACTCACTTAAATAGGGTTTATTTCAGCAGGAGTCCTGATTTTAACTTCAAACATCCATTTTTCAATGCAAGGGACCACATGGAATGCAAGTTTCATCAAGGTTGAGGGGTGATAAATTGAAGGTGTTCATCCAAGGGTGGACACAAGGTGGTCAGATTCCATCCTGCCTATGTCCAAGCTCCTCCACATCTGCAAAGTCTCCTCTATCTCCATTTAGATATTTTTATACCAGTACAATCTTTTCTCCTTCTAGGTTGCGTACTTATGGAATTTTGATGATGAAATCTCTGATAGTATCCCATTAAGCCCAGATGTTTATTAGTGATGCTAATTATCTATCTCTATTGTTCCTTTTAAGTTAGGCAGGTTCTTCAATGATGGAGTGATCTTGACTGTATGAATGGTAGAGAAATCACGGTAATGTGAAGGTGTATATTTTTCCAAACAAGCTGCAATCGCTCTCTCTTGATCACGAGATATAACAATCTCCTGGCGTAGCCAACTTGGTATTTTGTTGACTAACGTCTTTAATGCTCGTGTAGTGGTGACAGCAATGCTGAGTTGGAGCCTCTGCTTGTCTGTCTTTAATGGTATAATTGTCGTCTGTAACAACTGCTTCGGGTTCATTATTGCCTATCTCTCTTGCCCACTCCATCGTGTTCTGGTATCCATGCAGCTCCCGAATGATTTATTTGACTTTTTAAAATTTTTTTTATGAATAGTCCTTTTCAATTAATAAATTTACTAAGATAACAATTCACAAAAAAGGGGCCGGGGGATACAGGATCACCCCGCGAATGAGTTCAAACGGCCGAAGCCAGAAAAAACAACATGACCTCAGCTAGAAACTATTAACTATTCATCAAAAAAAAATTTTAAGCTGCCAAGGCAGTGCCAGCAGAGGGAGGATCATCTTTATCATGAAATCCCCACGCATCAGTGGGATTGTGGGGCGGACTGGGAACAGTCCAGCCGTCAGTAGGATCTGGGGTAGTCGCAGTCTCCGCATCCTTCGTGTCTGGCCGTGGAGGAGAAATTGTCAAGGCCAACCGAGGAAACTTGCCAGAGTGCGCCCGTCCAGGGGGAGGAGCCGGGGACCAGCCAGAACCACCACGCGGTGGGGAAGCGGCGGCGCCTCCAGCCGCAATGTCCACCACTGGGAGAGCGGTGGCGGGGACCCTGGAGGCGCGGCGTGTGTGAATGGCGGCCAGAGGATTGGCGTCGAGAACGGCGACCGCGGGACGAAGAGGCATCGGCCGAGGCATCCGGAGGCACTCTGGCAATGGTGCATGGAGCATTGCCCCAATGATTTAACAATTCCTGTAAGTGCGCAACTTCCAAGGCAACTTTATTAGCTTGTACTTGTATCTGCATAATGACATTGTTACAAATGCATGCCTTAGTGTACATTGCAATGTTAACATCCAAAAAACTGTGAGTGAATAACACTGCATTTCTATCTTTCCATAGAGAAAACAAAATTTCCATCCTGAAGGTATGCCAAATCTGGGAGAACTTCCGAGGAATTCTGGGGGAATCACCCAGCAGGATCTTGTGCCATGAAAAAGGTTCAGGCCTGAAAGGCTTGAAAAAATCATGAATCCAGTGCCAATAATTCTGAGCACGCTTGCAAAACCAAAAAATATGCAAAAAGGACTCAGGTTGACCACAGAAGGGGCATCTGGGATCAGGAACCCCAATGTGCTTGAGCCGAGGCCCCAGGGGAAGACCTTGGAAGGCAAGGCACCAAGCAAAGTGGGCAATCTTAGGTTCAGTAATGGCACTCCAAATGGTGTCGAAATGTTTTCTCCATTGAGAAAGCGAAGATTGCAAATGCCACCGTTGATTAAGTGTGTCCACCATTGGAAGGTGGGGTGAAAGCCATCTGTACCCCATGTTGGGCTTATAATTGGTAAATGGAGTGGCAGGATATCACTTCCAATTATGCCACCAAGGACGAACAGACTGAATCCCCACTTTATGAACTAAGTGCACAGGGATGGAAGACAACAAAAGGTCAAAAGTCTGGCGATCGAAACTAACAAGGTGGTACTGAACTTGCATATCCTCCCATGACCTGAAATTCATGGTGACTCTTGAAAAAATATCCTTGGTAGTGCGGATGCCACGTTTAAAGAAACGCAGAGCACTAGCACCTTGAGTCTTGGCAAGAGGAGTGCCCTGGATGGCAAACAGGGGAGACCACCAAATGTTCTGTTGATTTAAGGATAGCCCATTGCAAAACTCATCACCAACCCAACGAAGCCAAGGTTTAACAACTTCCTAGGCTTTCCAGATGCTCTTTATAACAAAAGAGCCCTGTATGACCACTGGTTCATGCATAGTGAGAAGGGTCTGAAAACCAATCCCCTTCCACGCTGGTCTGTTAACAGGGAAACCGGAAGAAATGCAATGCCTTACTAGTATCTTCTAGGTTTCATCTCCAGAAATAGCTCTGATAATCCATTTTGCACAAAGGGCAAGGCCTTGCTTCTGAGTGGAAAGCAGGCCGAGACCCCCAGATTCCCTTGGGAGACAACAAAAATTCCAAGCAACTCTGTGAAAACCATGATGGTCAGAACGAGAGGCCCAAAGAAAATCTCTGAGCAAACGTTCTAGCTTGAGATAGGAAGCTTTGGAGGGAGCCCAACAGGAAGAATAGAACACATGGGTGGCAGCCAAAATTTTAGAACAAATCTGGAATTTACTAGCAAGAGAAAGCGGCTTAGTGATCCAATAATCAAGCTTTTTGCTAATCTTAGCAAGCACAACATTCCAAAGTTCCACAGGGGAAACCTGGAAAGCAAAGGGAATGCCAAGAAAGCGGAAGATTTCTCCATGAGTAACCCATTTCTATTGAAACTGGCTGAGCCAAGGTGGAGCTGGCAAGAAACACTGGCGGTAACAGAGCGTTTTATGCCATTGAATGGCAGAGCCAGAGGCTTGACAAAAAGTGTCCAGACAATGTAAAGCATTTTTAATGTTTTCTTCATCTTCAAGAAGAGTAAGAAAAGAATCATCAGCAAATTGGACCATTGACTAACTGGGAGGAAGAATCGTATGGCATTTACAGGCGTTTATACCTTTGAGTTCAATTCATTAGTAATTTTCATTTTTTCCCCTTAGTGATCGCTGATAGTCTAATATAATATTCCTCCATGGTTCTTGAATTGGTGAACATTTTATTTTCATTCATTTTTTAACTGTTTATATTTGTATTTTGATTATTATTATATTTGTTAACTATTTATAATGTAATTATTATGTTAATAAATAATATAATATATTATTATTAATTATTATTATATCAATATAGTATTATTATACAAAATTGCATGGATACATATACGGCTACAGTATGGATACATATATAACCATTTTAAGACCTCCAATATGGATACGATTAGATATAACACTAATGAAAAAAATATACGTATATTTAACACAACTTAGTAAGTTATTATAGGAAATTTTTATTACTTCAAAAAATTCAAAGCAACGTAGAGATATCATTTCTACATACATAATTATAAGTTGATTTAAATATTTTCAATATTAAAAAATGGTAGAGTTGCTTTGGAAGATAACCCCAAAATGATGTGCAACTGAAAAATTAAAATATTTCATTTGTTTTCCTCATTTGTTGTAGGTTTCTGTTTATACCAACTATAAAAAGTTGCATGATTAAATTTGTCTTAAATTAAGGAAGATTTACATCAAAGTTTTCAAAAATAAAATCACATAGTATTTGGCACAGTAAAAAAATTGAAGATTTTTGGGTATGCATGGTTTGGGTAGGGAATTTAATGCGCACCCATGCCATATCATCTTCATATCTGTATACGATACTTGGCGCAGTAAAAAAGTTAAAGATTTTTGGGTACACATGGTTGGGTAGGGAATTTAACGTGCATCCATGCCATATCATCTTTGTATCCATATCCAATACAGATATAGATAGGAGGATACATGCGTTTGAGGAGAGGCAAGGAGTTTCTAACAACTATGTTATTATGTATTATTATTTATTATTATATTAATGTATTTTATTATTGTCAATTATTAATAGTAATATTAATCATAGTAACAAGAATCGCCTAGAAATCGTGTGAATCGTCGATTTGGCGATTTTGTTTCGGCCTTCCCGATTTTTTTGAATCGTTGAACTAGATCAACGATCTCATCACCATGAATCACCAATTCAACAATTCATCCAAAAAATTGCCAAAATCGCTTGCGTGAATAAATTCTGGGCATTGACTCCTCTCCGATCATTCTGAAGGAGATTGATACAGAATAAGAGTGGCTCACTGAGGCTGTGGATCTGGTCTTCACTAAGGCATGACTAGGTAGATAGAGAGGCTGATGCTGTGGCCATGGTAGAGGAGGTGGCTAGAGCACACTAAGGCACTGATAGATGCACATGTGCACACAAAGACACAGGCCCTAGTGATGTTATTTGTGAGCCCATCTTACATGCAAGAGCTATGGCTCAACAGTCCTCTTGGACCTACTATAGACGCCTATGCAGAAGGCAGACAAGATACTCAGAGGCAAAGGCTGAGCTTGAGGATGATGATGAAGCTTGATCTAGAGCTTTGTTTTTTTCATTTAGTTTACAAATATTGATAGACATACGTTTCATGGATCTTTATCTTACATACATTTATGATTTGATGTCTTATGGATTTTCATCTTACATACATTCGATGATTTGACCCATTATGATCTTATGATTTCTATTTACTTCAGCTATAATTTACATTTTATGTGCCACGAATGTGATGGATTTTATCATTTATGTTAGCTTCTCTTTGATGATGTTATAGTGTGTTTTAAGTTATATTCAATAAAGGGTATATGAAATAAGTTTTGAATTGTTAAAATCTCTAAATTTCAAGGGTTTTTTTAAATTTGCCATTCGTGGCCGATTTGATTCCGATTTATGGCCAATTCATGACTCGATTCGACCTTGCCGATTCCGATCTGATTCCAATTCTCATTACTTTGATATTTATAACAGATTATTTTATTTGTTTGTTAATTTATTTTAATATTAATCATGAAATCCTATTCTAGGAAGGGAATATTACAGACCTCACTATTAAATTCTTTCCATTTTCATACTCTTATATCAAACATTTGTTAGATATATCACCTCGGTTCTCATGCTTAACTTCATACCACATCTTGAATACTAGGCTTCAAACTTATTCAAATCGTTCACTTCACGTTGATCATCCTCAAATCAACTTTCCTTCATGCACATCAGACTTGTTTCACATCAGAGCTCAATCCCCATCTTACTAGATCCCCCAAAATTTTAAGGATCAAGTTGAAATATCTTGAATACTAGGCTTCAAACAAGGCCTAGTCCTCTAACAAGGACATATAAACTATCTAACAAGGACATGTAAACTATAAGGATGTAATAGATTCCTAATTGGGTGAATATCTTTCACGAGATACTTTTGATTTGTGGATCATTTGTGGGTACCATCCCCACATGGGTTTTCCTTTGGCGAGGGTTTCCCTAGTTAACAAATAATGGTGTTATGAGTTGTATTGTGTTACTGCTATGTTTACTTTTCAGTTTAATCACATGTGCATGTTTTAAGATTGTTAAAGATATCCATAGTTACACAAAAGTTTGTGAAATACTGATTCACCCCCCCATTATTTTCTATTTATAACAATTGGCATCAGAGCACAGTTATGTAGAGGAGACCTAACTGTTTGAGTAAGATCATTATAGATATGGATTAGTTGTAGAAGAATCTAGAGGAAGCTTTGGAGGAACTTGATGTAATCACATAAGAAAGAGACAATTTGAAGACCAAATATAAAGAGGTTAAAGCTTACATTTAGAAATTGAAAGAGCAAATTGAATCTTCTAATTCTAAGAAGAATGAGTCAAATGATCAGATTAAGGATAGTGATGCTGTTTCTAAGTTAAAGAAGGAAAATGAGATTCTAAAGCATGAACTTGAAATTACTAATCTTAAGATAAGCTTGATGGAAGATGAGAAGAAAATTCAATCAGATTAAGATTTGAGAATGCATATCTAAAATCCAAACTTATGAAGGTGACATTTGAACTTGAATCTACATAGTTACAATATACAGAACTTGAAAAGTACAATACTATTGTGAAAGGAGAACTTACACAAACAAAGCAAAAGGAGAACTTACAAAAACAAAGAAACATCTTGAGAAGTTGTATTCAAGCATTGAAAAATTTGATGAATAGATCATGGCACAAAGACCTACTTATGATAAGATTGGTAGTAGATACAATGAAGGAGAATCATCTAAGACATATCTAGTTACTGAGGAACTAGATCTAGTGATCCAACAACCTGAACATCAACAAGAGGATTTGTACAAAGAAGTACTTAGACAAATTGATCAACCTATAGAAGTGAGGAGACAATTTACTGGAAGATGCTTTGCATGCAATGAAATTGACCACATGAAGAAGGATTGTACATGTAAATATACTAACTCTATCTCTACTTATTGCTATAATTGTTATGCTTATGGACATAAAGCTAATGAATGTAGGAAACCTAGATTTAATAATAATAATATAATGTATGAAAGTACTAACCCTGCAGCTAGTAGACCTATTGGAGCAACCAATTTTATAAGGAATGGAGTGATATGTTACAAATGCAACAACTTTGGTCACATTGCTAGAGATTGTAGACTTCAAGTTAGACAATCATGACCTAGATATGGAAACAATGTTATAGGTTGTTATAATTGCAACAACCTTGGACATACAACTAAATTTTGCAGATTCAATGGTTTTGAGAACAACATTAGGACAAACAACATGAGATCATAGAATAAAAGAACACCTAATTATGGAAGGAATGAGGTTAATGAAAGAAGGAAATAACCTAATTATAGAAGGAATGAAGTTGATGAAAGAAGGAAATAGAGTGTGAAACAAGAAGCTAAAAACATTTCAATGAAACATTTGTAAAATAAGGTACACCTGTAAGTAAGAAGGGATGGATTGAAAAGGCCAAGAAAACATCAAAGAACAAATTGAAATCAACAATTGTTGTAGAAGCCCTTTCTATTGATGAAACAACTATCTTTTATAAAAGCAACATGATATCAGTTAGCGAAAAAGGGATAAAATGATCAAGTTAGAATTTGCGAAGTTGGGAACAACATGAACATGATTAAAAGAAGATAAGGTTAATAGAACTTGTCATTTGGAGTTCGTAGGTGAGTGCGCGTAAAGAAAACAAATCACTAGTAGAGGAAATCAACTTTTTGAGGCTTGCATACTTGTGCAATTAATGTAGAATTGAATTAGATCGATTTTAATGATTGAAATCAATGAAATCAACACCATCTGATCATGCATAGAATTGAAGAGCCATAAGAAGCAAATTTGAGAGAAAATTTGGAGTGGCTTGAAGTAGATTGAAATCAAATCCATCCAAGCCCTAATCTTGCGATTTTTTAAGGTATTTATCACCTGCACAATTGTATTTGAAAGGTATTTTAAGTCAAAATCCAGCTGTATGTGATGTTAGTGATAGGCCTAGGTATAAATTCAAGAAACACCCTTACATTTCACTTGAGGATGATTCGTCTGGAGCTTTTTCACAAGTTCTTAGTAGGGTTTTACACATACAAGACATCTAACCATACATCAACAAAAAATTTGAATCAATTGGAGATACTGACATTTAGAAGGACATGAACTTAGTTTACAACAATGATTTGAATCTCAGACAAGGGTTTGAACTTTGAGCACTTAGAGAACCTTAACATTACTAAACACACATTCTTTGAGGAATTTGATAAACATGAGTGGACTAGAATCATACTGAGCAGAATTCATGAGGACATGTTCCATGTAGCTGAAACTCTTGTGATGATTGACAATGATTTGATTAATCAACTTACTAGGTTGAGCAATGAAGGTAGTAACCTTGTAAATGAAAAAGAATGTTAAGAAGTTAGTTGAGACCAACACAGAGTCTCTATCAGATGGGAGAAACATGAAATTGGATACAAAATAAACTACAGTTCTTGGGTGAACTCAGTATCTACTGGATTTATTCATGCAACCTATATGAGGACTGTAGGAAATGAGAAAGTCAATATATGTGAAATCCTTAGGCAATAGTTGGTTGATAACTTGGACAAAATAAAAAAGAGTAAGAATGTAACTTTCAGATTTGAATAACAATTAACTCATTTATTCTTTATAGTAATAAGAAAGCTCCATGGAATGCCTAGTAAGTAATAAGAAAGCTCCATGGAATGCCTAGTTATGAATAAGATACAAGCAAGAGCACAATTGAGTTAATTACTTATTACTATAAAAAGTAGCCTACATATAGAATCACATATGACATTTCTAGAATGGCGAAGAATTTTCAAGTAGAAATGAAACAGAGGTAGGAGGTATAGGATACCACCTGCTATTGTAGAGAATTATAAAGATGAACTATGCTTTATGGTTGAAACAGATGTAACATGCATGGAAGTAGTTGAGCCTAGAGTGAAATTCATTGACCCTATGGGTTATGAGATAAGTGAGGAAATAATTGAAGGATATTCAAAGACAATTCTCAAGTCTGAAAGGGACAGAGGGACAAAGAGTGTCCTAGATAGGGCACTTATGAAGAGAAAGTAAGAGAAGTGCAAGGACAACTATACAACAAAGAAATCAAGAAGAAGGTAGATATAAAGATAAATGAACTATTGAGAGAATCACGTATGATCGGAAAAGAGTTCATAGAAGTAATAGACACAATTATGGAAATGAGAGCTAGTGGACAGTCAAAAATCTTAATTGCCAAACCACTTGCAGTTGAAAGTGGACCCTCCACGATGGTCACCATTGCAACACCATCAACACAAACACCCCTAGCACCATATGTAGCAATAGCTCCTACGAAGAGGAAGAGGTAAAAATAAGAAAAGTTCAACCATCAACAACAGTGCACAGAAGATCAACAAGAAGTACTTCAACAACAACACCAATTGAGATAAAACAAGAAAAAGAGGAATCACCAAAACATAAAAGAGTGGAAGAGTTAACATTGGGACGAGGAAAGAGACAAAAGACAATTGTTACCTATATTGGAAAACAAAAGAAATCTCAAGAACAAGAAGCATAATCAGCAAAAAGGATGAAAACACAAGGAGAATTAGAATCATAGAAAGAAAAAGTAGAAGACACTAGTGAGAGTAAAAAGAAATAGAAACCACAAATAGAGAACATGAATAACATGATAATAAATGAAGGAAATCTGACCAAAATAAATAAGTTTTATGACTTGTATAACAATATGGAAAAGTTATAGATAGAAAATGCTGTTGTAAGCTACATGATATTGTTCAATCAACAATTTAGTAACATCAGTGGGCAAATACCTGATGCATAGTATGAAAGGTTAGTGAATAGGAAAAAAAGAGTGATGGAGGAAGAAAAAACAATAAGGGAAAGGATTGGCAAAATATTATGTGAAATTGAAAGTGAAGAGCATTTTGAAAGTATCATGAAAAATCTTGAACCATTGTTGAGAATCAAGAAGAGAACAATACTGCTAATGGGAGGACGTTATGAACAAGTAAACAAAGAGACAAAGGAAGTTGCTATAAAGGTAATCAGAGAGTATAAGGACTCATTGACAAAAACAAGTCCACAAGATCACAAAGACAAGGATGACACATCTCCTACTACCATAGACACCACAACATAAGAAAAAGAAAAAGATGATGTTAGGGTCATTGGAAGAGCTAGAGTCACCTTGGATGATCCCTTTTCATCTTTTGAATAGGTTGGCAATTTGGCTAGTGAGTAGATTGTTAACTATTCTAGTTCCATCCCTAAGGAGGAAAGAAGGGAGGAAGACGAAAAGAATGAAGGAGAGGAGAAGAAGGAAGAAGAGAAAAAGAGGAACGAAGAAGAGACATAAGAAAACTTAGCCACATTGGCTGAAACTCTTAAGAATATAGATGCTTGGCTACAAACTTGGAGAATAATAGTGCAAGAGACATCATCATTTGGACTACAACTAAGGCACACAGAGGTAGAAAAAGAGGAAGTAACAGAACAACAAATTGAAACATTGAAAGAGGATAGAGGAAAAGGAAAACATGTAGAAAAATTAGTAACAGCGGAGAAAGAGCATACCAAAGACCAAGAAGATAATAAAAAATTATAGATTTGGTTAGTTACACCTACATAGATACCAAACACGAAGACTCCTAGCACACCAAAGACCCCATTGGAGTCACTCCTAGCAAGTATGATGGGCCGCTCTACAAGTACAAAGGCAACTACTATAGAACAATTGGGATTAATTTCTACATATTCTATCAGCAAAATCATTGAGAAAAACAAGGCCACTAAGAGTACACAAGAGACTCTTGAGAAGATGACAAGTAAGATGCAAAGTTTAATTCCAATTCAAATTAGCGAAAGTGATACTCAGAAGAAAACAAACAAAGTATTAGAAGAACTTGATAGTCGTTTCAAGACATTGGTAGAGGCAGCCATAGTTAATGCCCAAGTTGAACTTGATGCAGATATTTTCAATAAGGTATGCAATAATGTCAAGGATGATTTGACAAATTTAGATACTAGAATTAAAGAGTTAAGGAAATGTGTTCATGAAGGAAAGGAATTGTATGAGAAATGTGCCTTGGCACATGAATACATAGACACCTTTACCTCACAAATCAAGAACAAGGAGAATGAATTGAAGAGTATGGTTAGGTAGTTGAAAGATGTAGATGCTCAAGTTATTGACTTGGAACAAATAATAAGCAAGATTCATGATGAGCGAAGAATGTTGGAGGTTAGCAAGGAGCAGACACTACAAAGATTCTCTCTATTAAGAGAACATTCATTCTTGAAGATAGACTCAGTGCAGAAGCAACTTGATGATTGTTTGAAGGCTAAGTTATCTTATGAGCATTTTACTTATCTTGATTTCCAAGCTACTGAATTAGCATCTTATGGCTTATGTGCACTTATTAGTGTGTTAGATTAAGTAAGAGATGCATGGAAAAAGGGATTAAAGAAGAGCTTTGTTGATTGCATTGTATTGTTGCCAAATTCATTAGCATAAAAGAATGGAGGTAAATTCAAATTTTGACTTGTACTTAGTTTTTGACTCATCTTTGCCATTGATGTCAAAGGGGGAGTGTATTGTATGAAAAAATGTATGTAAGTACGAGGAGGTATAAGGTAGAGTATAGACTAAGGGGGAGTATAGTGTAAAAGATGGGATATACTTGTAAAGATATACATTGTGAAAATTTTGTATGGCCATGTGAAGAACTTCACATTTTGCAATTTTGTAATTTTGAGTTTTGGGACTTGGCCAATTTTCCCATATGTTGACATCAATGCCAAAGGGGGAGGTTATTAACAATTTGGCTAAGAGACTAATATGAATACACATTGAGGTTGTCATTTATGGCAACATATCATCTATATTAAGTCAACAAATTGTGAATACAAAGTTTTGGTTTGAAGACTTAGAAAATTGTTTAAGTGCTACAAAGAATAATTGACAACAAAGACATTTTTTTGATTGGAGAAGATCATAGAGAGCATATTGACACATGCATACTTGAGGAGAGATAGAACATGGTATAATGATACTATATGTCAAAGCGCATGTCATTATGAGTTGTACGACAATAGATATCAATGATTTATCCAGTTACACTCATGCACATGCAAAAACATGGCTGAGGCAAGGAAATGGTAAATTGTGTTAAAAAATTACTTAACTAATTAGGAACAACATCCTAGATGTTAACCCTAAGTGGGCTAAGGTCAATTTTGTGTTTTGGGACACATGTGAAGACTTGAAGGCTGACAAGACAAAATAGAAGGGTATAAAGGGAAGATGTCTATACGCGAAGTTGTATGATGTCTTTTGACATTGAAATACACTAAGTTATATGATGCAAAATTTACGTTAGAGTAGAGAAATGACAATATGTGGAGATATGTACAAAGAGCTACAAAGGATAAATCAGATATTGAAGATATCAACATTGTCAAGAGGTTTTAGTATCTATATCTTTTGTGTACAAAATATATCATTATAGATGCATGTTTGAGAAGTGGGCTCATCTTGCTACATTTGTTATTGTAATAGCAACTTCTAACAGGGTTGAGGCTTCTAACAAGGCCTAGTCCTCTAACAAGGACATATACACTATCATTTTGTGGGTACAATCCTCACTGGAGTTTTCCCTTGGCCAAGATTTCTCTAGGTAACAAATAATGGTGTTATGAGTTGTATTGTGTTACTTCTATGTTTACTTTTCAATTTAATCACGTGTGCATGTTTTAAGATTGTTAAAGATATTCATAGTTGGGCAAAAGTTTGTGAGAAATAGATTCACCCCCCTCTTAGTATTTACTATTTCTAACAATTACTTTGTATCTTTCATTCTCCATGCTTGAATTGATGTGATTGCTCCTTGGATGCTTGAAAAGGATTGCCATGTCATTTCTCCAAAATAAAGTTGATAGATGCATCCCAAAATGAGGGAGGTAGATTTGCATTTATACCTCACGAAGCCCTTTTGGGGCTCAAAAGGAGGATGCTGACTTAGGAAATATAATCTTGCGAAAAATCACAATACGAACTCTAACTCAAATTTGGGTCAAAGTTAGTGTCACGACTTGCTTGTTCTAGGTTGCCCTTGGTGAGGCAAAAACAACTCAAATTTTAATCCGGGGTCAAATCTGATATTGTAATGCCCTGCTTGGGAGCACAAGAGAAATAAACCTAACATGTTACAATGTTTACTGAGCTATTTTTAAAAAAAAAAGTTTAAACAACACAAGATGGCAATAATGCGGAAAGCAATATATGCATACAAATCAAGTAGACATAAGCATTTACAAATACAAGTTTCATTAACTAACTAAGATAAATTAAAGCATCATCAATACTAGTAGAAAATTGTTACAACCCAACGTAATCACTCAACATATCAAAGTATTGCATTTCAAATATCAAATAAGGGCTAACACATCTATAAAAGAGTCATATAAAACTTTAACAATTAAGTCTACAATGATAGCAAAATAGGCTTACTTCTAGAAGCTTACTATTGCTACTAAGATAGCAAAGATGAAATATACAGTCACAAAATAACGCTTGAAACACCAAGTGTTATGAATCCAAGTTTTAGTTTCATAGTTCTATTGTTTCGAATTTTGTTGTTTATATTTTCTGTTGATAAGTCTTGTTGTTTAATCTTGTTGCAAGTTTAACTACTTGTTAACTAATGACGCACAATATGCCCTGAGTTTCCAATGTTGAAACTTGGGCTCTGATACCAGATGTAATGCCTCACTCGGGAACACAAGAGAAATGAACCTAACATGTTACAATGTTTATTGAACTATTTTTTTTTGAAGTTTAAACAATACAAGATAGCAATAATGTGGAAGCAATATATTCATACACATCAAGTACACATTAGCAATTACAAATATAGTTTTTATTATCTAAGTGAAATTAAAGCATCATCAATACCAGTAGAAAATTGTTACAACCTGACGTAATCAATTACTCAACATATCAAAATATTGTATTTCAAATATCAAATATGGGCTAACATATCTATAGAAGAGTCATACAGAACTTTAACAATTAAGTCTACAATGATAGCAAGGAGGGAATTACAGATACGAGAATTCCAAAAGGTGTGTGAAATCGGACTCTAATGAAGCATAATGGGCATGGAAGCCTTAGACAGTAAAATAGAGACTAACTAATGATCAAAATTTTAAGTGTCTAGCTCTCAGTTTAGCAGGGGTATGAAATGGCTTCATGCTCAGGTAGAATAGATCAAAGCATAGGAAAAAGATCTCAAGGTAAAAAACAATAAAATACCAAGGTTCCAAGTGGTATAAGGTATAACATCCAAATATCTTTTTGGGCAATCCTCGTTGGCACAGAAAGTATCTTAACATTATACTATTTTAGATTCAATGTGAAGGCAAGATATAGTGGAGTGGTCAATGTGTGATATAACTTCAATAATTTTGTGCATGTATTTGTTTTTCAAGGTGTATAACACAAGTCTTGTTCTAATGACACTTTAGATGAACAAATCACTCATAAGTGAGGTCAAAACAAAATGTAAGAAGCCTCTTAAAAAAAGGTGAAAACAAATTAATGTTAGGGATGCTTTTATATTTCAAATACAACTAATGGCTTATAAACTATTTGCGAGCTTCTTGGAATTGAAATTTAAAACTCTGTAATTCACAACCTGGCATCTTAAGTTACTCTATTAAAAAAATGTTAGAATGATTGAGATGAATAATTATTGCAGTATGTGGCTTGTATAGTTCTATATGTAAGCTTGTAGATTGTGGAAATGCAGTTCAACTCACAATTACCTTCTTGAAATTTGTGCGTTTCTTGAATTCGTTTAGGGCCCGTTTGGTGAGTGGAATAGGAATACATATTCCAAAAATTTTGAATTCCTTATTTGGATGCACCGAAACGGGATTGGAATACGAAGCAAAAATGGAATAAGTATTCCATTTTTGGCCCAAAAATGGGGTTTTGCAATTCTACCAAAATAGCTGTTATTGGAATACGTATTCCTATTCAATTTTTTTTAATTTTAGAAAACATAAATTTTCGGGTCCGTGAATTTCCATCAAATATAAACGGAGAATAGGAATACGTTCTATTCCAGAATACCTATTCCTATTCTGCTCACCAAACGAACCCTTAAGTTGGTAATGTTTTCAGGCATTATGTATACGCTATTTTCAATATATACTCAGGTTTCAAATGATTGTTTTATATGTAGGAAGAAAACATATAGTGTCCGTTTAAGATGGTAATGTTTTCAGGCATTATGTATACACTATTTTCAATATATACTCTGATTTCAAACGATCATTTCATTTCTAGGAAGAAAGCATATAATGTTTGAAGAATCTTGAAAAAGAAGAGTTACTTCCACTTTTAGTTGAAGAGTTCATATGCAAGTCGGAAGCATACAAAGAAACGTAAAATAGCTGGCAAGAAAAACAATGTATTTGCTGTCATTTTACTCTTGTTTTGCACTCTACGTTGTCCACTTCTAACCAGCCAGACTTGTAAGTTAGAAATGGTTATAAGGTAATTTTAGTTAAAATTATTTATTAATGTTAAACTATTTTGACAATTTTGTCAATATATTACTAATATGTAAAAATACGTAAATATATACAATTTAAATTTAATGTCAATTTTTCTTTCCAAATTTCTACTCTTGCCAAATTTCATTCTAATTTTTTGATAACAAACTCGAATTCAAATTCGAAGATTGTGATTTAGGAAACGACATAGGACATGTTATGAATGAAGCTAACTTTTGTACACATAAGCACAGATAAGTTGAATAAGAAGAAGGTTACACAATATCTTGATCATTTTTGAGGAAGGAGAAAGAATCAAAACATATTTTTCAAACTCATCTATAATATAGTTTATGAGATATTTGAAATTCCAGAGGACAAATAAACAAGATGATGCAGTTTTTTCTTGGGCGTCATGTCAATTGATAAAATATGGCGAGAGCCCTAAATAGAATAGAAGAAACCCAAGGACAAGGTATATCCACAAATTGAGTTCCTATGGAAGACCAATAGATGTAATGTGTAGAGAGGGGCAAGGAAAACATTAGAAACCAGAGAAGCTAAATTTTTCCTTAAGTTTCTAAGGACATTGGGCAAGCTAAACTATAAATGTTAGGCATGGCAATTGTTCATGGTGTAGACAACAATGTTAACGGCAAAAATTAATAAACTTGTAATAGAAAAGCACATCTATTCAGATTTTGATGTTTTGATCTGTCATTACAATAATATAAAGAAGTTTTATTTAACTGCAGCGTTCATGCCATTTCACTTTGGGACAAAGTGAAATATAATTTCTTTTCTGAAAAATCTTAGTGCAATGAGCAAACATTTTAAATAAATATGTTTTGTAAAAACACATAAAACTGGAATTTAGGCTTATCAACTATAAATCTGAAATGCAGGGATCAAATATTTTAAATATGTATGTTTCACACGAAAAAACATAAAATCACAATTTAGGTTTATTAACCCAACAATAAGACTCTTGATTCTGAAAATTAAAATGTCAATCAAGCATTCACATTCTCTAACCTTGCTCTTTCAAGAAAATAGTTTTTGAAACATGCAATTTTTTTGTTGAACTAGTTATGATTCGACCAGACTTTTGATTATTTTACTTTTTTTATTTTGGAAATCATGTGTTCTATATCACTGTGTTACATCTTAGAACAAATTTTATGGTGTGTAATTTCTATCACAATTACATTATGGGTTTATCTTTCTATTAAACTTCTACAATGAACATCTATGAATGTATGCAAACTAAGTTTTAGATTTATTTATCCACGATTAAGATCCATGCTTTTGAGAATTAAAATGTAATTCAAATGTGCTTTTGAGAATTAAAATGTAATTCAAATGTTCATTGTTTCAATCTGTCTTAGAAATTTGGAATTTTTTTTGAAATATATTTTTCTATTAAATTGGTCAAACTGTAAATATATATGATGGTTTTATTTCTCATCTTTAATTTATAAACCATTTGCTCTATATATGTTGCACCATGGAGGTGAATGTTCTTTGTAAACAACGTAGAGAAATTGAGGACCATTGCACCATTTACAAGCAATAAACCTTTTTTTATAATACATAGAACTGTGAGAAAAAAATTCTGCAATCAATCTAATTTTTGACAAATACAATAGAAATTTTGGTATCCTCAATGAGGCATTTATTATATAGAATAATCAGATATCATCATAAGAACATTCTTATGATAGCAATCAATCTTGTAAAATATTGACATGGCATATACTTAAAAAGAATTAAACTAAAAAAAATTCATCTAGTTCTTAATTAATAATAATAATAATAATAGTTTAATAGAATGGGACAATCTTTTAAAGAGGGAGGGAGGGAACAAGAGGAGGACGCCATTAGAGATGTTTCCACTATTCCACAAAGCCATAAACATCCTCGTGCTTGTGTAACGCCTCCAAATTTTTAGTAAAGGAACTTAATTAAATTAATTAATTAAGTGGTCCCAAATTTTATATAATATTGTAAATGACATTTAAATAATTAATAAACATGGTCTAAGTAATAAAAAAATAAAATAAAGAATGTTGACTTATCTGTAACCTTTTGAGAAACTTCCCTAAGCCCTTTATAAGGCTAAGTTTTGCATTTTAGGAAGACATGGTAAATATGATATTTTATTTGTAATTACAAGTGCCATTTGGGGTTCTGTGTGGTTATAGTTTCAAAGGTGCAAGATCCTCCCTATTTTGTTGTTGTAGTTTCAGTGGGAGTAACTCACCCTATTCTGCTTGTTGGTTTCTACTTGTGAAGTCTTTTTTTGATGATCAAATTGATGTACTTGAGAATTTGATAATATAATATTTGGTTCTTGTCGAATTCAACTTTTTATTGGTAAATGTTTCCTTGTCGCATTTTATGTATCAATATTGCATGAAATACATTGTAGCCATTAGGTATTTGGAGGTGGTTGTACGATGACATTGTAGCTATTTGAGGTAGGGTCGTACCACTATCAATGTATGAGATATTTGTAATTGTATGAGCATTTGGTTCTAGTCGTATGACAAAAAGAGTGGACTCAAGCAACTTAATTGTACAAACTATGTTGTCTTAGATCATATAGTCCCAATGTTGACCATACATAGGTAGGTGGCAACACATGGATTTGTTGTCTACCATATGAGAGTGTTGGAATGCTAGTTGTATAGAGGATCTTGGAAGGTTGTGTGATGGGGTCTAGTATTGTAGGGACCTAGCCATACAAATTATAGTGTTGTGTAGACAACCATGTTTCAGGTAGGGTAGGAGCATTCATGCCATCAGACGAGACTCTAAGAACTACATGACTGAACTGTCATTGGGACATCCCATTGATATTAGAGCTTGTGATCTTATGTCAGTGCAAGATTCAAAGTTTGTGGTTTGGATCTTATTATGACGACCAATGGTGGTGGAATGTGCTACAAAAGTTTCACAATGAGATCAATGATGGTGTCAACATTCTATTAGATATATTGGAAGCATGTTTGAGTAAGGTGAACCAGTCACCTTCAATATTTATATAGATAATCCTTGCTCCAATTGAGATCACCTTAAAGAACCCAGTTCGTTGAGATATCATGACAAGGAAATTAAGCTAGTAGCTACAAATGTTTAGTAAGATTTTAAGAATTGTATCTCCTCAAGCATTGTATAATGATGACACCATGACAAAGACACTGAACTTGATTATTGATAAATTTTGGGATAACTTTCAGAGCCTTGATGACATTAATAGTGATTTATTTGCTAGGAGATTTACAATACTAAGATTTATGCAAAAATCTAAGTAACCTCTCTTAAATCTAGGATTACAAGGTTTGATCCACGATATGTTTCATCACTTTTTGGTCATGATAAAGGTGCACTATTATGATAAGATTTTCTTTGGCATGGAGAGTATTATTAAGGGGATGAGAGTAATATCACAACCTATCATAACTATGCTATGGGCTATTCATAATTAGGAATGCGTCCCTTCTATTGCGACCTGTACAATGGTCAATAATTTATTCAAGTGTTATGAAGAAAATTTGAAGTCTCAATTACATAAGGCTAAGGAGGTTGGTGATGACAATAAGAGTGACAAGGAAGATGAAGAGCCACATGAGGATACTCAAGGATTTTCCAACACGCTTACAAGTGGAGAAAACATAAGCCTACACAACAACTTGAAGTTTGAAGAGGGTACTTGCATTGAGCCTCCCAAGCCAACATTGATCAATCCACTACATGGAGATGCAGACACTACCAATAATTATTTCATGGGAAAAGTCTACAATTTGTTGAGTCTGGAGTTCTTTTTGTAGAAAATGTGACATATATGATCATTGATTTTATAAAAGTGTGACATCTATATGGAAAGAAGCTTGAAGACTTTATATGTTTAGGATATTTAGAAAATTGTACTTTAATCATTACTTTTGGATTGATGGTTTTTAACCATATTTTTCTATCAATGTTGAAGGGGGAGATTGTTAGAAATAGGAGATATTGTTGGCACTTTCATTGTTGAAAAGATGTATTTATAATAGGTTTTGTCACTAATGTCAACATATGTTCTTTGATTTATGACATACTCATTTTGCATATCATAGAACATTGATCAGTTTATTGCAAGAAGTGTTTGACACTTTTGGATATGTGATCTTACATTTGTGAAGAAGAATGTGTAGACATCATGCCTATGTTTTTTGTACTTAATTTAATATTCTAGATAAGTTATAGCTTGTTTTATGAAGATTGGTAGTAGAGCAGTAAGAAGGTAAACATGCCAGAGCAGTTGCAGTATTTTTTTATATCTTGATGAAAAGTGGGTATTAATGCTAGCAAACATGGAAGATTATAGAAGACTTGTTTGTGTGTGTATGTTCAGATTTCTGAGTCATTTGGCAGTGCATCTCACTAGCAAGGTCAGTGTGTAATGTGCAATGCATCTCACTAGCAGTCGATTGGGTCATTGTAGCATGTGATATATTATTGGCAAGAGTTAAATTATTATTATAGCATATGGAACACTTAATGCAATGTTTGTATAATTGCTTGTGAAAGTGTGTATGCCTTAGCACGATTTCATGTAATTAATTGTACATTGAGGAAACTTTAATAGTCCAACCTAATTAATTATTTGTAATGGGTATAAAAGAAAATTATTTTCCTAATGGGAATGGAAAGTATAGATGTGAGCCTTGATGCTAAATTATTAGAGCATAGAAGATAAGTTTTTGGATGCTTGGAAAAGAGGTATGAGTGAAATCTATCATTTTTAGTGGACTTCAAAGGAACTATTTTGACAAGTAAGTTGCAAATTAGTCATATCATATTGTTGCATTTATCATTGTTTTGTAAAGGTGGTTTAACCTTTCATCCTTGGAGTAAGTGCTCGAGCAACACCCCTTTTGTTCTCATCAACCTTTAATAGGCGTAGAAACTTTTAACAAGGGTTCAAGGTCTCCTAACAAGGACTTGTTCTTTAACATAGGCTATCGTACTAAATGCACTATATTTGATTGCTAACAAGCTCACATCCTTCCTCAAGGAACTCAAATATTAGTGCATTATTTTGTGGGTGCCATCCCCATCGGGGGTTTTCCCTCTCATTGATGGTTTTCCTCGAGAACAGAACTCAATGTATTATGGTGTATGATTTCTTATTGTTATGCATCATTGTTTTATTTTTGGTGATCGGTTTTATAATTAATTATATTTTCTCACAGTTGATTCACCCTTCCCTCCTCTTAGTTGTGGTGTGTGAAATTTATTTAGTAACATTGCTCACTTGGTTTTACAAAAGGTCAAATATGAAGTGAGATAAGATAAGATAAATTTATTAATGTCTAACAAGAGACCATAAGGGTCTATGGGATTGAAAAACATACAAGATACAAGACCGCAAGCAGCAAGAGCACCAAATGATGCCAAGGAAAGAAACCAAACATGAAAAACAAGAGATACATGAAGAAGCTAGGAGCTCAAAAATGAGGCAAGGACTAAGGGTCCTTTCATAAAAAAACCAAGCACCGAAGGGTATGAACTAGGGCGAACAGGTAATTGCCTAAACTACCACTGAGAAAAGATGGGAGGGTATCGCTAATGAGTATAACAACTACAAGGTCTCATAGATCTAGAGTGGTTGGCAATGGTGGCACTAGAAGGCCACTTTGTCCCACATGTAGGAGATGAGAGAGAGAAGAAAGCAATGATAAGATGAATCGGGGTCACTCTCTGGGGGAATAAAAGCTATAAGGTGTGGTTGCAGAGTTGCATAGTCTCTCTGAGGTACAGTGCAAGGCATCTTTGGTCTATGTGGCTGAAAAAGGCTGTGAGGGAGCTGCACTCCCTAAATAAGCAATATAATCTCCCATGAATCTCATAGTAGACAAGACAGTGAAAAATGAAATGGATCTTCATCTTAGCCATGCCCAAGGTACACAAGATAAGATAAGATAAACTTATTCATGTCCAATAGGAGACCAATGAGGGTCTAAGGGACTAGAAATAGTACAAAGGGAAAACACCAGCAGGGGAAGCACCAAATGGTGTTTGCAGAAAGAACGTGAAAGAAAAACAAAAAAAGAACCAAGAAAATGAATAACAAGAACTATGAACTCCTCACACGTGAGAAGTAGTCCATAATGGAAAGGTGGGCATTAGAGCAATTAGGTACTTTGGAAGGTCGTTGTCAAGTGTGATCTCTATGGCATCTCACAGATCTAGTGTGACCTAAGATAGTACAAGGAGGCTGCATCAATCCTTGGGCAGGAATTGTAGGATTGATGAAAGAGGTGATGAGCTATGTAGGGGTCGATGTCGAGCAAAGCTAGAGCTATATAGTGTGCTCGCAAAGCTACATGGTTTCCTGAAGGTAGAGTGCAAGACAATGCTAGTCAATATATCTGAAGAATGAAGGAAGAGATTGACACACTTTGAAAAAATAGTAGAATCTCCCTTAGATCTCATAGTAAATGGGACAACAAAAAATAAAGTGAGACTTGGTCTCAACCTCCCCAAGGTGAAAAAGTTGATAGGTCCTATCCTCCTTGTCAATCTGGTGATTAGTCTCAATATGTAGCCAGTGAGATCCCACTCTAAAAGATCCCAAGGAGATGCAGAGAGTGTGAGTCCAATGATGAGTGAGGTACTATGGGCATAGGATGATCCTATCCTAGATATCAAGGAAGTGCCTAGCATAGAAGGCTATACGTGGGCAGAGCCCACTAGGGGGATTCCTCTAGGTCATTATAACATATTGTCTATAGATGTCGAGTCTAACATGCTCATTCAACTCTTGCTAAGGTGGAAATAGATGGGCTAGAGCATCCAAAGAAAACTGAAAGGGGGGAAGATGATCCAAACTAATACCAATCGAACCCAAGAGGGTAGAGACCTGGGTGTACCAGCAACAAAACCTATGTCCAGAGTCTGAACTTGCAACCTCCATAGAGGAATAGTAAGCCAAGTAGAAATATTTGTGACGACCATTAGAGGAATCAAAAAAGCTCTGGAGCAAGTGAAGAAGCCAAACTAAATCAAAGATGGGCCCCAATTTAAGGGTGAACACCAAACTTTGCTAGAACAATGTTGTGTAGTGTGGATTGGTGACACCTAATAATGCACTGAAGGAAAAGAGTTTGGACTCTCTCAACAGAGGTTCAATCAGACTCCAAGAGGGAGGCGCCCCAAACAGTAGATCCATAGAGGATAGTCAGCTTGACTAGGGAGTCAAGAAGGGACATCTTAGTCGTGGTATTCAGAAAGTGGTGTCAAAAACACTATCGCTCAAGAATAGTGAGGGAGCCAAGGCCCTTGTTAACTTTGGGTTGCATGGCTGGTGTTAGGTTGAACCGAGGTCCAGAAAACTTAACCCCCAAGTAAGTATATAAAGATGCAATCTTGATCTCGATACCCCAAAAATAAAAATGGAGGTGTGATGTCCTAAAACAATTGAAGACTATAACCTAAGTCTTTCCCATATTTGCAACAAGTTCATGTGAGTCGCAGAAAGAGGCCAAGCCATCAAGGAGCCGCCAAAGACCATCAGGGGAAGATGCTAAGATAATCACATCATCAGCAAATAGGAGAATAGAGATCGACACCTAATGCAAGTAACAACCATCACCAGAGAGTGAAAAATCACAGGGAAATGGCTCAAGCTCATTGATGTAGATGCCAAAGAGAGTGGGGAAGAGAGGGCAATCCTGTTTCACCCCGATAGTGCTTTGGATAGGGTCAAAGAAGCCCTGTAGAGTCCTGAATCTACCCACAACACACTCGTATAATCTCATAATAGTTGTAAGGAGAATCTCTGAGATCCTGATGTCCCTAAGACTTGGAAAGAGAGTCATCTAAGGAATAGAGTCAAAGGCTTTGCAAAAGTCAATAAAACACCAGTAACCTTTTGCTGAGTGGTGGCGAGCCTCCTAAATAATGGCTCGTAAGGTCAAAATGTGATCAATGGTTTGAAAATCTATACAAAACCCAACCTGACCTCTAGCCTAGCAATGTTGTTGATTAAGCTCTCTAGACAAGATACCATTCAAAACAGTCGAATAGAG
Organism: Cupressus sempervirens; assembly: GCA_028749045.1. Lineage (NCBI taxonomy): Eukaryota > Viridiplantae > Streptophyta > Pinopsida > Cupressales > Cupressaceae > Cupressus > Cupressus sempervirens. Next base: position 296,013,683 of record CM053783.1, on the reverse strand, counting down.
TTTGGTGAAGGTATGCGCAACCATGATTGTCCTGTAGTTACTGGGGTCAAAAGTTGGCCCAGATTTATGGAGTGGATAGATAATATGTTGTGACCAAGAGTCAGGAAATCTAACACAAACCACTTGATTAAAGAGCACTGTAAGAAAGGGACCTAGGACATAGATACCCAACTTGAAGAATTCAACTTGGAATCCTTCCTCATCTAGAGTTCTACTACTATTCATAACTCTAACTGCCTCAGAAATGTAGGAAAATGAGAAGAGGTGACAATGGGTGGGGGGGAGAATGAGATGGAGAGGGGGCTGGCCAGGAATATCATAGAGGGTAGAGGTGTGGGAGGCAAGGGAGTGAAGGTCCAAAGTGGAGGGAGGGAAAGGGGGTGGTGACGAAACATGGTGTGCCAAAAGAGCTTTGGAGACTAGAAGAATGTGGCACAAAGAGATCTACACTGTAGCAAAGTGAACTTCCATTTCCTATGGCGAAGAAAGCAGCATCAGTCGAGCCTCAATTAAGAGGAAGAGGAGGAAGAAGTGAGTGGAGCATGCAGTGAAAGGATTTGCAGTCCTCATCGAACCATTGGTTCATGGGGTAAGATCTGCAAGTGGGGCGAGGAGTGAGTGAGGAGGTGCAGTGGGGAATGGAGAGAAGGGTAGACTCGCAAAAGGTAGACACAAGTGAGTGGAACATGGAGGTGACGTCCCTAGAGTCAAATAATGGGTCTTGGGAAATATGTCATTTGGGGTGATGGATGAAGAGCTCTACATCACCACTGATGAAGCAGAAAAAAGTGTGAGCATGGGGTGGGGAGGGGAGAGGCAGCTAGAAGATGAGGGGTAAGAAGAAGCAGATAAGCAAGCGAGAGGAGGTGTCAAGGGTCCCCAAAGGGTGATGCTAAGGAAGGCATTGTTAGCAAGAGGAAGGTGAGAGATGGTAAAGTGAAAAATGCGAGGGATGAAGGAGGCCGTAGAGAGAACATAGTCCACAATGCTACCACCACCACCATGTGGACAACAAGTGAAGAGTTCAGAGCCAGGAAAGCGAGAGAGCCCATTCAAAATCACTAAGTCAGATGATTCACAAAGTTGAAGTAAATTTTGACAATACCTAGTGAAGGGCTCCTGACGATCCTCGAAGAACCGATGTAGACCCACAAAACTAGGATCATAAGTAGTCGTACACATGGGATCAACTCTACGATCATGGAGGGGAGGCTATAGGTCTTTGGTCCATGTGTTAGAGTGTCCCAAAATGATGATGTCCCCCATGGCAGAGAATCTGGTAATGTGCTCAAGAAGGTCCTCATAGGGGTCCCCACCATCAGTGCTGTGAACTGCATAGTAGGAAGATGCTAGCAGAAAGTAGCAGATGATGATATAGGTATCTCTATAGAGCGAGGTCCCTCGATCAACATAAATCCACATGAACCTAGCATAACTTTCAAAGTGAAACAAGGAAATAGTACTAAAAAGTTGGTCTCGAATAAGATAGGTAACCCCATTAGAACCTTTGACCCCACTAGAGCACTGAACCTTATCTCTAAAAGAGGAGAGCCACTAATAGCCAAAAATATTATGAAGAGGACACATGGGACTCTCATGTATTTGTGTAATAAAAAGAAGGTCGAGAGAACCAATAGCATTGTTAAATAAGCTAGGCATAGACCAATTGGATACCATTACCGTTCAAGTAGTTGAGGCACAAAGAGCCTATGCTCAACTACCATTGAACCCGTCATTTGGCCTTAGAAGCCACCCTCAAAACCTAGCTAGTAGGAAAGGTGTCGTGGATTACTACTTTAAGATTTCTGATGATTGCATATTTACCCTCTTATTTGGTTGCCATAATGAGGGCACGAGCTTGCTTGAGTTCTGCCACCTATGATCAGGTGAGGTCCTCATCTAGGTATATCTTAGGGGAAAGAGAGAATAACTTTCTCTTTTCCTTAAGAGCCTACAACCTATTAGAGAGGGGAGGAACCAGATGATAAGAGTGCCATCTGGGCCTAACAAACACCTGTCAAGAGTGATATCTGAAATGTCAAGCTGATTCTTGAGGAAAGAGTATTCGACAGTCTAGGGATCATCATTGGAGGGGAGACCACAGACATGTAGGTTTAGCTCACAGATTTTCCTAACCCACTCATCATCAATCTTCCCTTTTACTAACTTCTCAACACTTGAAAGAGGAGCATCAGCCCCAGAGATGCATAAAGAAGCATAAAGAAGCTTGTATTTTTGACAACTAGAAATTGTACCATATCTCATAGAGTGTGGTTCTTGGATTCCAACAAAGTCAACTATTCTACGAGGTTAACATAGAGTGAAATTGACTAAGCAAGAATATTTTGCATTACAACATTAGTAGACTCTACTGTAGTCAAGTGATCAGCAAGCTGCTGGAGTTTAATTGGATTAGATAAGGGTTCCATAGCTCATAAAGAAGGGTGCTCCTAAAATTTCATAGTTTTACCATAGACCAGACATTCTATCAAACCCCTATCATAATGCCACCAAATGCCTCTACACAACAAAGGTCTAGTTCACCAGTCAGACATTCTTTCAAATGCTTCCCATGCAAAGAACCAAATGATGCCTTCTCCCCCAACCCGTGTCTTATGGCACCCATGTGTCACAGGCAGCAAGGACATGATGGGTAGGCTCTGACACTCACAACTCATGTCAAGAGAGTGAGTGTGAGTGAGAGTGGACTGGCCCCACACATACATGACTTTGATAGTCACAACTCCTGACAAGGAGAGTGGATTGGCCTTGCAAAAAAACAAAAAAACAAAAAAAAAAAACATAGCTCTAGCCCCATGACACCTCACACCCAGCAAAGGGAAATCATAGTCACTATTGCAGTCCAAAAGATCCAAAAGTATTGAACCCTCCAAACAAAAATAGCTTGCAAATTTAATGGCCTATGTGAAGCTTTACGACAACTAGAGAAAATAGAAGACCAACACACGCTCACCAATCTGTCGAGAGATGCGAAACAAAACCAAACCAAACCAGAGCATATTGTGGGCAAGCACAGATGTTATGGTGAGCACAAAACTAGTAAGGGAGGCACCAATGATGATAGTAGATGGAAAAATATTTGTGCTCAACCTTGAAGTGTCTCTGAAACATGAGAGTTGGATTCACTACGACCCTACCCATGACACACAACTCTCAGCTTTCATTGCTAACGACTAAAGTTTTCTGAACCACGACACACAACTCTCAGCTCTTGTTGCTAACAAGTGACAAGTCTGTCCCTCTTTGTCCATGTACTGGTCTATCAAAATTTGAAGTCAGTGGGAGCCAACCCTAAGGATCCCATAGAGATATGTAAGACATGATACCAACACCGAGATAAGTAGCTAGGGGGCACAATAATACTGTCTTTGATAACTTGAAATTGCTCAACATAAAAGGCCATCTTTGGGTGTAACCAACCTACAAGATTACACCAATTCGTGGTGATATACTATCTATAAATGTCAAGTCTAACATGTTGGTTTAACTCTTACTGTGAGGGGAGGAGGTGGAAGGGAGCATCGAGAGAGAACTAGAAGGGAGTGAGGTGGTCAATATCAATCCTAATCAAGCTCAACAAAGACAAAACCTACGTAAGACCACAAAGATGATGAAGAAACCAAATTAGGTCGAAAATGATAGCCAACCTAAAGGAATGAGCCCCAAACTCAGTGTTGAGCTGTCGTTTTGCACAATGCTTAATGATAAGAATCCTTTCAAACTCCTCTATTGAAAAGCTAATCCGAGTATCAAATCCAAGGTTCCAGGTGATATCGCGACCTATTGGAATCCACTCAGTTGAAGATAAATGTGAATGTTTACGAGGAGGCTTTTGCTAGTTCTAAACAATTAGGGTAAGATTTGAATCTGCTTGTTGTCTCAAAAAGAATAACCACACAAAAAAGAATATATTTTTGTATTTTTCTATTTTTATGATGAATGCAATCTAACAATGCAACTATATGAATTCCTAAATTAACCAAGGGGTTAGTAAAGAAAATAATGAAGATAGGGTGACAAGAAATTTAAGAAAATAACATGATAAGTAAATCCTAACAAACATAAGCTACATAAGCAATGTGTTTGTGAGTTAAGCTTTCGAAAAGATCAGTAGGTAACCAATGAAAATAGGAGCAATGCTTCCTTAATTCCACTGATGCAATCATCGATTGAAATTTAGTAACCGCAAGATGCTTCAATTTTCATCAAATCACAAGGCCATGGAAAGTGCACTCATGCGAGATGAAAAGCTATGTAGGAACAATATGATGATCTCTTCTCAAATCAAGTTTGTCAGTAGAATTTTTAGACCTATAGCAAACACTAGAATTAAAAGATTGCACAACCAAAAAAACACGATGAAACTATTGGCTCAATTACACCCCATGAACATACATTCACAAAATACAACACATCTAGGCAAGAATCACTACACTTCAAATGCGAAAACCAACAAAATACATTATTGCATCAAAATAATGGTGGCCATGAATACATATTACATTCCTAAATTTATAAGAAATCTTCTCCTCAATTTGTGTTGAGAGTGAGAGATATCTTTATGCAATCATATGCTTCTAAACTTATAAAACAAAGAAAGCATGAGAAAATAAGAAAGAGAAAGCCTTCAGTTAATGTAGGAGTGTATGGAAGTGCCAAAAATAGAAGCTCCATCTTCACTAAGCGTCTGTTTGAGTTAAACTGTTGCCACAATGCATTTTTGATGCATAGAAAGCTCTAAATTTAAAACTGGCAGTTATGCACCTCTGAATTCTTCAAAATCTTCCAAAACACCATTGAAAAGGCGCACCTACACACCTTGTTAGGATTAAACCATAGAAAGAAATAACAATTACATGCAAATATAACCAATATCAGAAAATAATAGATCACACAGAAAAGAACACAAGACACCAAGATTTAATGTGGTTCACCCAAACCTTGGGCTATGTCCACCAAATAAAAAGTCCAATATTTTTACGATCTAGTGATTACAACCCTATTACAATCTATAATCCCTTACAGCTCAATACCACTGTGAGAACCAATTTTTGCATCACAACAATGAAACAATCCCTAACGCTAAGCCCTTTTATACAACTATTTTTACCAGTTTAGGGTTATAATTAATAATTACATGTTGGCCCAAAATTTTGATAAAATATGGCCCAAATTTTTATGTTGTGGGTGAATCGATGACATCTGATAACATTTCGAAGGAATAGAGTTTGGACACACTTGATGGAAGCCCAGTCAGAATCAAGGAGAGAGGGCCCCCAAACCATTGATCCATAAAGAACCATTGGTCTAACCAAGGAGTCTAGGAGGGACAAATTTGAAGAAGTATCCTGGAATTGATGTCTGAAGCACTGTCTCTTGAGCATGGTAAGGGAGTCCATACCCTTACTAACCCTGGGTTAGATGGCGGGTCTCAAACTAAAGTGAGGTCTAGAGAACTTGACCCCAAGGTACATATATGATGTGGTGATCTCAATCTGATGACTGTGGAAGTAGAAGTGTAGATGAGAGGTCTTAAAGTAGTTGAACACCATAACCCAAGTCTTTCTCATGTTTACTAAGCATTGACGAAGGTCACAAGAGGAGACCAAGCCATCAAGAAGTCTCCGAAGACTCAACAAAGAGGAGGCTAGAAGGGAAATCAAGATTTTATGAAGGTAGGAATAGTCTACAAGGAGTGAGGAGTCTTTGAGGAAGGTCTCCAACTCATCAATATAAATACGAAACAAGGTGGGAGAAAGAGGGCAACCCTATTTCATCCCAATAGTGCTCTGACTAGGGGCTGAGAAACCCTCCGATGTCCTGAATCTACCAATAACACTCATATAATCTCTTAATTATAGTCAACAAAATCTCTAAAATACTGATGTCTCTTAGTCTCTAGTAAAGGGCAACCCGCAAGATGGTATGAAAAGTCTTACAAAAGTCCATGAAGCAACAATAGACTTTCTCCGAGAAATGACAAGCCTCCTCGATGATTGTTAATCTCATTTTGGTTTTGACATTATAGTGACAAAACACTGTCATTATTTAGCAAAGAATAGTACAAGCGAAGTGCAAAGTGCATGGCGAGTGATTAGAGCAAGCTAAGAAATCAGTGTGAGTTGAGTGATCAAAGCATGTTGAGCATAAGTCTCCAAAAAAAAACATGTTGAGTAATATGATTAGTTAGTGCCGAGCACTAGTATGTGCTGAGAAAATAGTGTGCTGAGTCGCTCTAGTGCCAAGCAGTCTATACATGCCGAGTGATTTAGGTGTTGAATAATAGTTAGTGCCAAGTTCTACAGAAGACGAGTTACAACATTTAGAGCATAGTAAAGGTTAAGCATCAGAGCCTATTGATGCCGAGTGAATAGTTTAAGACATAGTTGTTTGTTATGGCACAAACTTCTATGTAAACCATTTTTGTCTGACATAATTATGAATTTATGATTATAAGAGATAAGTATGGAGTTATATTACGAATCCCTATGCAATACATGCAACGAATCAAATTAAGGGAATTGTTAGGCGGCAATAAGGATCAACCACCTCCATTGATTATGACCTGATCCATCTCCACCTATGTTTATTAAAAAAAGGCAAACCCTAAGAAGTTTATCATTATGCAAGGAGATGAATGCTAATAGTTGAGAAGGAATTCATGATGGCTATGATGGCTATGACTGAGTTATGAAATGAAGAACTAGTCTAGAGGAATAGAGACAAGCAATGAGAGGATTATAAAGGATAGATTTGATTAGAAGGATCAAGAAACAACCAGTAAAGAGGAGATCTAATATCAATTAGAAAGGTGGTAAAAAAACATCAGGTGCTAAATCATTCTAACAGGTGATATAGAGTAAATATCTTAACCAAGTAGTCCTAACAGGCTCTTGTAAATCATTTAACCGAGTGGCTACTTAATTGTCAGTAAAAATCCTTTAGCAAGGTGAGACCTAACAGTCTTTGTAAGGCTTTAATAGGGCATACTCCTCACAGGGTAGATAAAAGTTTATGGTCAAAACTATAATTGGACACACTTTACAACTGCGGTAGTGAAGATTTGTGGGTGTCATCCCTGCCCTAGTTTTACCTTCTCCTTGGAGGGTTTCTGTGTAACCAAAATCTTATGTGTTATGTGTTAATTTACTTTATGCTATGGATGTGATGAATGATTAGTTAATTTAGTTTACATGCAAACTTATGAGATGGATGTATGGTGAATTGTTTTAAGGTTAAAGTTTTAAAGTGTTGATTCACCCCCCCTCTTATAACTTACTTTCCCATTGGTATTTTCAACAATTGGTATCAGAGATTTGTTCTCTAGAAAGGAAAGTTTGACAAATTTGGAGGTAAGATCTTGAAGATGGAAGTCTACAAGTTGGGAAAGATTATTGAGAACTAGAAGATTGAAATACAACTTGCCCTACATAAAATCAAGGAGGCAAGAGATGAATTGTAGAATTCATTAATGAGAAGAAAGAAGATAGCTATTCGACAAGATGACACTCAATATCAAGAAGCAGACACTACTAGATTATTTAAAGATGGAAACTTAGAAGAGTTTGATGCAACAATTTCAAATATGATGGAAAAGAAAAATGCCCTAATTGAGGAAGTTAGGAACCTGAAAATAGAACAAGAAGCTCAATCAATACCATTTTGTGAGACAATTGAATTAAGAAAGAAAGCTAAAGAAGATAGAGCTATGATTGAGGAAGAGAAAAGACTTCTAGCTAATGAACTTGAGGAGAAGACATCAAATGTACAAAAGATTGCAAACATGCAATTGAATACAATGAATCAAATGATGATTTCAAATCAAGAACTCAATAGGAAAGACATTGAGATTACAACTTTGTAAACAAAAAATACCCTACTACAAAATGAATTGAAGGTTGACAAGGAAAAGCTTAACAAGCCTAGTGAAGCCATAAAGTACTTTGAAAAGCTAATGGAAGCACCGAGTCCAAAGAATGATACTGCTCATTTGGGATATTCTACTTCTGTGAAAGGAGAATCATCTAGGAGTGGTGAACAAAGGAAAAATAAAGGAAATTATAGCAAACCCACTTGTCATCACTGTGGAGAATTGGGTCACACAACAAATTTTTATAGGAGAAACACTGCAAATCAAAACCCTAAGAAGAAATTCAAGGGGCATTGTCATAAATGCAAGAAGCAAGGACATTAGGCACATGAATGCATGACTAAGACCATCGACACTCAAAAATTTGAAGGTTATTATTACAACTGTCATAAATATGGGGACAAGGCATATGAATGCAGATCCAAATTCAAGTGGACATCAAACAAATAGACAAAGGGACATCGAAATGGAAATTCTTATGATTGGGATTACAACACAAGGTATAGTTGTCACTATTGCTAAGAATATGGTCATATCCCTGAAAATTGCATTAGGAAACACTTCAAAGGTAATTACAATAGATGGTTGAATGAGATTGTATGCTTTAGTTGTTGTAAGAGTAGTCATTTTAACAGGAACTATCCAACTTAGTCACTTGCATTGAACAATGAAGACAAAAAAAGGTAAAGAAAAGGTAGATGATGAGAAAGTGAAGATATAGAGGAACAAGACATGGAGAAAGAAGGAAGATTGAAGCACATCAAGTCAAGATGAGGTCACTTCATCCAATGGATCAAGTGATCACATCACCCCCAACTAGGCAATCAAAGGTATGTGTGGAAGTGATATTTGAAATGTAATAATATACATCAGTTCCAAATATCTATTATCTAAAAAGATTATGTATGCATGAATTAAGATGCAATAAAATAAGTTATAAGCAAGAGATATTCTATTATTATGTTGTTGCTGAGCATTTAGAAAATGGTAGTTATAGCCAAGTAATGGAGATATGCTTGTGTTAGTCGAGCTTGCTAGGTAAGCCAAGCACGTTGAAAGTTCTATGATAGTTGAGTTTACATCTATATAAGAACTAAGCAATTAATGTAAATTTAAAGGGTTATATGGTCAATTTTGACCCATTTGCACCTACTAGAGTTTGAAGAGCATGAAGAGCACAAAGGCAATTAGAAAAAGGTGATTCAATTGTTTGCAAACCAGATTCTACTGCAACTCAACATCATTCATCAGATTTGAGAGGTATTTAGATTGTGTCAAGTTACATTGTTTCATACTTCACAAACCCTAGTGAATTGATATGGTAGCTAGTTCTTCAACAAAAGCTAGGAAAGATGGGAAGGAAGAACAACTAGTAATGATGTGAGACAAACCCCCATTCTGAGCAATTCTTGAGATCACGTATAAGGGAGATTCATTTGGTGCATTATCCATGATACCACCAAAGGTGCTAATGATTCAGGATGTTCGATGTTGCTACACTAGAAAGATTGGAGAAGTTGGAGACATGGAAATTAGAGAAACCTACTAGAAATTGTGTGATAATGTGTTTTGAGGGAAGAAAATAAGATCGTCGAGTGAAAAGGTTTGACGCTTGCCCTAGAATTTCCTTAGGGTTTCAAAACATAATGGATTAAGACCATATTGAGCTATATACATGATAATCAAATTTGGTTAGAGAATGGACCAATCAAGATTTCAAAGAGGATTGTACATAGAGTATCAAGGTACCCTACCCTAGATAGACCAAAAAGCATGAGCAACGATGCTAAGGAGGTTATTGAAAAGAACAGTAGAGCCATGTGGAACAAAAGAGGGGTGTCAATTGACACAATTTCAGATCCCTTAATAGTATTTTTAGTAAGAGTTATAGTGCACAAGTTCTTTTAGTCAAACCAACTGGATAGTGTTTCCTGTATGGCAGTTGACCTTGGCTACAAGATTGTAAAATGTGATCATTCTTATGACCTAGCTAAGTTACAACTTCAAAAAATCTCAAAGAATTTGGAAGCCATCAAGAAGGCCAAAAGTGCATCATGTAAGTTTGGCTCATTGATTGTTTGCATATTCTTTTATGTATAAAACACTTTTTCCTACTTTTGGTAAAGTTGTTTGGAAGACAAACCAATCAGCAACCTAGCAGATAGTAGATTTCATTGAACAATTAGGAGATAATTTTGATTCTATTATGATGAGCTATTTTGATGATTTCAAGAAGTCAATGAAAAAAAAGTTAAGAATACCTGTATTACTTGTAGAACAACACTATAATGATATTTGTTTTCTAGTGGATGCTGACTAAACATATGTGCAAGCAACAATTACTAGGGTTAGATGGCTGAGACCCTTGCAATATGAAATAAATATTGATGAGGCTTCAACAACTATTACTGCACTACTAGTAGAGGAAATTGAGAAGAATGCTACATCCTTTGGAAATTATGATAAGGCCAAGTCTAGAATAACTATTAAATTGCAAAATGCCTCCATGATAAGGAAGAAGAATAAGATGGTATAGAAATTGAAAGAGAAGTTTGGAGAAGGTGTAGAAGAAGAAGGAGATGAAGAGGAAGAAGAAGAAGAAGAAGAAGAAGAAGAAGAACAAGGTCAAGGACCTTTGGAACTCACTCAAGGATTGGGTGAAGATGAAGACGTTGATGCAGAAGGTGTCCAAGAAGCACCTAATATTACTAAGAAAAAGAGGAAAGTAAAGAAATAGATAGTGGAGAAACCAAAGAAGACTATGAATAAGTCACAACAAAAGCTAGTTGTACCTTTAACAAGGTCAAGCACAAGGGCTACCACTACATAGGAAAAATAAGTTACTAAGGCAAAAAGAAAGAGAACAAGTGCCACAGTAGAGTCAAGCCAACCTGTCAAGAAGTTGAGGAGGAAGGACAAGCCTCAAGAGGATTCAAATGAGGAGAAGATAGAGTCTGATAACTTGAGTCAATTCAAAGTGGTAAGCCACAATCATTTATCTGACATAGATAATCTATGTGAAAATGTTAAAAAAAATGTAGATTAATCAAGATTTTCACATATAGATTTTGATAACCTAGGGAGTGTGGATAAAAATAATGTAGAAGAGGCCATATATGACATGATGGTAAATTTTAAGTCCACTCTTCTAGAGATTGCCAACTCCATCCCAAAGAGTCTATATGATAGAGTTGAGAAAAAGTGGAAATTCAGTTTGACCATTAAGAGACAAATCATAAAGGCTACATTAGCCCAAGTTATGCCTACTTTGGACAAGCAGATGATTGTAGAAGTAATGGAGAAACATAAAGGAATTTTTTCTCCAAAATATATAGCATTTCAAATATTGAAGAAGCAAGTAGAAGATGTGGTAACCAAGAGTACATTGTTATGAAAATCTATTTATGGGTTATCCACAAAAGGAATAACTAAGAAAGGAGAGCAAGAAGAGAAAGATACTACAAAAGATGTTTTAGCAAAAAAATGTACTATGGAGGTGAGAGAAGAAATAGTTGAGGAATCATGACAAGATGTTCAATTGTTGAGTGTCAATCCCCCACACACAAACCAAGTGAGTCAATATGACTCAGCTATCATCAAGGATGTTCTTGATATAACATCTCAGAATGTTAATCCTTGACTGATGATGATCTATAGAAGCTACAACAAGACTCTACCAATTCATCTATTTAATGCATTAACCTAGTATTGGTGAGAATTGATTAAATAAAGAAGGAAGATAATGCATCTGCAAGGGAGAACCAACAAGCTATGTACACCAAATGTGCCCCCATTAGTTATGGAGGTAAAGGAGAAAGAGTCACAAGATCTACAAAAATATCAAAGTGTAAACCTTGAACAACAAGGTGATACCACAAAGACACCATCTTCTATGTCTACCATAGTCATTCAAATGAAAGAGGCAGAGGCACAACCAATAGCTACATCATTGCCAAGCCTAAATAGTTCAAGTTTACTAGCTATAATGATCATTGATAAGGATGAAATTGAAGTAAACAAGGGTAAGAAAGAAAGTCTTGAACCCATTCCACCATCATAGGATGAAGTACAGATAGAGGGAGAAAAGACTGAAGAGCACAAGTTGACTACTATAACAGAGGAGAAAATTTCTATATAGACACTTCTTACTTTACCAACTTCTACATCTCTTTTCATTAGTCACACTCTTTAGAGGCTGAATACACAGGACACCCCATTGCAAATATCAAGTCCGAGTCCTAGCACACCAAAGAGTGTTGATGCTACATCATTTGAGGATGTCAACTTAGATGAGGTGATTGAATTACCCAAGTTTGATCTATCATCAATCACTCTTGATGAAATGAATATTCTTCAGGATGTTCTACAATGCAAGAAAAAGAAAGAAATTCTAAGGAGGGAGCACAAGAAGAAGCAAGTGTTGCATGAAATCAAAGATATATTCATTGATGCTTTTAGCCTCCTAGATTCAACTATAGAAAAGCCTATAATAGAACAACTTGTCAACATTGTGGACAAGACTAAGGATTAAGACCTAGACACAAATATAAAACTTTTAGAATGATCTGAAAGGAAGATTCAAACATAAGTTATGGGAAAGATATCTAGTGCCATTGCACTTAGAAAGGTTGATCTAGCAACCAAGATGGAAAATGTGAAGGTGTTAGAGAAAATTTTATCTCTATACACTAAGTTGTGCAACATTGATATATTCACCAAGGAAACACAACAAGCTATTGACCAATTGCAAGAAGATTTGCAACTCATAGGTACCACACTCAAACAATCTCCTAGTAATAGTCATTTACATTTTCAGCCGCTACTGAAGACTTAGAGTATGCTTTTCGAGTTGTAAGTAAAGAATGCTAATATTAGATCTATTCTGATCAGTATCTAGTCCATGTTGATACCTCACATGAAAGTATTGCACAAGGAACTAGCCTATGTAGAAGCATTGATGAAGAAAGATCCCATATTTATGCACATGAAGGCTTAGTTGACCTCATTGCTAATCTTGATATTTAGATTTATTCACTTGATGCATCAAGTGACAATTGGGATGCAAAATTAATGATAATTTTGGAGCTACACAGGTCATTTTGGACAAATATACTATATGTGTACTACCCACATGACGTAGTGCCAAAAAATGGGGGATTATACAAATTTGAAGAATTTTTGTCAAGGCAAACATGTACTCAGAAGGAGTTAGAGAACAAAATGAAGCATTTACTCAGGGGGAGTAAAACACAAAGGTAACTTCAACATTTTTGAGCATTTTTGCAAATTTTGAAGTTTTGTAGATTTTGTATAGAAGCCAAGAAGAGAAGAGACATTATCTAACTTATGCATTAAGGAATATATATGCCATGAAAAAGAGTTTTTTTCACTCATGTCCAAGGGGGAGATTTTTGATCTCATTTTGGTTTTGACATTATAGGAACAAAACAATTATTCATTACTTAGCAAAGAACAATACAAGCCAAGTGCATGCCGAGTGATCAAAGCGAGCCAAGAAATCAATGCTAGCTGAGTGATCAACTAATGCTGAGCATAAGTCTCTAGATAAAGCATGTCGAGTAATATGATTAGTTAGTGCTGAGCACTAGTATGTTCCGAACATATAGTATTTTCTAAGTCACTCTAGTGCCGAGCATTCTATACATGCCGAGTGATTTAGGTGCTGAATAATAGTTAGTGCCAAGTTCTACAAAAGATGAGTTACAACATTTACAACATAGTAAAGGTTGAGCATTAGAGCCTATTGATGCTAAGTGAATACTTTATGACAAAGTTGTTTGTTATGGCACAAACTTCTATCTAAATAGTTTTTGGCCAACATAATCATGAATTTATGATTATAAGAGAGTATGGAGTCATATTATGAATCCAAATGCAATATATGCAATCAATTAGATTATGGGAAGCATGAGGTAACAATAAGGATCAACCACAATTGTTGATTCTGACCTAATCCTATTAGAATATATAGTCCACTATATAATTGAGAGGAGGTTGGGGGGGTAAATCAGTTATCCAACTATAATCATTGACATTATCCTTAAACAAACTTAACCATGCGAGTAATATAAACTGAGTCCACAACAAGATACTCATACACAATTAACACCAGATATGATAACTAGGGAAACCCTTGATCAGAGGGAAAACCCTAGTGGGGATGGTACCCACAAGATGATGTACTAACATAAATATTCCTTGTTAGAGGATAGACCCTGTTAGGAGTCTGCACAAAATTTAGTACATATGAGCCCTGTTAGGAGACTTTGAATCCCTATTAGGAGATTCCAACCCTATTAGGAGTTGTGGAAGATAGTTGGACCCACTACCCAAATAGTTTCAATGTTAAGATAAAAAACCCACTGTCCAAATGATCTCTCTATTATTCCTTGTAGAATAATAGAACTAAAATGTACTTCCTTCCTCTGTCTCTATCCTATCAACTAGACTTTTGTGCCTTTAGATCTTGTAACTAGATCTCATACTATGCATCTAATGATCCCTTGGATCGCTTACATACATTCACCAAGCATTCAACTCCTTCTTGCACTGCGTACTAATACTTCACATTTCACTTGATCCTCTAATTCAAGTCTCACTTGCAAAAAAAGAAAATAACTTTCCTTTACACCATATCTTCATAATAATTCCTTGAGTTGGCCTTGAGGCTTTCCCAATTATTTTAAATAAGATAATTAATTAATTCACAATTAGAACAACACTGTCGGCTCATAGTCTATAAAAAACTTCACACATGTGAAACCATGTCTTGCACACATATTGGCATCATCACATGACTATCCTCTATCACTGTTATCTTCATGTTGCCTTTATTACATCTAAGATGAAAGATAATGCTAGATCATCAAAACTATGTTTTCCAGTGCTTTGTTTCTACACTACTTCTAGTAAAACAAGTGTAACTTCTTTAGAACATCAAATCGGACTTTGTCCTTCAAACCACATCATCAAGACAACCTCAAGAACATGTCCTCCACTGTACATCATCTGAAACTTTCTCATCTCCTATGCATACTAAGATTATTGACTACAATTCTTCCAATATTAATAGAATTACTGCTATATTGACATCACTGACAAATCCAGTCATGAATGCAACATATCAATACTCTATGATGCTTAGGATACTCCCCCAATGTAGTATCATCAATATTCATGCTAAAAATCTCCCCCTTTGGAATTGATGGAAACATAGGTGGAAAACATCTAAGTTCCAAGAATACTAATTTGTACTCTGTTGCTGTCATCTTCTCAAATCATCTTCATCAATTTGAAATCTTTTGGAACATTGTACTATTTTTTTTTTTTTTTTCAGATTGACAATAGTTGTTCACAATAAACAACTTCCAATACTTTGTGGCTGTGTCTGCACACTTACACATCCTTCTACATGCTTACATATTCTTTTGCACACTTACACGATTCTTTCTAAATCTACCTAAATAGATAACTCTCCCCCATTGCCATCTCAATAGGTGCTTTTCTTCTCATTTCTTATATATATTCTCTCAATAAATTTTTCATGTACATTTTCAACCCCATTGACATCAATGTCAAAGGTTTCAATCACAATACCAATTGCTAATCAGCTGCTCAAATTATCAACCAGATCGAGTGTCCCAAGATATTGTTCAATACCAAATACCAATTACCAAGAGTTCTTCATGACTTAGTACATATCAGATACTCCCTCGTATAGGAAGCATCAACATTCAGTCCAGTCTAACCATAGTGCTTTGTACCACTGGACTGATGCACTCCTTGCATCATCTACTTTGAAGTAGGTAAGGGCATAGTATCTTTAGGAAAAGGCTTTGTAAAGATATTTGAAATCTGATCTTTAGTGCTTACATATTCCAACTTTATTTCTTTCTCTGCTGCCTTTTCTCTCAAAACATGATACTTTATGGATATGCGCTTTGTCTTAGAATGCAATACCAAATTCTTAGACATACTTATTGTACTTGTGTTATCAAAGTAAATGATAATAGGTTCTATAAACTCAATTCCAATATCCTTCAACATCTATTTCATCCATATAACTTGATTACAGTTATTTGTTGCTGCAACATACTCTACCTCAACTATATTCGAAGATATATAGTCTTGTTTCTTGCTCAACCAAGAAACCAATCTTCCTCCCAGAAAGCATGCTCCACCACTAGTGCTCTTTCTATCATCCATACTACCTACCCAATCTACATCAATATATGCACACAAGGCAAAATCACTTGATCTATCATATCATATTCCATAATCATATGTACCCTTCAAATATATGAATGTCCTCTTTACCACTGCATAATGACACTCGTTTGGATCAACTTGAAATATTTCTATAATCCAAACTGCATTTTCTATATCTGGTCTAGTGGGAGTCAGATATTGCAATCCTCCAATCATAGATCTATACTTATTCTGCTCAACTGTAGGGGTCTCATCTTTACTGGATAACTTGTGATCAGATATAATTGCACAATCTACAATCCTAGGAAAAACTTCATTTCTCCTACCATGCTTATTTCCTAGGGCAGGCCCCTCACAGGTTAGATTATAATTTATGGTCAAAATTTTTTATCCATAATTGGCCACACTTTACAATTGCAATAGTGAAGATTTGTGGGTGTCATCCCCACCCTAGTTTTACCTTCTCCTTGGAGGGTTTATGGGTAACCAAAATCTTATGTGTTAATTTACTTTATACTATGAATGTGATGAATGATTAGTTATTTTAGTTTACATGCAAAGTTATGAGATGGATGTATGGTGAATTGTTTTAAGGCTAATGTTTTAAAGTGCTGATTCACCCCCCCCCCCCCCCCCCCCCCCCCCAAAACTCACTTTTCTATTGGTATTTCCAATAGATGATTTCCTGTAATGTCAAAATATGGTCCATGGTCTTTATTTAGCCCAAAAATCAGCCTGACCCCTAGGACTTCATGCTCTCCTATCAAGTCCATTAGAAATAATAATATTCAAAGCTATAGCATGGATCTTAGCAAAGGTGTTCCAAATCATGATAATTCTATAGTTACTTAGATTTGAAGCTGAGCGAGTCTTGAAAATCAGATAAATGATGTGCCTTGACCATGAGTTGGGGAAATTGATGGAAATACTACTATTATAGAGAACAAGAAGAAAGAAAACTAGGATAGGGAGACTGAGCTTGAGGAGCTCAGCTTGAAAACCCTCCTCATCCGCAATTGTACTAGAACTCATGAATTTGATGGCCTCACGAATGATAGATGGGGTGAAGATGTGGTAGCTAGGAGGAAAGGTAAAGAGGAGAGGAATTTGACTAGGGATATTGTAGAGAGTGGAGGCATGTGCAATGAGGGAGTATAGGTTGAGGGTGGAGGGCAAAAAGGAGAAACAGGGGAGAAAAGTACACCAAAAGAGCTTTGAGTTGCAGAATAAAGTGTCACAAAGGGAATAACATTGGAAATAAATGAATGAATGCTTCTTATAGCCAAGGAAACAACTATAGGAATAATGAATACTAATGAAATCATCAAACTACGATAAGAATGCAACACTCAGGCAACGGTGGAAGGACTTATAACCATCATCAAACCAATGGTTCCTAGGGAAAGTGCTATGATAGAAAGAATGATGATGAGGGCAATGGATGATGGAGATGAGAGAAGACTCCCAAATTATAGTGGCCAAAATGTCAAACATGGAAGAAACCTCGCAAGAGAAGAGGGAACCAACTAGAGGAATAAATTGTTTTAGATGGAAGAGGAAAAGATCACCATCACTCTCAAGGAAGCGGAAGTAGATAGGCACCTGCTAGGAACAGGAGGGGGATAGATGAGAAGAGGAGGAAAAAGGTAGTGGGAGAAGTGAAGCATGAGATTAAGAAGAGCATGGTCCACTAGGGGAAGGTGGGTGACAGTGAAGTGATGAATGAAGGGGATGAAGGGGGCACAAGCAAGGACATAATACACAACATTGGAACCCCCTATTTTGGGGCCTGCAAGTAAACAACTTAGAACTATGAAAGAAAGGGAGGCCATCTAGAATCATCATGTCAGAGGACTCACAAAGCTGGAGGAGGTGACGACCCTAAATAGAGAGTGTCCCTTGAAAATCCTCCAAGGTGTGCTAAAGACCTAGGCTAGCATGATCCATCTTAGAAGAGATTGAGACAGTACACTAGAAACAAGAAAAAATCTAGTACTTGCACCAATGAGGTATAATGTTTATGCTAATAAGAGCATATGTTGTATGGTATTTGAGAAGTACACTTGCATCAAGTTTTCTATAAAATCTACATTTTTCAACATCTAAAAAAAATGGCAGTTTGCATTTTAAATTAAAAAATAATAATATTAATATTGAAACTAAACTCAATAACATATCATCCAAATATATTCTATAACATATTAACCATCTTCAATAACTACAAAATTTTAACTTGATTCACATCCTTTTTTGTTGCTTTGACATTTTTTCCTTTGAAATCAAGGTGAAGTTTAGAGATAGGGCATCATACAGTATAGGGGGAATGTGAATGAATGAAATAAAAACCTAAGTTCATCACATAACCACACTTACACAAATGAAAGAGGGAGTCAAGGAGATTGATCCTTTCAATCCCAACTCTAAAGTAACTAGATCTAGGAAGATTAGTGCAAACTGAGTGATAAAGAAGCACAAATGGAAACAAATATCTAATGGTTATTAGGGTTGGAGAAATGATACACAAGTCCTTGAAACCCTAATGTAACAAGAGCTATGAAGAGAAAATAAGAGGGTGTACAATGTAGAGCTAAGATATATCACACAATGATAAAGTGTATTGAAATGAAAGAGGGGAAAATATATACCTTGTTGAAAAACCTCTAAAACAAGTTGTCAAATGAGCTAAGGATTGATTCCCACTATTCAAATTGAAAACTGTGCTGCAGACAAAATTTAGAAAACTGTTTGGCAAGATATTAGGGGTGACTTGAGTAAATCAAGGGTGCACTACAACCCTTATGGACAATTTACAAAGTTGATTCAAATTTTGCAGTTTTGTAAAATGCTAAAAATGGTACTCGAATCTGCAACCTATTCGCCAATCCTAGATTCACAATCTACAAAATAAACACTATTTTTGTTTGTTGATTGGGGGGGGGGGGGGGGGGGGGGGTTCCATGGTCAAACCCCAATTTAGGAATTCACCATGAATTGAAATAATTTTATTGTAGAAATGTAAAAAAAATGCACAATTTCATCTTATAATAGTAGGATTTATTGAATCAAATGTAGTGTGCTCATTTCACTAATTGATTTGGATCAAGAAGATAAAGATGAATGGATGTGGAAGATGCAACAAAGGATCTTGAATATCTTGCTAGATAAAATCCTTTAATGGCTTGATACTCAAATCCTTGATCTTCAATGGAGAAATTGCTTGAATGATGCTTGAAGACTTGAATGCTTGAGTTATTGTGCATGAGTGCTTGGACTTGTGAATGCATGATGTTGTGAATGCTTGTAGTGAAAATGAAATGAGAAGGCTCCCTTTTATAGAGATCTCAAAGTGGCCAATGCCTCAAAATTTAAAATGAGGTGAGATCCATCTTAAAGTAGAGCAATAACTAGGATTTCTTAGGGGAGTAAATTAAGGATTATAAATTGATGCAAGGAAGGATGGGGAGAACTAGGGCCAGAGGCACACCTAGCTCTTCGAATCACCCTACAAGAGTTAACACAATGGAAGAAAACACAAAGAACAACAACCAAAGGAGGAAGAAGAGTGAAATAATTTTATTGATTTATCAAAATATCTTCATACATGTCCAGCTGTAAGGTGTTTTAAGTTATGGCCAAATAAAAATACATTCACATTCAATGATCCAATAGCAAATTCATAGTTTCTAGTTCTGCTCTACAATCCCCTTCTAAAATTGCGTAAAAAACTCCTTAGCTCTAAGCTTAAAAATTCTATTTATACTAGCCAAAATAGCTTATAGATCATTCTAGAACATGGAGAAGCCACAAGTGAGCTATCAACAAATATTAAATGAAAATAAACCTAAATTAAATACACAAGTCAACTTGCATCCACAATTAACAGTCCTAAAATCGATGTTCAAAAAAAATCATGATATCTCCTCACTCTGATTGAGTTAGAACTCATACTTCAAACTATGGGAAGATATCTAGGTCCTCTACAATACCTTAAGTGTGAAAGGTTTTATTCATCAAGAAAAAGTGCACATCCATTTTGAAAGTCAAGCACATAAAACTATTGTGCAAAACTACTAGAAATCGATGCTCTAAGAGAATTTCCATATCTCTCAAACTATAAGGAGTTAGGACTTGCGCTCTAGAAAATAGATATTAGTCTAGGCCCTATTGAATCCCTAAAGTGAAAAAATCTTCATTCATTTTGAAAAATTAGTTACACAATGTGCAACAGGAACCTATAAACCAGAACATGTAGTTTCAGCAGAACCTAGTTTTAGTAGCAAGACAAAAATTGAAAACATGCAGGATAGTAGTGCAACCCAGGATGCCCCTACATCAGACAACCAAGGTTGGAAGAAATGATTCTCTTGAATCATTGAGATGTCACAACCTGAGCTGAATTGAACTTAGATTGAGAAATCTATGAAGCATCTTCCATAGGTCTGTTCTTCCACTTCACCAAATATTCATAATAATCTTTTCCTCTTTTGCTCTTACCAATTTTCTGATCCAATACCTATTCAACTTCTTCAATCTGATTCTTAGGATAGTCCTATGATATAGTAACTTCTTCATTTGACTCATGATTCTTGTATAAATCAACAACATTGAATATAAGAGATATATCCATGCCATCAGGTAACTCAACTTCATAAGTATTTCCACTATCAAATTTCTTCAATATCTTACAACGTTCAAACTTATTCATCTTCAACTTACTGTATGTTCCAACTAAAAATCTTCCTTTCTTTAGATGAACCATTACCTCATCACCAACTTGAAAATCATGATGTCTCCTAGATTGATAAACATTCTCCTTATACTTCTGATTACTTTGTTCTATCCTCAATTTCACTTCCTTATGTAAAGAATCCATATAATCAAAAAATTATTCTCCTACAACACTTCTCTTTTCTTCACCAATAATATCTTTGAAATCTAATACTTCTCTAGGCTTCATTCCAGTAAAAATCTCAAAAGGTGTCTTTCCTGTACTCCTATTCACATAATTATTGTATGCAAATTCAGCTTGTGCCAATACCATTTCCCAATTACTTGGCTTATTCCCAACTAAACATCTTAGAAAATTACCCAAGCTTCTATTTACAACCTTTGTCTATCCATTAGTCAATAGATGAAATGTAGAACTAAACTTTAATTTAGTACCCATCTTCTTCCACAATGTCTTCAAAAAATAACCAACAAACTCATTGTCTCTATCAGAAATAATGCTTTTTGGTAATCCATGCAATCTCACAATCTCTTTAAAGAAAACTTTAGCAACATGCTCAACATCTGATGTCTTCTTACATGGTATGAAATGAGCCATCTTAGAAAATCTTTCTACTACAACAAATATGGAATCATACCCCTTCACTGTCTTAGGTAATCCAAGAACAAAATCCATACTAATGTCATTCCAAGGTTTCTCAGGAATAGTAATAGGTGTATACAAGCCAATATTTTGACTTACTCCTTTTGCAACTTGAAAAACTCCATAACTCTTTACAAATTCCAGAACATCCTTATACATTTGCTACTAATAATACTTCTCTTTCAGCAAACTGAATGTCTTATCAATTTCAAAATGTCTAGCTAATCCACCACTATGCTTTTCCTTAATCAGATTCAACCTTGTAGAACTTCTAGGAATACACAATTGAGTACCTTTGAAAAACATACCTTCTTGAATGAAATACTCATTATACTTACTTATGTGATTTTTCAAATTTGGTGCTCTACACTCTCTCCATGCCTCAGAAAAATTAGGATCAACATCATACAACTCTTTCATTTCATCAAAACCAAGAACTTCAACCTTCATTTCAGTTAACAAAGAACATCTTCTACTCAATGCATCAAAAACTCTATTAGTAACTCCAATTTTATGTTTAATGACAAATGTAAAATTTTGCAAATTCTCAACCCACTTCATATGTCTCTAATTCAATTTTTGTTGACTTCCCAAGTATTGTAAAGCTTGATGATCAATATACAACACAAACTCCTTAGGAAAAAAATAATGTCTCCACTTCTTCAAATCTTGAACAATAGCATAAAACTCTTGATCATACACATAATATGTCCTTTTAGCATCATTTAACTTCTCACTAAAGAAAGCAATAGACTTACCTTCTTGAGTTAATATAGTTCCAATTGCATTACCACATGCATCACATTCAACTTGAAATACCTTGTTGAAATCAGGCAAAGCCAATATAGGTAATTTGGCAACCTTTCATTTCAAAGTCTCAAAAATCTTATTAGCTCCATGTGTCCACTTGAATTTTTTTTAATCTCCCCTCATTGTCTCAGTCATAGCATTACAAATAGCACTAACATTCTTTATAAAATTTCTATAAAAACTAGCCAAACCATGAAATGATCTTACCTCACCCACATTCTCAGGTGTAGGCCACTCCAAAATTGCTTTAACCTTGTCTAGATCCATGTTCAATCCATCAGTTGAAATCAAAAATCCTAAATATACAATCTCCACTTGCATAAAAGAACACTTTTTCAGATTAATCAACAACTTTTCCTCTCTCAACTTCTATAATACTTGTCTAATATGCTCAAGATGTTCTTTCTTAGTCTTACTGAATATAAAAATATCATCCAAACAAACAATCACAAACTTACCCAAGAATCTTTTCAGAACTTCATTCATCAACCTCATGAAAGTACTAGGTGCGTTAGTTAAATCAAAAGGCATAACCAACCATTCATACAAACCATCTTTTGTCTTGAAAACAGTCTTCCATTCATCACCTTCTCTGATTTTAATCTGATGATAGCCACTCTTCAAATAAATCTTGGTAAAATACTTTGTTCCACTCAAGCAATCCATTACGTCATCCATCCTCAGCATAGGAAAACTATATTTCACTGTGATTTTGTTAATAGCTTTGAAATCAGTACACATTCTCCATTCTCCATTCTTTTTAGGTGCTAATACAACATGTACAAAATATGGACTCAAACTTTCTCTGATCAAACCTTTCTACAATAGTTCATGCACTTGTCTATTAAGTTCTTCATTCTTTATAGGTATCAACCTATACGGTGCTTTGTTTGGAAAAATAGCTCCAAGAATCAGATCCATACAATGACTTATGCTTCTTACTAGAGGTAAACCATCAGGAATATCATGAACAACAATATCTTTATACTCATTCAACAATTCTTTGATTTCTGATGTCATTCTGTCATTACCAACTTCTACTACTTGGTCATTACTACCAACAGTTGGTCCTCTAGGAACTATAGCAAAAAAAACTTGATCCTTCTTTACTTCCTTTTCAAATTGCTTTCCATTAACCATGCAAACTCTTATTGTAGTACAACTGATCTCATCTAGATTTTTAGTCAAAGGAAACAATGTTTACTTCTTCCCATTTACCCAAAGAGTATATTGATTCAATCTTCCATCATGTACAATATATCTATTATATTGCCAAGGTCTACCCAACAAAATATGACAACAATCCATAGGCATAATATTACACAATACTTCATCAAAGTAATATCCAATTTTGAACTTCACAAGGCATTGCTCACTTACCAATATCTTATGCTCATCTTTGATCCATGAAACTTGATAACGTTTGGGATGTTTCAGCCTCTATAACTGCAACTTTGTAACCAACTCTTCTCATGCCAAATTTGTAGAACTTCCACTATTAATGATCACTTTGCAACATTTTCCATTCATCTTACATTTGGTCTTGAAAAGACTTCTTCTAAGGATAGGTTCCTCATCGCTTCCCTTATTACATAAGGTATATTATTCTATCCACTTTCAAAAGATCTACATTCAAAAGATCTACGCCCTTCTTTACCACATCTGAAACAATTACCATAGAAACCACCTCTAGGATAAGAATTGCCTCTTCCTTGGTAAGATCCAATACCTCCTCAGTATGAGCTACCACTTTTCCACTCGATCTTGTCCTTGTCATCATTCTTCCATTCAGATTTGCCTGTATCCTACACAAAACTCTCAGATCTACCAACTTCACCATAAGATTTGCCTCTACCTCTCTGGAATCTACCACCTCTACCTCTTTGTCTTTGTTCATGCATCTTTGCTAAGATCTCCTCAGCTTTCAAGGCATATTGGTATGTTTCTTCCACACTTTCCAACTTTAGAAAACTTATTTCATCTTGAATTCTAGATCTCAATCCATTTATGTACCTTGCAATTTTCTCAGCATCATCATCCACATGTCCAGATCTGATGTCCAATTTATAGAATTCCTCAGTATACTCTTTCATAGTCATGTCCTTTTGTTTCAAATTTTGAATCTTTCTCAACAAGCTAACTTGGTAATCAGCAGGAAGGAATTTTTTCTTTACCTTGTTCACCATCTTCACCCAAGTTCCAATCTTCTCCTTTCCTCTTCTTTGTCTATCAGTTTGCAAATGCTCCCACCACAGTGAAGGATGAGCTTTCAGCCTAGTAACTGCAATCTTCACCTTTCTATTATCAAGAGTGTTTTCATACTCAAAGAACTTCTCCATATCTAAGATCCAATCTAACACAACATTGGTATCCAAATTTCCATCATAAGGAACAACTTCTACAATAGGCTTTGAATTTTCCCTAGACAACATTCACAACAATCTTTCCTCATCTTGATCTTCTTCAAGTTATGGATTATGGTTTGGTGCTGCTACTTCATCATCACTTACATCATCAAGATGTTCTCCTCTCCTCTGGGTTGTCTCCATAGAATCTAATTTGGCTGAAATTTGTCTTATCTGATCCAATATAGCATCATTGACATTTCTTCTACCACGAACCATTTTTACTAATCAGGTTCTTGGAAGATTGTGACCCTTTTCTAGTTATAGGTCAAATTTGAAGATCTGCCACCCTACAACCAAATCCAAATAAGGGTTCTAAATGATCCAATCTCCACAAGGATGAACCTCAAGCTTTGATACCACCTAACGCAAGGAAGGATGGGGAAACGGGGAAAACTAGGGCCAAAGGCACACCTAGCTCTCCAAACCACCCTGCAAGAGTTAACACAACAGAAGCAAATAAAAAGAACAAAAAGAAAAGGAGGAAGAAGAGTGAAATAATTTTATTGATTCATAAAAATATCTTCATACAGGCCTAGCTATAAGGCCTTCTTGGTTATGGCCAAACATAAATACATTCACATTCAAAGATCCAACAACAAATTCACAGTTTCCAGTTCTACTTTGTAATCCCCTTCTAAAACTGCGTAAAAAAATCCTTAGCTTTAAGCCTAACACTTTATTTATACTAGCAAAAATGGATTATAAATCATTCTAGAACATGGAGAAGCCACAAGTCAACTCTCAACAAATATTAAATGAAAATAAACCTAAATTAAATACACAAGTCGGCCTGCATCTGCAATTAACTGTCTTGAAATCAATGTCCAGGAAAAATCATGATATCTCCTCACTCTAATTTATTTAGGACTCACACTTCAAACTATGGGAAGATATCTAGATCCTCTAAAACCCCTTAAATTTTCAAGGTCTAATTCATCAAGAAAAAGTGCACATCCATTTTGAAATTTAGGTAGAGAAAACTATCGCGTAGAACTACAAAAAATCAATGTTTCGGGAGAATTACCATATCTCTTGAACTATAAGGAGTTAGGACTTGCACTCTGGATTATAGATAATAATCTAGGCCCTCTTAAATTTATAAAGTGTACAGATATTCATTCATTTTGGAAAATTAGTTACATGATCTGCAATAGGCACCTAGAAACCAAAAAATGCAGTTTCAGTAGAACCCAATTTCAGTAGCAAGAAAAAAACTAAAAACATGTAGGATAGAGTGCAACCCACGATGCTCCTGCATCACAAATTTGAATTAATAAAGGTCTTCCCAATTTATAAAATAAAAGGAGACACATAATATTAATTTATATGGGAGAGAAAATACTGTATAAGATAGGACCAACTTTAAATATTAATTTATATTATAAAATTAATGAATGAGGACACAATATTTAAGAGAGATAAAGGTCCAACCCATTTATATTGATTCTAAATCAATTAAAGGTCCAATGAGATGAAATTTTTTATTTAAATGGAGGAAAAGTTGAAGATAAATGCAAATAAATGATATAATTGCATTGAATGAGTGCTAAACCTTCTTTTAAATTGAGTGCTTCCAGTTTAAGATGATACACATTTTTCTTTTTTCAGCATCACATTGGTTGCCCCTTTAAATAAATTCTAACATTTGTGCAATTGTGGATAGGGATAGCTTTAAGAAATCCCCTCTTGGAAAAAATTATAAAATCATGGTCAATATGACATTAACCTTGGGAAAAATAATAATTTCTATTTGTGATTTGATTTCAATGTAGGAAAAACATAAATTTTAGTGGTGATTTTATTTTGACTATTGTAAAATTTCATAAAATTGAGGCAAACTTTTTCCTAGTAATGGACAAATATATAATGTATCATTTGATTTTTGTCTTTGGAATAGATAAAATATATACTACATGAGGCAATTTTATCCCTTGTAATGGAAGAGTTATATAATGTTTGTGACAATTTTTCTTGTTTGATGGACAAAATGTATAATGTGAGGCGATTTTTCCCTTCTAATGGAAATAATCTATAATGTGTTGGCTATAAATATATAAGAAGTTGACTCTACTAGTAGAAAACCACTTTTTTAATATGTATAACATGTTATGTGTCATGTGAGTGAATGGCCATTACTAAATGGCAATTGATCAGAGATCATAGTAAATGATGTTGTTTATTAGCATTATGTAATATCCCTTGCCCAAACTGGCTGATTTTAGCTCAAGGAATATTGTCAAACACTTGTATTGCTGCCTTTCAATGCTAAGAAATTTAGAATATTCACAAATGATATTACAATGCCTCTTACAATGAACTAATATACAAGTGCAATTCTTTTGATATTTTCAATGCATATACATGGAAACTAGATATGGAATGCATACCTACAACTAACTGACATTTTGACAAACAATTGACATACAACTATTTTTCTGATCATATATGCTGTTAGATGGACATTTCGTCAAACAGATGGTATGCAACATGTATTTTTTTTATTGAATTCATTCTCATGCACAATGTTGTCATGAGTTTGCCAAGACAAATGACTTACAATAATGATGGTAGTAATGCCAAAATCTGATTTTGTATTATCACAGAAAAATCATATGCCCTAAAAAATTACAATATTAACTACTAATAGCTGCAAGAGGAACTTGATAATAGTGATGCCCAGGGATGGAGATGAATCAAGCATAAATACTATAGCGTGGCATGATTCTTGCATACTGTAGCAGCCAATAATAAATGTATGCTCCAATTTAAGCACAAATAGAACTCCTAAATTGAAGCTCTCCTAAATACCAAATTTAGTGGATATTTTACCACCTCAAATGGTTGGAACACTAAAGAGTTTAAGTTCTCCAATGGCTAAGTGAAAGCAAAAACCTTAGTTTCTTCTCCCAATTTAATATCAAACATGATTCACAATAATCAGATGATTTACAATGAAGCTCTCACCTCTATTTATTCTTTTCCTTCACCCTTTTAGAAGAAAATAAAATATTATTTAGTTACATTCTCTAGAATCTTCCCCCTTTCCAATACAATAATTAGTTGTATTTCTAGAAATTTCACTCTCTAGAAGCTTCTCCCTTGCCATACAATAATTAATTATGTTTCTAGAAAATTAAATTAATTAAATATAAAGTCACCTTTTAATTTTAATCTATTTAAAGACTTTATAAAAAATTAATTTAATCAATTTCTCCTTATTTCTCCACTTAGCCTTCAGAGAATGTAAATTCTAAGAACTCCATTGAGATGCTAAAAACATGGGGACATTATAATTTTCCTTCTCTGAAATTGCTCGTCCTCAAGCAACTTCAAGTTTGGATGCTGTAAAATCTCCTCATTCTCCCATGTTGCATCCTCTACTAACAGGTCCTTCCATTTCACCAAATACTCCCTTATAGTATGCCACCTCGAGTTCCTTTCCTTAAAATCAATGATAGCCTCTAGACCAATACCAATTTTCCCTCATCATCCAAGGGTGGAAGCATTGTAGAAGGAACAATATGATGTCCTAGCACCTTCTTGAGGCATGACACATGAAAAAGGTTGTGCACCTTGCTCTCTGCTAGCAAATCTAACTCATAAGCCACCTCTCCCACTTTCTTGATAATCCTAAATGGACCATAATATAGTGGATTAAGTTTCTCAGCACCACTCTTCATTAGAGTGGATTGATGTTAAGGCTGCAACATAAGATACACTATATCTCCAAGCTCAAGAGTCCACTCATTCCTCTTTTGGTCTACATATTGCTTCTACTGATTCTGTGCCTTGGTTATATTATCCTTGAGAGTCTTAACAATGTCTTGACTCTCCTGTAACAAATCACCTAGACTAGGCACTCTACTATCACTCAAAAGTAGATCCATAAAATTGGGTGCCTCATACCCATACAGGGCCATAAAGGGTGACATCTGAATAGATATGTGATAAGTGGTATTGTTGCAATACTCATAGAGATAAATCCACTTTACCCATGCATTCTTTTGCCTTGCTATATAATTTCTGAGATATCCCTCCACCCATTTATTCACTATCTCTATCTAACTATTTGTTTGATGGTGGTAGCTAGTACTCGAAGTGAGCCTTGTCGCACACAACCTAAATAGATATTGCCAAAAGTGACTTATAAACCTACTATCTTTGCCACTCACAATGCTCTAAGGTAGGCCATGTAATTTGAATATCTCCTTGAAGAACAAATCTGCCACCTGTGTAGCAGTGTATGTAGCAGTGATCACAAAGAAGTGTGTAAACTTTGTAAGGCGATCGACAACCACATATATGTAGTCTCTGCCTTGGGCTCTAGGTAGTCCTGTGATGAAGTCCATAGATAAACACTCCCACTTCCTATTAGGAATCAGAAGTGGCTAAAGTAAACCAGCTAGATAGGAGTGTTCTTGCTGATTATGCTAGCAGGTGGGACACTCCCTAACATAAGTACCCCTTCTTTGAGCCCTTTCCATGTGAAGCACTCTCTAATTTACTAGTATGTCTTCTAGAAACTATGATGTCCTTCCATAGGTGAATCATGAAAATATTTCAGAACCATCATTCTCATTATTGATCTTGGAACCAATAATATTTTCCCTTTATAAATGATAAACTCATTCACAAGGGTGTATTTTCTAGCTTAAATAGTTCCATTTATGAATCCAGTTGTCCACACATCCTTTGCATACTTTGCAAGGATAAAGTATCTCCAATCCTTTGATATATCTATCAATAAGCTCAAATGGAGCCTACATGATAAAGCATCAACAACTACATTATGTGTCCCCTTAAAATATGTAATATCAAAGTCATAAGACTGTAACTTGCTCACCCACAGTTGATGCCCATCATTGAGATCTCACTGCCCCAAAAAGTGTTTTAGGCTATTATGGTTAGTTTTGATACAAAATTTTCTACCTACCAAATATTGCTTGAATCTAGCCAAGGCATGCATAATGGCTAACATCTCCTTATCATATATGTTGAAGCTCCACTCTAGCCCTCTTGATTTCCTACTCTCATAAGTAATAGGGCGCTTCTCCTACATAAGCACTACTCTAATGCCCTCTCTGGAAGCATCATAGTGTAATTGAAAAGGTTTGATAAAATATGGTAACACTAACACTAGATAGGAAGTCATCAACTCCTTAAATTTCTCAAAACACTCCTATGCCTCAGGATTCCACAAGAAAGCTCCCTTTCTCATCTAATCTATCAAGGGTGCTACATGCCTTGAATATCCATCCACAAACCTCCTATAGAAATCACATAATCCTGAAAATCCCCTTAACTGTGTAAGGTTTATCGGTGAAGGCCACTCCACAATGGCACAAATCTTTTTAGGATCCATGTGTATGCCTTCTACATTAATGATGTGACCCAAATACAACAACTCTATCGTACCCAAATCACATTTTGACTCCTTTGCATACAAGGACTCTCTACCCAATATATCCAACACTGTGTCAAGGTGACCCAAGTGTTCCTCCCAAGATCTAATGTACACCAAGATATCATTGAAGAAGACAAGTAAAAATTTCCTCAATTGAGGATGGAAAACCCTATTCATTGTTGCCTAAAATTTAGCAGGTGCATTAGTTAGCCCAAATAGCATAACTACAAACTCAAAATGACCACAATGACATCTAAAGGCTATCTTCTTGATGTCCCGCTCTCTAACTCTGATCTGGTGATAACCTAATCTTAAATCTATTTTTGAGAAGTAGCAAGCTCCATGAAGCTAATCTATCAACTCATCAATCTTGGGAATGGGGTACCTATTTTTAATTGTCTTCCTATTAAGCACCCTGTAATCAATGAACATCCTCAATGCTCCATCCTTCTTCTTCACCAACACCATTGAATAAGTGAAAGGAGACTTACTTTGTCTAATGTGGCCCATAGCAAGTAACTCCTTTATGGTCTTTTCAATTTCATCCTTGAACCTCTTCAAGATGCTTGTAAGGTGTAATCATGATGTTCTTAGCCCCCTCCTTTAACTCAATGATGTGCTCAATACCCCTATCTAGTGGTCTACCTAGTGGAATGCCATTGAGCACCTTAGAGTGTTTAACTCTAAGCTCCTGAATATCAAGATGATATTCAGTCTTCTGCTATCCCTCTTGTGATTGCATTAAAATGCACTCTGCTACTCACTCTACCTAATCATGTCGAATCAATCTAGCCATCCTATGGAAAGAGACCATTTTGAAATCACTTTTCCTAATTGCCTTAAGAATATGTGTCTTCCCATTCACTTTAAACCTCATCTCCATCTCCTTGAGATTAAAAGTGAACTCACCAATATTGTACAACCAACTCATCCCAAGGACTATATCTATATCTCCCATAGGCATAACATAGAAATCTTCCTTAAAGGAATAATTATTAACTTCCAATGGAAGTCCAATGATCTTATGATCACAACTAAGGATATAGCCATCAACTACCCTCACTCTACTTCCCCCAAACTCTATTTATATGTCATGCTTCTCCGACAACCTAGCATCAATGAAATTATGAGTGGCATTAACCAAAGTTATAACTTACTATCCAACAAGTACTCCTCTCATTTGAAATGATCCTTCCTACTTAATACTAGTGAGACAAACTTCCCTAAGTTTCCTATCTCCTTCCCCATCCATGGACTCAATTTTAGGCAAGTTTTTAGCCTTGTCTTCCTTTTTTTCACCATCCATTTCCTCTATTTATGACTATTGGTCTGAATTATTTGTTTCAAATTCTTCATAGTATGCCCACATAATTCTATTAGCTTTTCCCTTTTCCGTTTGGTCTAATAGGACAATCATGGTTTTCATCATAGGGTCCCTTATAGTAGAAACATAATTTTTTCTTCCAAAAATTATTTAATGTTTCCCTATTAAAAGGTACTAGAGTTTTATCTGTAGAATCATTTTTAAAATCAGTCCTCTCTAATTTTTTATAAAATGGTTTGTTATCCTTACTAGAAGATGCTCCTTTGGACTAGAATTTGTTTGTTGGGACTGCATGTTCCATACTTCATGCCTTTTTCATAGCTTCTTATAAATAAATGGGATCAAATGCCTTTATCCAACCTCTCAGTGGTTTGGATGGGCCCTCAATGAAAATAACTATCAATCTGCACTCTGAAATGTTTGGGACCATGACTAAAAACTATTGAAATTCACCAATGAAATAATCCAAGTTGCCTATTTGTTTCAACTATGCTAATTCCCAGAAATAAACCTTTGGATCTTTGTTGTCAAATTTTCAACCAACATATCTAATTTTTTTTGGTACTCTATCACTTGATTATGCTAAAGTGTTACCATACCATGGTACTACCAATCATGTGCTATTCCCTCCAAATGCAAAGTGGCATATTTGACAGCTTCAATATTTGTCATTGGCCTCAGTGCCAAGAATGTGTCAAGCTTATGAATCTAAGATTGAGCTATCATCTTACCACTCCCATAAAATGTGGGCATAGTAAGCTTTCTTGTAGCCCTCTTTAGTTCACTATTTTGATCCCTAGATCTCCTATCCTGTTTGAGTGACCTATAATGTTCGCTCCTCTAATTTACAAAGCATTCAAAGGTCATCCTCTCTCAAACTTGTGATGCCAATAATTGCCATTAATCATTTGTAGGCATAAGGATATCTTCAAATGTCTCATCCTAAACTTCCTTTGTTGGTTCTTGTACTGGTTCCTCTCTAACAAAAGTAGGATGTGTGGGCTTATCTGCTATTCTGGAAAGAGTTCTATGAGTTCTAGGTGATCCCACTACACTCCTATTATCCCCTTGTTCCTGATTCCATATATCTTGTGGGTTCATGTGCTCAACCATGGTGGTGAGTGCATGCAAAGCCTGAACCATCCACTCTTTTCCTCTAACCATTGCTTCAAAAAATTTCCTTGTTTCCTAATCCTCATTCCTATTGTCTCTTGGTGGGCTATGCTCTTGCCTATCACCCATGGTGTCTAGTTGCTTGTCAAAAAAAGCTTGCTTGATAGTGAAAAATCTATGAGAGCCAACCCTAGGTGGCTTGTGATTGCTAAACCCTCAGGATGGTAGGAACTAAGCTCTGATACCAATATAATATCCCTTTCCCAAACTGACTGATTTTAGTTCAAGGAGTGTTGTCAAACACTTGTATTGATTATTTTCAATGCTAAGAAATTTAGAATATTGACAAATGATATTACAATGCCTCTTACAATGAACTAATATGCAAGTGCACTTCTTTTGATATTTTCAATGCATATACATGACAACTAGATATGGAATGCATACCTACAACTAACTGACATTTTGACAAACAATTGACATACAAGTATTATGTTGATTGTATATGCTATTAGATGGAAATTTTGTCAAACAAATGGTATGCAACATGTATCTCCTTTATTGAATTTATTCTCATGCACAATGTTGTTATGAGTTTTCCAAGACAAATGGCTTAGAAGAATGACTATAGTAATGCTAAAATATGATTTTAAATTATCAAATCAAAATTATATGCTCTAAAAAATTACAATCTTAACTATTAATAGCTGCAAGAGGAACCTGATAATAGTGATGCCCATGGATGGAGATGAATCAAGCATAAGTACTGTAGCATGACTTCATTCTTGCATATTGTAGTAGCCAATAATAAATGTATGCTCCAACTTAAGCACAAATAGAACTCCTAAATTGAAGCTCTCTTGAATACCAAATTCAGTGGATATTTCACCACCTCAAATGGTTGCAACACTGAAGAGTTGATATTCTCCAATGGATGACTGAAATTAGAAACCTTAGTTTCTTCTCCCAATTTAATATCAAATACAATTCACAATAATCAGATGATTAAGAATGAAGCTCTCACCTCTATTTATTCTTTTCCTTCACCCTTCTAGAAGGAAATAAAATATTATTTAATTTCCTTCTCTAGAAGCTCCCCCCTTTCCAATACAATAATTAGTTGTATTTCTAGAAAATGCACTCTCTGGAAGCTTCTCCCTTTCAATACAATAATTAATTATGTTTCTAGAAAATTAAATTAATTAAATATAAAGTCACCTTTTAATTTAAATTTATTTAATGACTTAATAAGGAATTAATTTAATCAATTTCTCCTTATTTCTCCACTTAGCCTTCAGAGAATGTAAAGGCTAAGAACTCCATTGAGATGCTAAAAAAATGAGGACATTACACATGATGTACATCTAACATCCATCAACTGTTTGATGATTATGTATCAACAATTGAAATTTCATTTCGGTTGAATTTCTCAAACAAAACCTCAATCTCCTCAAGTCTTCAAAATGGTGACATGTCTCCCTCCACTTGCAATGGACATTAAATAGACATCTTGTTAGTGTTAGTGACATTATCTCTTGGTACAATCATGGATTTATGGAAAATATTTCCAAAGAATTAATCATTTATATAAATTGAATTTGGCGGACAAAGGGTTAGGGAAGAAGTTGACATGGAAATCGAGCTTATTTATAGGAAACCACACTTTTTCATTTGTTCATTATCAATTCGTCTTTGGTAGTCACTAGTCTAGTCTAGTTTAGTCTAGTCCCATTACTTTGTAGGTGATTTATTCAACAACTAATTAATCTAGTTTATTTTATTTTTCTATGACTAACTATTTTCTCTTATTTAGTCTAGTCTAGTTTTCTTTAGAATCAAGATGGACAGTCTAATCCGGTTCATCTACAAAATGGAAGAGGCTCAAAAGGCCTTTCTAAGGCACTTTTATGATGAACACCTTGTGAAAATTTACAACAAGGTTGGCCCTTTTGTAATTAATGTTAAAATGGTGTTTGGTTATGAGTTTCTAAAGAATTTGGGTAGGTATCGTGTCAATACAAACATTATGTCCCATTTTTGGCCTCTCTCCTCAACCTCAGAGGAAAAAAAGGTTGATATTTTGATGCTTGTAAGGAAGAACTTTCAAAAAAAATTCCTAGGTAATGACATTGAGGTTATCTCTTATGCAAAATTAGGGGTGTGGATTCCTTGGCAAGGTGAAATCCACATTCTTCTAGAACCTCGCCAAAATGTGACCATGTAAAAGTTTCTGTTGGACATGGATGCTGAGAAGTTGAAGCATCATAGAAAATGGGCATGGATTGGCATAAATTTTCTAGTTGGATGAAGTGGAGGAGGGCTAGTACAACTTTCTTGATGAATTCTCAACGTTATTCTTGTTTGGTGAATTCAAAACATATCCTGTTGGAGTGAAAAATCACTAGGATTTTACCAAATTTCTTTTTCTTTTTCTTTGTTTCTATTTCAAATTATAATCAGTTTACATACCTCTGGTTGTAGATTATAATTTAAAAAAAAAATTAATGAAAATTTTGCATTTCGTGTCAAATTGTGTTTTATTGTTCCACTAAGTTCTTTAATGGCTTAGCTTTAAAAGTTTCCAAATTTTCTTGTAAATTTAAGTGATTAAATATTTGGAAATATGGACTATAGAGAAACTAAAATTTAAGATTTAACATTTAGTTAAAATAATTAGATTGTAATGAATCATTGAATTCAAACTGTAATTAAGTTTGTGGTAGTATTAAAATTAGAACAAATGACATGTATCATTTTAAAATGTATGATATTAAATTTTTATTAATTGTAATTGTGGACCCATTGTCCAGTGTCTATTAAAAAAATTTCTATTGAGGTCAGACAACCATTAGATCAATATAAATCAACAACTCGAGAAGTATTTTAGGTTGATTTAGGGAACACTCAACCCATTTTGTAAATATCATCTGGAAAGAACACGTGTCCATTGGAATTTGATGTTTGTCAGTGATGACTTGCATAAATAAACTATGCATAACTGAAAATTGGGAGTGGGGGCAATGGTTTCTAAAGCTATTGAAATATCTAAATCTTTTAAGGAATTAGTAATAAATCATATATAGAGAAGGTAATTGTATACTATATAGCGGTTAAATTAGCAAATAAAGGAGTAGATGGTTTAGATGAAAAATTTATTGATAAAGATGTTAATCAATGATAATTTGTGATTCAATTTCTTGCATTAGTTATTCTCTAGATGTGACTCAATATTTAGCTCTTGTTTAACACTATTTAATCACTTAGAGTACTTAGGTATTGTCAACTAATATATTTATTTGATGTCCACTCATGCTCTTAATAACTAAGATGCCTATTTAATAAATAGATGTCTTCTTTGTTAGGAGTGGACTTTGTTGACATTCGGTAAGATTTCATTCCAAGAATTTATCATCCACATGTCTAAAATGTCTCTGATTCACTAAATAGGTCTTAAAATTTCATTATTTTGAGCATTTAATATGATTGGTGAAGTTGATCTTTCTCCATTTTGCATGGAAAGGCACTCTATATATCAGCTTGTGAAGTGGCATTTGAATCCTAGTGCTATGGATGCTCCCACCAAAATTAGTTACCTTCGATATCGGTAAATGACATTTGATGCCCCTATTACTCTGGATAGTATCTGTCAAATTGTCCTTGTTAGAAATATGGTTATCTAGAGGGCAGTGCTTTGCAGCTTAGGGATCAATTTGTTAACTATGTTGAGAGGTTTAGAGAAAATGTTGATTTTGTGGCTATATTTATCACAATAAACATGCATACTTACAATGATATGGATCTTATTTCCAGCCTTTGTCGAGAACTTTTGATAGATGAGGTTTTGAGTGATTTGGAAAGAGTTCTTGTCAATATCAAAGATGATTTGACCATTCATTTATTAGATAATTATGGTATTATCTATATTTGAGGGGAGCCAGTCCTAGCCTTTCCCATTATTTTCTCAAAGGATCTTGTGGGTTTTTAGAATAATAGAGAAGTTTATGATAGGAATATCCATTTATTGATGTTGTTCTATGTTGTCCTAGATGCAATCAAAGAGGATTGGCTAAAGGATTACCTTTCTATAGAAGGTATCAGTGAGGAAAGCTCACTATACGTAGCCATTACCAACCTTAGGGAGACAATTTAGGAGGATGAAGTTTAGTTCCTCATATTGCTTAGCTAGGTCTCTAACTTGGGTTTTCCTTTGGATTTAGAAGTTGGTCTTTAAGCTTCTAGGGCTTTGTCTTTTTATGGGACTTATTGTTTATTGTATTTTTTCTAGAGTTTTAGCTTAACCTTGTTGTTAAAGATCTCAGGTTTCGGATATGCTGTAACTTGTAATAGTACTTGTGGTTTTTTTTTTTTGTGCATGTTTCAAGTTATACCATCTTAAAATGGATTCACTTAATTTTGAGACCTTTTAGCCCTCCTTAGTGTGGTTTTTACCCCTTTTTCTCTTCCTTCCTTCCATCTAATGCATCTTTATCATCCCTCGCTTCCTAATATTGCCACCTTTTTGGTCATAGCTGCTAGTAGGCTTGGTATTTTCCAGTTTCACTTACACATCCCTATGAGCCTTTCTAAGGCATGTTCTCTCCCTTCTCTGGGACTAGGTCGACCTAGTCTAGTCAAGGTCAACCCTAGGTTGACCTTGTCTAGGTCAAGGTTTGGGGTTTCATTTTATATATTTAATCTCATATTAACAAGCTATCACATCAATAAGGAAGTAATCAAGGCATTCTTCTCCAAGCAAGCATTTCAAGCATTCAAGTGTTGGCATCTCCTTCTCACATTACACTTCTTCCTTCAAGGTGGTAGTGGAGTTTGGCTCTAAGGAGAAGATCTATTATTCCAATCCATTCAAGCTCTTTTATTATTCATCATGGCATGTCACATACATTTCCATACACGAGGTTTTGGCTTCTTTAATTTCGTCTTTGGTTTCTTTAAGTCAAGGGTATTACTCCCACATACTTGATCACATATAAAATGCAATTTCATCCTTAGAGGTAATTGTATCTTTCATTTGATATTATTCAGATCTAATACATGTTAGCACTTCCTTTATCAATTATATTTCAATTTAAGGTTGATTCCTCAATCTAGGGCTTGACCAAGGTAGGCCCTCACCCACCAAAAAACATAAACCCTTCATTTTCTATGTGTAGGATAAAGAAAGGAGGATTTTGTACACGGATCTAGAAATTACTCCCTGAGATATTGCTAGAGAAGTTGGTTTGACTCTATTATAGTGCCCTTGGTACACTTCAACCTAATGAGAATGTGACCAACCAGGTTAATGTTGACCTTTTATCTTTTTCAGATGAACAATTTATGGGTTTTGTTTGTTTTGTCCTTTTATTCAGGGATCTATAATTAGATATTCAAAAATGGGCTCAAATATGCTATTTTTAGAGTTGAAATACATCTTCTACTACATATTTTAGGGTAACTCATTTATGTTTCATTTCCTTTCATATCGTTATCCTAGATCCATCTTTTAATTGGGTTGATTGTGTATACTTAGCACTTAGATCTACATTATTTAATCAATTAGTTTAGTTATCACACAAGGGCCAAAGAGTGTACTTCCTTATATTACATTCCTTCTTACAATTTGAATTAAGTATTAGCACTCCTTATCCTTTGGGCCTTGCTAATCTAATTTGGATTCAAAAAGGGATCATATTAGGAGTTTCTCTATTTTCCTCACATAAATATTTGAATGTTTTCGCAACATAAAATGGATGCCTAATATCATTAAAGTTAATTGATTTTCCCCTAAAAATTTTGGTGAACTTGACATAGTGGCTCATTTGTATTGGAGTTAGATGACATTATT
This sequence comes from Cupressus sempervirens, assembly GCA_028749045.1. Taxonomy (NCBI): domain Eukaryota; kingdom Viridiplantae; phylum Streptophyta; class Pinopsida; order Cupressales; family Cupressaceae; genus Cupressus; species Cupressus sempervirens. The sequence continues at coordinate 295,975,288 of CM053783.1, read as the reverse complement.
TCTCTTTGTATGTTAGATTTTGGTGTATCTAGACCTACTTGATATGTTATTTCTTGCATTGGTGGTATTTACAATGCATTTCATATAATTTTATTTTGAAAATACAATGTTTTATTATATAGAATTTTCTTTATAGTCATTGCATTTCCTTTCAATGGGATTGTTATCTTTATTTTTAAATTATCTTCATGATCTTCAAGATATTCCATTTTATACATATGATGATGCTTTGATATGTTCTTTTAGTGGGGCTCATCTTTTTAAAAATGATGTTGCTCAACCTTTAGTGATTCATGATAATGCTACTATTTGGGATGAGCCCTTGGATAGAAATATTGACTACTCTCTTCCTCATAAAAAATCATCCTCTAATGTGTACTTTCCTCCCTCCTTGGATGATTCTTTTATTTGGGATGAACCCTTAGATAAGGAAATAGATTATTCTATCCTTGACAAGACACATTTAGATAATGACATGGGTATTACTTATGATCAACCTCATACTACACATTTAATTGATATTCCTTCTATACATGAGGCCTTTATGAATTTTTTTTATGCTCCTCCTAAGGGTTCTTTAGAAATATAAGACCACACATTCAATACTCCTTATTCTTCCTCTCACAACATATCTCACTTGAATTGAGGTCTTGTTGAAAAGGATGATCCTTATGATGTTATTTTCACAAATTTAAACTTGAAACCTAAGGATCCTACTCACATTGATTCTATATTTAGCTTCTCATCTCTTCAAGATTGGGAAACCTGTAATGTCTCTATTAAGGAACCTAATAAGTCTAAGCTATAAACATAAATCTAGGTAAAAAATCCAAGTTTCTGATGCTGATCCTTCTTCGTTGCCATAGAACTTAGGTATTTGTAAATTGATTAAATCTTTCATCTAGGTGACAATATGTATTGATGGTCTTTTAAGACTCTTCTTGTAGAGCTCCTTTCCCATTCTCTATGGCCACCTATATGGGAGTGATTAACTTCTTCCCAATTCATCCTATTTTTCATCTGGTCTAATCTTTGCACCATTTCTCACATTAGTCTCCTAAGTTGTACTGCTTTCTTTTCCTCACTCCAAATTCCACTATCTTCATTTCTATTTGATTCCCCTCACTATCCTTTGAGAGATTACATGTTTTGATCTTAGGGTTGAGTTGTTTGCTCTACCCCTTCCAACCCTTTGTGTCTTGGAAGGTATCCTGAAGTTCAAAAGTTCATAGGTTAGGTGAGAGTTGGTTTCCTATTTTCTAGTTCCTTTCTAACATAGCAAACCTTGGAGCCCAATGTAGCAACCTATGAATCTAATACCAAATGTAATGCCCCTGTTAGGGAACCTGGCAAGTCTAAGCTAAAATCATATTTCTAGTGATTTTTAAATTTTTTTTTTGTAACAATAGGCTCCCTAACCATTAATCCTTACATTTTTTTCTTTAAGGTAACTTGATTGATTAATCCAACACAAAACTTAAGCTTAAGATGAGATTATTAACATGAAAGCATGATTCTTATGAGACAAAATAAGGTTAATTCATTTTTTCAAATAAAACATATACCAAGATTGTTTACATAAAAGAGAGATAGCAACCTTTTCTTTCAAAATAGTCTTAATACGCAAATTCATCTCCATCTAGCCAACCCTTATACATGGCTTGTCTTTAAATACATCAATTATACATCAAATTACATCAAATTACATTACACCAAATTACATTGAATTATATTACATCAAATGCAACTATCATGAACATCTTTAATTATCTTCAAGCATTATCCAAGCATCTCTTCATGAAGGAACTTGAATGCTAATCCAAAAACAAGCCTCAAGTTTTTCCACCCAACTATGTGGAACTTAGAACCAACCCCCTAGCTAGAAAAGAAAACCATGATCCAATAACGGTTAAGAATCTAAGGCTCAGTTTCCCAAAAAAAACTTATGCAAAAAGGTCTCAAGTAAAATACAAAGTTCACATGATTGTAACCTCAACTAGGAAAGTGCCATTGTACCTTCCCAAGGTGTTGTAATTAACCTCCCAAGATTAAGGCCATTTTTTTGCACATAATGCCTCTTCCAAGAGTACTCCAATCATGGACATGCATGACTAATTACCACTAGGATCAACCTTTCAAGTTAGGGAACTGTAAGTTATAGAATATCCTTTCCCTGAGTTTTCTAGCAATGCTAAATCCATTATTTTGTTTAATGTGTGAAGTCCCAAGTCCATCCAAAATTAATTATTATTATGACTTGTTAAATGACTCAAAATGAAGCCAACCTATGTAGGGACCTAGTATTCAAACATGGGATTACTTGGCTACCACTTTCAGGCCCCAACACTTATGGTGAGACACTCACCTAGGGTTTATACCTTACTCAAAATTGAATACAACAAGGCTTATGGTCAAACATGGAAAGAATAAGAAGGATAATGTGCCCTTGGTTGTAAATCAACATCAAGTGCGAAGACAATCCAATATACAACAAAAGAAAAAATTAAAAACGGTTTATTTATCAAAAAGTAAGGGACACATATTATGTAAAATTGTACATTTATTTTGAAACCAACAATGTTGTGCATATGCATAGGATAACAACACATGTATCATGTAGAGCCATACATCTATTATTGCTTCGCATTTGAATAACATGGTTGTGCATATGACAAGTACAATGACACATTTATTTTATTGATGCATGGGTGATGCAGAGTCACACATTCATTAAAGAAAGTTTGACAGAGAGAAGGAAGGATAAGGGTTTGAAAAATTGTGCTTTTGAATGGTATAACTACGCATACACACTATATACCTACACATCCATCTGAAAGACTTTATATTTTTTTTATAGTGATTGCTAGAAATTGAATTTCTAGTAGAAACTTGGATGAATAGGAACTTCTAAACTCTCCTAGGTGAAATCACTTGGATGGAAGTATACAGTCCATCATTCTTGTGGAGATTCAACTTCTAGCAAACAAAATCTAGACTTAATTATAAAAGAAAGAAGGGATAGATCTAATGATAGATTCATTAAGACTAAAAGGATACAATGAGAATAATTCAAACATGAAGAAAACATTTCAAACAAAAATATCTAGACATTTGTTGATTTTTATTTTCTTAAACATGAAATTATGAAATTTTGGAAGCCTACTTGTTTTACTGAGTAAATGTGTTGATGGTGTCCTCTAATGTGTGAGCCTAATCTCCTCAAGTTTCCAACCAACCTTGATCTAGCCTCCTACTTCCTAATCCCCAGATTTTGTTTGTAGATATTCCTCATTAATTAGACTATAGATTTGGATCAAATATCTCCTTATATTTTCCTTTGTTGGGAAGCTCCTTATTTATAGGGATCAATTTGGTTGCAGATGGTTGCGTCTGTTAGAAACAACTTCCTTAAGGTTTGATTAAATAATTCTAATTTTTAAAAAGTTTTATGAATTTTTTTTAAATAACTCTTCTAGAATACCATTTATCAAAGAATCTTAGGAAGCCAAGTCACAAAAGCATTGGGTGGTGTGTTGGTTGAGAGATGTGATCATTCTTTTAAGGTCATGGATTCCAATCTCAATTTTTTTTGCCATTCCAATTTCATACTTGTTCAATTTTAAGTTCAAAGTTTCATTTCTAATGAAAGGCTCTTGAAGAGTCTTCTAGGTGAGTAGGTCTAAGGTGAGTTTATTTGAGTGATAAGGCCAAGGTTCAAATCTCTTGATCTCTTTTGCTTTATTTATTTTCTTCTATACATTATTTTTTTGGTAATGATTGACAACCAAGCACACTCACACATAAATACCTATATACAATTTTACTCAAGCATATATGTGTGCACTCATATATACTCAAGTAGATATGCATATTTAGAAGTCAAAATGAAAATAAATATCAAAGTAAAACATTTTAAACTAGACATCTAAAAATATACAATTTCCCCAAAATTCCAACCAGGGTGATAAACCCTCATATTAGGAATTTTCTAGGCTCAAAGTGCCTAGGTGGATCATGGTCTCATCTCTAATTCAATAAAATATCACAGAGGCTTTTGCACCTATTACTACACACACCTACATCACCAACAAGTATACATATATTTATTCATAACATCATGATATCTCATACATGAATATAAATACTGGGTGGGTTAGCATGGTTAGAATCATAATACCCACATTCCATAAAAACTACATAAAGTATGTCATAATAAATGCATCTCTGTTATCTCGTGTAAGCTAACATCATATCTCCTATCTTTAGCATGGAATATAAATCGAATACATAAATTAAGTCACCAGGGTGGGCACTACAAAACTCTAGATTCTACACCAACATTCTCCATTCTTGACATTGTGTATCACACAACTTTATTTGATGAGTACATTCATATCATTTTCTATGCTTCATTTTTCTTTTCAAATCATTTCTTGTATTATGTTTCATATGACTTGTAATGTTGAATGATATCTTTTTCATGATCATTTTACTTGATACACCTACATCCCTATTATGTTGCTCCTATAATTGTGACATCATTAGCCTGTCTTTTGGGGGCTCATTGTCCTATTTTACAATTAACCTAATAGTCATTTTCCTTGTTTCCTCACATGGGGGGCAAGGCCCTATTTCCTCTTTTTATCTATCTCATAAGATCCATTGTTCTCCATTTGATGACTTGTTTTCCTATTATATGATGAAATGTTTTCTTGAATTCATTTATTGTGATTACTTGCAGACTAACATCCCAAGTGTAATCTTATGTTTGCTTGAAATCACATGTCTAGTATAAATCAAAATGACTTAAGTAGGTAGAATGAAATTCTTCTTCTCTTCTTTTTTTCAATATCCTTTATGAATTAGAATTGTCTTATGATTTGATAGTTTCTCTTGCATGCATTTATTGTGTTACGCATGGATTAACATCTTGCTCATAATCTTATGTTTGTAAGTGTATCTTTATTATAAATAATCTCTCATTTAGGACATATATTGGATTTCTCTCTGAAGGATCCATTATCCCTTTGTTTTTCCTTTCATAATAACTAAGTTGGTAGAATGTGGAATCCTTTCATCTCCCCCCTTCATTTCTCTATAGATTTTCATTGTTCTATGAAACAATCTTATCTTTGGCTATGAAAAGCTTCGTTACATGGAGGATTGTGTGTCTATTGCCTAGAAAATATCCTTTTATACCTTGGATTGTAATGCTTCTCATTTAATAATCATCTATAGTTTACATCATATGTGATATCTATCTTAGCATCTTATGATGTTTAGAGTAGGCTATCCTATGATGTTTCTTGTTCTATCTCTCTATGATATGATATTATTTTATAGTATATTTTTTGGGTATAGGATATTTTGTGCATATATATATATATATATATATATATTAGTTTCTGCCTAAGATTCATCTTCTTATCTCATGGGATATTGTGGCATAATCCTACCATAGACTTTATTTCTTGCCTCATGCTTTGGGGGCAAGGTTTTCTTTGTACATTCTATATCTCTCTTTGTCTAAGGATTGATTGTCCTTACTAGAGTGACTAAATATTTATTATGTGACATTCTTTTCCTATAAGGAATTGTGTCTTGATCATGATACTATTATATTGAAGAGGTGCATGTCATTGATCATAACCTCTTCTTTATTTGCAAAACTATGCTCGTTATAAGAATTTTCCTTTATTTTGTTTTTTAAATTTTGTCATCCTTCATCAAAGGATCCATATTCCACCCATACACAAGGGGACTAAATACATGTATTTTTGTTCTTATTCCCTCTTTTTTGTTGAAGTTTTTTATCTTTTTTCCATGACACTCCTCTTGAAGGTAAATGCCTTGTCCACAAGATGTCTTCCTTACAGGAGTCTCTTCTCATAAGTGATACATCCTTTCATAGTCTATCTATATTCTTATCTTATAAGAGTTGGTTCTCTTTGCTAATTATGGTATACATTGATGATGAGGATATCTTCTTGTTGATAGTAGTCATCCTTGACTCTCTTCCTTACAATTTCTATGGCTACATAGTCCTCCTAAGGAGGGGGGCATACATACACCCTCTTTAATTTTTGTTGACAACTATGGGGTAGAAAATATAGATTTTAAGTATGAATTAGATAACTTTAGCCTTGTTCACTTGGTATGATTTCTAGGTCATCCTCAAATCTATGCATTGTTGCTTCATTTACTTTGAACACAAAAGTACACATGCTATAACCCATTGGTGGGTAATGCATACAAATTCTCTAAATCCTCAATGGGTATTAGTGATATCTTCCATCTCAAGGAAACACACTTTTTAATCATTTTTGTTTTTTCTAAATCCTCAATGGTTATTAGTGATACTTATCCATCACACACACACACACACACACACACACACACACACAATGGTGATACTAGGAAATTTATCCATGGGTGGACACATACACATACATGCATAATTTTCCAATAAGTTCACATGATTGACAACTGGGTACACAAAACTGTTAGACTATTCAATCGTGGGTTTTTTCAAGGATTGACTATGAAGTAGACAAAGCTATTAGACCATTCAATTCTTCCTTATTGGGATAGATGTTCACTCCCTTAGTGATTTCACGTTGGTGAGATAGAATCATAAGGGACATAGTCAATTGTGGCTCTCTTGCCTTTCCTATGTGTTCTCTTGTACTTTGTAATAGCCTTCCAAATATGATATTAGTGGGAAAGACATTTCCTTAGCTAAGGTACCTTTCTCTAATTGATTTGGGCTTTAGTACTAACCCCTTTTGTTTCTTTTGGGCTTTGTGTAATGTGCCACTCGGAGATGCTTGGAACAAGGATTCAATACAAGCCAAGATTTTTTTTTTTTACAAGTATGAATGCACATGACAACATCATACATGAATAAAAAAGATCACAACAGAAGACTTCACCATAATTTCGACAACCAACAGATCTTTGAATGCCACTACCAAATTGACACACACAAACAAAAGCCAACAATGACCATGCACAAGATGAGGGATCAAAGAAATGACAAATCATTAACAAAACACCAAACTGGGGTAGAATGTAGGATCCTAAAATTTGGCTAAGTCTAAAATCCTAAAGCCTTGAAAATTGGCTAAGTCTGGATTTTTGAAGCCCTTAAATTTCCTAGAATCTTTATCTTATCTCTGAGAGGTCTAAAACCTATCTCAAATGACTTGTCACATATATTAAAATATATCTTATGTATAAAGACTTATACTTAAATGATATATTTTAAACCCCAAGAGACTGATGACTGAAACACACATAATTGAAATCAAAATGTGACACCATAGGGTTGAAGAACACCAAAGAGAGTATCCAAATCAACTCTCAAAAAGTTTAGACTAGACCAAAAAGTGCTCGTTGCTTGCTTGCATAGGTTTTTACAAAAACCAAGCTATACTTTAATATAGCATAGAAAAGTATTGTGTGACATTTCTAAAGAAGGAGGGTGACACTTTTAGGGATTGGGCGATACTTCTCCTTAAGGCGTGCAACACTTTAAGGGTGTTGTACAACATATCTTATAAGGAGGTGCAATACTTTCTAGTATCGTGCAATAATTATCCAAGAGGTGTGCGATAGAATCAGGGGATGCGTGACAGAGTTTCAATGGGCCTGTGATACATTTTTATGTCACACCATGCTGATAAAATGTTGCCCATAGAAATAAAAAAACACTTAAGTAAAACACAAAAGGGGAAAGACAGAGAAAAATTGAGTTCAGAACCTCCACACTGAGGAGTACCGGATCTACATAGATTGAGGAGCGAACACTCAAGTGCATAATCAAAAATATGCCAAGGAACAAGAAAGAGGAACATCTATCCATCTAAACCAAAGCAGTAAAGAATGTACTAAAAGAAACATCGTAGTAACTGCACAACCAAACTAAGTACGCTGTTTCTCCCAACTATCAATGGCATCATAAGACCATCATGAATCCTAGCCATCCCCTGTGCATAACATCCCAAGCCATCGATCAGATCATTGGTACTATTGTAATAGGGATGTCACTACTAAAACATGCTACAATATAAACATAAGGAAATCTAACATGCTAGTGGTAAAGCATAAGATAATCCTACTAGTAGATAACATCTCCTATCACATGTTAATCATCATAATACATAAATCTAACATGCTAAACCAATAAGAAATAGATAATCCAATACAACAATTCACATCATCTAGTCATATGCTAAACATTATAATATGGGAATGCATCAAAGAAATTAACATCATCTACACATGATATCCAAGAATTCCAATGAAAGCATAAATCATAAGAAAGCATACTCCAGAACCTAAAGTAACAAGTGAAAATATCCAGCAATGGTTGCACTAGGCAAAATACCATCTCTATACAATGGTCCCTAGCAGTGGTGAAGGTAGCTATGCCTCCCAATCATGTGGCATCGATAGGTCCACACTGACCATGCTGATGGAGATAATGATCCAACCAAAAACACACAAAATAACATCCATGGCTAACACTCACGCTAGATAGTATGATGGTTGTAACCAAGAACCTAAGACAATGCAAGGAGTACAGGTTCTGGTTAAATACCTAATAGGCTACTAAGTAGGGGCTGACATCATGGAGAGTTGCTTGATATTGACAAGCCCAAGCTCAGATTGTGTGTCCTCGAACTTAAACGGGTGCTCACACATTGTGTCCTCGAACTTAATCAGGTGCTCACACATTTTATTATCTTAAGTTTTATTACCATTCACATATTTTATTTAGTTATCACTTATATAAAGCTCCCTTTGCCAACCCATGGTGCCATGATCACTGGGTTGTGAGATAGAAGCCCCCTCCATATGCTACCCTACCCTACCCATGCTCATCCTATGACAAATGCTTGTGGGCATGCATACTCCCATCCCAACCCCAATGATCATAACTTTTGGAAGTACCATGAAAGATCGAGCCTCGCAAGTCATTGACAAATGTATGTGCACATACTCATGTGTGGCACACCACCATCACAAAGATCAAAACACAAGGATAGGATGAGAATAAAATGCAAAAAAAAAACCCAATCGAAAGCAACTTAGAAGGATAGATTCTACATGAATCCCAAAGCCAATAAAACCATACATCATGAAATCACTCAACTAACCTCAATTCAGGAGTATGGATTCTACATGAATCCCAATGATCTAATAAGACCAAACATCATGAACTCACTCAACCGGCCTCAATCCAAGAGTATGGATTCTACATGAATCCTAGTGTCCACAAAACAATAACAAAGGTCCAAGAGGAGCCATAACAACAGGTATAAAATCACTCAACTGAACGTGACATTAGGAGTATGGATGTGACATGCATCCCAATGCAACATAAAAGTGCAATAGTGGTCTAACTGATATCCAAACAGATCATCCAGGTCCACGACCCACACTGTGCCAAGAAAACCTCAGAAAATAGGGTGGCACACAAAATGAGGTAAGAACCCCAAATTTTGAAAAAACTTCAAAATTAAAACCCATTTGGCCTTTGGGCACAAAAACCCAAAAAATCCAAAAATAATCAAGTTTAGACACCGTATGCAAAAATGGCCAGCATAACAACATAAAACCCCAAACCCTCATCCCAAAAAGTAGGGAAATGTTTGTACCCACCCAACTGGGTAGAACTAGCATAGAGAAATGGACGAGAACACTAGTTCTCAACCTCCAAACAAATGGCTACCAAAAATAGAAGTAGAAATGGAGCAAAAACAATAAAATAGGAAAGCCCTACCTCATAGCCAAAAGGGCAAAATGGGAATTTGAACCATAAAATAAATAGTCCATAGAAGTAGCTGAAAATCACAGCAATCCAAGGTTTCCCCGAGCTGGATCCAACGAGCTCAACCTCACAACAATCCCATGCCCATAGCTCCCACAATGAACAAAACAATAAATCCTCATGAAGAGGATTTTGGGTTTTAATCTCCAACTTTCTAATTCAAAAGTGAGAAGTGAGGAATTAAATTCTTTTTTGGTTATTTAGTCACTTTTCAAGTGAATAATCAATTAGAGCAATTAACTAGCCAACCTAATTAAACCCCGAATCAACCCAAACGAAAATAGGCTATTCCTAGACATAGGAATTCATCTATGGCAAAGCTTGCAAAAATTAAATTAAATCAATTAAAAGGCCTGAAAATTCAAAAACACATAAATTGCCTTAACAACTTTCACGAAAATGCGAACCTCTAAATGCACAGACACATTCACTGGTCTAATCACATAATGCAAATGAGTTCAGATTTAATAATCACCAAAAGGTTTAATTAAATAATTAAAATAAGGATATGTCGACAAAATAGGGATGACATTGGTAAAATATGAATAGCTGAATCATTAACTCCATGTGCCACTACCAGGGATAGAAATCCTGCACACTAAACAACATGATCAAGAGCAATTGCATATAATAACATAGCCAAATCAATAAATGTATTAAATCACCTAATTTAACCATTTATTTAATTATATTAAAATAATCTATTTACATCACTCATGTTCACATAAAGCATAACAATGTAGGAATGAAGTAAATAACCATAGCATTAAATCCATCTCATAACATAATCAGAGGTATGTCCAAATACTAGATAACCAGATATCATCATAAAACACACTGTCATCTCAAAATGGCATCGTCATGCAATATGATCAACTGGACATCATAATAGTCTAAAATCTATGATACTGAAATAGAAGTATAACATCTGACTCTTAGGTCCTCTCAAATGTGAAACATAACATAAGTAATAAAATATCTCTCACATCAAAATATAACAAGGTAAAAGTCCACAACACATAACCAAATAATTCAACATGAACAATCCATTTCTAATTACTTAAGCATTTATTAATGATTGTTTAAACAACACTTAAATGTACTTAAAAGATATAAGCGAACATAGTCGTAAACATGACTACCCACTGCTACAGGAACCTAGTTTAGTGTAGCATAGTAATAGTACACAGTGCAATCTTTGCACACATCTTAAGGTAATCATAGAACAATCTCATGATACCACATTGATCCTGGTAACTACTGGCACAAACCTTAGTGAACCATAAATCACATCATAATCTCATAATCAGACAAAAGCATAAAGAAAGCAACTATTACAGGAACATAAATCCAATCACCTCAATGGTGTAAACCACTCAAGGTCACAATCATGATCCATCACAAAAAAAGATCAACAAGGTTGCATCTGTTAGGATGACTTACATAAGTCAAATGGGAGAGACATTGCACTTTGTTTTCCTTTTTCTTTCTTTGGCTTTCATTTTATTTTGTTGTCACGCTCTTATGCATGAGAATGGATTTAGGACCTAGATTTGTAATCTTATGTCCTTAATCTTGATGGTAGTCCTCTATCTCAATATGACATTTTCTTTCTTTGCTCCTTCCTTTACCAAGAGTACAACTTTCCTTGTACTCCTGTTAAAGCGAGGCTTTAATGTGCCATCTTAAAATGGACACACTTCATTTTAAGACCTTTTAGCCCTCTTTAGTGTGGTTTCAATCTCTTGTTCTCCTTATTTCTTCGATCTCATGCTTCTTTATAGTTCCTAGCCTTCCAATATGGCTTTCTAGGTGTTGCTTTGCCACCTTTCTGGTCATAGCTCCTAGTAGGCCTAATGTTTTTGAGTTTCACTTGAAAATCCTTTTGAGTCTTTATAAATCATGCTCTCTCCCTTCTTTGGGACTAGGTAAACCCAATTTTATCTAGTTTGGTCACTTGAATGACCCCAACTTGACTCGTTCAAGTGAAGGTCAACTAGGTCAACCTTTCCCTCAATGATTGCAGGGTTTAGGGCCCAAAAGACATGGAGTTTTCCAATTGATTTATTTTATTTCCTAGTTGGCATGAGTTGTTTTCCTACCCAAAATATAGTTCAAAAAGAGGCAAGCTATCACATCCACAAACAAGCAATCAAGGTGTTCTTCTTCAAGTAAGCATTTTTAAGCATTCACGTGCTGACATCTTCTTGTTGCATTAAGCTTCTTCCTTCAAGGTGGTAGTGGAGTTTGACTCTAAGGAGAAGATCTATCATTCCCATCCATTCAAGTTCTTCTATTATTCATCATAGCATGTCACATACATTTCCATACATGAGGTTTTGGCTTCTTTGTTTTCCTCTTGGGTTTCTTTAAGTCAAGGCTATTAGTTTTACATACTTGATCACATATCAAATGCAATTGTATCCATGGAGGTAATTGTATCTTTTGTTTGATATTATTCAAACCTAATACATGTTAGTGGTTCCTTTATCAACTATATTCAATTCAAGTTTGATTCCTCAATTTAGGGCTTGACCAAGGTAGAAGGAATTTGGAATCGATTATCAAAGGCAGAAGGATTTCACATGCAGATTTGGAAATTACTCCTTGAGAACTTTCTAGAGAAGTTGGTTCATCTCTACTATAGTGCCCTTGGTACTTTTCAACCTTGCAAGAATGTGATAGCCTAGGTCAACCTTGACCTTTTTTCCTTTTTCATAAGAATGATTTATGGGTTTCATCCATTTCATCATTTCATTTTAGATATTTGTAATCAGATATTAAGAAATAGGCTTAGATCCACAATTTTTGGAGCTAAAATACATCTTCTGCTACAAATTTCAAGGTGAGTCATTTATAGTTCATTTCTTTTCATATCTTTATCCTAGATCTATATTTTAATTGGGTTGATTTTATACACTTAGCACATAGATCTACATTATTTAATAAATTAGTTCAATTATCAAGCAATGGCCAAAGAGTGTATTTCCTTATACTATATTCCTTCCTACATTTCAAATTAAGTATTAACACCATTTTTTTTGGGGTCTTGCTAATCTAATTTGGATCCAAAAAGGGATCATATTACAAGATTCCCTTTTTCCTTCACATAAATATTTGAATATTTTAGTGACATAAAGTAGAGATCTACATCTCATTAAAGTGCAGCCATTTTCCCCTAAACACATGTTACAATATCAATGCATATGTATATAATATTAAGAGGCATGTCTTCCTAGAGACGTGTTGCTTTAATTATCATTATTTGCTAATAACATTTTCTTATTATCATGGTTATGTCGAATGTGATAATAACTTATATATAATAAGAAAATGTGATGATATAAGTAATCATGATCATAAGAAACTGTTATTAATAACTAATGAGAGTTAAAGAGACATGGCTCTTTATATCATATACATATGCATTGAGAAAGTAACTTGAAGCTAAATTTTTTTTGACAAGTGTTATTATAAGTTACAACACACACACACACACACACACACACACACACACACACACACACACACACACACACACACACACACACACACACACACACACACACACACACACACACACACACACACACACATGCACGCACGCACGCACGCACACACGCATGCACGCACTCACGCGCGCACACACACAAAATTATTTCATAGGATTTATTTGACTAAAACTACAATAGCATTATAGTCCCTCTTAGTTAAGGAGGATAAACAAAAGATATAATATTACCTCAGTATAAAATTAGGAATGAAAATTTTTATGGATATCTTTGATGAGATGATATCATCTCATGTTATCAAGTGCAATAGCCTCAGAATATCAAGTCACATGATATTCACCAAATACTCTAACTAATGGCCTCCTAAACATCAAGTCATAGTATATTCACTAAGTACTCTGAGCAATGACCTCCTAAGTGTCAAGTCACATGATATTCACCAAGTACTTTGAGTAATGGCCTCCTTAAAATCAAGTTGCATCAAAATTCACTGAATACTCAAATGCTCACAAGGTACCTGCAAACATATCCTAAATAATACTTACCATAAGAACATTCATGGTTTGTTTAATGAACTTAATACACCATGAAAGATATAATCTATCACAATCTTCTTAGACATCATAAGATATCCATCATAATAGAAGATTAAGTTATTGTAATATCATCACCATCCAATAACTTTAACAAATACAAGTGATAATCATTTGGAAGTCATCACTTCCTCATGATGTACACATGGCCCAAATAGTCATGAAATACCACTCATAAATCATAGTCTTATGACTGCTACAATTTCTTCATTACTAGAGAATCCATTTCAACATGATCTACTCCCTCTGAATCAATACGACCAAGATCATTAAAAGTTTACTCAACCATATATATATATATATATATATATATATATATATATATATATATATATATATATATATATATATATATATATATGTATATTCTATCTTTTCCCTCTCTTTCCAAGGTTGCTTCTAATGAAACACTAGGCTCCCTCTTGATATACAAAAATACTGAATCTCAATCATCAAAAATATTGGCTTAAAGAACCTCACTTTATCTAGCATGATTCAAATATTTTTCTTTTCAAGAACTCATTCAAGTTCATTCTCATTAAATTCAAACTCATGAAAATAAAATACTTCATTTTTCATTTCTGATTCCCATATATCAAGTTCAAATAGAAATTATTTAAGTTTAAATAATCTATTTCCAATATGATGTAGCACACTAATCTCAATTCATAGAAAACTTAGTAACTTGTGACAAAACCCAATATAGATTCAAACTCTAAATTGTTCATTACTAAAAACTCCTTCTACATGGATCTCTAACTCCATTAAATAACAACTGACTCTCAAAAGAGAAAATAGGAAATTTCCAAATTTGGCAGATTTTGACAGTTGGAAAAATATGCCAGTTTTGGTAACTTCTAAAAAAACTCCAAAAGAAAATCCAAGTTTCCTATATCTACCCTTTAAACCAAAAAGGCGAATTGCAAACTAATCTTCAAAATTTAGAAAGAAATTTCAAAGTTATTACAAAGTAGAAAAACAAAAAACCACCTAAGATATTTTAAAATTGAAATTCAAAGGTCAACATAGAATATCTGGCTCTCGAAAAAAAATCAAAACTGCCCCAACAAAGTTGGCTGAGCTAGAATCCACCTCAACTATAGATTTTGAAAAAAAACCTAGAGAAATCTAAGAAAACCCAGATCCAAGTCAAAAGTTATGACTCTCCAAACTCCCTACATCACAATAGTTAGTTTATTATTGGTAGTACTATCTTCATTTATTTATTTATCCCTTAATTGAGCCACACATGTGGGTTTTAAAGAAGGTTTATAAATCTTCTTTCATTTCCATATAATATCCCTTTTGTGTGCTATGTGTCCTATTGCACATACATGTCACCGTTCCCTTCTTCAGTATCCTTCCTTCTAATGCATCTATGTACCCAATGATGTCTCAACTCTAAATTTCCCTTAACATTGATGTCACTTTATATGGATATAAGTCCTTGTGAAAATATCATTTTTACACTATAATAAGGAGACATATGCATCACCCATTTCTTATAATTATTGTGTCACTTAACTATCATTTTTGCCCTGAGGATAACTATTTTTTCCTGCCAAGTATTAATGAGTTAGGTCAATAAGGGGACCACCCTTTATCTATTTATTTTATATTCTTTTCTACACACACTTTTCATATTGGTTCTTTGGTATGCCAACTTCTCATACTACTATATATGCAGTGTGTATGCTATGATCATCAATGTCTAACAATCACAAAGTAACTTCACATTGTCCATGTCTACTTGACTATATATATTGCCACTCTAGGAAATGACTCTTCGTATATTTAATGTATATCCACCAACAATAGCAGTGTTGGCTTTAATGCTTCAAAATCATTTCAACAAATCAATTTAAGATCTTGAAGTCTTGCACAAGACAAACTCATCTCACATCCGAATTGGTGTAGTATGGTGTAAAGATTGCCTCTGCAAAACTAATGACACATCAGCAATCTCCATAAGATGCAAAAAATTCAATGAGAGTCAAAATCTTTTGAATATTGACCAGTCAATATTAGTTGATTAACTATCATTAACTTTAACAAAAATAATACATATACATATATTCTTAAATCTAATAGAAACCATAATTTTGTTACCAGATTACCAATACTAGATATGTCTAACCATGATGGCCAAATTGAAATGAGCTCCAAATCCTATCTAAGAACACAAGGGAAATAATATTGTAGGAGTGCTTTACCACCATACCACAAAGTTATTAAACTTTCCCAAAATCTTTCCTGACATGAAAGATACCTAGGCCAACAATGAAGAAGACTAACCAAGTAAAACCGAGAGAAGTAATGGAATAGTGTTCAACCAAAGAAAACTATATATGCATATTTACTCTCTTTATAATAAAATTCATGCTCATTATCAAGAAAGTTTCCAAGAATTCTACCACAATCAGTGCTCATCTCATATGACATAGTTACAAAAGGTACATTTTAAAGCAACTAAATCAATACCCTTTCCATGCACAAGAAGCATAACAAGAATCAGATTCTATTTCATTATATGTAATTACTCATGGAGAAAGGAGAATTACATTGATCCAAATGAACCATCATTACAGAACATTTAGGGAAATGATAAGTTACCAATTACATCTCATGTAAAGCATTCTCTTTATATAGAAAATAGTCATGAATGTAGTAGAAATAAGATAACTTGTGTCTATCTTCCCTTAAATTTTGTATTCCAAACAATAGTTTGACACAATGAAATTATAGAGCAATGAAGACACATATAATCTTTATTTGTAATAACATAAGCTTTTTCATCTCTAAAAACACATGATGACATTTTCTCTAATACCATATGTAACATTCATTGTCCATAGAAAGAAACTGATGGAAAGGAAACATCCTACTCACTCACCAATCATATAGATCATATTCCTCACATGAATATAGTTTTTCTTTTAATGTTTCCTAATAGCCAATCATTTCCATTATTCTCATAATGTTATAACTCTATATTCAATCATAGAGTAGCAATGGAGTTCAAGTCCCACACAATTCACCCAATAGTCCTCTTCTAGACTGGAACACAATATCTTGACTATTTCAAATAAAAGAACAAGTTTTCTCTACAATTCATACAATTTTTCAATATGCTAGTCTATGGTGGCAATATCAATGATGGAGACCTACTTCAATGTACGTGATTCAAATAATGACATTCAATAAATAGATACTTCCATTTCAAGTATACATTCAATGGCATCACTTTCTATTGCCAATACACAAACACCTCTATGATAGAAAAAATAAAAAAATAAAAATGATAGAAGAAGAAAATAATTTTTCTCCCATCATGCCAATCATAAAATAATTATTCTATTTAAGATAAAATGAAATACTAGTGATTTTACTTAATAGGCTGTGAGTCTTGATAAGAATCTAATCATTAGTTTGGACTTAAATCAATGGGTTGTGTTTGATTTACCAAAAAATTCTTAAGAAGACTTTAATACTATTCTTTTAGAAAAGGAACTTCATCATTTTAATTGTATTGTCACTCATTCAAAGGTAATTTTCATAGTAAAACATCTTTTAACAAAATTGAAACTAGTATTCTAGAAGACAATTCCCAACATTCCTATAAGCATAACTTCATAACAAGATGCATAAAGGAATAATCCTAAGGAAGCTGAAATTTTTTCTACATGACTGTCTCTAGTTACATTAAATGATCAAATCATTAAGCAATCAATACACCATCAAAATAAAACTGAAATTCGTGTCCACAATGATTTCACTCCACTCGGTGCAATATAGGTAGGGACATAGATTCAAAATTTACATAAGCAATCATGTTTGGTTTTCTTAGGGATCATGCTTAGTAGTTTGGTTAATTTCAATTAGAAATAAATTTATATTAAATTACAATGGCCATACCTACATTTGAGTGGAAAAGGTAATTTAAGGTTATAAAATAAAATATTGAATGGTAAAGAATAACAATCAGACATTTGACAATATCTCACAATTTTCCCTAATAGTTTTCAATGATTTCTCTTGTCTTTGATGTTTAATCTTGAGTGTGAGGCCATTATTGCACATTTTCAATTTTCATAGAGATAATTTAAGAAAGACTCAACCAAGACGAAGGGAATATTGCCCATTATGCACCTACTATCCTCCCAAACAAGGAAAAATTGAGTTAGCAAGGGAGTTTGTATGAATGCTTGTAGACAACAAGGGAATATAATATTTATGAAGGTGTCATTCAATGCATTGATATATGTTACTAGTAAAGGTTACACAAACACAAAATTTTTCAAATGCATAGGCCTTGTGACTATGGCTACATCATAGTTAAATAAAGATAAAAGTGACAACATTTTTCAACAATTTATTTGGCAAGTGAATACCGAATCTTAATTGGAAGCATAAAAATCAATGAAATAGCCTAAAGGAAATAGAACCTAGTTTAACAAAGGTTTCCAACCCTTGAATCATAAATCTTTCTCCCAATCCTCTTGTATCCTCTTAGTGCTGAGCTAAGATCTTGCTTCCAGCTTTGAAGGACCCTTTCTCCAACATCGCTATCTTTCCTCTTGAGCCCCCTATAAACCTCCTTCCCAATTATGAACTTCATTGTCTCCCCAAACAAAGATCTCATCTTCATCTTCATTGCACATGCTATTGGACATGATAATTCACCCACCTTCAGAAGCCTCCTATTAACAAAAACTATTTAATCATCATCCTCTAATAAAGAGAATGATGGCATTCCCAAAATTAAAATAAAGCTCTGCAAGACCAGCTTAACTATGAGTGTGCATACTAAAACAACCAAAATGAAGGGTAAAATATCATCTGATATGCCCAAATAAAATGAATATTATTTTTTGAAGTGGAACCAACAAGCAAAAAGTAGACATTTAGCTTGGTCCATGCCCCTCCCCTACCTATCATTCTGCCAACTACACAAGAATATTATAGTAAAAGGGTCAGTGACCTAACTGATTACCTTCCTTCCCACTTCATGTAATGAACTCAAATTTTTTTATCAAGATATTGCAATAAAATTGGTAATCGATTCTATAATTCCTCTCAAGAATTATTCGTGGCGAGATTCCCATTTAATTCTAAGTTCACAAATTTAAAAAATATATCTTGGTGGCAAAAGGGAGAGTATTATATTCGATAAGGAAAAATGGATTGTGACATCCTTCCCCTCTTATGAAATGCATCATTCATGATGCTAATATGTTAAAGCTTATAATCATATCCATAGAATTTCAAAACTTTCATATATTTAATGATCAATACTATAACCTCTATTATTCATAATAATGCATGCATTGAATTCAATTCTATCAACCATATTGACTTTCATCTACCAAAATAAAGTCAAAATTTTGTGTCCTTAAATGAAACCTATATTTCATCAACACATTAACACATTAACTCTCATGGAACTATCTTTTCAAAGACACTATTAGCACATATTTGAAGTAACAAGTTTAGAGAAAAATAACACACCTTTTATATAAGCACATGTATAAGTAATCATTTTAAAAATATTTTCTACATGTGAGTGTGTGAATTCCATTACCATTCTATAATTTTACAAGGTTAGACTACCTCTCTCTGACAATATTACCCCTTTCTAATGATGTGTCATTCCCTCTGTTGCATTATAGGAACAACACACAAACATTAGTCCCTTGTATATCAAAAATCAAATCTAGTATGAAATGAAATATCCAATCAAATACTTCCTCATTTGAGTGATGTTCAAAATTAAGTAACTTCCTACCTTAAAATCACATGATATCACACACATACCTGTGCTTACTTATCATACCTTGGTATCACCTGGATTTGGCCCCACTATTAGGTACTTCATATCCACTTCCTATCATATTTATATATATATACACTCACAATACCTTTAACTCATTCCAATGTCAGTAGCTCAAAAATAGAAGTATTCATCTATAAACATCAAAAGTCAATGCTTTTCCTTAAACTCATCTTTAATCACACCATGATAAAGAGTAACAAAAATAATCAACCATATGTACGATCTAACATGTGGTGTTTGCTAAATGAGTAAGTGTCCACATCATTATGTCAATGTCGATGAACATAGTCAGGCAATGGAATCTCATTACATCTAATTCATCATCATTTGATTTGTCATGAAATATATTAAAGACATCAATTTTTCATGAATCTCTTCCATAAACTATTGCTCTACATGAAATATATTATCATCAATGTACTCATTAACATTTAATCATCATTATGCATCTAAATGCTTGTGAAAGTTGACATTTTACCTCAAAAGGAACCATTTAGCTCAAAATTAGTAGCATGTATTTAACTAATATGATAAGAAGATGGATAACAAAATGCCACATCAAATATGTCAAACAACATTGACCCAAAGTTCTACATCAATAGATAATCAAATTAAATCCCAAACACACATGACAACCAAAGGGTCTAAGTTGGGTGCATAATAGGTAAGTCTATGTCAAACAACATATCGACTAGGAGTCAAACAAATAACTCAAGAAGACCAAATCGTTGATTGTCATTCATTGAACAAGTTGACTAAATAAAATGAGTCAACAACTTTCTTTAAAGTAGAAGTCACATGCATGGTGGATCATCACATATACATAACACCAATGCAAAAATATTATGAAAGTAGATAAAAGAGGGATCTATACATACTCATTTGCATTCTCATAGGAAGACCATATTTTCATATGCTTGCTACATAGGCCAAAAAGTCAAGTCAAGTTAATCAAAAATCATCTATAGTTGAATCAATAGGTAGATACAATATCTTCCAATTAATTTTGCAACTTTATTCTACTTTCCAACTTACATGTTGAAATGATAGGAGCAATACATATTACATTTCATAACCAATTATCGACCAAATTGTTGAACACAACATATCATCACATGACTATGCCATAAATGAAAATATCAGAAGAAGTTGACCTACATGTCAAACTTTATTCTATCATATGTGAAAACCATGTCCTACTGAGCAATTGCCACATTATCAATTGCCAGAACACAAATGAAAAAGAAAAATCCTAGTTGAATAGTTAACAACTATTTCAATCACAATAATCAAGGATTGACAAATAATTATCCATTTAAGAATGTAACACATGACATTATCCAAGGATGTTGACCTACATGTCATCCATCCATCAAAATGCATGATTTAATAAATACACAAGGTATAATTTAAAGCATCATACCTCAATGGGCATTATACAAAATGTTGACCTACATGTCGGACATGGAACAACAAGCACATCATACAAATTCAATATCATCTACCAATGATCAACACCATTAAATAAACCATCTAGGTATGCTCGCCAATCATCTGTAAGGATTAGTCAATCCAATTTTTATCAATTTAGTGACCTTAGGCCCTCAAGCCCATCTTGTCACCATAGTGTGCTTAACCAACATATAAGCACAAGCTGTGATGTATGGCCTTCACGCCATTCAATCATCACATAAAATATGGTTGATGCATTTTCTTGCCCAACCCTTAAGCCTTACACTTCCTTGGGATCCTACCTAATTCATAGAATACCCAACCCTATAATGCCCAAATATTACCAATAAGCATTTCCTTGGGATCCTACCTAGCTCATAGAATTACCCAACCCGAAAAATGCCCTAGTAATACAAAAGGTACTTACTTGGAATCCTACTTAACACGTGGAATTCTCAACTATGGAATGCTCATACAGTACCAAAGACATGAGGTATCTGGTGCAACCGTGAAACATATTACTTCCCACATATGTCTAAGTAGCCATAATCATGGATGTGGTAGGGAGATGAAACAATGCAACATAGCTTTGGTCAAAGAATTTTTTTAGTGCTATTATTACACTAGTAGGTAGAGTGGAAAATGAAAGCATCACTTCTACCCTTCCTTGTTTGTCCACATTTGGCACCCACATTGGAAGGTAAGCTTTCCAAAATAAAACAAAAATGCAAAAGGAAGAATGATATGTTCTTCACAATCTACTCCCTTATACATCCTATCATTGATCCACAATGAGCATCATATATGACATTTCTTTGAAATCATAGAACTAGTATCATCAAAAATACACACACACTAGCCACCTTAGGATCAAAGAAGTCTTGAAAATAAGATTTATAATTCTCAAGTCAAAGTCCAAAAAGGAGGTACAAAACCAAAAATAAAATTGAACAAAAGTCCTAGTAAATAGGTCACAAAATTGGTGGCTCGGTCATCACAAAGAACATAAAATTTCAAACTAGTCCTTCATCACATCCAAGTTCATGAAACTAAACATAATAAAATGAAAACCCAATTCACTTAAAGCACAATGACTTCCACTAGTCACCAAGAGGGAGTATATGTTTAACGATACCTTGCATCCAAAGGTTGTTAAGAACAAAACCAAACTTCACATGCATCACATGTAATTGATCTTGATAATCAAATATTTATAAATTCATAATAGAACATGAAAATGAAATCCTTGTTCTTCCTACTTATCATATTAGGTTACTCAATGAACCTCATGAATCTTGTATAAAATAAGAATAAATTCTTGCACCACATGTGCATCACATGTCATTTACACAATAAAAAGATATTTTCATTGCTATCACAAGAAAAACCTTCATTTGGTAGGCACTCATAGCCTAGTGCAAAAGTCAACCATCATTTGACTATCTCAACAATTAACAAAATGTTACAGTCTTCTTGCATCAACTTGCAATAAACAAATACTTTAGATATAATATAGAGATATGCATATTATATCACCACATAATTTAAATCAAAATATAATCATAACCATAAGAGATAGGATAATTACCAATCATTCCATAAAATTTCTATTTGACAATCTTTAAAGGAATGTAGTTTTAACTCGAAATCATGACATGCATAAGGAGCATCATATTATTCTCTATAAAAAGTAATCACAACCCAGACACAACATGAAACCCATGTCATCAACTCATACAACACAAAGTAAACTAGTTAACTTACAATAGTGTGTCTAGCATAGTGAACTCAAGGCCCAAGTGTGGAACCAAGAGCTTTGATACCATCTGTAAAGACTGCCCCTGCAAAACCAATGCCACATCAACAATCTCCATACGATGCACAAAATTTAATGAGAGTCAAAGTCTTTTGAATATTGACCAGTCAACATTATTTGATTAACTATCATTAAATTTAACAAAAATGATACATATACATATATTCTAAAATCTAACAAAAACCATAATTTTGTTACTAGATTAACAATACTAGATATGTCTGACTGTGACAACTGAGTTGAAATGAGCTCTAGATCTCATCTAAGAACACAAGGGTGAGAATATTGTAGGAGTGCTTTGCCACCCTACCACAAAGCTATTAAAATTTTCCAAAATCTTTCCTGACATGAAAGATACCCAACTCGACAATGAAGAAGACTAACCAAGTAAAACCAAGAGAAGTAATGGAATTGTGTTCAACCAAAGAAAACTATATATGTATATCTACTCTCTTTATAATAAAAGTCATGCTCATTATCAAGAAAGTTTCCAAGAAGTCTGCCACAATCAATGCTCATCTCATATGACATAGTTACACAAGGTGCATTTTAAAGAAACTAAATCAATACCCTTTCCATGCACAAGAAGCATAACAAGAATCAAATTCTATTTCATCATATGCAATTACTCATGGAGCAAGGAGAATTACGTTTATCCAAATGAACCATCGTTATAGAGAATTTAGGGAAATGATAAGTTACCAATTGCATCTCACATAAAAAATTCTCTTTATATAGAAAATAGTCATGAATGTAGTAGAAATAAGGTAACTCATGTCTATCTTCCCTTAAATTTTGTATTCCAAAAAATAGTTTGACACAATGAAATTATAGAGATGGAGACACATATAATCTTTATTTGTAAGAACATAGGCTTTTTCATCTCTAAAAAAACATGATGACATTTTCTCTAATACCATATGTAACATTCATTGTCCATAGAAAGAAACTAATGGAAAGGAAACGTTCTATTCACTCACCAATCATATAGATCATATTCCTCATATGTATATAGTTTTTTTTAATGTTTCCTAATAGCCAATCATTTCCATTATTCCATTAATGTTCTAACTCTATATTCAATCACAGAGTAACAATGGAGTTCAATTCCCAAACAATTTACCCAATAGTCCTCTTTTAAACTGGAACACAATATCTTGATTGTTTCAAATAAAAGAACAAGTTTTCTCTACAATTCATACAAGTTTTCAATATGCTAGTCTATGGTGGCGATATCAATGATGCAGACCTACTTCAATGTATATGATCCAAATAATGACATTCAATAAATAGATACTTCCATTTCAAGTATACATTCAATGACATCAATTTCTATTGCCAATAAACAAACACCTCTATGATAGAAAAAACAAAAAAAAAAAAAGATAGAAGAAGAAAATCATTCTTCTCCCATCATGCCAATCATAAAATAAGTATTCTATTTAAGATAAAATGAAATGCCAATGATTTTACTTAATAGGATACGAGTCTTGATAAGAATCTAATCATTGGTTTGAACTTTAATCAATAGGTTGTGTTTGATTTACCCAAAATTTCTTAAGAAGACTTTAATACTATTCTTTTACAAAAGGAACTTCATCATTTTAATTGTATTGTCACTCATACAAAGGTAATTATCATAGTACAACATCTTTTAACAAAATTGAAACTAGTATTCTAGAAGGCAATTCTCAACATTCCTATAAGCATAACTTCATAACAAGATGCATAAAGGAATAATCCCAAGGAAGCTGAAACATTTTCTACATGACTATCTCTGGTTACATAAAATGATCAAGCCATTAAGCAATCAATACACCATCTAAATAAAAATGAAATTCATGTCCATAATTATTTCACTCCACCCAGTGCAATATGGGCAGGGACATAGAGTCAAAATTTGCATACATAATCATGTTTGGTTTTCTTAGTGATCATGCTTACAGGTTTGGTTAATTTCAATAAGAAATAAATCCATATTAAATTATAATGGCCATACCTATATTTGAGTGGAAAAGGTAATTTAAGGTTATAAAATAAAATATTGAATGGTAAAGAATAACAATCGGACATTTGACAATGCCTCACAATTTTCCCTAATAGTTTTCAATGATTTCTCCTATCTTTGATGTTAATCTAAGTGTGAGGCCATTATTGCACATTTTCAATTTTCATAGAGATAATTTAAGAAAGATTCAACCAAGATGAAGGGAAAACCGCCCATTACATAGCTACTATCCTCCCAAATAAGGGAAATTTGAGTTAGCAGGAGAGTTTGTATGAATGCTTGTAGACAACAAGGGAATATAATATTTATAAAGGTGTGATTTAATGCATTGACATATGTTACTAGTAAAGGTTATAGAAACACAATTTTTTTTAAATGCATAGGCCTTATGACTGTGGCTACCTCATAGTTAAATAAAGATGAAAGTAACAACATTTTTGACAATTTACTTGGCAAGTGAATACCGAATCTTAATTGGAAGCATAACAATCGATGAAATAGCCTAAAGGAAATAGAACCTAGTTTAACAAAGGTTGCCAACCCTTGAATCCTAAATATTTCTCCCAATTCTCTTGTATCCTCTTAGTGCTGAGCTGATATCTTTCTTCTAGCTTTGATGGACCCGTTCTCTAGCATCAATGTCTTTCCTCTTGAGCCCCCTATAAACCTCCTTCCCAATTATGAACTTCATGGTCTCCTCAAAAAAATACCTCATCTTAATCTTTATTGCATACACTATTGGACATGATAATTCACCCACCTTTAGAAGCCTCCTATTAATAAAAACTATTTTATCATCATCCTCCAATAAAGAGAATGATGGTGTTCCCAAAATTAAAATTAAAATCTACAAGACCGGCTTAACTATGAGTGTGCATACTAAAATAGCCAAAATGAAGGGTAAAATGTCATCTAATATGCCCAAGTGAAAGGAATATTAATAGCTAAAGTGGAACCAACAAGCGAAAAGAAGACATTCAACTTAATCCATGCCCCTCCCGTACCTATCAATCCACCAACTATGCAAGAATATTGTCGTAAAAGGTTTGGTGACCTAACTAATTACCTTCCCTCCCACTTCATGTAAAAAACTCAAATTTTTTTATTAAGATGTTTTAATAAAATTGGTAATGAATTCTGTAATTCCCTCTCAAGAATTATTCCCAATGAGATTCCCATTTAATTTTAAATTCACAAATTCACAAAATATATCCAAGTGGCAAAAGGGAGAGTATTATATTTAGTAAGGAAAAATGGGTTGTGACATATGGTAATAGTTAGAGAATTTTAACTTTGTAGGAGCTTCTTGTAAATCTTAGGGTCATTGAATCCTGATGCTTCCATAGCTATGTCATGATTGTTCAACCTGTCTCCTACATACACAATGTACAATCCATTGATATAAGTTGGGTACTAAATAATGGTGAGGAAACACAATAACTACATACACTCTCAACTCAAAACATTATTAGATTCTTCACATTTTAAATGGTGCCACTGATAGCATGAATTTGAAAATTGCCTCAGTGTCCTTGATTTTGATAACATCTATAACCATAGGAAGTTCTAGAACTTGTAAATATGTGTGTCAATCATATCATTTTCAAATTCTGATATTCATCAAATATGAAACTACATTTTATTTAATATAAAAAAAAATACAACATAGTTTACATCAAATGCTTTCACATCCCATAAAGAGTTAGCCACATTCCTTTCATTCTTTCTACTAGGTGAAGTTGTATTTCCATCCATGGCGAAACCTCACAAATTGGTTGTTAATGTACTCTTCTACCAATTAAAGATCACACGTGTTGGATATGTTGTAATTTGTAACAACACTTGTAAATTATTATTTTTGTATGTTTTTAGTTACCTTCTTAATGCATATGTATATGGTATTAGGAGGCATGTCTTCATAGAGACATGTCTCTTTAACTCTCATTAGTTATTAATATCATTTTCTTATTATCATGATTAAGATTGTGATTATATATATAGACACACAAAAAAATACATATACATATAGATATAGATATGTATACGTATATATGCACACACACACACACACACACGCATAGATGTATATACATATATAGATGTACATATACATATACATATATACATGTATATAAATTAGGGGTTTGATCACATGATTTATTAGTCTCTATTTCAACCTAAAAGGCTTGGTACTTACTTAGAGAGGTATGCTTAGGTAATTATGGATGTGTTTTAAGGTTTCAAGTTTTTAAACCCCATGCAATAACATCAATGTATTCTTGGAGATCTGTGAGAATCTTCTCCTTCTCCTCGAGAGAGTAGGAGGTTCTAATGAAAACATTTTTCTCCTTGGTGTCCATCCCAAGGTTAACCCTTTATTATTTTCCTCCATCAATATAAGAGAGAATCATATCCTTCATCTAGGGATCTAGGAAAAAGATGTGTTAGATGGATATCATTCCCTTTGTATTAGTATTGGTGGGGAGATCAATGATCTCTCTCACATAATATTCTTGTCCTGCGTCATAATGTTCTTTCTCCTTTAAGATTTGGTTTTTGAATACATCAATGTTGGACTAAAAGGCTTGGATAGAGGGAGTTGATACCATTTCAACAAAAAAAGGTCAAAAATGGGAACCTTCAATAGGCTTAAGAGTGTTGGTAGACACAACAAGGGCATTTGGAACATAATTGCATTTTTGCAAGATGAGTTCAATATCAAAAGCATCAATTTCCTTTATCAGGCTCTTGTCCTAGTTGTAATACACTGTTAGAATTTTATCATGGAACATATATTAGCTCTAGACTTTTTTGGCAATGAGCTTTGAGTTAGACAAAGCTCGAAGGTGAATGAATTCCTTTCTTAGAGAAAATATGAGGCCTAAAACCAAGGCTTCATACTCAGCTACATTATTTGTGCTCTCAAACAACAATTAATAGAAGTCAATGAAAGACTTCCCTCCTAGGTTAGTCAATTATAGTTCATCTCTAGACCCGTCTTTGGCCTAGGATACGTTGAACTTCAAGGTCTATATGCCAGTGCCTATAGGTAAGGAATTTGGGAGTGGGGTAGTGGGTAAGAACTTTTGAGATGGAGGATATTTTGGCCTATTTTTTGGCATGAGAGACACAGAGGCTAGAGTTACCTCTAGAGGTGACACCATGAATGGTACCCTAATATTCAACTCATTAGATATGATCATAGGTGAGTTTCTTGGCATAAGAGTTTCTTTTTGATGTTCTTTCTCAACGCTACCCAAATTATGGGTAAAGGCTAGATCAAAATAGGGCTTGCATTCTAACTTAGAATTCCCCTTACAATAAATCTTACACCAAGTATTAGACATGAGACTAAATAGGGAGGCATAGTCACCTTGAAGGCTAATGCCATATTTCAACCTTGCACTGAGGTCTCAAATCCACTATTTGATGTCTAAGTCCTCGTCAAGGAATGTCTCACATATGATGAAATCTAAGGTCAAAGTATTGTTGGTATGATAAATAATGGGTTTAAGTTAAGAATAGGCTATTTCACTCACCTAACCATAGTCAGTGAGAGCCTGTTTCTTTTGGGGTTCACTGTTAACCCTTAATCCTTATTTAGTTTTCCTCCCCTCTCTAAGGGAGCCAAAAGTTGGAAAAGTTGATATAAATGTAACCATTAAGGGCCTTTGACCAATTTTGACTTCATAACATCCCATAAGTTTCAAGGATGTCCACCACTTGGATGTCAATGAATTTGGACACCCAAGGTTCTTGGATGAGTTGAATCTGAACATTTTCTAGTTCACACATCATGTTGATGGTATTTTGGTCAAGTTGCACTACTACACTTTAGGATGTCTTAGGGACCAACCTAAGCTTCTTATAGATGCATAAATACATGACATTTATAGAAGCTCCAAAATTGACTAGGAAATTTTGCAAATACTTTTTGTAGATTTTTAGGATAAATAGGAAGGGAGTATCCTTAGTATTTCCCTGGAAAATAGTCACCATAGAATCGTTGAAGTCATGGTATTTTTAATAGTAGGATGCACTTTTAGGGCCTTAAGATGCTACATGATGGCCCTTCGCTATTTAGGAAAGCTCAACAATACATCCATCAAGGCCATGGTGGTGTTGGTGTTCTCCCTTAACCTTCAAATGTCAAAATTCACTCCTGGGGATCTTTTGCCTTTCATCCAGGATTCATAAGGTTGTTGTGTTAGTCCTCTAGGGGGAGAAAGATTCATGTTAGCACGAGGATCAAAAGGGATGCTGGTGTTTTTTTATAGAGTCAACATGGTGAAGGGACCTTTATTAGGTTGGCTTCTTGTATTGCAAGGATCCTATAAGCTAGTAAAGGCATTGGCCTCAAAGGTTGGGATGGAATCATCAAAGAACCTCTAGAGGTCAAGTTCTTCCTCATCTTCTATGTCTCCTCTAAAAAATTAGTTTCACAAATGAAGAAATAATTATGATGTTCTATCGAAGGCTCTAGAAAGGTTCGTTTAGAACACGCTTATTGATCTGAGTGGGAGATTTGGATTATCTTCTCTAGGGTGGTACATGTGGCATCTAAGTGTGAGCTGATACTATATGAAAAGCACTAGTTATTTAGGGGGTATAACTCTACAAGGTGTGCAAAGTTATTGGGTACCCCACTTCCTTGAGTATCATATTAGTTTGTGGAAATTCCCCCATTATTTCACATGTTATTTGATTATCAACTGCCCAATTATTGGTAATAATTTTCTTGAGTGTCATAGGGAGATATAGTTAAATGAACCTCTTTACCCCAAAAATATGTTCCCTTGGTGAGAGGGAACAAGTTGGTGATTCACTACTACATCCTTGTCCAATTTAAACTAGCTCATGTCATTACCCACTCTAGTCATGATTCTTTGAAAGGATCCTATCTCATTGATGAGGCATGTAACTTGGTCACAAGGAAGTGACAAGTGTGTTTGCATTCCTACCATGGAAACAAGAGTTGTAACGTTTTGGCCAATTGGACTAGCCAAAAGGAAGGTTTGGAATTCAACCAATGGTATAAACTAAGGGACTAGCTTGTTAAGTGAAGTCCAAGGTACTAGGGGTACCACATTCTAGGGGCCCCAATAGGGGTATTTAGGAGCCAACAGTGGGGCTCTATGTGATGGATAACTATTATGGGAGGTTAGATAGACCTAAAGTCCCATAATAGGAATTGTGTGGTAACTACTAGGGTGAGGATCTCCTCTAGACTTAGGTTGGCATGGCAAAAAATTTCATGCATCTAACAACTGTAATGAAAGGTCACCAAAAATTGCCAATGTTAGGGTGTAAACCTTGGATAGGGTATCCTTCTCTCCTACAAGTACTATTATATAATGAATTCTAAAATATCTTAGTCTAGTGTATACAAGTAGGTTCAAAGGAGTGTATACAGGTAGGTTCAAAGGGAAAGGCCTTGTGTTGGTGCAAAAAAATCTGAGCACTATCTAATGATACATTGGAAATCATTTTTCAAGGTAAGTAGTGATCCATTTGGTTCTTTTTGAATTCCAATGATTTGGGGTTGGAATAAGGTTGGATCTTGCAAGAATCAAAATTTCAAAAGGAACATCTTTTTGATGTCACTCCACCTAGTGATGGAGTTAGTAGGAAGAATTAAATACCAATTAAGTTTGTTGGGATTAAGGGTCATTGGAAAAAAGTGATAATATACATCCTCATGTTAAATAAAATCTCTAAGGCATTCTTCCATGCCTAGATGTGTTCTTCTTTTGTCTGAGACCAAATTCTCAAACTTTGGGTATAACTTCTTGAGGTGGGATTCCATGTTAAGCATCATCATGAAATCCTCCAAAGGTGATTATTCCAACCTAAGGAATGCAAGTGGGTTGGAAATTACTATAGGTTTAGGTTAGGACATAAACACACTTTGAGTAGTAGTACGTTGGGTTTGACCTTTGTTATTATATTTACACTTCTAAGGGAAGAATAGAGGTCTGAGCTCTTCAAATGTTGTGGGAATGATAGATGAACAAAGTTGTTAGAGATGATCTATAGAAAATGAGGTAAGTTGATGCAGAGTCTAGGGGATAAGGTATTCACTAAATGACCATTAAGAACAAGACAATTTAAGGTCCTTTCTATCTATATGATAAAAATTTATCTTAAAACGATGTGGTAAAAAGCAACGTGTGATTTAAACGACATGATTAGTTTTGTGGATTATGAAATCCGCCATTTTGACGCGAAGATACTCTTAGCTCAACATTTATAAAAAAAAAGATATAGGAGCTTGGTATCAACATTTTTTTTTTCAGCTAGAGGTAGAATCTAGAGTTAATTGAAGTGAAATCAATGAGCTACCTATCGAATTTGACGTTAAGTATCGAAGAGCTCTTCAGGAATTCAGGTTCAATAAATAAGAATAAAACGAGTTTTATTTATTTATAGTGCTATTGTATAATTTATCAAATTAGTAACTCAATTTATAGAAATTGTGTCATGGTATTTTTCTGCAAAAATTTATCGTTTTAAACGTGTTTTCAATTTTTATTTATTTATTAAAAAGGGGGTATTCTAAATAATGCATGAACTTTAACTTTCCTATGCCAATTTTCACACTTCACATAATTGAATGATACTAGAACTCATCACAAGAAACAATGAAAGTGTTTGCAAGTGTTAGGACCTCAAATTGCTAGTGCCATTTATCTATTGATGGAACTTTTTTACATTCAATCAATAGAGTAACAATTTTCAATGGAAATTGTATGCTCGACCAATATCACCTAAAAGAGTGGAGAAAGAGAAATTCCCACTCCCAAGATCCTATAATTTAGGTCACAAACATGTAGGGATAGGAAAATTTAGATGAGAAGGTGAGTGATTTATAATAATTAAGGTGACATGTTGATTATTCACTTCCACTTGTGTTTGGTTAAGCATTGGATCATTGAACATAGTTTGGTGGATATCTTAGAGGGAACCAAAGGAATGAGAACACAAAGAACAAGATAGAAAAGAGAATAAAGGGTTCATAGATTTAATCTACCTAGTGTCTACCTTTGTTAATTTTATTATCAACAATACATGCTTGGATGATATGACTACTTAAATATGTGCTTAATCAATCAATCTTACACAATAAGTGTTGTAAATGAAATTGGTACCAAATTAAACAAAATCACTCAATTTTAATAAATCCAAGAAAGATAACAATAATAAAGTAGAAAGTATTTCACTATTTTTGAAGATCAATGAATCTCATAGAAAGAACTCCTAGATTCTTCTACTTAAAACACAACTTAAAAGACAAACAATCACTGGGTGAAGCACAAATTTCTCCAAAAAATGTTGTATATTTTTATTAAATCCTTCAAAAATGTATTATATTAGTTTGATAGCGCAATATGGATGATCAAATCATCAATTTTACCAACCCAAAAAAATTTGGTCTTCTTCCTATTTAGGGGCAAGCCTCCACTTTACTCACTAAGCCATTCAAATATGTATGTGAGGTAAAAAGGGAATGTCCTAATATGATACCTTTTTGAACCCAAATTAGATTGACAAAGACCCAAAAGAGAAAGGGTGCCAATTTTGAATTTGAATTATAAGAAGGAATACAATATAAGGGAATGCACACTTTGGCACATGTGTGATAATGTGTATGCAAAATTGAATTGATTGATTGAATAATGTAGATCTAGTTGCTAAGTGTACACAATCAACCAAATTAAGATATAGGTTGAGATAATGATATGAAATGAAATCAAAATATTAAGTTAGCTAAGATTAAGTGAGGTACTATTGATGGATGGATTTGGCATCATATATAGATTGATGAAATGAAAATATATAGGTGGACATTCAAAATGAAATTAATGCATATATTATTCTTGAATTTGAAGGCATCCTTCTCTACATTAGTCATCTGACCAGTAGATAAAATGGGTTTCTCAGTATTGATATTGATGTTTCTCACATGTGAGTTGAGGTGAACTTCAATGTGATTAAATTACCTTTAATCAAAATTTGAGTTAGGTCATTATCAATGATCATACAAGGATGAGGTGTAATCCATTTGATTATCTACATATTAACTTTCTCATATTTCAAAATCATTCTAAATGTCACTAGGGAAAGTTAATATTTACAAAAGATTTGTTTTGATTACATTGCATTTATATCTTGCTGCCTCTATCTACAATTTAGGATGGTCATGCACAATAATTTTAATTACAATGAGGTGAAGATTGGTAATTGTGTGGGTTCTCAAATTGTTCTATGTAGGTTTTAGGTGTCTATTGTGTAGAGCTATTAACCATGGAGGTAAAATATTATATTGGCAGTTCTTATTTTGGATGTTTAATTTTTAGAATCTATCTAATGGGATTGTGCCTCAATTGAATACATATGGTGCCCATTTTTTAGTTAAAAAAAATAATAATTTGTTGCATCTATGTAGTCTAGGTTTAGATTGTTTGAAAGTTAAAATTTGGATAACTTTCTTTGGGTTTCAATAAATTGTATAATAAGATAACGACTAGAGATTTTCTTCTTGTATTCTTCTCTCCACAAGTCTTTGAACTAGGTTTTTTAATACATTATAGTGGCTCACACCACTTTTGCCAAAAGAAATTGATATGAAATGAAATAAAGTATGAAAGACTCACCTTGAAATATGTAGTAGAAGATGTATTTTAGCTCTGAAAAGCATATATTTTCAGCTATTTATAAATATTTGTCTTTGGATTCCCGAATAAAATGATGAAGGGAGCAAA
This sequence comes from Cupressus sempervirens, assembly GCA_028749045.1. Classification (NCBI taxonomy): domain Eukaryota; kingdom Viridiplantae; phylum Streptophyta; class Pinopsida; order Cupressales; family Cupressaceae; genus Cupressus; species Cupressus sempervirens. The sequence continues at coordinate 295,941,477 of CM053783.1, read as the reverse complement.
ACTCAGAAATTGCTTTTCCAAAAAAGAAAAAAGGTCTAGGTCAACTTGGCCAGTCAGATTTCAACAAGGTCACCATGTACCGACAACAACATAAAAAAGTTGATCCAACTTCTCCAAAAAGCTCTTGGGAAATTAATTCCAATTCCTCCTTGAAAATTCCTCTATGCTAATCCTACATACAAATAATAAATGCTTTTTGTTGTTTGGTGGATGAGGTCTTGCTTGGACAAGCCCTAGATTGAGGAGTCAACCTTGAATTGAAATATAATTGACAAAAGAAATGCTTTTATTTAGTAAGATTCAATAATATCAAATGATAAATACAATTACCTCCATGGATACAATTGCATTTGATATGTGATCAAGTATGCAAATGCAATAACTTTGACTGAAAGAAACCATAAGAAAATCAAAGAAGCCAAAAATTTATGTATATGAATTTATGTGACATACCATGGATGAAAAATAGAAGAACTTGAATGAATTATAATGATGGATCATATTCCTAGTGACAAACTCCACTACCACCTTGAAGGAAGAATTTTGATGCAAGAAGGAGATTCTTGGACTCAAGAATACTTGAAGATGCTTTTTTGAACAAGAATACCTTGATTTCTTTCTAGCTTGTGGATGTCTTGTAAATATAAGATGAGATGAGATATGAAAATGAAGCCCCCAAGCCTTATTTTATACTAGTGTTTAGGTGGGAAAATAATTTAGGTTGATTAGGGAGAAAAATAAAGTAATTGGTAAACTCGAGGCACTTTGGACACTAAACCCAAAAGCCACTAGGATGAAGGTCAACTTGGGAAACCTTGACCTAGTCTAAATCAACTTGGAATGAACTTAACTAGTCTAGGTTGACCTAGGTTTACTTAGACCTAAAGGAGGGAGAAAATAGGCATTAAAGAGGCTTATGAGAGGGTGCAGATCAAACCATAAGATAGCAGACCTACCAGAAGATATGGCAAGATAGGTAGACTAGAAACACCTAAAAGACCATGTCATAAGATGAGAAATGAAAAATAAACATGAGAGAGGATAAGAAGAGGCAAAAACCACACTAAGGAGGGATAAAAAGGTCTCAAAATAAAGTGTATCCATTCTAAGATGGTACATTTAGCCCTCACTTTAGTGAGAGTATGAGCCAAGTCATACTCTCAATAGAGGAAGGAGGGAAGAAAGAAAAATTCATAATGAGATAGAAAATCACCAATATTAAGAACATAATCCCCCAACCTAGGGTCCTAATTCCATTCCTATGCATAATAGCATGAAAACAAAGAAAAACAAAGGAAAATAAAACAAAAGGGAAACAAAGCCAAAAAGACACAAAAGGGGTTAGTACTAAATCCCAAATCAGCAAGTTAAAGAGACCTTATCTAAGGAAATGTCTCACCAACTTATATCATATTTTTAAGGCTATTAGAAAGCATAAGGGATCACATAGTAAATGCAAGAGCACTACAAAGGACTATGTCACTCATTATTCTATCCCAATGACATGAAATTACTAAGAGAGAAAAAAGGAGTAAATATCAAGCCCAATAAGGTTTGTGTGGCTTTCTATGAACCAAATAAAGGAAGGATTACATTTTCTAATAGGTTTGTGTGCCTAATAGCCAATCCTAGAAATAAAAAAATTAGGATCAAATGGTCTAGCATATTTTTGTGCATGGTAGTCAATCCTATGCACTCATTGGTGGCTTATGCATGCATGCATATATGTATATGAATCCACTTATTTATTAATTTCCTAGTGTCACCATAGATTTTAAATATGGGTAATGTTACCCTAGGAGGGATTTAGAAAAAAATAAAAAGTAAAAAGACACATTTCCTCGGGATGGAGAAGTGTTACTAATACCCATTGAGGATTTAGAAAAATTATATATATTACCCCTATAAATCATACAAAGTGAACAAGGATAAAGTACTCTAAGCCATACTCATAATTCACATTTATACCCTATTGTTGTCAACATAATCTAAGAAGGGTGTATGTATGCCCCCTCCTTATGGTGACTATGTATCCATAGACATGCTAAGGAAGAGATTCAAGGATAACTACTTCTATCAACAAGGAGAAATCCTCTATCAACAATGTTTACCATAAACTTAGCAAAGAGAAACAACTCTTATAAGTCAATGATATAGATAAATTATGAAAGGATATGTCACTTATGAGAAGTACCCTTGAAAGGAAGGGATCTTGTGTAAAAGAAATCTATCTTCAAGAGGAGTGTCATTAAGAAAGATACAACTTCAAGAGAAAAGAGGGAAAAAAGATCAAGAATGCACCTATTCATCCCCCTATGTACAAGTGGAATAGGGATCCTTGAATGAAGGATGACACACATTAAAGGGCATAGTAAAGGATAATGTTTATAATGAACATATTTTTGCGAATAATGAAGAGGTTGTTAGCATGTATGCTAATGCTATGGCGGAGTATTGCAAAACATTGATATTATGTATAACTGTGTTTTTCATTGATGACACCATAGTAATAAGTTAGTAAAAAATTGGCAAAGCAACATACTATGATTTTTGTATTAAGGACAATAGATTTCATATTTTCTTATGTGCAGTTACCAACATAAACTACAGCATGTATGTGACATGTGGGAAAGTGTGCAGAACTTGAATCAATAGCGTACGAAAGATATTGATGATTTGTAGAGAACTGCAGGGAAAAAGAGCATTGAGAAAATAGTTTCTATTGTATGAACAATAGAGCACATTGTATTTGGAATAAAGACTTGTGCAATTAACCAGAGGTAGTACACTAACCACTAATGACATTAGAGAGTGCATAGGTATGGAAGTCACACGTGTGAAAGCTTGTGTATAACTGTGAGTTGATAACATTAATTAAATGTGTATTTAATTTAATTAACTTATAATAGCTAACTAAAGGAAATAATATTGAGTACAATATAAAGGAAAGATGTATTCTAAGTTTTAGATATCATTATTGGAAAACAAGAAGCAAAGAAGACTTGTCAATTGTGAAGTAGAGGAGCAGAGTAATCTGCTAATGCGTGACCTCAAGGTTACTGTTGATGGGTTCTAAGTTCCAGATATGATTGCATGATCTGAAGGTGAAGAAGTCCGACATACTAGATAGAGAAAGAAGTAAAAGATTATCTCACATCTATTATTTTCAAAGGAATAGTACTGAGATCAATTGGATAGTGGGTTCATTGATTAGATCCTGAAGCTATTTGGATAGTGGGTTCAACTACCTTCTACAACTCCTAATAGGGTTGGAATCTCCTAACAGGGATTCAAAGTCTCCTAACAGGGACTCTTTGTACTAAATGATGTAACAAAATCCTAACAGGGTCCATCCTCTAGCAAGAAATGTTTAGATTAGTACATTTATGGGCATCATTCCCACCAAGGTTTTCCCTAGTCAACATATCTAGTGTAATTGTGTATGCGCATTTCTTTATGATTGCTATTTACTTTGGTTAAATAATTAAGAATTGTTCAAGATTAATATATAATTGATTCACCCCCCCCCCCCCCCCCCCCCCCCTTTCCTAGTTATATTGGTATCTCTAACAATTGGTATCAGAGCTTTAGGTGCTTGAAGGGAAGTTTAAAAACTTTGGGAGATCCATGGAAAATTTGTTCAGAAAGGAAAGTCCTAGATTTGATGGCACAAACTATGATAGCTGGAAGGATAAAATGAAGACTCATCTCTTCTACATGGGTCTAGGATATTGGCTTATAACCAAGACATCTAAAAATATTGTAGAAGAAAAAAATCTTGAAACCTATACCAAGAAACATAGAGAAGTGTTTATGTGCAACATAAGGGCAAGAGAAGCAATACTGTTAGCATTACCTAAAAGTGAGTATAGTTAGGTAAAACTACTCAAAATATCTCATAAAATTTGGAAAACCTTAGAGGCTAATTATGAGGGTTATGCACATGCAAAAAGGGTTAGATTGCAAAATTTGTATTGCACTTTCCAAGATGCTAGAATGATGGAAGATGAATTTGTAAGAAGCTATGTTGGGAGAATATCTAAGATTGTTGCAAGAATCACATCTCATGATGGAAAGAAATATGATGATGAAGTGATATGGAAGATTTTGAAAGGTCTGACACCAGCTTTCAAGATAGTAGCACAAATGATTTAGTTGATTATACCCTGTACTACTAATTTCACCAAAGAGACATTACTTGGTAGATTGGAAGCTTCAGAATTTGATCTAAAATAGTCTGGAGAATTAGCAAAAGTTGGGACAACATTTAGTGCACTAAATATCAAACCTAGTTTAGCAAGGAGCACAAAAGCGCAGGGAGACATTTCTAGCAACAACAAGTCCATTGAAGAAAAGATCCAAGAGGGAGTAGCTCTTCTTGTAGAAAAAGAAAAAGATGGTAAGAATATCTTCAAATGTTAGGCGTGTAATGAATATGGTCATTCTATATCTAAGTGTCCTAAAAGAGAAAGAAAGTATAAGGGAAGGTTCAAGTCTAGAAGACCTAGAAATTGTTTATATGTTAATGAAGAAGAAGAAGAAGAAGAGGAACCTAATCAAAATATGAGTGAAGATGAATTAGTGTTCATAGCTATAAAGGAGGATGATCTTGATAGAGAAATTAGAGAAGAAAGTGCACTAATCTCACAAGTTAAAAAGAAATATTGGACCATTAATAGTGGTTGTTCACATCACATGACTAGTGATATGAGAAAGTGTGTCGAATTCAGAAGCCATGATGGAGGAATTGTTAGAGTAGGGAACAATGCAGCCTGTCATATTACAAGAATTGGATCTATCACACTTGATGGTAAAACATACATTGATGATGTTTACTTTGTTGATGGACTGAAGCACAACTTGTTGAGTGTTGGATAGCTTATGGAAAAAAGTTACCAATTGTAGTTTGGTAATAACACATGCATTATCAAAAACAAGGAAGGAAAACTACTTGGTATTGGCACAAGAACTAGAGGTAATGTATTTCAATTAAAGTCCATTGAAATAACATGTTTGGTAGCTAAGATTGACAAATGTTGGTTATGGCATTGAAGATTTTGTCACATTAACTTTGATAACATTGTGAAGGCCAGTAATACACTTGTTGTAAGAGATTTACCTAAGATCACTAAGCCCACTAATACTATTTGTAAGGAATGTATTTTGGCTAAGAAGAAGAGAGTCTCATTTCATAGCAAGCAACTTTATACTTCTCAAAAGCTAGATCTGATTCATATAGATCTGAGTGGTCCTGCGAGAATAAGAGGATACTATGGAGAAAGGTACTTTACAATTTTTGTTGATGATTTCACTAGAATGATGTGGGTATCTTTTCTTAAAGAAAAAATAGAAGCATTTGAGAAATTGAAGATATTTAAGAACAAAGTTGAGAATGAATTTGGAGTCAAAATCAAGAGCTTAAGATTAGATAGAGGAGGAGAATTCACCTCTAGAGAATTCAATATCTATTGTGAAGAGCATAGTATCAGGAGACGAATATCTTCACCCCATACACTTGAGTAGAATGAGATTGTTGAAAGAAGAAACAAATCAATTGTTGAAGCAACAAGGGCTATGTTATTTGAGAATGATTTATCAAATACCTTCTAGAGGGAAGTAATCAATACAATAGTATACACACTGAACAAAGTGCAAAATAGGAAAAGTATGGACAAAACACCTTATGAGTTATGGTTTGGTCACTCACCATCAATCAAGTACTTCAAGATATTTGGAAGAAAATGTTACATCAAAAGAGATGATGATATCGGTAAGTTTGATCCAAGGAGTTATGAAGGTATGTTTCTTGGCTATTCATTAAAAAGTAAAGCTTACAGATGTTTCAACTATAGAACAAAAATTATAGTAGATTGCGCAAATTTTAAAATTGATGAAAAATTTGGCACCAAGGAGAAGATAATAGATTATAAATTTGATGGAGATAATTACTTTGGAATGACTAACAAAAGTAATGAATTATTTCTCAAGACTAACAATGACTTGCAGAATAATGTGCAAATTGAAGATGTGAGGGAAGAATAGAGAACAATGCCTGAAATAAGAGTTGAAGTAGCAACTCCTACTCCAAATAGGAATATGATAAGACATCATCCTGCTAACCACATAATAGGAAGTAAAGAAAAGGGAGTAATGACAAGGAGTAGAATTAATGAAGAACTATGTCTAATATCTCAAGTAGAAACAAGAAGCATAGATGAAGCAATCAAAGATGATCATTGGATAAGAGCAATGGAGTAAGAACTCCAATAGATAATTAAAAATGACATGTGGGAATTAGTTCCTAGACCTGAGGAAAAAAATGTGATTGGCACAAAATGGGTATTCAGAAAGAAAATGAATGAACAAGGAGAAGTAATAAGGAATAAAGCAAGACTTGTATGAAAAGGCTACTCTCAGCAAGAAGGAATTGATTATGAGAAAAATATGCACCTATAGCAAGGATGGAAGTAGTTAGAATGTTCCTGGCATATGTAGCAAACAAGAATTTTAAGGTATATCAGATGGATGTTAAGACAACATTCTTGAATGGAGAACTTGAAGAAGAAGTTTACGTTGAACAACTAGAGGGTTTTCCTTTAATAGAAGAGAAGGATATGGTTTGTAGAATAAAGAAATAATTGTATGGATTAAAACAAGCACAAGAACCTGGTATGCAGGGTTGGACAAATACTTAGCAAAGCTTGGATTTGCTAAATGAACAATAGATAGTAATTTGTACTTGAAGAAAATAGAAGATGGTTTGCTAATAATCATTTTATTTGTTGATGACATCATTTTTGATGGAAATGATGAAGCCAATAATAAATTCTCAAAGGACATGAAGAATGAGTTTGAGATGAGCATGATAGGAGAAATAAAAATTTTCTTGGGATTGTAGATTGTTCAGAACAAAGATGGTATCTTTATCTCTCAGACCAAGTACTTAAAAGATTTGCTCTAGAAAATTGTAAACCTATTGGAACTCCTATTGTAACTAGTCACAAGTTATCAAGCAAGAATGAGACACCTACTGTTGAACAAAATAAGTATAGATCTATGATTGGAGGATTGTAGTATCTGAGTCATAGTAGACTAGATATAGCTAATGTAGTTGGAATTGTGGCAAGATTTCAAGCTAAACATAAAGAATATCACTATGCAACAATAAAAAGGATATTCAAATATCTAAAAAGAACATCAGATTACAACATTTGGTATGACAGAAGCAATGAATTTACTCTTTGTACCTATACAAATGTTGATTGGGTTGGAGATAGGTTTGACAAAAAAAGCACTAGTGGAGGAGCATTTTTTCTTGGAGGAAGGCTAGTTTCTTGGCTTAGCAAGAAGAAAAATTTTACCTCACAAAGTACTACAGAGGTAGAGTATGTTGCAGTAGAAAACTATTGTAATTAAGTCATATGGATGAAGTAGATGATGAAGGATATTAAAATTACATTCACAGAACCTGTTATCATTTACTGTGATAACACAAGTACTGTTAACATGTCTAAGAATCTTGTTTTGTATTCTAAGACTAAACACATTGCCATAAAATATCACATGTTGAGAGAGAAAGTTGATGAGAAAGAACTTAGATTGGAGTACATTAATAATAAGGAACAAATTACATACATTTTCACAAAGGCCTCACCAAAGGATACATTTGAGTACCTAAGAGGCATGCTTGGGGTTATGCCCCTACCTAGCTCAGAATAGAAAATGCAAAAGTGCATCAGTCTATGGTATATAGCACCATTGTTAGACTGGACTATATGTTGATGCTTCCTAAATGGGGGAGTATTTTTGATGAATAGAGTTAGTCAAAAAATCTTAGCAATAGGTAATTGGTGTGTGACAATATCTTTAGACACTTGTGTTGTTTATAGAACTATATACAAAAGTTGTAAAACAATAGACTGGCTTGTGGTCATGCTGATAGATTTTTGTATATTCAATTTTCGTATAATATTTGACATTGATGTCAATGGGGGAGAGAGTGACATGAAAAAAATTAGAGAAATTTTGTACTATGGGGGAGAAGTGTTGCAATAGAATGTCGATAAAAGATTTGCATGAAGCAAGATTTGAGTGATGAAGAAACTTGTTGGCATTCTTGTAACTAGATGTTTTTCATCTATGTTGCCATCAATGCCAAAGGGGGAGATTGTTAGTATGTATGTTGATGCTATGGGGGAGTATTGCAAAACATTGATATGATGTATAATTGTGTTTGTCATTGATGAAAACATAGTAATAAGTTAGTAAAAAATTGGCAGAGCAACAGACTATGATTTTTGTATTAAGGAAAATAAATTGCATATCTACTTATGCACAGTTACCAACATATACTACAAAATGTATGTGACATGTGGGAAAGTGCGTAGAACTTGAATCGACAACGTATAGAAGATATTGATGATTTAAGGAGAATTGTAGGGAAATAGAGCATTGGGAAAACAATTTCTATTGTACGATTGATATAGCACATTGTATTTGGAATGAAGGGTTGTGAAATTAACCAAAGGTAGTAAACTAAACATTGATGACATAAAAGAGTGTGTAGGGATGGAAGTCACACGTGTGAAAGTTTGTGTATAACTGTGAGCTGACAACATTAATTAAATGTGTATTTCATTTAATTAACTTATAATAAAGTATGGAACTGACTACAGGAACTAATAATGAGTATGGTATAAAGGAAAGATGTTTTTCAAGTTTTAGATATCATTATTGGAAAGCAAGAAGTAGAGAAGACTTGTGAATTGTGAAGTAGAGGAGTAGAGTAATCTACTAATGTGTGACCTGAAGGGTTACTATTGATGAGTTTTGAGTTCCAGATCTAATTGCATGATCTGAAGGTGAAGAAGTTTGACATAATAGATAGAGGAAGAAGTGAAAGATTATCTCACATCTATTATTTTGAAAGGAATAGTACTGAGATCAATTAGACAGTGGGTTTGTTGATTTGATCCTGAAGCTGTTTGGATAGTGGGTTCAACTACCTTCTATAACTCCTAATAGGGTTGGAATCTCTTAACAAGGATTGAAAGTCTCCTAATGAGGACTCTTTGTACTAAGTTTTGTAATAGACTCCTAAAAGGGTCCATCCTCTAACAAGGAATATTTAGATTAGTGCATTATTTTGTGGGTATCATTCCCATCGAGGTTTTCCCTTTGATCAAGGGTTTCCCTAGTCAACATATCAGGTGTAATTGTGTATGCACATTTCTTTATGATTGCTATTTACTTTGGTTAAACAATTAAGAATTGTTCAAGATTAATATATAACTAATTCAGCCACCCCCCCCCCCCCCCCCCCCCACCCTCCCCTCTTAGTTATATTGGTATTTCTAATAGAGGTGATTATCAAGGACATGCACCTCTTATATCAGAGAGTCATGATTGAGACACTATTCCTCATAGGAAAAGAATGACTCATGATAAAAAAATGCCACTATACTAAGTAAAGTTGATCCTTAGAAAAAGAAATATAAAGAATTTAAAAAAAATGATGAAGGCTATTACCCTTAATATCATAAACACATAAGAGGAACAAAGAAATAGCAATTTGTGAGAACAAAATATGAGCTTCTTATTTTCACCGCAAATGCAAAATTACATAATTCAAAATTACAATATGCTCATCCACATGGGCACCTTCATTACAATAATCTACAAGACAAAGTTGTGAACTATCACCAAAAGTTGTTCTAGGAAATCTATGAGCATTTCTTAAATAGGTAATTTTATGCTGCTCGAGAAGGTTCTAGACACTCAAACTTCATACCTAGGGCTGACAAACCCTAACAATACATATAGAGTTGACCAAATACACCTTTGATCCTAGGCCATCACCAAGCCATAACTTGTTCAAGTTTTGTGAGTTCAAATAAGTTGATTGAGTTATTTGGATTCAAATAACCCAATTGGGTTATGAAAATTAGAAAACACATCCAAAACCTAATCGGGTTTTAAAGAACTAAAAGTAGGCTTTACTCAAAAGGCCATAACTTTCACATACAGAGTCCGATTGACTCTATTAAAAATGAATTGGAAAGATATTCAAGAGATATATAATGTGATGTAGATGAATAAATTTTTTGACATCAAATTTTTATTTTCCATCAATTTAAATTAAGCATAATCTAAAATAGGTAGTAATTGTTTTCCAAATATTCAATCAAAAGGTCAACATGAATGCTAACATATTTGTGACTCTCTCTTCCTCTCAAACACACACAAATAAACTCACTCACTCACTAAATAATTCCTTATATATATATATATCACTAAATCCTAACCTCTCTCTCTCTAACTTGTTACTCTTAAGCATGGTCTCTCTTTGAGTAATCCCTAAGCCCCCCTCTCTCTAGCCTTAAATAGTATCTCTCTCTCTCTCTCTATCATATCCTCTTATCTCTCTCACTCCCCCTCTCTCTAACACTCTATCCTATCCCTTTCTCTCTATCCTATCATCTCTTCCTCTTCCCATGCCCTAATCTCTCTCTCTCTCTCTCTCTCTCATATCCCCTTATCTCTCTCACTCTCTCTCCATCACCCTCTCTCTCTTTCTCTCTATTCTATCATCTCTTCATCTTCCTATCCCCTAATAGATCTCTCTCTCTCTCTCTCTCTCTCACTCATTCCCTCTCTTTATCCTATCCCCCCTCTCTCCTATCCTCTTCTCTTTCTCTCATTCTCTCCATCTCTCTCTCAATATTTTTAACCTATCCCCTAATCTCTCTCTCCATCCCATCCCCCCCCCCCCCCCCTCTCTCTCTCTCTCTCTCTCTCTCTCTCTCTCTCTCTCTCTCTCTCTCTCCAACACTTTTTATCCTATCCCATAAACTCTCTCTCCATCCCATCCTCTCTCTCTCTCTCTCTTTCTATATCCTATCCCCTTCTATCTCAAACACACACTCTCTCTCTCTCTCTCTATATTTCCTACTATCTCTTTCTCTTCCTATCCCTTAATATCTCTCTCTCTCTCTCACACACATTCTTTCTCTTTATCCTACCCCCTTTCTCTTTCCTATCCTCTTCTAATTGAGTGCTTATATTTTGCATTCATGACAATGTTTGTCATTGATGTTAACATATCAATTCTCTATATAGCACAACTTGAGTTGCAAAGGAAGATTCAATTGGAAAGGTTTGTGGTCAGAGAGTTGTGTTATGTTCACTTAGAGGAGCATTTATGAATGTGTTCTAATTTTGTGTCTATGTTTGTAGAAAGGAATTTGTGTTACATAACTGAGAGGTGGGTGAATTAGTTATAACCAACTATCCTATAGGTCTTAAAAATACTTTTCACCAAGTTAAATACATTATTTTTTCAGATTGATAACTTGTTAAACTGATCTAACATCAAAATATGAAATGATATAAACTTTGTAATAATTTTTCCACTTAATATACTGAGTATCAGAGTTATCTTCCAGGTTATACCAAGTTGCAACAATAAATAGTAAATATGAAATAAATTTTCAACATCATAAGCATCTACACAAATTAATGCAACTATTTAACGTGGAAAACCTATAAAGGGAAATACCACCTAGGAGAAAGCAACCCAAAATATTTACTATTTTGCAAATCCTTTTGGTAGAACGATGGCTATGAGTAATATCTAGAAGTTGTGCATTTTAAAAAAATTTCTAATGAGTATTTTGTCTTTAATGAATTATTGAACTGACTATGTCTTGAAATTTTGGTACCTATTTGTGTACTAAGCATAACTTACATCAAAATAGTAAAAAATGAAAAATTTTTAGTTTGAAAGTGTGTAGAATCAAGTTTAAAAAAATAATATGTAATTTATTTTAAATTTGGTTAAGTATATCAAAAGTTATAAAAAAAATGGTAGACATATGTCTATGAGGAATGCCAAGGAATTGGTGAAAGTAATTAAAGTTTACAATGTTAATGACATCCAAAAAGTAAAAAATTATATGGTTAGAAAGCTAAGAAGACATGTAAAACTATGGTGGTTATTTTAGAAATACCCACTTCACCATTAGAAAAATTGAAGACAATTCATCTTATAAGATGAAAAAAGTCTAAAGGAAAAAAGTGGAGGGAAAAAAGTCTCCTAAGCCTTTGGGTTCTTTCCCTAGGCTATCACCAAGCTATAACCCAATTAGATTTTTTGAATTCAAATAACTTGATTGAGTTTTTTGGATTCAAATAACCTAATCGGGTTATGAAAATTTAAAAATTTATCCAAAACCCAATTGGGTTTTGAAGAACTTGTTGACACAAAACTCTGCACCTTTTCTTAAGGTATGAACCTCAAGTGACCTTATCTATAATGGAAACAACCCCCAAGTGTGGGACCTTTTCTTTGAGGCTAAATATTTGGAGAAGGCCAACTTTCTTATAATCAAGATGCACCTAACTACTCTTTGAGAGGAAAAGGCATCAGGAGATGCAATCGGGTCCAAGCAATTAGCCTTGACCTCATCATTGTGCTTTGCAACCTTGGTAGTATCTAGCTAGTTTGGAAGTGGCTCCATCTCTTGTGAAGAAATAATCTTCACGTCTTGCTCATGGTTCTCATGAGCCACCTCCTTTGGAGCTACTAGTATAGCATGAATCTCCAATTGATGTAACCTCATAAGGATTAGGAATGAATAAAAAAAAATTGTTTATGCTAGAAAATCTATGGCTCAAAAAATTAGGCAGCCATAAAGCTCTCCTACCTTTGACCTAAGATCACTATAGGGTTCTAGGGAAGATAGGGAAAGCTAAGAAATACCCTCTCCATAATATGGGGTAAAGTAGGTAGCATTTCTATGAATGGGATTCATGATAAAGCATTTAGGAAAATAACTTCATATAAATACTATGGAAACATAAAAATTGAAGATCATACTAGCACTTGGTCTATATGAAACTTGAAAGATGAATAGAGTTGCCATGGTGTTAAATGAACTCCTCCAAAGGCTGATTTAACTGAGAATAACACCCAAAATTCTCAATGAATGGACTTCAAAATGGCTTTCAACAGACTTGAGTAGCTAAAAATGTATGTCCCATTGGGTGTGCCAAAAATTTTTGACACAAAAAGTCTGCATCCTTGCTTGAGGTTTGACCCTCAAGAAACATTATGTAACATGGAAACAACCTCCAAGTGTGGGACTTGTGCTCTAAGGCTGAATCTCCAGAGAAGGTTGACTTCCTTACAATCAAGATGCACCTAATTACTCTTTGAGAGGAAAAGGGAGAATGAGATGTATGAAAGAAAACTACTTGATCTAATCTAAAGGGGGTGATGCACCTAATTGAAATGGTTGCAACTCTACTCAAGAATACAAAAAACATCAATAAAAAAGCCAAATACACTACTCTTGAATCTATTATGCTTTGAAAGAACTCACGTGTAGCTTTAGAACTGATCAAATGCTGAACAGAAAGACATCTTCAGAATACAATGATCATCAATATTTTAGACACAACATATCAACCTTATAAACTAGAAAGAAACATTTAAACCAAGGCAATATACATTCACAACATATAAACCTTAGAAACTAGAAAGAAACATTTAGAACTCGAAAAAACTATTTACAACTATCTTTTAAAAAGTTTAGGCATAACTCTGATTTAACCATGAAGTTCAAACCCCAATCAAAGTAGATTCAAGTTTTAGAGAGAATCAATAAATGAATATCAAAACTAAATTAGATCATGAAATACAATTTTCTATAAAAGTGACAAGAAGAAACCAAAATCAATGCATCTTGCCATAAGAGATCAAATCCAAAAGATCTGATCATTACGTGTAAAAAAAGAGGTATGGAGATGCTTAAATTCCATGGAACAACGTCACAGATGTCATTCTACAATAAAGGAATAGTCCTTGTCATGTATCATGGCCACAACAAATCAATTTGCACCACTGTCAAATAAATGTGGGATAGGATAACACATTATGTTAACCCGCCATGAAAATTACATAGTTGACTTGAATGGAATAAATATGATTTTCCCCCAATAAGATGAGTTGTCCATGTGGATCTTCTTGTTGAAATGGATGATCTAGATGCTACTAGGATTCTCATCAACAAGTGATTAAAACACAACCGTAGATCCAAGATCTTCCTCACAACCACAGATGCCTGAAATGTGCTTAAAATAACCACAATATGCTTCCATATCTATTGACCATCATATCTTAGCAATAAAAATGGGAAAAAATGAAAAAATATGAGAACCATTTGATTAAAAGTAGTCCAGCACCAGAAGGATCCACTATGTGGCATGAAATTATTGGTTGGCATATTTCTTGAATATTTGGTTGAAGAGGCAGCAACAATTTTGTGATTTTGGGGAACCAAGAAAAGTCACTCCCCAAAATAGTGAAAATGGTTAACGCAAAATGTTTACCCTAATAGAAAACACATGTTAACTTGCAACTCAAAAAATGAAGGAAAATGAGCCAACTCAGTCAAAGAATAGACCTAAACTAGCTCAGTCAATGAAGGAACCAAGCCAACTTGGCTCATGAAGATACTAAGTTAACACAATATGTTAACTCTAACTAAATAGTGTGTTATCCCACATCAAAGACTCTATCCCATTGAAGATCTCTCAGAGCAGTTATTAGTGACGGGCTGAATGGGGGGCAAAAATGGCCAACATTCTTGGCGACTTAGAGGGGATGCTTTCCAGCTAAGCATAGATTAGTGGCCATAAGAAATCCATTGGGCATGGATTCACTAACAAGAATTGATGCATTATCTCACATACAACTTTACAAAATTATGCAACCAACAAAAAATAAAAACTCTAAGGAGCTCTAGAAAACTTAGAATAACTCCAGAAATAGGAGAAACTATATTTGCACATTTCTTGGAAAGCATAAAAATCCCACTCTACTATGTGCAAGTATTTACAATTATAAAAGTCAAATGAAGCCATTGACTGACTTGTTGAAATAGCTACCCTTTCTCAAAAGTTGATTTCTTTTTCCATGCATAAGAGTAGTCAAGTGAATCAGCAAGTATGACAAGCATACTGCTACATGGAACACTTTCCACCCAATGTTGAAAATGATGAAGTTCTCCAGCACTGGGGTATTATCTTGTGGAGAAAAAAAATACTTGCTCCTCTGTGTGATCTTCACCCTCATGCTTAAGTGTAAGCATGATCGGGGGAAACTTCCTATTTTTTTCATAGCTAGATGCCTTATGGAGCATCATCTTGATGGTTTTATGTCCAAGCAATCAACCTTGACCTTGTCATTGTGCTTTACAACCTTAGCAGTATCCATCTAGTTTGGTAGTGACTCCATCTCTTGTGAAGAAATAATCTTCACCTCTTTCTCATGATGTTCATGAGCTACCTCCTCGGGAGCTACTAGTATAGAGTGAATCTCCACTTGTTGTATCCTCATAAGGATTATGAACAAATTCAAAAATGTTATTTATGTGACAAAATCCATGGCTTAGAAAATCTAGGTGGTCATAAAGCTCTCCTACCTTTGACTTGGGATTACTATAGGGTAGGCTGAGGAATAGCCTCTCCATAATATGGGGGAAAGTAGTTAGCATTTCTATGAAGGGGATTCATGATAAAGCATTTAGGAAGACAACTTCATAGAAATACCAAGGAAACATAAATTTGAAGATCATACCAACACTTGGTCTATATTAAACTAGATAGATGCATATAGTCACCATGGTGTTAGATGAACTCCTCCAAATGCTGATTTCACTAAGAATAACACCATATTCTCAATGAATGGACTTCAAAATGGCTTCTAATAGACTTGAGTATCTAAAAATATATGTCCCACCTAATGTGCATAAAACTATTGACACAAAAGTATGCATCCTTGCTTGAGGTATGAGCCTGAAGTGACCTTGCGTAACATAGAAACAACCTTTGAGAGTGAGACTTGTGCTTTGATGCTGAATCTACGAAGAAGGTTAGCTTCCTTACAATTAGGATACACTTAATTACTCTTTGAGAGGAGAAGAATAAGGAGATACAAGAAAGATAACTACCTAATCTAATCTAAAGGGGGGTGGTGCACCTGATTGAAATGGTTGTCACTCTTCTCAAGAATGCACAACACATCAATAAAAAAGCCAAATACACTAGTCTTGTCTCTATTATGGTTTCAAAGAACTAATGTGTAGGTTTAAAACTGATCAAATGCTGAACGAAAAGACATCTTCACAATACAACAATCATCAATAGTTTAGACACAACATATAAACCTTAGAAACTAGAAAGAAACATTCAAAACAAGGCAAGATACATGCATGAATAATGAATGGCAAGAAGAGGTAAAAAGAGAACCATTTTATTAATGGAAAGAAAGGAATATAGTTGCAAAGCATAAGGCTACTACAAGTAGACATAATAGAACTGAGAAGAACCCAAAAAAAGTATTTATAACTACCTTTTAAAGAGTTTATGCATAACTCTAATTTAATCATGAAGTTCAAACCCCAACCAAGGTGGAGTCAAGCTGCAAAGAGTAGTAATAAATGAATATTAGAACTAAATCTAATCATGAAATACAATCTTTCATAGAAGTGACAGGAAGAAACCAAAATTAATGCATCCAACTGTAAGAGATAAATCCAAAAGATTTGATCATTAAATGTAATAAAGATGCATGGAAATGCATTAATGCCATGGAAAAAGGCCCCAGATATTATTTTTCAATAAAGGAACTATTCTTTTCATGTGTCATGGCTACAACAAATCAATTCACGCCATTATAAAAAATGTGGGATGGGGTAACACACAATGTTAACCCACTGCAAAAAATACAGAGTTGACCTGCATGGAATAAATCTAATTTCCCCCCCAATAATATGATCTATCAATGTAGATCTTCTTGTTGAAATGGATGACCTAGATGCTACCAAAATTCTCATCAACAAGTGATTAAAACACAATAGTAGATCCAAGATCTTCCTCATAACCATGAATGACTAAAACACACTTAAAATACTTACAAGATGCTTCCAGATCCAATGACCATCATATCTTCACAAGAGAAAATGGTAGCAATGCAAAAGTACAAGAATTATCTGGTTAAAAATAACCCAACACAAGAAGGATCTGCCATGTGGCATGAAATTTTTGGTCAACACATTTCTTGAGTGTTTGGCTAAAGAGGTAACATCTATTTCACAATTTTGTAGAAGCAAGAAAAGTCACTCCCTAAAATAGTGAAAATGGTTAACACTAAATGTTAACCCTGACAGAAAATGCATGTTAATGCACAAATTGACAAATGTAGGAAAATGAGCCAACTCAATCAAAGAACAAACTAAACTAGTGTGATCAATGAAGGAACCAAGCCAACTCACCTCATGAAGAGACCAAGTTAATATAAGATGTTAACCCCAAACAAAAAGCATGTTAACCCACATCAAAGAATATAGCCCATTGAAGATCGCTCATATTGGTTATTAGTGATGGGTTTAATGGGGGGCAAAAATGGCCAACATTCTTGGTGATTTAGAGGAGATGGTTGTTTGCTAAGCATAGATTAGTGGCCTGAAGAAATCCATTGGGCATGGAGTCACTAACAAGAATTGACACATTATCCCACCTACAACTTCACAAAATTCTACAACCAACAAAAAACAAAAAACTCTAGGGAGATTTGGAAAGCTCAAAACAACTCTAGGAAAAGAAGCAAATGTGCTTGTGCACTTCTTGGAAAGAAAAAAACTCCTACTCTACTATGTAAAAGTATTTAAAATTATAAAAATCAAACAAAGCCATTTACTGGCTTGTTGAAATAGATGTGCTTCCTCACAAGTTGATTTCTTTTTCCATGCATAAGGGCAAACAAGTGAATCAACAAGTATGACAAGCATATTGTTGCATGGAGCACTTTCCTCTGAATGTTGAGAATGATGAAGCTCTCCAATACTGGGGTATTATCATGTGGAGAAAAATGTACTTGCTCCTCTTTGTGATCTTCACCCTCATTCTTAGGTGTAAGCATGACCGAGGGCAACTTGCTGATTTTTTGTAGAGCTAGATGCCTTATGAAGCATTCTCTTGATGGTTTTAGGTCCAAGCAATCAACCTTGACCTCATCATTGTGCTTTACAACCTTGGTGGTATCCAATTGATTTAGAAGTGGCTTCCTCTCTTGTGAAGAAATAATTTTCACCTCTTTCTCATGATGCTCATGAGCCACCTCCTCTAAAGCTACTGGTATAGCATGAATCTGCACTTGCTATATCCTCATAAAGATTATGAATGAATTAAAAAATGTTGTTTATGTCAAAAAATCCATGGTTCATAAAATCTAGGCAGTTTTAAAGCTCACCTACCTTTGACCTAGGATTATTGTAGGGTTCTTAGAAAGATAGGGTAGGCTAAGGAATATCCTCTCCATAATATGGGGGAAAGTAGGTAGCATTTCTATGAAGGGGATTCGTGATAAAACATTTAGGAAAACAACTTCATAAAAATACTGAGGAAACATGAAAATTGAAGATCATACTAGCACTTGGTCTATATGAAACTAGATAGATGCACAGAGTCACCATGGTATTAGATGAACACCTCCAAAGGCTGATTTCATTGAGAATAACACCCAAATTCTCAATGAATGGACTTCAAAATGACTTCTAGCAGACTTGAGTAGCTAAAAATTTATGTCTCAGTAGGTGTGCCAAAAATAGTTGGTACAAAAGTTTGCACCCTTGCTTAAGGTATGACCATCAAGTGACCTTGTGTAACAATGAAACAACCTCCAAGTGTGGGACTTGTGCTCTGAGGTGAAATCTCTGGAGAAGGCTGATTTCCTTACAATCAAGATGCACCTAACTACTCTTTGAGATGAAAAGAGAGAAGGAGATGGAGGAAATCAAGCTACCTAATTGAATCTAAAAGACATGATGCACCTAATTGAAATGGTTGAAACTTTTCTCAGGAATGCATAAAACATCAATAAGAAAGCCAAACACACTTGTCTTAACTCTATTCTACTTTCAAAGAACTCACTTGTAGATTTAGAATTGATCAAATGCTAAACGGAAAATATCTTCACAATACAATGATCACCAATAGTTTAGACACAACATATAAAACTTAGAAACTAGAAAGAAAAATTTAGAACATGGCAAGATACATGCACTAATAATGAATGGCAAGAAGAGGTAAAAAGATAACTATTTTATTAATGGAAAGAAAAGAATACAGTTGCAGAGCACAAGGCTACTGCAAGTAGACATAATAAAATAGAGAAGAACAAAGGTATTTACAACTACCTTTTAAAGAGTTCAAGCATAACTCTAATTAAAACCATAAATTTTAAACCCCAACCAAGGTGGAGTCAAGTTACAAAGAGAAACAATAAATAAATATTAGAACTAAATTTGATCATGAAATACAATCTACTATAGAAGTGACAGGAAGAAACCAAAATCAACAAATCCAGTTGTAAGAGATTAAATCCAAAAGGTCTGATCCGCAACAAATCAATTCATGCCACTATTAAGGAAAATATGGGATGGGATAACACACAATGTTAACCCACCATAAAAATTATAGAGTCGACCCACATGGAATAATTCTAATTTTCCCCAATAAGATGTGCCATCAATATAGATCTTCATGCTGAAATGGGCAACCCAGATGCTACAATAATTCTCATCAACAAGTGATTAAAACACAACCGTAGATCCAAGATCTTCTTCATAACCACAGACGACTAAGATAAACTTAAAATACCCACAAGATGCTTGCAGATCCAATGGCCATCATATCTTCACAAGAGAAAATAGAAATAATGAAAAATTACAAGAACCATCTAATTAAAAGAAGTGTGGCAGAAGAAGGATCTACCACATGGCATGAAATTGTTGGTTGACACATTTCTCAAATGTTCGATTGAAGAGGTAGCATTGATCTTGTGATTTCACAAAAACAAGAAAAGCCACTCCCTGAAATAGAAAAAATGGTTAATGCAAAATGTTAACCCTAATAGAAAATGCATGTTAACCTATAGCTTGGAAAATGAAGGAAAAGGAGCCAACTTGGTCAAAGAAACAACTAAACTAGCTCGGTCAATGAAGGAACCAAGCCAACTCAACTCATGAAGGGACCAAGTTAACACAAGATGTTAACCCCAACCAAAAAGTGTGTTAACCCACATCAAAGAATCCATCCCATTGAAGATATCTTAGACCAATTATTAGTGATGGGTTGAATGGGGGGAAAAAATGGCCAACATTCTTGGTATATGGTTTATGATTTATGGTTTAGGGTTTAAATGGTTGTAGCTTTGCTAAGAAATGCACAACACATCAATAAAGAAACCAAAAACACTAGTCTTGACTCTGTTCTACTCCTAAAGAATCACATGCAAGTTTATAACTAACTAAAAATTGAATGGAAAGACATCTTCACAATAAAAAATCATCAACAGTTTAGACACATCATATAAACCTTAGAAACTAGAAAGAATTCAGAACAAGGCAAAATACATGCATGAATAATGAATGGTAAGAAGAGGTAAAAAGAGAACTATTTTATTAATGAAAAGCAAGGAATAGAGTTGTAGAGCACAAGGATACTGCAAGTAGACATAAAATAATAGAGAAGATCCCAAGGTTGTAGAGCATAGTAACAAGGTCAAGGCTGATTGCTTGGACCCAAATCCAACAAGAGGATGCCCCATAAGCCATCTAGCTCTACAACAAATGAACAAGTTTCCCCAAGTCATGCTTACATTTGAGTATGAGGGTAAAGATCACAAAGAGGAGCAAGTATGTTTTGCTCCATAAGATAATGACCCAGTGTTGGAGAGATTTATTGTTTTCAACATTGGGAGGAAGGTGTTCCATGCAGCATTATGCATTTCATACTTGTTGATTCACTTGACTCCCTTTATGCATGGAACAAGGAATCAACTTGTGAGGAATGACAACTATTTCAAGCCAGTCAATAGATTTATTTGATTTTTATAATTTTAAATACTTGTACATAGTAGAGTAGGATTTTTTTGCTTTCCAAGAAGTGCACAAGCACATTTTTTTTTTTTCTGGAGTTGTTCTAAGCTTTTCAGAGCTTCTTAGATTTTTTGTTTCTGTTGGTTGTAGAATTTTGTGAAGTTGCAAGTGGGATAACATTCCAATTATTGTTAATGAATCCATGCCTAATAGATTTCTTAAGGTCACTGATCTATACTTAGTAGGAAAGCATCCCCTCTGAGTCACCAAGAATGTTGGCCAATTTTGCCTCCCATTCAACCCATCACTAATAACTGATTTGAGATCTCTAATGGGTTGGATTCTTTGATGCGAGTTAACACATTTTTTGGTTGGGGTTAACCTCTCATGTTAACTTGGTCTCTTCATGAGCTGATTTGGCTTGGTTCCTTCATTGATCAAGCTAGTTTAGTTTTTTCTTTGACCAAGTTGGCTTGTTTTCCTTCATTTTCTAAGTTGTAGGTTAACATGTGTTTTCTATCAGGGTTAACATTTTGTGTTAACTAGTTTTGCTATGTTGGGGAGTGATTATTCTTGCTTCTACAAAATTATGAAATCATTGTTTCCTCTTCAACAGAACATTTGAGAAATGTGTCAACCAATAATTTCATGCCACGTGGTGGATCCTTCTTCTGTTGGGCTTCTTTTAACCAAATGATTCTCGTATTTTTGCATTTCTTCCCTTTGCTCTTGTGAATATATAATGGTTGTTGGATCTAGAAGCATCTTGTTAGCATTTTAAGCACATATCTACAATCTGTGGTTATGAGGAAGATCTTGGATCTAGGGTTGTGTTTTAATCAATTGTTGATGAGAATTCTTGTAGCATTTGGGCCATCTATTTCAACAAGAAGATCTTTATCAAAAACTCATCTTATTGGGGGAAAATCAGATTTATTCCATGTGGGTTAACTTTGTAATTTTTATGGTGGGTTAACATTTCATGTTATCCCATCCCACATTTTTTTTGATAGTGACATGAATTGATATTTTGTGGCCATGACATATGATAAGGACTATTCCTTTATTGCAAAATGACATATGGGGCCTTCTTCCATGGCATTAATGCATCTCCATGCCTCTTTAATACATGTAATGATAAGATCTTTTGGATTTGAACTCTTACGACTATATGCGTTGATTTTGGTTTCTTCCTATCACTTCTACAATAAACTGTATTTCATGATTAGATTTAGTTATGATATTCATTTATTGCTGCTCTCTAAAACTTGACTCCACCTTGATTGGGGTTTAAACTTCATGGTTAAATTAGAGTTATACTTGAACTCCTTAAAATGCAATTGTAAATACTTTTTTCGAGTTCTTCTCAATTCAATTATGTCTACTTGTAGTAGCCTTATGTTCTCCATTTGTATTCCTTGCTTTCCATTAATAAAATAGTTCTCTTTTTACCTCTTCTTGTCATTCTTTATTTGTGCATGTATCTTGCCTTGTTTTGAATGTTTCTTTCTAGTTTCTATAGTTTATATGTTGTGTCTAAACTATTGATGATCACTATATTATGAAGATGTCTTTCTATTCCACATTTGATCAATCCTAAACTTGCATTTGAGTTCTTTGAAAGTAGAATAAAGTCAATAATAGTATTTTTTTATTTTTTATTTATGTGTTGTGCATTCCTGAGAAGAGTCACAACCATTTCAATTAGGTGCATCATCCCTTTTATATTAGATTAGGTAGTTTTCTTTCCTACATCTCCTTCTCCCTTTTCCTCTCAAAGAGTAGTTAGGTGCATCTTGATTATAAGGAAGTCGGCCTTCTCTGGAGTTCAACCTTAGAGTGTAGGTACCAACCTTGGAGGTTTTTTCCATGTTACACAAGGTCACTTGAGGGTCATACCTTAAGCAAGGGTGAAGAATTTTGTGTCAATGAAACTAAAAGTAGACTTTACTCTAAAGGCCATCACTTTCACATATAGAGTTCAATTGATTCTATTCAAAATGTGTTGGAAAGATATGAAGAGATATAGAACATGATATAGATAAATAAATCCTTTGACATCAAAATTTTATTTTCTATCAATTTTAATTAATCATCATCTAAAACAACTAGTAATTTTTTCCTAAATATGCAATCAATAGGTAAACATGAATGCTAACATATTTTTGATTCTCTCTCTCTCAAACACACACAACCAAACTCACTCACTCACTAAATAAATCCTAATATATCTATCTCATTAAATCCTAAGCTCTCTCTCACTCTCTAACTTGTTACTCTTAAGCATGGTCTCTCTCTAAGTATTCCCTAAGCTTCCCTCCTCTATCCCTAAATACTCTCTCTCTCTCTCTCTCTCTCTCTCTCTCTCTCTCTCTCTGTGTGTGTGTGTGTGTGTGTGTGTCTCCATCCTATCCCCTTATCTCTCTCTCTCTCTCTGTGTCTCTCTCCATCCTATCCCCTTCTCTCTCTCTCTCTCTCTCTCTCTCTCTCTCTCTCTCTCTCTCTCTCTCTCTCTCTCTCTGTGTGTGTCTCTCTCCATCCTATCCCCTTCTCTCTCTCTCTCTCTCTCTCCCCCCCCTATCCCCTTATCACTCTCTCTCTCTCCCTAACTCTCTCTAACTCTCTCTCTCTGTCCTATCATCTCTTCCTCTTCCTATTCCATAATCTCTCTCTCTCTCTCTCTCTCTCTCTCTCTCTCTCTCTCTCTCCTCTCTCTCTCTCTCTCTCTCTCTCTACATCACTCCCCCCTCTCTCTTTTCCACTCCCTCTCTCACATTCTCTCTTTTTATCTTATCCCACTTTTCTCCTACCCCCTTCTCTTTTTCTTATTCTCTCCATCTCCCTCTTACTCTTTTTATCCTATCCCCTAATCTCTCTCCATCCCATCCCCCACCTCTCTCTCTCTAACTCTTTTGATCCTATCTCCTAATTTATTTCTCCCTTCCATCCCCCTAACTCTCTCTCTCTCTCTCTCTCTCTCTCTCTCTCTCTCTCTCTCTCTATCCTATCCCCTTATCTCTCTTTCACTCTCTCTCCATCACTCCCTCTCCCTCTATCTCTCTCTCTATCCTATCTCCTTATTTCTCTCATAAAATCTTTACATATATATACCTCTCTCTCTCTCTCTATCATTGTCTCTCTCCTCTCCCCTTCTGATTGAGTGCTTATGTTTTGCTACATGACAATGTTTCCTTTGTAACTTAGGTTGAGCTATCTAGAAAATTAATATGTCAACATCAATGAAAAAAATTGTCATGTAGCAAAACATAAGCACTCAATCAGAAGGGGATAAGAGAGAGAGAATGTGTGTGTGTGTGTGTGTGTGTGAGAGAGAGAGAGAGAGAGAGAGAGAGAGAGAGAGAGAGAGAGAGAGAGAGAGAGAGAGAGATTAGGGGATAGGAAGAGGAAGAGATGATAGGATAGAGAGAGATGATGATATATCTTTTGCTCTCTCTCTCTATCCTATCATCTCTTCCTCTTCCTATCCCCTAATCTCTCTCTCTCTCTCTCTCTCTATATATATATATATATATATATATCTACCTATCTCTCTCTCTTATTCTCTCTCTCCTATCCCCTTTTGATTGAGTGCTTATGTTTTGCTACATGACAATGTTTGTCATTGATGTTGACATATTAATTTTTTAGATAGCTCAACCTAAGTTGCAAAGGAAGATTTGGTTGGACAAGTTTGTGGTCAGAGAGTTGTGTTGTGTTCACTTAGAGGAGTATTTAGGACTGTGTTCTAATGTTGTGTCTATGTTTACAAAAATAAATATGTGTTACATAATTGAGAGGAGCGTGAATTAGTTATAAACAACTATACTATAGGTCTTAAAAATACTTTTCGCTAAGTTAAATACTTTAATTTTTTAGATTGATAACTTGTTAACTAGATCTAACATCAAAATATAAATTGATATAAACTTTTTAATAATTTGTCTACTTAATATACCGAGTATTAGAGTTATCTTCTAGCTTATATCGAGTTGTAGAAATAAATAGTAAATATGAAATAAACTTGCAACATCATAAGAATCCACACAGATTAATCCAAAATTTTTGTTCTTCTGAAGTGAGCTTTGTTAAAAGCCAACCTTCTTAAAGGTTACATACACATTGTTAATATGATATTGTTAGAGAATTTTCACCAAAGATCATCTAGACCTTTTTCATTCATTGAAACTTCTATAGAATGGCCTTCTCTGAGGACTTACAAAATACCCAATAGAATGTTACCATATAATATTTCAAAAGACTATTAGGTCTACTCAGTTAAGAGATTTTTCGCTATAATGACTAGAGAGTAACAATGAAATGATTTTTTAGGTTTAGCACCACCTTTTATGTTTAGATCTCTATGTAACTCAATATTTTTCTTGTGATCCCTTAATGGATGATTCACACACTTCACATATCAACTTAGCACTTATTTTGCTTGATCTTCATAATATTGTTATGCTCATCTCTCCTTCTATATTTATCAACTTGATGAACAACAATCAACTAAATTAGTAACAATAAATATTGTGTTCATCTTTTAAATAGAACACTTTTTCCATTGCTCTAGAATCTCCTAGGTTTTTCCACTTAATCACAATCATTATATCTCCATCAAGTTCATGTTCATTAAATCTAGATGCTCAAGAAATATACTTCCACCTTGAACCTTTTGCTCCATCTCCAATTGTTAAATCTTCTTCATCAGATCTTCTTTGAATTTCTCTAGCCATTGATCTCATAAAAAATTTCATCCTTATCTTCAAAAATTCTTGAGAAATATTTATTTTCATCAAATATCAACCTTAGATTAAATATCTTCTTGAACTATTTTTCCTTTTCATGCTCAGTTAACATTACATTTTGCTCAATAAACACTAGACTTGGTTAACATTGAATTTCTCAGTTGACACTACACATTCTTCATTTCTATTTTAGGTGCTTGGTGACAACTATAATAGCTCTATTAATACCATGTTTCTTCATTCAATGACCAAACTATCTTGCTTATACATGATTCCAACACTTATTCAAATAACACAAAATAATTAAATGAACATTATACTATTAGAGTCTAACTCATTCAAGTGATCATTGAATACCATACACTTATCAACACTTACACCATCACACTTTCTTCAAATACTCTTCATAAATCAAATGATATGGAACTCTACTGAATTAACACAAAGTCTAAATTAATAAGGCTTGACATCATTAACAACATAAAAAATGATATGAATCTTTCACACACATGAACAACATTATTAGTTGGGGATATTAATCTCCCCCTTTGGAATTGATGGAAACACATAAATGCATAAGATATTACATTAGATAAAATTACATTATGAAACATCAAATGCCAATACATCTTCAACTCTATGACTTCATTCAAGTTCTCTACAATAGATTCAACATCAGGCTTTTAAGCTCCAATTCAATATCCACTTTGACATCTTCTCTACCTTTGGGTGTACTCCTCTTGTTCACTAGCATCTTCAATCAACTATGTAATTACTCCCCCTTAGGATATCATCTTCAATATTTCTTCCTCCCTTTAATGAAAATCTTCAAACATATTTATTACTTCTCCCTTACTTACTTAGTCATCTCCCCCTTTGACAACAATGCCAAAGGTAGCTATAAGTTTCAATGAGAAACCTATAAAATATTTTAGTTATACTATGTACCTTGGATGTATATATTTCATTAGCTTCATTACAATCACTTTCACAACTTCAAGAAAAAATCCCTAAAGAGTGAACTCTTGCATTAAATCAACAAAGATATTCTAATAATCATGAGTTGAAGCGACATCCGTTTTCTCCTAGTGAATCTTAGATAGGCAAAGGACCCCTAACTTACCTTTCATATCCTCAAAATCATCCTTAAGAAATGGTTTTGTGAATATATTTGAAAATTTCTCTTTAGATTTCACATTCTCAAGTCTTACTTATTTATCTTGAACTTGCTCCATCAAGTAGTGATTTTTGCTAGATATTTTCTTGGAATTTGCATGCATCACAAGATTATTTGATATATATATGTATGTATATGTGTGTATATATATATATATGTATATGTGTGTGTGTATATATATATATATATGTATATGTGTATATATATATGTATATGTGTATATATATATATGTATATGTGTGTATATATATATATATGTATATGTATATATATGTATATATATATATATAGCACTTGCATTTTCATAATAGATATTAACAAGTTTAGTAACTTATTCGTGCACAACTTCTGATAATTACTTAATTCATACAATATCTAAATAATTAATTGCAATAATAACATACTCATCTTCAACAATAGATTGGGAAATACAATTTTGTCTCTTTCTCAATCATGTTATAATCCTTTCTGCTAAAAAGAAATCTCCACCACCAATACTCTTTGTTTCATCAATATTTTAGTATAAACTCTAAGCTCAAAATAATCTTCTTTTTAAACCATAGTCCATAGAATTTAATACTATAGGTGTCTAAATATCCTCTCAACGGTAACCATATGTGTCTCCTTAGGATTGGATGAAAATATTGCCACTATTCCAACTGCAATTGCAATATCTAGTCTATTGTGTACAACATATTGAAACTTCCCAATCATTGATCTATATTATGTCTCATTCACTTCGGCAGTGATGTCTTCCTTAAATTATTTGCATGCAGTGACCACATGTGTTCCAACTAGCCTTGACTCATCCATATAAAGTATCTTCAATATCTCCTTTATGTACATAGGTTGGGTCACATATATACCACCTTGTATTTAGTGAGCTTGTAAACCAATGAAAATCTTGATCACACCAAATATAGACATCTCTAATTATTTTCTCATATGATCAACAAATGATTTCCATAAAAAATCATTATCACAAAATATTATATCATTAAAAAACATCTCAATAATTAGCACCTAGTTTTCAGCTTCACTTCTCAAGTACATATTACTATTTTCCCTTGTTCTAACACATACAATCTTGAGATGATATGAATGTAACCTTTCATACCATTCTCTTTGTGTTTTTTTCCAAGCTATAAGATATATCTTTTAGTTTTCATACCAAGTGCTTTTGATTTGGTCCCACAAATCCTTCTGGTTGTTCAATGTATACCTCTTCTTCCAAAATTCCATTTAGAAATGCAAACTTAACATCCATTTGTTAGACTTTAAATCTCTTGCACATTTTATAATCCAACAATATTTTGACTCCTTCCAATCTAGCTCCAAGTACAAAGGTCTCACCATAATCAATACCTTTTTCTTGGGTATAACCTTTACAAACAAGTTTGGCTTTGTATCTCACTTCTCTCTTCTCATTCAATTTGTTTCTAGAATTCCACTTGGTTCCAAATACATTCTTGTCTTTAGATCTCAAGATAAGTGTCATGTGTTGTTCTTGTCAATTTGATCTATTTCCTTGTTCATAGCATTGATCTAGTCATCATTATCAAGTATGGATTTCATAGTTCTTAGTTCAAATTTAAAAATTAAACATTTATTATCCTTCACCTTACTTCTTGTCATGATTCTAACACTCTTGTATCCAATTATTTGATCTTATGAATGATTCCTTCTAAAATACTTTTCTAAGATAAGTTTAGCTCTATGATCTCCAACATTATATTCACTAAGTTGGGGCTCAAAATTCTACTCAAGTTGTTATGTCTGTAGCTTAGGTAATGCAACTTATTGATAATCAACTCTTTGTTATTTATCAATGTACCATTGTAATGACTTATTTTGGTACTCAGGTATAGTAGCATATAAAAAACTTGTAATCCTTAGAATCCTTTTTTTTCTCCTCATCATTCTTATCTACAACTTACCAATTCTAACATTTTCATTTTAATCATTGTGTTAGTTTCTTTGTTCAAAAAATTGTAAGCCTTGATCCTTGTAGAGTAACCTCAAAGTATACCTTCATCACCTATTGAATAAAACTTCCCATTCCTCGTATCTTTATAAATATAATACCTACTTCTAAATATTTTGAAATATCTTACATTTAGTGTATGATTGTACCAAAGTTCATATGGTGTCTTTTTTGTTCCTTTCTTCAACTGAAATTAGTTGAGGGTGTAAGAAGTACATAAAATCCCATTCTATTATGGTATCCTCAATGCAGATAATTATCTCTTAATTCCATGCTCAACAAAAAATTTAATTAATTCACTACACATTAACTCATCTTGTCTATTAGATCTCAAACATTTAAATTGTTTACCAATTCATTTATGCAACTTGAACATTTGAAAAGAATAAGGTCAACTTCAAAAACATAATTTTCATCATTCTAGAATAATCATCAACAAACAATATGAAATATCTATCTCCATTGTAGCTCTCAACTTTCATAGGAACCCATAGATTAGTATGTAACAACTCTATAATATGAATAGATGAATGTTTCTTTCTTGAAAAACTAGACTTGATCATCTTACAGAGTTGACATTTCTTACACATAGTATTATTTGGTTTATACAAGTTTGCTAAGCCTATCACTTTTGTCTTTTTTTAGTTTGACCATATTGTCAAAAATTACATGACATAGTCTCTTATGCCTCAACCATACATCTTCAATTCAAGAAAATAAGCACATACTAATTGTAGGATCTAGGTAAAATAGGTTGCCTCTAGTTTTCACTCAAGTTTCCATCATTGTAGATATTTATCTTTGTATTTTGAACTTCCAACTTATGACCTATATTAGCAATACTCAAAAAAATATATCTTATTCCTTGAACGCAATAGAGATCATCACATACTATTTTATCATTTAGCATCAATGATCCTCTACCTCTCATAGAACATGGAACATCATTTCCAAGTTTAACAGTTCCACCTTCATATTCTTCTAGTTTATCAAACTTACTAATATCATGAGGCATTTGATGTGTACATCCACTATCAATAATCCATGTATCAATTTTACTAACACAAGAGATAATAGCTTTTTCTTCCTCATACCTTTCCTCTTATAGGTCCTCTTTATTGGAAACATTTACTACTTCTTCACCTTTATTCTCATCATTAGATTCTAACTCAGCAGGCTTCTCTTCAACAATATAGTATCACTTCTTCCCTTTATCCTTATAGCCCTAGGAATCCTTTATCTTTCTTTATTTTTTCTCCTTTTTTTCTTTCTTTTCACTCATGTTCATGTTAGAAAATCTAGAAATAATATGACCAACTTCATTGCATTTAAAACATATAAGAGGAAGTTTACCTTTTAATCTTCCTTTTCCTCTAGGCAACCTCCTTTCCAACAATGCTTAAATCTCTTCCATCTTTCTATAATCTAAATTTGAATCACTCTCATCCTTTTTACTCTTTTCATTCTTTGAAATTCCAATGGTTAGTGATGTCTTAAAATAATTTTCAATCTTAAACACATCACTATCAAAGTTACTTAACTCAAATGTAGTCAATCTACTAACCAAACCATCAAGAGTAAGATAATTACTAGACATAGCTCTAAATTCCTTAATAGAAGATACTCTTATAGCATAAATAGGAAATAATGTTCTCATGAACTTCTTCATTTTTGATGAATCATCAAGAATATTTGATGATACTTACAAATTCCTTGATTTGATTGACATGTTGATTAATGTTTTCCTCTTCTTTCATTTGCATCTCATCATACTTTCCTCTTAGACTTTCTGCTTTGAATCTAAATATATTCTAACCTCCACCACATACAAGTATCACATTCTCCTACATTTCCTTAGTAGTAGCACAACCTTTGACATCATCAAACTCAACATCATTTAGTGTAGAAATAATCTCAATCATCAGACTATTGTGTTCTTTCTTTTGGTTCCTCTCATCAATTGCCAAAGGAGGGTTAGGAGGGGTCTACTAGTTGTCCATATAATATAGTGCATTATCTGTGATCCTAGATAGATACAAACTCATATTGATTTTTTTATGAGGAGAAGTTTTACTTATTTAGCTTTGGTACCTCTCTCTTATACATCTTTGGATCTTTAGCTTAAGTACCTTCAAACTTTTCCTTCAAGAAGTTAGCTCTGATACCAATTGTTTGATAATTGAGAGGGGGGGTTGAATCAGTTATAACTAGTTATCCTATAGTGCTTGAAAATAAGTTTCACCAACTTAAACACTTCAATTTTTTAGATAAATAACTCAGTATCAATATCTAATATCAAAAAATAAATCGATATAAACATTGCAAAAAATTGTCAACTTAATATACCAAGTATCAGAGTTATCTTGCAGCTTATATAGAGTTGCAACAATAAATAATAGACATGAAATAAATTTTCAACATCATAATCATTCACAAAAATTAACACATGTATTTAACATGGAAACCTTGTAAAGGGAAAAACTACATGGGAATCGGCAACTCAAAATGTTCACTCTTTTAAAATGAGCTATGTTAGGAGCCAACCTTGTTAAAGATTACATACAGATTGTTAATGTGATGTTGTTTGAGGATTTCCACCAAATATCATTGTTAATCATTTTAGCAACCCCCCCCCCCCCCCCAAACCTTCTTAAATGTCAAAGTTCACAAGTCTCATAGAATTTAGGTGACAACCATGTTTATGCTCTTGACTATTCATTTATTGCCATGTAACTTGAAAAGGATACATAAAAAACCTTAGTCACATTTTCTATATCCTTAAGTATTCAGACCTTTTTTATTTGCATGTTATATGCTTAAGAATTTTCAAGTTGTGATCTTGTAATTCATGCTTGTTCCCATGATTGCAAGCATTTATGGCCTAACTATCAAGGGGGCCATGAAGGTGCAACGTGGTTATTTTCATAGTCATTCATGTGTTCATAGGTAGCTAAAAGCTTCAATGGATTGATGTTGTGACTACATGAAGGTTAAATACGGTAGTTCATACTCATATGCTTTCATAGCTTCATAGGGAGTTAAGCTTAACTAATGGTTAAGGTAGAAAAGCTGCGATTACTTTTGGGCACACATTCACAGGGTTAAATGCTAAACACTAGTTGCAAGTTGCAAGCATATGATAGGTGGATGTGTGTCATGATGGGCCAAGCATATTTTAAATCATTCAGTCACAGTGTCACAAGGGTAAATTTCAAAGGAGTATCTCATCGAATGAGGGCTAATCAATTCAGTCGATTTCATTCCATTGAAGAGCTTAAAGATTTTTAGTTGCAACTATGCAAAAATTCAAGAGTCCATATTCAAAGTTCCTTCATTGCATCATCACAGAGGATTAAGGATAAACCATGGTTAGAGTGGCAATGCTATGAATTGCTCTTGATCGCTCGATCGTAGGAGATTAAGTCTAACTCAAGGCTAAGACTATGATACAATGATTGCTTTGGTCATGACTTTGTAGGTCAAATGAAGGAAATTTTTTATAGTTGCAACTGAGTGATCATGGTTAAGGGTTGTCTTCGCATGATCATAGGTATTTCATGTTAATCAGGGTTCAAGCTACAATAACACAAATGGCAATGCTAGCATTCAAGTTCTCAGCAATCATAGAGTCACAAACATTTGATGCCAACCTTGAGATAAGCCATGACTTGGTGAAAACAACTAAGGATAATTATTCTCCTAGCCACTAGGTTTAAATGCTAAGGCATAAATTGACCATGAAGTGATGAATGGAGGCAGTCATTGGGTTGAAAGGGTTAATGGGTTAAAGTGAAAGCTAGCTATGAATGTGTGACATGGTCAAAGATAGATGTCTCATGGCATCACAAGAAAAATAATTGTTCCAACATTAGCTACTGTGAAGATGTGAAAAGGGTAATTTTATGATGTCGTGGGGTCATAATAATTAATAGGATAATGAATAGATAAGTTGTGATGTAGCGATCAAGCATGACATGAAGGGTAGTCAACGGGTCAACATAAAGATAATGGTTGGATGAGATGGTAGGATACTTCAAGGTCATTGGGCCACGTGGTAAGGTTTAAGGATTAACTCTAATTGACTTAATGATATATCTATTTTGGTATAGAGAACATGAAACCAATAGATTGATTGATTGTAAATTAGACATGTTTGATCACCTACAACCACTCTCTAGTGTTCCCCATGCATAATAATACACTTTTCTTCCTCTCATTTCTTGCTTATCCATCTACCCAATCAGAATGGTGATGACCACCATTTCTATCCATTCAAAGCCAAGTTTGCACATAAAAGATTTGATTTTATGTATGGAGATGTGCATCTAATCATGATCACCCCTAATCAATAGCTATTTCTCCTCTACAATCTTAACTCTACTTGGTTAGAGTTTGAACTCAATGTAATATGTCAACTATGCTTGAACTATAAAAGCAAGTTTTGTAACCCTTCCAAGGGTCGGTCTTTTTTCTTTGATTTTATAGTAGTGTATCACATGCTCTACTACTATAACTTTCTTTTGGATATGAATGAATATATCTCTTTGTTGTACCTCATTTTCCCATTGATATACGTGCAAAACCTTCTTGTCTTTGTTAGTGTATTTCCCCCATTCTTCAATCTACATGACTTTATCTATTTGGCCTTGAATGATATAGCATGAAGTTCCTTCCTTATAACATGTAACGCCCCACCAGAGGATCCAAAAGAATTAACCTAAATTTTTACTAAGTTTACCAAAAAAAAATTCTTTTTTTAATCATGAAAGATAAACCATTCACATCAAACACATAGTAGCGGAAGTAATAACATACATACAACTAAAAACATTCATAACAAGTTACATTTGTTAAGGATCCGAAGACGTTGAGTCACATTTAATTCAATTAATACTAAGTTTAACCACTACCACATCCACATGAAAGAATAAATAGAAAGTCCAATGTTCATATTACACATTTGTTTCGAATGCCTCTAGGCAATTAAATTCAAAATGCTCAATCATCCACTGTACATGACACAGGGTATGAAAGGCTTAAAAGAATATATATATGTAAAAGTAAAGATATATCATCCTCATCGAATCCATAATACAAGTGCAATAAATTAAATGGAACTATTAACATACATGATACATCCATCTATCAATAATGATATAACAACCATCGTAAAAGATAGCCATAAATCATAAACACAACTAATCTAAGTGCACAGTTCCTCCCAACTGTAAATAGCATCATTAGACCATCATGGATCCTAGCCATCCCTTTGTGCGTAACATCCCAAGTTAGCAAAGATATCATTGGTATTATCACAGTAGGAATGCCACTCCTAAAACATACTATATTATATGCAAAAATCAATCTAACATGCTACAACATATGCATCAAAAATCTAATCATGCAAAATAAGGCATAAGATAAGTAAACAACATCATCTATCATATGCTAATCATAAATATAAGGATACATGTCCATCATCATAATCCAAGAATAGAATGAAGATAGATGCCAACAAATAATGCATCAACCACAATGTCTCAAATAGATCTCAAATGATAAGAGTGAAAAAGCACTACCACCTAATCGCGTGGGACCTAAATGGCCCACTCCCACTATGCTGAGGAGATAGTCTCAAGTCCCAAACATGATATCAAATCACATAACACAAGAGAAAAAATCACATCACAAAAGTACTCTCTAAGTATAGGAATCCTAAAAGTATACTAACTTAAAGGTTCCAACACATAGATTGACATCTAATCCTAGAGGCACCACAAAGACATGTAGGAAACCTACTATGCAAGTGGGAAAGTGTCATCACACAGATCATGCTAGAGTTATCCTAGTAGTCTCTCTACATACCCTAGCCCCCTAGTGATCTTTATGCGGCCACTAGTATCCTCTCATACTGACGAGGCATACTACGAAATGCAAGGTTGCAACCAAGCGTTCTCTCTACTCCCATCCTATTCTGTACTAGTACTCGAGGCATGGGCGAGAACATAAAATTATCTTATTAGGTTCATTTAATCCCCATTTAGTGTAAATGTTTTCACTTATTAATAAAACTTACAATGAGTTACCCTAGTAGCCACTTACGGCCCCAAACCCCATTGCAAGCCACTTCTCGACACTACAAGTAGATAACCTACCCTAGGCTCATGGAATCATAAATCACAAAATCACCTCATTCCTATACAAGTGACTGAAAAAATACCAAAAGATAATCAAAATAATAAGAACATCAAATCTCCATGAGCAACTGAAAAGCATCCAATGATAATCATAATAATCACAAAAGTTCTCTATTAGCAACTAAGGGTATCAATGATAATCACAATATCTATCGGTCTGCATCGAGCAATCGTATAGTATCACAATATCCATTGGTTCTCAACAAGCAACCAAAAAGTATCTCAAAATAATAATGATTGAAGACTCCAAAATAGTTGAGTGAAAAGATGTCACAACATGACAACATCAAGAATTAAATCAACACTTCAGTCCCATCATGGCAACTGGAAAGTAATCTAAGGATAACTGATCGATGACTAAAAAATGATTAGGTCAAGTGTCTCATACACATACATCTTAGCTTCACACAAGAAGACTGGAAAACAATAACAATCAGTAAATACAAATATCTCATAGAGCATGCCATCACATTACCATGGTTGGGTTATAAAAAGATTGAGACCAAATAACATCAACATGCCATCACATTCACATAACTCCCAAGCCTCTGGTAGACATCCTAACTGGTCAACACTCTAGGACCACCCAAACCCTAAACATGGATAACATACAGAACAAGATACAAACACATATTTTAGTTTCCTTTTGCAATCACATGGTCAAGCCAAATAATAGGTTTTAGTTTTCATTTTCAAGTAAATTTCAAGTGTGTAAGATTCTCCGTTTAATCTCCAGGTCAACCCATTTATCTTTTTGAATAAATTATAGAATTATCCCTCCATTATTTTAAAACAATTTCTAAAATAATCATAAGATAATCATTTACTTATTTAAATCATTGAACTAGTTCCCATTGACTTTTAGATAAAATCATTCACATTATTCAAAACATTAGAATAATACTTATCAACTTTCAAATAATTAGTTTACAATTTCCTTTAAACACTTCAAGGACAATCATTTATTTAAAATAATCCTCATTGATTTTAAGTAAAATCAATCTCATTAATAATTCAATTATTTAATTCCACTTATTAATATCTCTTTTCTTTTAATTTTCCCTCATTTAAAAATCCATTTACTTAAATTGACTAATAATTAATTACACTTATTCTACTATTAACTAATCTTAATTAAATCTAATTTAATTAGATTAGTTAATAAAACTAATGCATAATAATAAGATTCTATTTTATTTCGAACCCAAACCCAAATCAATTTCCAAATCTTGATTCTACTAAGGGAAGATTGCAATAATATTTTTAATTCCCATAACTGGATGAAACAATATGCATGCTCGAATTACAAAATTGAAGATTCATTCATAGAGAATTATTCAGACATGCATAATAGACACAATGAAGATAGGAAGGGAAAGAGCGTAATAAAATATGCGAAGTAATCATGAGTGCCTACCTGGACACTGATGTTAATTCGCTATGCCTCAGAAAATGGTAGAGAAGCTCCTCCTCTTAGAACCTTCTCCTTTTCCAAAAATTCCTTCCTTCTCCAACATTCGCAATTCCTCCAAGAACTGAACCCCCTCGAGTGACTAGGAGTGCTTGTAGAAGTGTATGAGGATGTCCATGCACACTAGGAAAGCCTATATATAAAGGCCTCTAAGATGCATCTAGAATGTGTCTAGAAAGAACTAGGAGATAAGCTTGACAACTAAGCATGTAACTTCCACGACAAGAAGATAGACATGATGAGGTCTCTAGAATGTTGTAGACACCATGTGCTCAAATAATGTGCTAACTCCTAAGTGTAAACAACAAGTGCATAATTAGAGTGCAAACTCTTGTGTTGTCAACATGACAACTCCCAAGAGCTCACATACTCCTAGGTAGACTTATAAATTTTATTTTAATTCTTTTATCTTTTCTATTATTATTATTTATTTATTATTTTATTATTATTTTTATTATTTTTATTAATTTTAATTTCTTTTATTTAATTCTTTATCTTAATTAATTTCCCATTTAATTAATTATAATCTAAATATCTAAAGATCATGACATAATATTAATTCTTCCAAAATAATTAAATTTATTAATTAAATCTTTTAATTTAAGACTTAATTAATAGAAAATTCACCATAGACCTCCAAGATAAAATATTAAAACCCATCATAGAACAATCCATGCAAAATCAGTTTAAAGGGTTAAAATCATGAATTATGTCATCCGACACATTCGGAAGGTAAAATATCTTAGATACTTGTCCTACCTCTCTAGGACAAAAAGGTTTAAGGGTTTAGGATTTGGACTTGAGAAACTATCTCCCCTCTCTTACCATTGAGATAGTGCGATAGGGTACACTCATCCTGGCAATTCAGAAAAGTTGATACCTGGTACCTGCAACCTGCATAAAATCTATGCATGTACATACAATATATATATGCTAAGCTAAACAAGAAATGGTAGGAAGTGGTGCATCGTGTAGATCCTGACTAGCAGGTGACTACGACTCCCTTCCTTAACCACATTAGAAATTCCATACATAAGAAACAAACACGCACACCATACACATGCAAGTATCGGGTAAGTATCCATAAGAAAACACATATGATAATAAATCATCTAACTATTCATCATCAATATCTAAAAACACTATAATAATCATCATGCATACATGAAATATAAAGTACCAAGTAATCTCATCATATAATAAACTGAATGTAAAAAAATATCTGATAATCTCAAAACAATGCCACTATTAATCATCAACATAAAACTAGCCCTAAAAGAGTTCGACAATGATAGCAAAAATGCGAACTAGGGGTAAGCACTACATAACATCTTATTTGGTTCCCAATCTTCATGTGATTGTTGAAATAAGGTAAATTTTGAATTAATGTATTTTGAGAGTGTATTGGTGAATAGTGCACTATCAGGAAGAGATAAAAATGAATAGACTATTTTGGTGTATCACCCCCTTTAGATTAGATTAGGTAGTTTGATTTTCATGCATCTCTTTCTCCCTTTTCCTCTCAAGAGTAGTTAGGTGCACCCTGATAGTAAGGAAGTCAACCTCTCTAGAGATTCAATCTCTAATTGCAAAGTTCCACACTTTTGAGATTGTTTCCATGTGACATGAGGTTGCCTTTAGGTAAAATCTTTAGGCAAGGGTGCAAAATTTCACATCAAGAGTTTTTGGCATGCCTAGTGGGACATGTGTTTTAGCTACTCAAGTTTGCTAGAAGCCATTTTGAAGTCTATTCATTGAGAATTTGGGTGTTGTTCTTAGTGAAATCAGCCTTGGAGGCATTACATCTAAAACCATGGAAACTCTAGGCACCTTTTGGTTTCAACAAACCAAGTGTTGGTATAATTTTTAGTTTTCATGTTTCCTCAATATTTATATGATGTTATCATCCTAAATGCTTTATCATAGATTCTCTTCATAGAAATGTCTCCCACTTTCCCCCATATCATGAAGGATCTATTCCTCATCCCTCTCATCCTTTATCCTGCCCTACCTAGTCTTCCTTAGAACCTCGTCATGACCATAGGTCAAAGTTTAAGGAGCTCTATGATCGCTTAAATTGTTTGGGGTTCAAGTTTGTTGACCTTAGAAGGATTTTAAGCTATGTGGAAAATTCATACTTAGAAATGGATTGTGGAGATTTTTCTTATGTTATGCTCCTTATGACTTCTTGGATGAAGGAATTGTAGGATGATAGGGAGATGTGAAGGAATGATCCTCATTTTTGCAGCATGGTGTCTAAAGTTTTTGATATTTTCAATGAAGCTCATCAGGTCCTCCTCAAGTTGCAGCAAGAGGAAGAATTCAAGGAGGAGGAAGAATTAATACAAAAGAAGAAGTATTAGGAGGCAAGACTTAAGCTTGTTCAAATGCAGAGAGCTACAACAATGTAGGCTGCTACATCAGAATAGCCTCCAAGAAGGAAATTTTCTTATTTTTTGTAGAGTAGCCCTCTTATTCTACAAAATAAGACACAAGAGCTAGAGGTCCACTCACAAGAAACATTGCCAAATCCATCTAGAGAAGAGCCACCCAAATACAAGTTCACTAATTTTAGAAGGAGTGAGTCCCTTTAGACTCCTATTCTTGGCTACAAAGAGTCAAAACTTGTAGCTCCTCAGCTTGACATTGAGTTTTTGCTAAGGGTGGAGGAGAAAAAGGAAAATGAGGATAAGGTTGTTCCCACCCTTGGGGAAAAATGTTTGGCTTTTGAGCCTAAGAAGAAGCTTGAGGAACTGTTGTAGAAAGAAAAGAAGCTAGACCTAGTGTTGTAACATGAGGATTCTCATGATATGATAAAGGAAGAGGCCTTGCCTCTATTGCATCTAGTTCAAAAAATATCAGTTGTTGCTCAAGATCAAACACATACTCCAGAGGGAGAAACCTTGTTGTGATAGCTAGAAGCATAGTGGGTGTAGTTTGTGGAAAATCTTGCAAAGAGGTTAGAGGCCCAACAACAAGAGCATGAAGTAATACTTGTGAGGGAGTTGGTTGCACAAAGGGAATGATGTGAGAAGGAACTACAAGAGATGTTGATGAGCATGATGAGTGTTACATCAGAGGCAAAAGAAACACAACCATCCATCCCTCCCACATCAAAGGAGCTTGTAAAAGTGTAGGAGGTGCAACCTCTTTTCTATAAGGATCTAGATGGGCTCAAGGAGGACTACACATTGTAGCCTCAACATGAGAAAGAACATACACCAACATCCATACCATTAGAGCTAGCCCCTGCTAGCCAAGAAGATCAAAGGTTGTAGATCATAACCAAGTGATCAAGGATGATTTGTTTGACCCTACAACATCAAGAGGATTCCCTAGAAGGCATCTAGCTCTATAGAAATGCAGGTTTACCCCAACCATGCTCACCCCAGAGCATGAGGGAGAGTTACACAAGAAAGAGAAAGCATGTTTTGGTCAAGAACAAGGCATCCCAGTACTGGAGAGAAGCTTCTTTATTTTTAACATTGGGAGGGAGGCACTCCATGCAACAACATGATTGTCATGATTGTTACTATCTTTAATTTCCCTCATGCATGGGAGAAGAAACCAACTTGTGAGGAAAGGTGGCTAGTTCAACAAGCTAGTCAATGGGTTTGTTTAGCTTTCATATCTATAAATTCCTATCCATAGTAGAGTAGGTGCTTTCCTATTTTCCAAGAAGTGCATGAGCACAAGCTATTTCTTTGTGAGATAGCAAAGTTTTGAATTTTTTTAAGCTATAGAGGTTGTAATTTTCTAGTTGTTCATAGAATGGGTTCATTTTTATGACACTATAGCTTGATGGATTGTTTAAAGGCCATTGATCTTATGCTTAGTAGGAAAGCATCCCCTCTGAGTTGCCAAAAATATTAACCATTTTATCCCCCCTTCTTAAATGCCAACATTGACCAAACTCATTGAATTTAGGTGACAACCATGTTCACATTCTTGAATATTCGTTTACTACCATGCATCTTGAAAAGGATACATGAAAAACCTTAGTCATATTTCCTATATCCTTAAGTCTTCAGACCTTTTGTATTCACATGTTATATGCCTAAGAAGTTTTAATTTGTGATCTTGTGATTCATGCTTGTTTGCATGATCACAAGGAGTTATGGCCTAACTATCAAGGGGGATGTGAAGGTATGACATGGTTATTTCCATAGTTAGTCATGAGTTTGTAGGTAGCTTCAAGATTCAATGGATTGAGGTTGTAACTGTGGGAAGGTTAACCATAATAGTTCAGACTCATATGATTTTGTAGCTTCATAGGGAGTTAAGGTTAACTCATGGTTAGGGTGGCGAAGCTGCAATTACTTTTGAGCACATGTTCACAAGGTTTAATGCTAAACCCTAGTTGCAGGTTGTAAGCTTGTGACAAGTGGATGCGTGTCATCATGGGCTAGGCATATTTGAAATCCTTTAGTTGCAACATTGAAAGGGTCAGTTTTGAAGGAGTATCTCATCAAATGAGGGCTGATCAATTTAATTAATCTCATTCCATTGAAGAGCTTGAAAATATTTTTAGTTGTGACCGTGCAAAAATTCAAGAGGCCATAGTCAAAGTTTCTTCATTTTATCATCGTAGAGGATTAAGGATAAACCATGGTCAGAGTGTCAATGCTATGAATTTCTCTTGATCACTCAATCACAAGAGGTTAGGCCTACCTCAGAATTAGGAATATGATATAATGATTGCTTTGGTCACAACTTTTCAGGGTCAAATGAAGGAAACTATTTCCAGTTGTGACTTGGTGATCACAGTGAACAATTGTCTTCATAGGGCCATAGACATTTCATGTTAGTCAGGGTTCAAGCCATGATGACACAAATGGAAATGCTAGTAATTAAGTTCTCAATGATCATAAGGTCATAGATATTTGATGCCAATGAGGAGATAAGTTGTGACCTAGCTAAAAAAAAAGGATACTTGTTCGCTTGGTCACTGATTTTAAATGCTAAGGCATAAATTGACCGTGAAGTGGTGAATGGAGGTAGTTGCTAGGTCACAAGGGTTAAGAGGTCAAGGTGAAAGATAGCTATGAATTTGTGACATGGTCAAAGATAGAGGTTTTTTAGCATCGTAGGAAAAAAAAATGTTAAGACCTTAGCTACTACAAAGATGCGAGGAGGGTAATTTTATGATGTTGCGGGGTCATAATAGTTAAGAGGATAATTGATAGATAAGTTGTGATGTAGCAATCAAGCATGACATGAAGGGTAGTTAACTAGTCAACACAAGCATAATAGTTAGATGGAAAGATACTTCAAGGGTATTGGGCCACATGGAAAGGTCTAAGGATTAACCCTAGTTGACTTAATGATATATCTAATTTGGCATAGAGAACATGAAACTAATAGCTCAATTGATGGTAAATAAGATTTGTTTGATCACCTACAACCACTCTCTAGTGTTACCCATGCCTAATAATGTAGTTTACTTCCTCTCATAACTTGCTTATCCATATACCTAATCAAAATGGTGATGACCATTGTTTCTGTCCATTTAGAGTTTTTTTTACATGTAAAAGATTTGATTTCCTATATGGGGATGTGCATCTGGTCATGATCTCCCCCAATCAATAGTTATTGCTCTTCTACAATCTCAACTCTACCTAGTTAGAGTTTGAACTCAATGTAATATCTCAGTTATGCTTGAACTATAAAAGCAAGTTTGGTAACCCTTCCAAGGGTTAGTCTTTTTTCTTTGATTCTATAGTAGTTGTATCATATGCTTTGCTATTGTAATTTCCTTTTACCTATGAATGAATATATCTCACTTTTGTACCTCATTCTCCCATTGATATAAGTGTAAAACCTTCTTGCCTTTGTTAGTGTATTGCTCCCATTCTTCAATTTGCATGACTATATCTATTTGGCCTTAAATGATATAAAGTGAAGTTCCTTCCTTATAGCATCTCATTTGGTTCTTGATCTGCATGTAATTTTTGAACTAAGGAAAAAGGTTGAATTAGTGTATTTTGAGAGTGTATTGGTGAATAGTGCATTTTTAGGCATAGATAAGACTGAACAAACTATTTTGGTGTATCACCCCCTTTAGATTAGACTAGATAGTTTGATTTTCATGCATCTCCTTCTCCCTTTTCCTCTCAAGTGTAGTTAGGTGCACCCTGATAGTAAGGAAGCCAACTTTCTTTAGAGACTCAATCTCTAATTGCAAAGTCCCACACTTTCGAGATTGTTTCCATGTTACACAAGGTTGCCTTTAGGTAAAAACTTTAGGCGAGGGTGAAAAATTTCATGTCAACAATCATTTAGACCTTGTTTATTCTTTGAAAATTCTAAAGAATAGCCTACTCTAAAGACTTAGAAAACACTCAATAGAATGCTACCATATAGAATCTCAAACTATTGTTAGGTCCACTTTGTTAAGAGATTTTCTGCTATGATGGTTAAAGAGTAGCAATGAAATGATCAATTAGGTTTAGAACTACCTTACTTTTTTAGATCTATGTGTTTCTCAAACACTTCTCATGTCAACTTAGCATTTCCTTTTCTTGATCTTCACAATATTATTTTACTTGGTTGTCCTCTCTTTATCAACTTTATCAACAACAATCAACTTAATGAGCAATAACAAATATTGTGTCCGCCATTTAAATAGAATTTTTTTTGTTATTCCTTCAGAATCTTTTAGGTTTTTTTAAAAAATTATGATCATTAGATCTCCACCAAGTTCATGTTCATTGAATATAGAAGCTTAGGAAAAATACTTTTAACTTGAAATGTGTGCTTCATTACCAATTTTAAATCTTCTTAATCAAATCTCCTTTGAGTTTATCCAGTCTTTGATGTCATAACAAACTTCATCCGTATCTTTGAAACTTCTTGAATGATCATTATTATCATCAAATGTCAGCCTCAGATTAAATATTTTCTTAAACTATTATACTTTTTGATGCTTGGTTAACATTATATCTTGCTTAGTCAAAAATGGACTTAGATAATACTAAAATTGCTCAGTTGATGCTACACATTCTTCATGCCTTCTTTAGGTGATCGATGACAATTGTAGTAGCTTAGTTAATATTGTGTTTTTGTATTCA
Source organism: Cupressus sempervirens (assembly GCA_028749045.1). Taxonomy (NCBI): domain Eukaryota; kingdom Viridiplantae; phylum Streptophyta; class Pinopsida; order Cupressales; family Cupressaceae; genus Cupressus; species Cupressus sempervirens. Next base: position 295,897,891 of record CM053783.1, on the reverse strand, counting down.
CCAACTAAATTTTATTTGTTATACATGATTACAACAACTAATCATATCATGTAAAACAATAAAAGAAACATTATACTGTCAAATTCTAACTCATTCAAGTGCCCATTGAATACCATATACTTATCAACACTTACATGATCATACTTTCTTCAAATCTTCTTCATCAATCAAATAGTATGACAATATATTGAATTAGCATAGTTTCTAACCAAGACTTGAAATCAATGATAATATAACAACTAAAATGACTATTTTTCATATATTAATGCCATTATTAGTTGGCGATAACAATATGAAGATTTCCATGAGTTACAAAATATTTTGTAGAGGCCACACTCAGAGCAAGTTTTTGTTAAATAGTCTATTGTATTTATGTTATATCATTTTAGTGGGGTTGAGGATCATTCAACATCTCTTTGATTATGGTAGAAGGCATGTTCATCATGATATGGTTAATATGGTAGTATCAAATATTCATTTTGCGATGAATTATGAAATCTATTCAACGTGTTGTTTGTAATGTAATTTGTAAATATAGTATCTTAATGTGGTTCTATATTATTCATTATAAATGGGGAAAGCAACAAGGATGACCCAATTTTTTATTAGGACTTGGTATAAAGTAAATTTTGTTTCTTTGTGGTAAAATTTCTATGTGATCTAGTGTGGATGGTTATTATGTTTTTCTAGCTTTGGATGTGAATTATGTATGATCAGAATAGAGATTTATGTTGTTGATGTACAATGATCTTCAAAGGAACTATATTGGAAAATGAATTTTAGTTTAGTCAGTTTAAGAAATTTGATATGTTATCCTGAAGATTGTTTAGTGAAAATAGTATGAGGCCACTAGAACAATGGATTTAGTTGCCCTCTTTTTAATTCCTAACAGGGTTAGCACAACTCCTAACAAGGTTGGAATACATTGAAATGGAACACTAGTAAATTTGAACTCAATTTTCCACAAATTTTGGTCAAAATTTTGATCAAGTAGTTTGTGGTAATTTTTCTTGTCAAGATTTTGACTAACTTGCTAGTTGGTCAAAATTTTGACCAATACATTCATCGAAATTTTTTAATTTTTGCTAGCTCTGATTTGTCATTGTTGGTCAAATTTCACACTAACGTTTGGTCAAAATTTTGTTAGAATTGGTGGAAATTTTGACCAATTCTTGGTAGAAAACTATCAAGAATTGGTCAAAATTTCCCCTAATGTTTGGTCAATTTTTTTTAATAATTGGTGAAAATTTTGACCAATTCTTGGTAGAAAACTATCAAGAATTGTTTGAAATTTCCACCAATGTTTGGTCAATTTTTAAAAAATTTTGTATCAAGAAGTTGTTTCTTATCCAAGCCATTTAATTTGCAACCTTTTAAATCTCTGCAAAAATAAAATTGGATCAGGAGAATTTTTCTTCTCAAAGGTCTCCTCTTATTGTAAAGTGTCGATAAATAATGGAATGGACACTTTACAATAAGAGGACACCTTTGAGAAGAAAAATTCTCCTGCTCCAACTTTGTCTTTCTAGAGATTTAAAAGGTTGCAAATTAAATGGCTTGGATAAGAAACAATTGCTTGATACAACATGGAAAAATTGGACATTTATACATAGGGCAACATCAATTATGTGAGTGATGTAGATGCAACCAAATTTTTTGAGGTCAAAGCCACCAATTAATATAAGGTTTCTAATCTCCATGGGGTCAACATTGTGGTTGTAAGGTTTGTGGAGAGGGCACTTCTTCATTGTCCACTTCATCACTAATTAACTTGCACCATAGACCGATGATCTTCATCTTTGTTGTGGGCTCCTATCCCCTATGTGAGTGCTGATGTAGAAGCCAAAGTGGAAAAATAAGTGAAAGTGTGTTGAATAAAGTTTCTAATCTCGACTTGGTCAACATTGTTGATTTAAGGGCTATGGACGGAAAAATTTTCAATATCTAATTAGGGGTAGCATTGCATCCTTTTTAACTATTACATGTATTTCCCTAGGAGGAAATAGGTTGTTGGTTGCATTATGAAAATTATGCATTTTATCCCATAAGAATTTTAGAACTAGAACAACTACTTTTGACGTTTACGAAAAATGAATAGGCATAACATTTATATAGAAAAGAGATAACAAAATTTCATTAAAATATAGCATATGCCCTATTGTGTGTGTTGACTATGCTTTGCTTTGTAAGATGACCTATAGCATTTAACTATGAGCAAATGTAAAATAAAATGTTTACAAAACTATGCATTCTACTTGGCATTTGCTAATAACAATAGTTATAAGAAAGATCTATTTTTCACTATTCTATGAAATTCTGCATAAATATCCTTACTATTTTGTCATTTTTCACTTTTCAAGTAGGATCACATAGATTATTAAAGATGTGACTCCATGCCTAAGCTTTTTCTTGAAGAATAGACTCCCAAACATGGATCTAAAGACAATTTTGTCTACATGGTCAATCTATAATGTAGCATCCTCACATAATTTAATAAATTTAAGTTAATAAAATTTGAAGTTCATGAAGTAAATTGGAAAACAGTAAAATCTCTATCTCACTGTACTAAAAACTTTGCATAAATATCCTTTAGTATTCTGTCATTCTTTCCTTCCCAAGATGGATGAGATAGATTGATATAGACATGACTCGATGTCTATAATGCCCCACATGAAGATCCTCGGAACAAGGATTTAATACAAGCCAAGATATTTTACTTTTTACAAGTATGAATGCACATGTCAACATCATACAAGGATCACACAGATCACAATGGAAGACTTCACCAACAATCTGAGCAACCAACAAATCTTCAAATGCCACTACCAAAAAAATGACTAATGCCAAAGAATGCATAACCGAATTCGAATCGAACACATTCCAAATTCAAAATGTGACATGAAAGGACTGAAGAACACCTAAGAGGGTACCCCAAACAACTCCCAAAAAGTTTAGATCAAACTGAAAAGTTCCTATTGCCTCCCCGTACAGGTTTTTGAAAAAATTCAGGCTATACTTTAATACAACATTGGAAAGTATCGTGCGACATTCCTAAAGAAGGAGGGTGACACTTTTAGGGACTGGGTGATACTTCTCTGAAAGGTGTGCTATACTTTAAGGGTATCGTATGATAGTTCTTACAAGGAGGTGCGATACTGGAAAGTATCACACGATATTTCTCCAAGAGGCATGCAATAGAATTAGGGGATGCACAATACAGTTTCAATGGGTGTGCGATACAATATTGTATCATACCATGCTGATAAATGGTTTCCCAAGAAACTCAAGAAAACCACTCTAAGGGTTAAATGAGGAATGAAATGGGAAAACAAACTTCCACACTAGGGAGTACCAGATCCACATAGATCGAGGAGCAAACACTCGAGTGCAAAAATAACAAGATGCCATGAAATGGGGAAGAGGAAAATATATCCATCTAAACCAAAGTAGTAAATAATGTATTGAAAGCAACATTACAGTAATCAAAAAACCAAACTAAGTATGTAGTTCCTCTCAATTGTCAATGGCAGCATAAGACCATCATGGATCCTAGCCATCCCCTGTGCGTAACATCCCAAGCCACTAACCAGATCATCATTACTATCATAATAGGGAAATCACTACTAAAATATGCTACAATATAAGCATGAGGAAATCTAACATGCTAGTAGTAAAAGACCATCTCTCTACACCAGTCCCTAGCAGTGGTGAAGGTAGCCATGCCTCCCAACCATGTGGCACCTATAGGTCCACACCCGTGCTGATGGAGATAATGATCCAACCACAAACACATGTAAAGCACAACATCCAAGGCAATCACTCATGGTAGATAGTATGATGGTTGTAACCAAGAACCTAAGACAATGCAAGTAGTATAGGTCCTAGTCAGACACTCAAAAGGCTACTAAGTAGGGGATGACATCATGGAGAGTCACTTGGTATCAACAAGCCCAAGCTCAGATATGTGCAAACTCAACTCCCTCAATGGAAGGCTCATACACTGTGTAGACTCAACTCCCTCAACAGAAGGCTCATACACTAAAGCACTATTTTATTATCTTTAGTTTTATTAACACTCACATTTTATTTAGTTATCACTTACTTAAAACTTCCTTTGCTAACCCTATGGTTTCATGACACTAGGTTGTGAGATAGAAGCCCCCTCCATATGCTACTCTACCCTACCCATGCTCATCCTATGACAAGTGCCTGTGGGCATGCATAATCCCATCCCAACCCCAATGATCATAACTTTTGGAAGTACCACAGAAGATCAGGCCTTGCAAGTCACTTGAAAAATGTACACACAGGTACTTGTGTATGGTGCACCACCATCACGAAGATCATAAAACAAGGACTGGATGAGAACAAAATGCAAAAGGTAACACCCAATTGAAAGCAACATGAGAGGATGGATTCTACATGAATCCTAAATCCAATAAAACCATACATCATGAAATCATTCAATCGGGGTCAATTTGGGAGTACAGATTCTATAGAAATCCGAATGATGCAACAAGACCAAACATGATGAACTCACTCAACTAGCCTCAATCCACGAGTATGGATTCTACATGAATCTTAATGTCCACGAAACAATAGCAAAGGTCCAAAGAACCAAAACAACAGCTATAGAATCACTTAACTGAACACAATGTCAAGAGTATGAATGTGACAATGCAAACATAAAAGTGCAATAAAGGTATGACTGACATCCAAATGGATGATCTAGGTCCATGACCCAACTCATGCCAAGAAAACCTGAGAAAATAGGGTGACAAGCAAAACAAGTTAAAAACCCCAAATTTAAGAAAAACTTTGAAATTAAAACCCATTTGACCTTTGGCTACAAAAACCCCAAAAATCAAAAAATAATCAAGTTTAGACACTGTATGAAAAAATGGCCAGCATAACAGTGTAAAACTCAAAACCCTCATCCCAAAAAATAGGGAAATGTTCGTACTTTCCCAACTAGGTAGAACTAACATACAGAAATGGAGGGGAACACTAGTTCTTAGCCTCCAAACAAATGACTACCAAAAATAGAAGCAGAAATGAAGCCAGAACAATAAAATAGGAAAACCCTACCTCATAGCCAAAATGGAAAAATGGGAATATGAACCATAAAATAAATAGCCTGCAGAAGTACCCCAAAATCATGGCAATCTAAGGTTTCCTCAAGCTGGATCCAATAAGGTCAACCTCACGACAATCCCACACCCATCGCTCCCACAATGAACAAAATAGTAAATCCTCATGAAGAGGATTTTGGGTTTTACTCTCCAATTTTCTAATTCAAAAGTGAGAAGTAAGGAATTAAATTCTTTTTTGGATATTTATTCACTTTTTGAGTGAATAATCAATTAGGGCAAATAACTAGCCAACCTAGTTAAACCCCAAATCGACCCAAATGAAAATAGGCTATTCCTATAAATAGGAATTCATCTATGGAAAAGCTGCCAAAAACTAAAATAAAACAATTAAAAAGCCTGAAATCCCAAAAACACATAAATTTCCTTAACAACTTTTGCGACAAAGCGAACCTCTAAATGCACAGACACGCTCACTAGTCTAATTACATAATGCAAATGAATTCAGATTTAATAATCATCGAAAGGTTTAATTTAAACATTTAATTAAGGATACGTAAACCATATAGGGACAACATTAGTAAAATATGAATGGTTGAATCACTAACTCTATGTGCCATTTCCAAGGATATAAATCTTGCACAGTAAACAACACAATCAAGTGCAATTGCATATAATAACATAGCCGAAGAAATAAATGCCTTAAATCACCTAATTTAATGATTTATTTAATTATATTAAAATAATCTATTTACATCACTCATGTTCGCATAAAGCATAATAATGTAGGAATGAAGTAAATAACCATAGCATTAAATCCATCACATAACATAATCAATGATATGTCCAAATACCGGATAACTAGTTATCATCATAAAACAAAGTATCATCTCAAAATGACATCATCATACAATATGATCAACTAAACAACATAGCAGTCTAACATCTATGATACTGAAATCAAAGTATAACATCTGACCCTCAGGTCCTCTCAAATGTAAAACATAAGTAACAAATATCTCTCAGATCAAAATATAACAAGATAAATGTATGTAGCACATAACCAAATAATCCAACATGGAATAACCATTTCTAATCATTTAATCATTTAATAATGGTTGAATAAACAACACAAAAAGACACTTAAAACACATAAGTGAACACAGTCATAAACATGACTAACCACTGCTACAAGAACCTAGTCTAGTGTAGCATGGTAATAGTACATAGTGCAATCTCTGTACACATCTTAGGGTAATCATAGAACAACCTCATGATACCACATCGATCTTGGTAACCACTGGCACAAACCTCAATGAACTAGAAACCACATCATAATCTCATAAATCAGCCAAGAGCAATAATCAAAGCAACAAATATAGAAACATACATCAAATCACCTCTATGGTGTAAACCACTCATTGTCACAATCATGATACTGCACAATAATAGATCAACAAGGTTGCACCCATCAGTATGACTTATAGAAGTCAAATGGGAGAGGCACTACATCATCCCCCCCAAAGACTAGGTTTACTCCTGGAAGCCTGCAATCCAAGAATAGAAATCGAAACACACCAAGAACAAAATCAAAACCAAACAATAGGGATGACTCACTGACTCCTTTACAATTCCAACCAAATCACTCCCACATTATCAAACCATTTCATTAACCCCCAAATAGGTTAACCATAAAAGAATAGGTGTCACACAAACACAAGGTCCTCCAACAAGGAACCTTCTATGTGCTAGGAAAAACCCATCTAGCCATAAAGTCAATAATACAATAAGGAAAATCCCACTCTACCTCATCAACAGGTTCCCAAACTAAATATTCACCTACCACATGACCACAAAACTAGGTCAACACATTATGCACTCCCAAAAGAGTTGGAATCTTGGGGAATAACCATCCCAAAATTCTCAAGAATACTACCATGTGACACATGGGCATCCTTGAATCCACATAAACTCACTCTTTGAACAAAGTGGATGATAGTTTACCAAAAAAATTACACACTCCAAAATACTACTCATGACCAAGTGTAGGAGCACAAGACCTCTCCAAGGTACAAAAGCTCAACTATCACTGGGAACTAGGGTTACACAACCCAACTAGACAATATATCACCTTTCCACAAGGTTCCAAAGACTTTCATTAGTGGACACAATCATGTAAAATCCTCATACCAACACATAAGATGGTTACATGTGTCCAACGATACCATGTCCCTCCAACACCATTCTGGGAATACCAAACCCAACCTACCACTAAACTCAATATTCAACCTCAAGTCAATGGTTAATGAAAAGACTTTATTGAGACAATCCTCTTGAAGAAACAAGTTTAGCGAGAAAGATCTATAGATTATTAGGACTAAGAGGGAGTCTTTCTCAACCTCTACACTAAAACAACCCAAGATGCATTAGGGAATCTCACAATTCCATCAACCATCCAAATACTCATATGAAAACACTAACTGAGCTAGTAGCATAACCATGCTAGTCCACTCTCTCAAGAGAGAAAAGAATATAGAGATGCACCAAGGTCAACATCCAAAGGGTGGATCTAGACTTATCAAAAGATTGAGTCACTCACAAATGACACAACAACATCAACCTTGAGCAAGGAACTCTCACAATCTACACTTCACCCCACAAGGGTGGGTCGGTGCTATAGGAAACACACAAACCCAAGTACAAATCCCAACAAGTACTTAGTAGATTATGAAGACTAAATAACTCTTCCATTAAAAAAAAACATGAAGAGTTAAACTTCTCCAATGGCCATAAATGTGATAAGTCATGATTGAATTGGCCTCTACTTGATAAAGGATACTCGAAACATCGACTGGCAACTCCAAAGTGTGAACAAGATGCTTGTTGTTCCCCAAGAAAAATTTACATTAGCACAGTCTCACACAAAGTTTCTCAACAAAATAGGTGAGAAAGTGCAATGAACTAGGCGATAAAGTGCATGACCACCAGTTTCTCACACAAAATTTCAAATCAACACAAAAATACCTTCACTCTAGAGACCATAACTTTCACATTTAGACTCAAATTGACTCCATTCAAAAAGTTTCAAAAAGATATCAACGAGGCCTATGAAATGATGGAGCTTAGAGAGTCCTAAGATCTAAGAGTTGAGTCACCATTCAAGACAAAACAATAGTCTTGGTTACCAAGACAAGAAAAGGACGAAACATCCAAAACCACTCAAGAACACACATGCCCAAAAAAAATAAGACATGGAAGGAAAGGTAGCTCACACACTAAAAACCATCATTACTTATCTTTCATAATTTCATTACTTAAACATAACATGATCACTAATGCACAATGAAATTGAAAGGTTTTCAAAGCAAGGGTTCAAGAGTCACCATAAATTAAGTACATATCTTTCAATTTATTTTCAAGAATTAACATTACATTTACTCATCTTTTAAACCATCCAATTACAGTGACAACTTTAAATCTAGAAAAGAAACACTAGCATGTTCTCCATGATATTATCCCAAAAATGTACTACCAAAGGTTCAAGATGAACATGATAGAGTCCCAACACACAACTGGGCTATAGTTAAAACACATTCAAAATAGTCATCAAGAACCAAAACAAAAATACCAGATGGGGAAATTGTCAATTCCAACAGTAAATCACAAAAGAGCTCATTTCAACAATAAGTCAAATGTGACAACTGTCACAAAAAGAGCAATAGATAAAATTTGATGACTACTCCTAGAGAGGAAAATACTGAAAAACAATGCTAGCCCAACAACATGAGGAAAATACCTCTAGTCAAATAAAATATGGAATCAATTAAATCACATTACATGTGATGACTAAGAACAATCACACAAGAGTGATAGATCACCACACAATGCTAAGGAATACATCATCCTAGCAACATTAGAGAACACACTCACACACATCAAGTAGTAAACCATTAGTAATCTCATACATATGCAGAAAATAATAATTTCCTTAATTATTATTTTTCCATGCAATGCAATATTTAAATATTCATCAATTTAATGTAAATTTCCATGAGCTTAAAAAGAAATCAGATTGGGGACTTAAGTCATTAACCCAAAAGATCTAATACAACACTTACTTGCAATGATTTAAAATAAGAACTCATTTCTCAATGAAAGGAACCATTTCATTACTATAATGATATAACATGGAATCACAAATAAGATTCATTTATTTACTTACAATTAGAAGAAAATAGGGAAACAATGTACCTTTCTCCACAAGGAGAAACAAAAGAGGCACTCAAAGCCAACACATGGACACCAATAAGTGGTTCCATCTAAAAAGGTCACACACACAACCAACCAAACAAAGGCATATCTATTCCGCTAACAAAACCAGGAAGACTCACTTCCTTCTCCACACACTGATCTAGTTGCATCTACTAGACAAGCAAGTCCATCCCAAGTAGATACCAAAGCAACAAAGATCATGAGTTCTCACCAAGACACTCGCACTTAAAAAATTCAGCAACAACCATATGGGCAACATATACACAGAGATCCCAATGTTTGAACACGAGCTCTGATACCAGATGTAATGCCCTGCCTAGAGATCCTTTGAACAAGGATTCAATACAAGCCAAGATAATTTTATTTTCTTACAACTATGAATACACATGTCAACATCATACAAGGATCACATAGATTTCAATGGAAGACTTCACCAATAATCTGAGCAACCAACAAATCTCCAAATGCCACTACTGAACAAAATGACTGATGACAAAAAATGCATAGCTGAATTTGAATCGAACACATTCCAAATTCAAAATGTGACACTAAAGGACTGAAGAACACCTAAGATGGTACCCCAAAAAACTCTCAAAAAGTTCAAATCAAATTGAAAAGTGTTCTCTGCCCACCTGCACAGGTCTTTGCAAAAGTCCAGGTGATACTTTAATACAGCACTGGGTGATACTTCTCTTGAAGGCGTGTGATACTTTAAGGGCATTGTACAGTAGTTCTTACAAGGATGTGTTATATTGGAAAGTATCACATGATATTTCTCCAAGAGGTGTGTGATAGAATCAGGGGACATATGATACAGTTTCAATGGGCATGCAATACAACATTGTATCACACCATGCTAATAAATGGTCACCCAAGAAACTCAAGAAAACCACTCTAAGGTTTAAACAAGGAATGAAATGGGAAAAAAAACCTCCACACCCAGGAGTACTAGATCAACATAGATTGAGGAGTGAACAATCGAGTGCAAAAATAATAAGATGCCATGAAATAGTGAAGATGAACATATATCCATCTAAACCAAAGCAGTAAAAAATGTACTGAAAGCAACATCATAGTAACCGAACAACCAAACTAAGTACACGGTTCCTCCCAACTATCAATAGCATCATAAGACCATCATGGATCATAGCCATCCCTTGCATGTAACATCCCAAGCTATCGACTAGATCGTTAGTACATAAGGACATCACTAATAAAACATGCTACAATATAAACATAAGGAAATCTAACATGCTAGTAGTGAATCATAAGATAATCCTACCAGTAGATAACATCACCTATCACATGCTAATCATCAATATAAGAAAATCTAACATGCTAAACCAATTAGCAATAGATAATCCAATACAACAATTCACATCATCTAGTCATATGCTAAACATTATAGTATGGGAATGCATTAAATAAACTAACATCATCTAAACATGATATCTAAGCATTCCAATGAAAGCATAAATCACAAGAAAGTATACTCTGGATCTTGAAGTATCAAGTGAAAACATCCAACAACGATTGCACTAGGATAAAAGATCGTCTCTCTACACCGGTCCCTAGTAGTGGTGAAGGTAGCTATGCCTCCCAACCATGTGGCACTCATAGGTCCACACCTACCATGCTGATGGAGATAATGATCCAACCACAAACACACATAAAGCACAACATCCAAGGAAATCACTCATGCTAGATAGTCTGATGGCTATAACCAAGAACCTAAGACAATGTAAGTAGTACAGGTCCTGGTCAGACACTCAAAAGGTTACTAAGTAGGGGCTAACATCATGGAGAGTCGCTTGGCATCAACAAGCCCAAGCTCAGATCTATGTAGACTCAACTCCCTCAATAGAAGGCTCATACACTGTGTAGACTCAACTCCCTTAACAGAAGGCTCATACATTGAAGCACTATTTTATTATCTTTAGTTTTATTAACACTCACACATTTCATTTAGCTATCACTTACTTAAAACTTCCTTTACCAACCCTATGGCATCATGACACTAGGCTGCGAGATAGAATCCCCCTCCATATGCTACCCTACACTACCCATGCTCATCCTATGACAAGTTCCCATGGGCATGCATACTTCCATCCCAAACCCAATGATCATAACTTTTGAAAGTACCACGAAAGATTGGACCTAGCAAGTCACTTGACAAATGTACATGCACATACTCATGTGTGGTGCACCACCATCATGAAGATCATAAAACAAGGACTAGATGAGAACATAATGCAAAAGATAAAACCCAACTAAAAGCAACATGGGAGGATAGATTCTACACGAATCCTAAAGCCAATAAAACCATACATCATGAAATCACTCAATCGGCCTCAATTCGGGAGTATGGATTCTACAAAAATCCCAATGATGCAACAAGACCAAACATTATGAACTCACTCAACTGGCCTCAATCCAGGAGTATGGATTCTACATGAATCCTAATGTCCACAAAACAATAACAAAGGTCCAAAGAACCAAAATAACAGGTATAAAATCACTCAACCAAACATAATGTCGGGAGTACAAATGTGACATGCATCCCAATGCAAACAAAAAAGTGCAATAAAGGTCTAACTAACATCCAAATAGATGATCCAAGTCCATGACCCAACTCATGCCATAAAAATTTGAGAAAATAGGGCAGCACACAAAACGAGGTAAAAACTCCAAATTTAAGAAAATCTTTGAAATTAAAACCCATTTGACCTTTGGGTACAAAAACCCCAAAAATCCAAAAATAATCAAGTTCAAACACTATATGCAAAAATGGCTAGCATAATGACGTAAAAACCCAAACCCTCATCCCAAAAAATAGGGAAATGTTTGTAGCCAGTCAACTGGGTAGAACAAACATATGGAAATAGAGGGGAACACTAGTTCTCAACCTCCAAACAAATGGCTACCAAAAATAGAAGCAGAAATGGAGCCGAAACAATAAAACAGGAAAACCCTACCTCATAGCCAAAAGGGCAAAACGAGAATATGAACCATAAAATAAATAGTTCGCAAAAATACCCAAAAATTGCAGCAATCTAAGATTTCCCTGAGTTGGATCTAACGAGCTTAACCTCGCGACCATCCCATGCCCGTGGCTCTCACAATGAACAAAATAGTAAATACTCATGAAGAGGATTTTGGGTTTTACTCTCTAACTTTCTAATTCAAAAGTGAGAAGTGAGGAATTAAATTCCTTTTTGGATATTTATTCACTTTTTGAGTGAATAATCGATTAGGGAAAATAACTAGCCAACCTAGTGCAAAAAAAAAAAATGTGGAAGATTTGTATGTTGGTTTTCTTGTCCCTATTGAGGTGGAAGCTTGTGGTGGAGATGAAGATGGTTCTATATCTTTCTTTTGACATCAAAGTGTGGGACACACTTTTCTATCTACCAAGGGAGTCTGATGCAGGAGCATCTTGCATGGGAAAATTAAATTATTAGAAAAAAAAAAAAAAAAGAAATTGAAAAAAAAAAAAAAAAAATTTTTTTTTTTTTGGAGAGAGAAAAGTGACGAAAATTAGAGGAGAAATAATAAAAAAATAAAAAGGAGAAAAGAAAAGAAAAGGAGATTTCTATTTTCGAGGCGCATAGGTGGCGTAAAAAAAAAATAATAAAAATAGTTGTCATTCCATTAATCAAGGTGTATAGGTTGCATCTTAGAAGTTTGTGGAAAGTTCCTTAAATCATGCATTTAATATTTGTTGGGTGCTTAGTTGTATTTGGGTGGGAATTTAATATTTATTTAAAGGTAGTTGTATTTACCTTTTATCCCACATTGGTTGTGTTTGTAATGTCTTGGGTTAGAAGTGCCTATTTAAGAAAGGCCTATTATCATTTGTAATCAAGTTGGAGAAATGGAAGCTCTTCTTATGGAAGTGGTAAATAGAAGCTCTTCAAGACAAGCTCTTCAAGTAGAAGCTCTTCGGATGTAATTTCTTGTAGAAGCTCTTAGTGAGCCATCTCTCTTATATTGTAAGAATTTGGGGTTTTTTCCATTTGGAGAATATTCTAATGAATTTCAAGTATTAATAGAAGTTTTATGAAGCATTTTGTCATCTCTCTTGTCTCCATATTATTGCATTTTTGGTTGTGAGTTGGTACGGGTGTGTGGCCCGTCATCACTAGTTAAACCCTGAATCGACCCAAATGAAAATAGGCTATTCCTATAAATAGGAATTCATCTATGGAAAATCTGCTAAAAACTAAAATAAATCAATTAAAAAGCCCAAAAATCCAAAAACACATAAATTTCCTTAACAAATTTTGCGACAAAGCGAACCTCTAAATGCATAGACACACTCACTAGTCTAATCATATAATGCAAATGAGTTCAGATTTAATAATTATTAAAAAATTTAATTTAAACATTTAATTAAGGATACGTCGACCATATAGGGATGACATTAGTAAAATATGAATGGTTGAATCACTAACTCCATGTGCCACTGCCAGGGATATAAATCCTGCACACTAAACAACACGATCAAGTGTAATTGCATATAATAACACAGCCAAAACAATAAATGCATTAAATCACCTAATTTAACCATTTATTTAATTATATTAAAATAATCTATTTACATCAATCACATTTGTATAAAGCATAAAAATGTAGGAATGGAGTAAATAACCATAGCATTAAATCCACCACATACCATAATCAAAGATATGTCCAAATACTAGATAACCAGTTATCATCATAAAACACACTATCATCTCAAAATGGCATCATCATAAAATATGATCAACTAAACAACATATTAGTCTAACATATATGATACTCAAATCAAAGTATAACATCTGACCCTCAGGTCCTCTCGAATGTAAAACATAACATAAGTAACAAATATCTCTTAGATCAAAATATAACAAGATAAATGTCCACAAAACATAACCAAATAATCCAACATGGAAAAACCATTTGTAATCATTTAAGCATTTAATAATGGTTGAAAAAACAACATAAAAAGACACTTCAAACACATAAGTGAACATAGTCATAAACATGACTAACCATTGCTACAAGAACCTAGTCCAATGTAGCATGGTAATAGTACACAGTGCAATCTCTACACACATCTTAGGGTAATCATGGAACAAACTCATGATACCACATCGATCCTGGTAACCATTGGCACAAACCTTAGTGAACTAGAAATCACATCATAATCTCATAAATCAGTCAAGAGCAATAATCAAAGCAATAGATACAGAAACATACATCAAATCACCTCTATGGTGTAAACCACTCATGGTCACAATCATGATCCTACACAACAATAGATCAACAAGGTTGCATCCAACAGGATGAATTACAAAAGTCAAATGGGAGAGACACTACAATGTCTAAAATTTTAGTTGATGACTAGACTCCCAAGCATGGAACTAAAAGCAACATTTTTTTCTACAGTGTGAATCTATAATGCACCATCCTTACATAATTCTATAAATTTATGCGAATAAAATTTGCAATTTATGAAGTAAATTGGAAAATAGTAAAGTGACCATGTCCGTGCTTGAAATTCATGATAATCATAGTTTCAATAGCAAAGACCAAATGAAGAACTCACCTATAAAATACTAGCCAGACAAATTCAAAGTATCAATTGAAAAAAAAATTAATCTTAAGCTAAATCTTTTGCTATCTTCATTTATATTTTATAGTATCCTCCTTCCAAGTAAGGGAATTCTTAAATACATTTGATTGGGCAGGTTCAACTTGTAGAGATGAATGTAGAGAAGATGACTCAAATCTGTCTAACTGCAAAATATGATTGCTATAAAAGTACATCAAAATTGAATCTAGTATATGATAACTAGCATACAAACAAAAGCATTCTTTGGATAATTATATTTGACATTAAGAAAATTAACAAAAAGCACCTTGATATCAAGCATACAACTAAAAATAGCCATTAATACAGATCCATTAAGTCAAAGATTTGCCAACATAAAATCCAAATATTCCAACTAAATAAGCTAGTGCTTTCTATTGAAAGCATTTTGAGCATAATAAACTATTAAACTATAATTGTCTTTTAAGAATAGTCTACAAAGCTATGATGAGTGTAAATCTCACTTTATCTTTAGTAGAAATATGATAACATCTTAAAATCCATACAAAAATAATCTCATGGCCGACTTTCATATGATAAACATGTTTAGATAGGAATAAAGTAAGGATTTATAGTAGACCCTTTTTTTATGTTAAAAAGAAAAGAGAAATGCAATGTACCTCCATAGAATTATCGGAATTGGTGGTAGATTCATTATATTCTGGATCGAATTCAAAACTCACTTCTCCATCATCTTCCTCTAGCTCATTAAGTTGATATTCAATATGCTACTCCTCAACAATCTTCTTTACATGAGCTTCAAGTGCTTGATGAGTAGCAAGCCCCTTTCTATATAAATGAAACTATTCCATCAAGAAAAGGAAATAATTGGTGAGAAAGGTACCACAAATTGATTTCTTGAAACTTAAAAAGATAGAGTGAGGGAAGAGTGCAAGCATTGTGGTTATAAACCTGACTGGTATAGTGGCAAGTAGCTTGGGTTAAAAGACTGTGAGATTGCCTTGCTTCAAAGACTTCAATCGAAGAACAAGGAGTGTCATCTCATTCTCATTGTCCTCTATAGCTGACTACAAATGTTCAGAGGTAAATATTTCCCCTTTACCAGTATTAGATTTTCCTTTTGCACTCTTTGCTTGCATATGCTCATATGCTTGTTTGAAATTGATAATATACTCATAAAAATATATTTCTCTAACAGTACCACTTAACATAAAAGGGGGGAATAAAGAATAAATAAACTAATATCTAATAAGTTGTGCTAATATAAAGTAGTGTATTGTTAAGTTCTTTTTTTTAATGTTGGTGGAAATAGTTTAGAGAAGTTATTATAAAGCCTTTTATATATGTGAAAGTATCTATTAGAAGAAGAGTCGGGGTTATGTACTGGTGAACAAAACAACAAATAAAAGCCTTTCTATTTTTTTTGCAATTTGATTCCACTTGAATCTCAATTTGATTGTGTTTGATATTAGCATGTACTGACAGGGATTCCTTAACTATTTAATTTCTTAGCTGATGAATTTCATATTACCTTGGATTTACTGTTGCGCTAGTTGAGGAATAATAACCTTTCCTTAATTTGTTTTATTGACGCAGTAGGGTTCTAAGAAAATGGGAATCATTCCATGAGTATAGAGGCCTTATATTCATGGAATAAATTGATCTATCTTGTATTTTATTTCATTAACTATGCATATGTAGAGTTGGGTGAGATAAAGATGATTGCAGTCTAAACAGAGTGAAGGAAAAACAACAAAAATGGTGGATAGGGTATAGCAGTGGCTAATTTGGTCAAACAAGGAGTAGTTTTTATGGTTGGGATCACCTTAGGAGATTGGAGTGAATGTGATTCAATCATCAATTATATCCAAAAGGTATTTGAAGATAGAGATTAACAAAGCCCTAGATAACAAGGGTTTGAACGCACAAATTGGGGGTTTTGATGTTGTAGAGCCTTTAGAGTTAATTATTTTTGCATATGGCCATTTTAAGGCATAGCTAGACACTATCTAGAAGTTGGGTTTGATAGGAGGTCACCAGGGGATACTTCTTTTGTTAATTTGAGCAATTTTGTGCATTAAAATAGGGTACTAGTTAGGTATAGCAGCATTTGTCCAAAGTAGTCATATAAAAGTTTTTGATATGTTATGGAACTCTATAAAGGGTGTTTTTAAATGGCAATGGTTGATCAAGTGTTGTGAGAAACGCCAAGGTTATTTTCACTCCAAGTTTGCTACAAGGCTTTTAGACAACCTTTAGGCTTTTTGGGTCAATTTGTGAGAGTTTCTTGAACTGGGAAGTGGAAATTGAAGTCAAAGCCCTGGAATCCCTTGAATCCAAGTAATTGGGAGTTTGTAAGATCACAATCATCAATTAGGAGTATTGTAGAATTCTTTAGCAAGTTAAGTTCCTAAAGCATTTAAGGTTTTTGGATAGGCCAAGTGCCTAAATCTTTGAAACTTGCAACTCTTATTATGTTTTGAATAGTTTCCATTCTTCCACTACATCACTAGATCTCCATAGAGATTAAGAAACTACTCTTCCCTATGTTTGGAGCACCATATTTCTACCACAACCATACAAGATTTTTACCTATAAACTAGAAGAATATCAGCTCCAAAACAAAGATTTATCACTAGAAAAGCCAAAACTAGAACTCTTAGGAGAACACAATGATCAGGTATTACTTCCCCCTTCACATTTTTGGAAAGCTTCTAGCTGCTTTGCAAGGGTCAATTGAGATTCTCTGACCACATTTTGTAACAATTAGGACACAACATTTTCTAGGCTCTAAGAACCCTCAACCTCTAAGCACCCTCAACCACTCCTGAAATTTATACCCAAGAAAAATCCTAACTAGTGTCCTGATGATTGCAATAGTTAAACATTGCAATCGACTCTAATTGCCCTTATATCTGAATGCTATTTTTTTGATAATGTATAAGAAAACTAACTTGCAAACAAAATCCATCTATAATGAATTTTGAAGGGGTCCTAAATGTAAACCACAGACAAAGAAACTCTTAAAATGTGCAAGCTAACCATCATAGGATTTTATTGAGCCTCCATAAGTTGGTTTCTATCATGTTTGTTATAGACCATCTCTTTCCACCCCAAATATCTATGGAAATTATTTAAGTGGGTTTCACTGAACTCAAAACTAGCTTTATGTAAATTATGAGAGTAAAGTAGAAAAGACCAGCTGAGGTATTCCATAGATTTGACTTAGTAAAATAGCCCAACGCATGACTTGATCCAAGAAGTCCAATGATAGGTGCTTGGAAAAATCTTCACAACAATGCTCAAAAACCAATCATGTCAAAATAATAACAAACCCTATTATTCACATAAAGATAATAGCATTAATACCTTCTAACTCCCACAAAAAAAAACTAATAGTGACATAAAAAGAAAAGCACTATCCATAACCCTTGTTTCTTTTGCCTCCTAATATGCATCATAAAAATAATATAGTCATAAATGCATATACAACTCATTGTAACCCCAAGGTGTAAAGAAGGATTGTAACATCACCCCTCATTCAAGTGGGTGAAATACCAGTCTACCTTATAATAGTTTGGCATTTCATCTACATTCTACATGACAATAAAGCCAGTACCTTTAAGTGGTAATAGATTATATTTTTTAGAAGAGTTGAGCTAAGTTAGCATTAAGGATAATGTTGAACTTCCACACTAAATAAGTACCATAGGTACTATAGCTGAATCATCTTTGTTAGGATTAAAACTTCCAAGAAAAAACTTTGAATTGTGAGGGAGATCCTATTGATGAACTAACTATACCCCAAATAGACACAAGTGAATGAGTAGAGCACCCTAGGGCACTTGAGAGAACTAAGTTGAAGGAATTTGGCAAAATGACCCCAAAACTTTGGGAGAAGGGGTGTGGTGCTTTTCCTTTCAAGGAACCCTATATAGAATAAAAGAAAAAAAAAATGCCAACATCATATGGAGTATATGGTTGTATATATCTAAAATTTGTTTAAAGGCATTGTTTTAGTGCAAACCAATCTTATCCTTTCCCACATTTCTTGTTGCCTTCAATTTTGTATAAAAACATTGTAGATAGTGTGCCTCACCCAAAAAATGAATCAACATGAACATAAGTTTTCAATATATTGTTGGTTTTAAAACTATCTTGCATATACATTAAAATGGTTTGTGATTGATAAGGGCATCTATTGTAAATGGTAAGTTCAATATAAATCAGCAACTAAGAACATGAAACAAAAAGCAAAGTACAAACTAAAAGTATATGATTTAAAGACAAGAGAAAGGAGAGAGGAATTTAAACCCTCCAATGGAAACTCCCAATGTACCACTTTAGTCCACTCCTCAAACCTACACACACATGAGGAAAAGCTTGCAGTTTTTTTTTTAAAGAAGCATGCCAAAGTCAAACCCATGTTTCAGTGATTCCAAATACATGGAAGCCAAGATAAAGATGATTAGATAAACAATTATAGATATGCAAAGAAAAGATGATGGCACTATGATATTCTTATTCAAATCTACAAGACTTAGTGCAAGGATAACTCCCCTCCAAAGCCAAGAAGTCAAATCTTGTTGGAATAAAGGTCAATATGTGTTACTGTGCAATGGAGGGTGAAGCAACGATGCAAGATGAACAAAGAGTTATGAAAATACCAAAAATTGTCAAGAAATTTGTAGAGATAACTCCAAAAACAATTTAAATGACCAAGAAGCTTGAAAATGGGGGCAAATGGAAGTTTTAAATAACCCAAAGGATTCTCAACATTGGTGGTTTTCCAAAGAAAATATTACATTGGCAAAGATAGCAGGTGCAACACTCAATGGCCTCCTTCACTATGAAGGTTCACAAGAATAGTGTGCACTAAACATCTATGTAGTGCACATGTGTGCTTGATCAAATCAATCTACATGTTGATGAATTTGAACAAAAAACAATGATTAGTTAAGCAAGATGAGGTGGAGGCATAGGTCAAGATTGGATTTGATGAAATCATAGAAATGTTACCACAAGGACTGCAAACCATGAGAATTGTCTAAATGTCTTTTTAAAATAAATTACAAAATTTTAAATTTTCTTTTGGATACCATTCGAACCCAAATTTAAGGAGGTTTCCATCAAGTTCCCTCAACTTGATCAGATTTTGACATCATGTCTTGATTGAATGCTATGAAAACTCTATCTTAGGGCTTCATGAGCATTGTTTTTTTCCTCTTAATAAATCAAGAAAATGATGTGTGACTGCTACATTTATTGCTAACCAGGGTGTCTACTATAATGAGATATAACGATATGGTATATCTCTATCCACCCAAAATTACTCTTGGTCCTTTAATGAAGTTACTTGAAAAGTTCATGTATGTCATGTATACACACCTTGGAGAAGGATAATGGAAGTGAAAACCTTGCAAAGGTTTAGTTTGATCTTTTGGTTAACCATCCATATCCATAGTGAAAAAGGCACACAATCCACAGACAAAGAAAATCTGATCTAGGATATTGAAATCCATCACCAAATTAGATAGAAGAAGATCTTTAAAAAATCCATTCTTTATGAATTTCAAATTTTACTATACCGAGGTTCTAAAAATATGTATACCTCATGGAAAAAGTCTGTTGTACCCTTTCTTTCAGGGCATTTAAATTCACAACTTTCAAAAACTCAAGCACATTTTCTCTTGGTCCATAATAGACAATTTGACTTTCTGAAAGGAGCATAATTTCATTAGATAATTCATATGTTTCTAAAGTAGGCTGAAGTTGAGAGTAGTTGCATTCAAATGGGTACAAAATTGTTGTAGGCACTTCACAATTTGATACACTATAGAACTATCTAGGCCTATGGATATTCTATCCATCAAAAGAGTAGTTGTTGGGCCAATAATCATCTCGCCTACAATCAAACAAGATTTTTTTTTGTTTTTAGAGATTATAGTCTAAAACAAAGAAAAATGTTGCAAGTTACAATTGAGTACACTGCTTGAGGTGCATACTAGTATTGGAAGATCTAGTTACAGAGAGCACAATAGTGAAAAAGGAAGCCCTTCAACTTGGTCAACAAAATCAAGATTTAATTCAAGAAAATGTTTCATTGAAACAAGTAGTCTATGCACTTCAAAAAAAAATATGTGGGATGATACTTGTAAAAGGGTTTCTATTGATGATATGCTTTTTTTAGTAAGAGGCAGTTACATCCCTATCAGAAACCAATGCTAAAGTGACGAAAAATCTAGTTACATAGAATAGAAGATTGAAATAGGAAACCCTTAAAATTGATCAAGAAAACCAACTACTAAAAAAGAACATATTTAGTAAAAAAATCTTTACTTAAAACAATGATGAAAATATTACAAAGATTAATGCAAAAATGATTGAACTAAGAATGAGATCAAAGTATAGGAAGAGAATGGAAGAAAAAATACCAAGGCATTGAAAGAACCTGAAGATCTTCTAAGGGGAGAGCAAGTGAAGATAGAAGAGAGTGAGGAAAAAAGGAAGGAGGGTAATGGGAAGGTTTCACATACCAAACAACCTTTGTTGGTAACTTGATGCCTTGCATTCATCTAGATTTTAACAAGAAGTGCAACATAACCAAAAGCTTGTGCACTGGCACAAAATATATCATTCTTCTTTTAGATGCACTACTTTGCTGATGTCCTTATGGTTGGTTTGGTGGGATAGTATAATTAACCACCCTTTCTACCAATAATGTGAGAAATGTAATTATTCAATTTATCCTTACATTTTTTAAATCTTGATTGATGTATACTCTAACAGTTCCTTCACTGCAATAGATTGCAATACTCTAAAATTCATTTTATAATTTACTATGAGATATCATATTTGTAATTTATGTACTATTTTAAAATTTGATTGATCTATGCTCCAAAAATGTTACATAGGTATGCATAAAATTGAAAAAAGAAATATGATATCATTTTATAGAAACTTAAAGTTCTAGATCTAATAATAGAAACAAAAATGCAGGAACACTAAAATGAGCTTACCATTTCAATCACAAGACAATGTCCAACCTTTTATAGTCATATGATATGAGAAATAGCCACTGGAAATTCCATGCCCTTTCTTCAGATACATTTTGGATGCTCTCAATCTCGAATAACCTTTTGATGGTTGTCATCTTAAGATGTAAGCCATTATCATAAGCTATAGTAATTGTTTGAATGATAATTGGCACATTAAAGGAATACTATCCTAAGTTACAGCAAATGAAGTTGCAAACAAATAAAAGAAAACCTAGAAAATATTGGAGTTTTATAGCTTTACATTGTGCTATTATATAATGATAACATGTCTTATTTTAAAATGTTTTTAGGTTTTATATGTTCCTATGTAATGAGAACATGTCATCTATTAGCATTACAAAAGCGATGTATAGAATGAAGAAATCATTTGTTGACAAAATGAAAAGAACCAAAGCAAAGTTATAACACAAAAGATGAGCCATAATTTTCTTCCCAGCATGTACCATGCGATGAAAATTTGAAAACATTGAGAAAAACAAATAAATATTATTTCATGAAAGCAAATCCACAAACATTTTCTTCCCAACTTTTTTTTTGAAAAGTCACTTTCAATGACAATGATTGTAATTCTCATCTACAACATTTCAAAAATTAAATTTATTGGATATACATAGACTGGCAAGCCCTATTATGTCTCCATCACATTTAAAAGTGATACCTATTTTTGCCTTGAAAATCTATGCACCATGGTGTGACTATAGGTATGCCCTGGGTAGTAAACTATATTTGGAAAGTTAGGGTGGTGGACACCATCAGGGAAGGTCTAAGTCTCCAAGGCCAAGACTAAATATTGCCCATAAATTGAACCTCCTTTTCCAATAGTTCTCTTGAGCATATTGGAACTATGAAATTGCAAGCCCAGTGCATTTGTCCAGATATTAAGTATCATACCACTAAAATCATCTTGGACTCTCCTAGCATGTCTCAGATGATTTTGTTTTGGAGGATCTAGAACCATATTTATATCATAACCCTCGGGCACATTTTGGATTCTACTCCCAATAGTAGTTTCCCTGTTAAAATCATAGGGGGTTCCTTGTACGGGGGTGATAGCCCCAGTTGGAAGAAGTTGTTGGTCCATTGGAGTATTATTCTGAGCCCATATTTTCACTTTGTTATCAAGTATGGTCCTCCCACTGTTGTGCCCTATAAGGTTCCAATAAGTATGCTAGGCCAAGCACATAGGGTGGCCTTATTCACAGGTTTCACCTTCATAACAACTACTAACTCCTTTTTTCTAGTTATAGTATAAGTAATAGATACATCAAGATCACTAGGGAATCCTATCAACCAAAAACCAATAGAATTCACATTCAAAATATAGAAATCTGTGTGGAAAAGAACCAATTTTCCTTTATAATGCATACTAGAGCCTCTCTAAATATACCTAAAAGTGTTAAATAGTCAAAGTTGGGAATTTTTTACAAACTAACTCAATGGCAGATAGCCATATGATTCTCCAATTATGTTGTAAGAGGAACAACTTCAAAGTAACTCAATGGCAGACATCCATAGGACTCACTTATTTAGTTTTGTGTAATCAAAGATGCATTTGTTAAAAGAGATGAAAACTATTGGTCTTTGGAAAAATCCATCTAATTTTTACCTTGCTCTCCATCATAGCTGTGGTAACTAAACTAAATAGAAGGTCGATCCCCTCCTATAATTTTTTCTACCTTCCATATAACCTTGTCAAATCCAATTTTTCCCCTATTAAAATAAATCAGAAAATAGAATCTGCCTAGATAAAAGAATTTAAACTGCAAATCACTTTAATATATGAAAGGAGAATGCAGTAAGGAAATAATTGACCATGGAGTGTATTATTCCCATTATTGGTAGGAAAATGGTACACTTTTCTATCTAGAGTGAACTCTACATCCTTGATTCTATTCACTACATGCCCCATAATTGTACCAAAATAAGGGTCCAAAGTGCCATTTTGTATGCAATTTCTTTCGAGTTAAAACAATACATTTAATGAAAGATCTCTCAATCTCAGGGAAAATACACCAAATCAAACACTTTCCATATACGAATCAAGGTTAGAAAGGTCAAAATGTCTACAACCAAGAACACCATGAATGGAATGGTGTCATCCATAACAACCTTCCATACCTTGTTACAACCTCTGCAAACATTGTACATGGCACCATAGCTTGCTCACACTAGAGCCAATGCTATGAGTAAGTACTGGATTCCAAAAAGGACACTTTACTCATCCTTGAAATATCACTTCGCACAAGAGCAAGGTAGGTGCATCCGTACCCATGAAATTGAATCAGGAAAACATTACTTGTGTGAATTAAATCCCCAATTTTGCTAGTTTCATTCAAAATATAAATGCATATACTTTTTTTCTTTTTTTGTTATGATCTGAGTTGATCAAAATTTCAATCAACTTGGGAAAACTTAGGAGATTTTGACCAACACAAGGATTAAACAAAAAAAAAGATGAAATGATGGCTTTGGTAAAAAAATTTGGTAGAAAAACAAGTGCAAATGTACTAGTGGATGGATATAGTAGATGAAGATAATTTGGACTTTTTTGAACATATGGAAAAAGATTTATTCATGTAGAGCATGCTTGCTAAAGAGGAATGATTGTCATCTCTTCTTGAATTTGAATATATAGAGGTAAAAACCTTAAGCTTGCACATGATATTTGGACTAGATAGCAAAGTATATTTGAAGTTGGTGAGTATGAAAATATGTCAAGATTCCAAAGTTAGATATGTATGTTTCAAGGTGCTAAAATGCTAGAAGATGAAACTATTAATGGATACTTTGGTAGAATAACTGATATTGTTGCAAGAATTAGAATTTGTGGTGGAACTAAGATAGAGGATGCGATTGTGTGGAAGATTTTGAAGACTTTGACACCTATTTATCCTCAGAAGGGACATATGATGGAAGAACTTATTCCTTCAACACATAACTTTACCAAAGAGAATATTTTTGGAAAGTTTTAGGCATCTAAGTTATGGATGAAACAAAATGGACTACCTAGCATTGATAATTCTTTTAGCATACATAGATACAAACCTACATTGACAAGGAGTGTGAGTACATGTGGAGATTATGCTAGAGAATTAACAACAAAATAAGAGCAAGATATGAATATTGGTAAAGGAATTTCATTTGTTATGAAGAGAGAACCTAAAGGTAAAAAAATTCTTGTTTATTAGACATGTAAAGAACTTGGTCACCATTCATCTAAAAATGTCCTAAGAGAGAAAAAAAGAAAAAGCATAGAATGTTGGTCAAATAAATAGTATTGAAAAATGATTGTCAACACACGTAACCATTTTCACTATGTATGCTGAGTACACAATAGATGCTGAGCTAGAATTTTAATAGGTGTCGAGTCACAATTAATGCTGAGCAGATTATAGTATAGTATGTGTTGAGTGATCCAAGAATTGTTCATGTGATGAGTAATAGAATCATTCAGATGTCGACCAACTCAGAACAACATATGCCAAGCAATACAGGATACAATAGGTTCCAAGAAAACTAGAAAACATAGTTGATGCTGAGCAATCTGTTGTTTAGTGTGGAGCCTGATCAGTCCCCAAGTGGGAGATTGTTAGATTGTGGTGACTGATCAGGAAAGTATTGTACATACTTCATAAATAGTGGGGTTCGGGGCATCACCTTGAAAATAAAATAAAATTTGGAAGTAGCCGATATGGTAGCCAACATGGTAGCCGACATATTATGGCTGACATATGGCCGACATGTTATAACCCTAAAGCGGTTTAATACTTGTATAAAAAGGGCTTAGGGTTGGGTATTTTTATATGTGGTGTGATACGAAATTGGTTCTTGCGGCGGTATTGAGCTGTAAGGGATTACAGATTGTAATCAGGTTGTAATCACTGGATTGTAATAAGATCGGACTTGCTGTTTGGTGGACGTAACCCAGGGATTGGGTGAACCACGTTAAATCTTGGTGCCTTGTGTTCATTTCTGTGTGTTCTATTATTTTTGTTATTGGTTATATTTGCATGTAGTTTTTTATTTCTGTCTGTGGTTTATCCTAACAAGTGGTATCAGAGCAAGGTTGTCTTTCAGTTATCCTCTGCAGGAAAGTCTCACGGTTAAGTGGGAGTCTCACAGTTGAGTGGCAGCGATGGCAGATGAGGGTAAGTTGAGGGTTGACAGGTTTAATGGGCAGAACTTCCAATTATGGAAGATGCAAATGGAAGACTATTTATATCAGAAGGATTTGTGGAAGCCGTTGGAAGGAAAAGCCAAGAATCAGGGAACTATGTCAGAGGCTGAATGGGATCTTTTGGATAGAAAGGCACTCGAAAGCATTCGGTTATTCTTGGCACCATCGGTGGCATTTAATATTATAAAAGCAAAGACGACAGAAGATTTGATGAAAACCCTAGCGACACTGTATGAAAAGCCCTCCGCTTCAAATAAGGTATTTCTCATGAAGCATTTATTTAATATGAAAATCGCAGAAGGTGGATCTGTTGCAGATCATTTAAATGAGTTTAATACTATTACTAGTCAATTATCTTCTGTGGGTATCAATTTTGATGAAGAAATTAGGGCTCTCTTGATTTTGTGTTCTTTGCCTGAAAGCTGGAATGGCTTGGTAATGGCGGTGAGTAATTCTGTTCCTGGATCAAGTACCCTAAAATATGATGATGTGATCGGTGTTATTTTAAGTGAGGAAACTCATAGAAAATCCTCAGGTGGATCTACATCAGGAAGTGCTTTAAATGCACAAAGCAGGGGCAGAACGACTGAAAGAGGAAGTAACTCTGCAAATCGTGGGAAATCAAGAGGAAAGTCAAAGGGGAGGAGGTCTTAATCGAGAGGACCAAATGATTGCTGGTACTGTGGGAAACCAGGGCACAAAAAGAAAGATTGCTGGACTCGAAAGAAAAATGAAGGAGATAAATCAGATGGAGACAAAGAGGCAAATGTGGTAAGTAATAAATCTGAAGAGGATGCTTTGCTTCTGTCTTTAGAGAATGTTGATGATTCATGGGTTTTAGATTCTGGTGCTTCTTTTCATGCTACACCTCATAGAGGTTATTTCATTGATTATGTCCAAGGGGATTTTGGGCTTGTTTATTTGGGGGATAATGAACCCTGTCAGATTGTTGGAAAGGGAAAAATTAAGATTAAGTTGCAGAATGGGAATCATTGGCTACTACATGAGGTAAGACATGTTCCAAAGCTGAGTAGGAATTTAATTTCAGCAGGGCAACTCGGTAATGAGGGTTGTGTAATTACTTTTAATGATAAAAATTGGAAGGTTTCAAAAGGTTCCCTTGTAGTAGAAAAAAGTGTGAAAGTAGGCACCTTATATCTTTGTACAGGTCATATTGTTCCTTCTACTTTGATTGTTTCAGAGAAAAATGAATATTCAGGAACAATTACTGCAGTTGAGTAGGGAGAACAAATAGCTGCTCTAGATTCTGATACAGCGCTGTGGCACAATAGACTTGGGCACATGAGTGAGAAAGGTATGAAATTACTTCATTCAATGAAAGTTTTACCAGGTCTAAAATGTGTGAATATGGATTTCTGTGAAAGTTGTGTGTATGGAAAACAAAAGAGAGTGAATTTTGTAAAGACAGGGAAGGAAAACAAAAAGGAGAAATTAGAGCTTGTGCATACAGATGTATGGGGACCGGCTCAGGTATCTTCCCTTGGTGGCTCTCATTATTATGTTACATTTATTGATGACACAACTAGAAAAGTATGGGTTTATTTCCTTAGACAGAAATCTGATGTATTTCAAACTTTTAAGAAATGGAAATGCTTGGTTGAAAATGAGACTAGTAAGAAATTAAAAATGTCTCAGATCTGATAATGGTGGTGAGTATTGCAGTCATGACTTTGAAGATTATTGCTCCACTAATGGTATTCGTAGAAAAAAAACTGTTCCAAGGACTCCACAGGAAAATGGAGTGCTTGAACGCATGAACAGGACTATAATGGAGCGCGCAAGGAGCATGAGGTTGCATGCTGGGTTGCCCTTACACATGTGGGTGGAGGCTATCAATACTGTAGTATATTTGATTAATAGAGGTCCCTCTACTCCTTTGGGCTGTGGTATTCCAGAAGAAGCATGGACTGGTAAGAAGGTGAGTTATTCTTTTCTCAAGACCTTCGGTTGTGAAGCTTTTGCTCATATAGACTCTGAAAATAGAACCAAGCTAGAAGCGAAATCAAAGAAATGTGTCTTTGTTGGATATGGCATTAATGAATTTGGCTATAGGCTTTGGGATTTTGAAAATCATAAAATTATAAGAAGCCGGGATGTCATATTCAATGAAAAAGTGTTGTACAAAGATCTGTTGCAGCAACATGAGAAGAAAGAAGATGATTATGTAGTGTTGGATGATACTCCAAAAGCTGATATTTCAGCCATTCCTCATGATGTGCAACAACTGCAACAACAAATACCACACACACCAGTGAATGTTAGACGATCAACAAGGCCAATTAGACCTCCACAAAGGTTTTCTCCATCTTTGTATTCTATTTTACTTACTGATGCTGGTGAACCTGAAAGTTATGATGAAGCTATGCAGGTGGATACTAAGATTCAGTGGGAGTCTGCAATGAAAGATGAAATGGACTTTTTGCTGAAAAATAAGACATGGGATTTGTGCAAGTTGCCTGCAGGTAAAAAGGCTTTACAGAATAAATGGGTTTACAGGTTGAAAGAAGAGGAAGGAGGTAAGAAAAGATTTAAGGCCAGGTTAGTTGTAAAAGGATTTGCATAGAAAAAGGGAATTGATTTTGATGAGATATTTTCTCCTGTTGTTAAAATGACTTCTATTCATACTGTTTTAAGTCTTGTGGCTACTGAAGATTTGCATTTAGAGCAGATGGATGTTAAAACAGCCTTTCTTCATGGTGGTTTGGATGAAGAAATATATATGGCTCAGCCACAAGGTTTTGAGGTCAAAGGTAAGGAGAACTTAGTGTGCAAATTGAAGAAAAGTTTATATGGCTTGAAGCAAGCACCTCGGCAATGGTATCTGAAATTTGACAGTTTTATGCATGAGCATGGATATAATAGGTGTCATTCAGATTACTGTGTTTATTTTAAGAGGTTGGATGATGATAGCTACATTATTTTATGTTTATATGTTGATGATATGCTTGTAGCTGGGTCTAACATGGATCATATTAAGGGGCTGAAATGCCAATTAGCACATGCATTTGCTATGAAGGATTTGGGGGCAGCCAAACAAATCCTTGGTATGAAGATTTGCAAAGATAGGAAGAACAGAACATTGACGCTATCTCAAGCTGATTATGTTGAGAAGGTGCTACAACGTTTCTCTATGGAGAATGCTAAAGCTGTCAGCACACCTTTACCTGGTCATTTGAAATTGACTAAGGAGATGTGTCCCAAGACACAGGAAGAGGAGGATAAGATGTCCAAGGTACCCTATGCTTCAGTTGTAGGAAGTTTGATGTATGCTATGGTATGCACTAGGCCAGATATTGCACATGCAGTGGGAGTCGTTAGCAGGTATATGAGTCATCCAGGTTTTGAGCATTGGAATGCTGTCAAGTGGATTCTCAGATATTTGAGAGGAACATCCAATAAGTGTTTACACTTTGGGGGCTCTACTACTGATTTACAGGGCTATGTTGACTCAGATTTGGCTGGGGATATTGATACCAGGCGGAGTACTACAGGTTATGTCTTTACTGTTGGTGGGGCAGCCGTGAGCTGGGTTTCTAGGCTATAGAAGATTAATGCTCTCTCCACTACAGAGGCAGAGTATGTTGCTGCTACAGAGGCAGCCAAAGAGATGATATGGCTTCAGTTCTTCTTGGAAGAATTGGGACATCCTCAGAAGGATAATTTTTTGTTCACAAATAGTCAGAGTGCCATTCATCTTGCTAAGAATTTAGCTCTGCATTCTAAGACCAAACACATACAGTTGCGGTACCATTTCATTCGGTTAGTTTTGGAGGATGGACAGTTAAAGCTGGAGAAGATACATACCAATGAAAATCCAGCAGATATGTTGACAAAGGTTGTCACAAGGGAGAAGCTGAACTCCTCTTTAGCTTCAATTGGTCTTTTAGACTAAATGAGAATAAAAGAACGGCAGAGTCCAGGGTGGTTTGATCCAGTGGGAGCCCCATGTGGTAGTTGTATTGCTACCGGATCAGTCTCCAAGTGGGAGATTATTGTTGTTTAGTGTGGAGCCTGATTAGTCCCCAAGTGGGAGATTGTTAGATTGTGGTGACTGATCAGGAAAGTACTGTACATACTTCATAAATAGTGGGGTTCGAGGCATCGCCCCGAAAAAAAAAAAATTCAAAAGTAGCCGACATATTATGGCCGACATATGGCTGACATGTTATAACCCTAAAGCGGTTTAATACTTGTATAAAAAGGGCTTAGGGTTGGGTATTTTTATATGTGGTGTGATACGAAATTGGTTCTTGCGGCGGTATTGAGCTGTAAGGGATTACGGATTGTAATCAGGTTGTAATCACTGGATTGTAATAAGATCGAACTTGCTGTTTGGTGGACGTAGCCCAGGGATTGGGTGAACCACATTAAATCTTGGTGCCTTGTGTTCATTTCTGTGTGTTCTATTATTTTTGTTATTGGTTATATTTGCATGTAGTTTTTTATTTCTGTCCGTGGTTTATCCTAACACAATCCAAAAACAGTATGTGTTGAGCATCAATAATACTTCATGTGCCGAGCAATGCAGGATCAACATAAGAGTTTATATTTGCACAAACTAAGATGTAAACCATTTTTGGAGCCAACTTAGACAAATTTTGAAGGAGAAAAAGGATAAGGATGAATCATTTACATATCTTGTGCAATCTTAATTTAACCAATTAGAAAAATGGTGAAGGCATGCAACCAATAAGAAAAATGCAAAGTATGAGCAAGAATTTGAGATTCAATTTGGATTGTAGATCCATACCTAACCCTAAGTCTTTGCATTCTTTATAAGGAGGACAAATGTACCATTGTATGTAAGAAAGAAAAGAAACATAAGGGAAGATTATAGAAAAATTTCAGCGTGAAGGAAAAGATTTAGTGGAAAGAACAACATTTATACATCCAGTTAATCATAATAGAATAGGAGACATATTTAGAGATCAGATCAAGAAAGGATCAGAAGAGAAAGAGCAGATCAAGTGCTGGAACCTAGCAATTCAAGATTGCATTCAATCAAGTCAAATGTTCTAATAATCTATCACAATTGTATTAGAGGTTGAAATCCTATGGTGATAGGTTAGCTTAATAGCTAGGTAGGAGAGCCTTTGGAGAACGTTAAGAAAATCCTATGTATTAGGTGGGTTTAACAACCTTTATGTAAATCCTTTAACAAGGTGACACTTCTTGTAAAGTGTTTGTAAATCCTTTCAACAAGTCACTATTGACATAGTGTAAAGCCTTTAACAGGGCAAACCATCAGAAGTGGTTGAACTCATTGCTGCAGTATTTTTTGTGGGTGTCATCCCCACACCAGTTTTAGCTTCTTATTCCTAGAGGGTTTCTGGGTCACCAAAATCTCTTGTGTTATGTGTTGATGCATGCTCTCATTTTATGTTTGTTTACTTGCATGCATGTTATTAAGGGTTTGAAAGGATAACAATTGGTACTTCTGATTCACCCCCTCTCTCAAAAGTACTCTTCCCATTTGAATATTCCAACAATTGGTATTAGAGCTAGATTCTCGCAAGGAGAAGCCTAAAAACTTGGAGAAAAAGGTCAGAAGATGGAAGTTTTCAAACTTGGGAAGATCATTGACAATCAAGTGATTGATGTGCAACTAGCTCTACACAAAGTAGAGGAAGCCAGGGAGGAACTAAGAAAATCTTTGAAAAGAAGAAAGGAGATAGCCATAGCTGAAAATGACATACACTACAAGGAGATTGACACCACACATGTATTTTCCAATGAAGACTCCAAGGAATTTGATGTAGCAATAGTAGAATTAATGGAGAAAAATAGAGCACAAGCTAAAGAAATTAGATTACTCAAGCTTGAACAAGATTCACAAGCCATGTTGCTTTGTGAAGTAACTGAACAAAAGAAAAGAGTTATTGAAGACAAGGTCATGGTAGAAGATGACAAGAGAAATCTCATCAATAGATAGGAAGAGAAGACAATTGAATTTGAAAAGATTTCAAACATGCAATTAGACACCTTGAGCCAGATGATGAATGCTCATCATGAGTTGAACATGAAGGACATTGAGATATCCACCTTGAAGATGCATACTGAACTATTACAGAATGAATTGAAGAGACAAAAGGAAATAGTAGAAAGCTACAATATACTAAATGAGGCCATCAAGTACTTTGAGCAATTGCTAAAATCACCATGGGCAAGTAATGACACTACAAGACTTGGATATATTAGCACTGAACAAGGAGAATCATTCAAGACTCCAGAACAAAGAAGCAACAAAGGTAAGAACACTAAACCTACTTGTCATTTCTATGGTAAAAAGGGGCATACCTCCAATGTATACAAAAGCAAGAATAGTCATCAGCATGATAAGCCTAAAAATGAAAACTTTTGTCACAAATGCAAAAAGCAAGGACATTTAGCACAAGACTGTAGAACCAAGACCATGAGCACACCAAGATTTGAGGACCACTACTACAACTACAAAAATTATGGACATAGAGCATTTGAATGCAGATCAAAGCCTATGTGGAAACCTAATCAACCTTCAAGAGGAATCAATCATGCACATCACTACAATTGGGATTACAACACTAGGTATAGTTGTCACTATTGCCAAGAGTATGAACACATTCCTGAAAATTGCATAAGGACACATTTTAAGGGAAACTACAGTAGATGGTTAAATCAAACTACTTGTTTTAGTTGCTTGAAGACTGGTCATATTAGTAGGAACTATCCAAAAAAGGTCAAAGCACCCAAGATTGAAGTTGATAAGGGAAAAGAAAAATTTAATGTGGAACACATCAGCGAAGATATGAAGAAGACATGGAAGAAGAAAGGTGAATGCAACACATCAAATGGAGAGATCACTTCACCCAAGAGGTCAAGTGATCACACCTCATCAAATTAAGCACTAGAAAGGCACATGGGGCTGATACATATAAAGATGTATCATACATCAGCCCAAAAGAACATAGGAACACTGCAAAGAAGAAATCTACATAAGTTAAGATGTCAAGATAAAAGTTGGAAGATGATGTTGAGCTACCTTTGGTTGTCGAGTAAAACTCCAATATAGGCCGAGTTGAATAGTCTAGTGGATGCTGAGTAAAGAGATGATAGTAGCTACTAAGTAAGTGAAATATAGTTGATGCTGAGTTGGAAAATCCTTTAGAAGCTGAGTGTACAACTGTAAAGGATGAATGCAATAAATGCTAGGTTTCAAGCCTAATAAAAGTAAAAATTGTTCATTTTTTGTTCATTCAAATAAAGAGCAAAGAAGAGAAGAGAGATCAAGCAATTTCCTAGCAATCAAAAGGCAATTTACAACAATTCAACAGCAACACAACTCTATTTAGTTGATTTACCAGGTATTTCATTCAAGTGTTGAGTTATGCAGTTTGAAAAATTGGTAAATAGTAAACCCTAGTTAGGTTAAAGATGGCATTTGGTTCTAAATCTGAAAAAGAAAAGGAAGGGTTGGAAATTCAACTAGTTAGCAATGAAGTTAGACAACCAGAGTTCAGACCCATCCCTAAAGTTACTTACAAAAATGATCTTGCTAGTGCCCTATCCATGATTCTTGATAAAGTAGTTATGGTTTAGGATGTACGCAAATGCTACAAGTGCAAGATAGGAGCCATACGAGATTTGGATATTTTCAATGCATTTGATAAGCTTTTTGAAAATGGGAAACTGAAGGATGAATTCTCCATAGTTGAGAAGAAGGGTTTAACCAAAACCCTAGTTTTTCCTATTGTCTTTAAAACAGAATGGATATGCATTGTGCTGAGCAATATCTATGATGGAGCTTTTTGGCTAGAAACTGGGCTAGTAAAGTTCACAAAGAAAATTGTACATAGGGTTACTAGTATCCCAACACTAGATCAGCCCAAAACCCTAAGGAGTGATAAGAGGGAGGCAATTGAGAAAAACATTGGTGCCAAGTGGAACAATAGGGGTATGACAATTGACACCATCAAAGACCCCCTACTAGATTTTGCTATCAGGATTATATCTCACATTTTATCAATCCAATAGGTTAAATAGCATACCTTGCATAGCTATATATGTTGCCTACAAGCTAGTGAAAAAGGATCACACTTATGATCTTGCAGAATTGATGATGCAACAAATCAATGAAAACTTGGGAGCCATAAGGAAATCTAAAGGGGCTCAATGAAAATTTGGCACAATATTGATTTGCATGTTCTTCTATATTATGAAAGAATTCCCCTCAATAAGAAAAGTGAGTTAGGATCTAGATAAGACTATTGTTGAACAAATAAATGGATTCATTGATCAAATGGGTGAGAATTTTGATGCCCAAATGACTAGTTATTTTGAATATTTCAAACAATCCATGAAACAAAGAATGAGAATTTCAATCTCATTAGTGGAGCAACATGAAAAGGACATTTTTTTTCTAGTGGATATTGACTATACCTACATACAATCAGTCATCTCTAGAGTCATATGGCTTAGACCACTGGGCTATGAACTTGATGTGGATCAGGCTTCAGCAACTATTACAAAATTGTTTGAAGAAAAAATTGATAAAACTAAAAAATATTTTGGAACCTATGACATTGTTAAATCAAGGGTGGTAACAAACCTCAAAGCAACCTTAATAGTAAAGAAGAAGGATAAATTGGTCAAGAAGATCAAAAAGAAATTTGGGGTAGATATCGGAGAGATAGGTATTGCAGAAGAAGCAAAAGAAATAAGTGATGATAAAGAAGAAGATGACAATGAGGATGAGCCAAAGAAAGGGCCACTTTAGTTAACACAAGGCCTAGGTGAAGATGAGGATGAAAGTGACAAGGAAGGTCAAGCCAAGGAATCATCCACTCAAACCAAGATCACCAAGAGAAAGGAAAAAGCACCACCTACTCCTCAATCAAAGACAAAGAAAGTGGCAAAGCCTACACCTAGGAAGCCTACTACTAGAGCTACTACAAGTGCTACTATACAAAAGGAAAAGGAAGAGGTAGCTAAGAGGAAGGAATCCACTAAGAAGACTTAAGAAGAGCCAAAGAAAAGAAGAAAATTTGTGGCTCAATCTGATTCAAATGAAGAGACGACAAAATTAGAAGACCATAGTCAATTTAAAGTGGTAAGTCATCCACCAAAGTCTTCTATTGATAACTTATGTCCTAAGATTAGGAATGGAGACTTAAATGATTTGAAGAATGTAAATTTTAATAAACTCACAAAAGATGAGCAAAATAAAATAGAGAAATTTGTCTATAATATGATGGCAGAATATAAATATACACCTCTTGAACTGGATAGTTCATTGCCAAAGGAATTATATAAGATTGTAGAGGGAAAATGGAATTTTTGTCTACAAACTAAGAAAGAAATAAGGGAGTCTACCTTAGCAAGGATGTTGCCTAATTTGACTAAAAGTCAAATAATAAATGCAGTCAAAAGACACAATAGTAGATTTACTCCCAAATACATGGCATTTAGTATTCTACAAAATAAAATTTAAGAGGTTGTGTGCAAAACCACAAAAGTGTGGAAAATTATTTCCAAGAAAATTGATGATGTATTTGATGAAGAATACAAGGCAGAAGCAAGTGCCAAAACAAAGGAAATAAAAGAAGTAAGAAGAAAGAAGGTAGAGGAGAAGAACGTAGAAGACAAGAAAGTGGAGGAAGAAAAGGATGAAGAAGAAAAATATGAAGAGGAGAAGGAGGAAATAAGTAAAGAAGAGAAAAAGGGGATAGGTGAGCAACAAGAATAGAGTGTATAGGACACACAATTGCCACCTCCTAGCCCTCCTCATTCTACCATCACACCTACAGAGACAATCAAGATAAAGGATGTCATTGACACTTCTGGTCAAAACATCAATCCATTAACTTCAAAGGATATAGAAAAGATCCTTGACCAATCAACACAACCAACTAGGCTATGTTCAAGCCCAATATTGGTTAGTGTTGATGAACTCCAAAAGGTAGTAGGGAAATTAAAGGAAGTCAAGGTGCAAACACAAGAACCACCTATGACCACACAATCTACTAGACTTATACTTCTTCCACCACCATCTCCACCAAAAGAAGTCATAGTTGCACTTCAGGAGCTGAGTGTAATAGCAGGGAGTGATAAAGTTAAATCTATATAATCATTAGGTACACCTCAAACTAGAATTATAGAAAAAGAGAAACAAACTAAAGAGAAAGAAGAGACAAAAGATAAGGAGGAATCTACAATACAAACTTTGGTTGAACTACCCAAAATAGGTACTCCTAAAAAAACTCTTCAGCATTCGAGCACTGGAATGCTAAAATTACAAATTAGAACACTAGGCTCGAGCTCCACTAGGGTAGCCAGGACAATTCATTATGGAATTCCTGAGCTTGATGAAGAAATAAAGATACCCTATTATGAATCCAGTACTCTCGTTGAGGAGAAGATGAATGCAATTCAGAGTACATTGGATAGAAGAAGGAGACAAGAGGCACTTAGAAGGGACTACAAATATAGGCAAGCATTAAATGAAATCAAGGACATATTCATGGATGCCTTTAGCCTACAGTCTCCAGATGAATCAAGACCAATTATAGAGAAACTATCAGATATAGTTGATCAAGTAACAAATGAGGACCATGATACCAATGCCAAACTAATGGAATGGTCAAAGAAGAAATTCCAAGGTAAGGTCAATGAGAAGATATCAAATACTATCATTTTTGGGACATGTTCACTTGGCTAAGAAAATAGACAGAGTTAAAATTGTACTTGGAAACATATTCTACCTTTACAATAAATTGTGTGATTTTTCCAATTTCACACAAGAGATTAGCCAGAAAATAATGAGCTTGGAGAGAAATCTAAAGATTTCTAGTACGCAACTCCCAACCAATCCAGCTCAAAGTGAGAAGCATTTTTCTCAAGCACTTCACACTCAAGGGAACTAGTTGTA
The DNA here is from genome assembly GCA_028749045.1 of Cupressus sempervirens. NCBI lineage: Eukaryota > Viridiplantae > Streptophyta > Pinopsida > Cupressales > Cupressaceae > Cupressus > Cupressus sempervirens. The sequence goes on along the minus strand of CM053783.1, from coordinate 295,860,774 downwards.
TGATCAGTAGAGGAGGCTAATATAGAAGCTAAGTTAATGCAAATTCAATCCTCCATCACCCCTCACTTGGAGGTACTTCACAAGGAGCAAATGTATGCAAAGACAGTCCTAAAGAAAGATCCCAATCTTTCTACACATGAAGGACTTGTAGACCTAGCAGCAGAGCTTGCAATCCAACACAAGTCATTGGATATTGCATTAAACAACTGGGATGTAGCTCTAAAGATACTTCTAGAGGTTAATAGCTCATTTTTGGCTAAACATGGAATTACTCCATAGTACCCTTTGACATCAGTGTCAAAAAAGGGGGAGATAAATAGGGGGAGAAATAATGGGTAATTACCAAATTTTGATAAATTTTTATCATTCATTCATTTTGAAAATAAAGTGGAATGATTGTATATAGCCAAAAAGGGGGAGACAAGGAATAAAGAAGTGAAGGAGAGATGTAAAATTTTTGATAATCACATGGAATATAGGGACATCACATAGATCAGATACAACATTTAGGCTTAGAATGCAGAAACAAGTCAAAGGATAGAAAGGATCACAAATTTTTGAAATTTTGCATGTAAGTTGAGTGAGTAAAGAATGTACTTAATAAGGTTAGGATCATCAATGCTTAGTTAAGTGTTTTTGACACTTGTGTCAAAGGGGGAGATTGTTGGTCAAATAAATAGTATTAACAAATGAGTGTCAACACATGTAACCATTTGACTATCTATGCCGAGTACACAATAGATGATGAGCCAGAATTTTAATAGGTGTCGAGTCATAGTTAGTGCCGAGCAGATTACAATATATAGTATGTGCTGAGTGATCCAAGAATTTTTTATGTGTTGAGTAATAGAATCATTTAGATGTCGAGCAAATTAGAACAACATATGTTGAACAATATAGGATACAATAGGTGCTAAGTAAACCAAGAAATGTAGTTGATGCCAAGAAATCCAAAAATAGCATGTGTCGAGCATTAGTAATACTTCATGTGTTGAGCAATGCAGGATCAACATAAGAGTTTGTATTTGCACAAACTAAGATGTAAACCATTTTTGGAGCTGACTTAGAAAAATTTTGAAGGAGAAAAAGGATAAGGATGAATCATTTACATTCCCTATGCAATCTGCATGCAACCAATTAGAAAAATGGTGAAGGCATGCAACCAATAAGAAAAATGTGTAGTATGAGCAAGAATTTGAAATTCAATTTGGATCACAGATCCATACTTAACCCTAAGTCTTTGCATTCTTTATAAGGAGGATGAATGTACCATCGTATGCAAGAAAGAAAAGTAGCATAAGGGAAGATTATAGAAAAAAATTAGTATGAAGAGTAAAAGACTTAGTGGAAAGAACAACATTTATACATCTAGTTAATTAGAATAAAATAGTGGACATATTCAGAGATCAGATCAAGCAAGGATCATAAGAGAAAGATTAGATCAAGTGCCTGAACCTAGCAATTTGAGATTGCATTCAATCAGGTCAAATGTTCTAATACTCTCTCATAATTCTATTAGAGGTTGAAATCCTATGGTGATAGGTTAGCTTAATAGCTAGGTAGGAAATCCTTTGGAGAAGGTTAAGAAAATCCTATGTATTAGGTGGGTTTAACAGCCTTTATGTAAATCCTTTAACAGGGTGACACTTCTTGTAAAGTGTTTGTAAATCCTTTCAACAGGTCACTATTGACATAGTGTAAAGCCTTTAATAGGGCAAACCATCAGAAGTGGTTGAACTCATTGTTGCAGTAATTTTTGTGGGTGTCATCCCCACCCCAGTTTTACCTTCTTATTCCTAGAGGATTTCTAAGTCACCAAAATCTCTTGTGTTATTTTTTGATGCATGCTCTCATTTTATGTTTGTTTACTTGCATGCATGTTATTAAGGGTTTGAAAGGATAACAATTGGTACTTCTGATTCACCCCCCCTCTCAGAAGTACTCTTCCCATTTGAATATTCCAACATAGGAAGCTTTGCAAGCCTAGAATTTTGAAAGAATGCTTCTTTGTTAATGAAGATGATGAGCTTAATTTTAATATGGTAGATTTCCTAGATGATAGAAATGATCAGGACGATGAGATGGGATTTTTTTTGTTAAGGAAAAAAGTCCTAAAAAAGAAGTAAAATAAGTAAAGAAAAAATATTAATGTCACATGTTGAGAATAAAAAGTTTGATTGGATTATAGATAGTGGATTCTCTCTTATATGACGAGAGGTATGATTTTTTTTGTTGAATTCAATAGTTATGATGGAGTAAAATTTAGAGTTGGAAATAATGCATAATGTCACAATAAAGGAAAATGATCTATTACTCTTGATGGAAAGACAAACAATGAGGATGTTTACTTTGTGGATGGATTGAAATATAGTCTTTTGAGTGATGATCAACTTTCTAAAAAGGGATATTAGTTGTAATTTACAGAGAAGACTTGCATTATCAAGGATAAATATGGTGCATTTATTGGAATAGGTACAAGGACAAGAGGAATGTTTTTCAGTTGTCTTATTAAGATAACATGTTTATTTTCTAAAGTTGATGAAAATTGGATGACATAAGAGATTTTGTCACACTATCTTTGATAAGATTGTGAAGACCAGTAGAACACTTGCAGTAAGATATTTGCCTAAGATTATGAAACCTTCAAACATGATTTGCAAACAAGGTGTGATGAAAAATTAGAAGAAATTTTTTTTTGAAGAAAAATGTTTACCACTTTGATGAAGTTGAAGATTGTGCACACAATCTTGAGTACTCCTACAAGAAAAAGAGAATTTAATGGTGAAAGGTAATTTATGCTTCTTTTTGATGATTTAATAGAATAATGTGGGTAGCATTTATTAGAGATAAATATGAAGCAATTGAGAAACTAAAGATATTCAAGAGTAGAGGAGAGAGAAAATCTGGTTTGAAGATTAAGTGTTTGGGATTATATAGAGGTGGATAATTTATTTCAAATGAATTTAAGATCTTTAGTCAGGGCAATGGTATAAAGAGATAGCTTTCATTCCTTAAGACAACATGACAAAATAGGATAAGCAAAAGAGGGAATATATCAATGGCTGAAGTAGCTAGAGTAATTGATGCAAGAACATCTTGGGCATTTCAACAATCTTGCATCAACCAAAAATAGTTCAAGTTTTCTATACCACTATGTTGTTCATGAAGTACCTTTTTTTTTTCATATTATGTACACTTGTCATCATTTCAAGGATCCTTCCTAGATCCTTTTCCTAATTACATGAATTCCTATGTTATATATATTTTGAGTTCTATACTTTGTGTGTGTTAAAATGTTGACACACTTCTATGAGTCGTTACATCCAAGATTTCTCAAGAATGAGGTCTTAAATGGAAACTCATAGCTCTCTATTCATGTAGTGCAAGGGTTTGTGATGGAGGACCTTAGTTAGACCTATTTTGTGCCCATGCAAGTGCACCATAAAATGAAAGATTCTAAGAGGAAAAGCAAGAGTGCTAGTCTCCATGATCATCAAATATGCATTCAAATAAAGATGCAAGCTAATCTAAATGATAACAATGCAAAGTAATGCAAGAAAGGAAATCTACTCTATGAAAAGAAATAACAATACAAGATTGATCTATGAAAGAAAATATGACTCTAAGCTAATATGAAAATGAAAGGATGAAGCATGATGATGGAAGCCATAGATGCATGAGAGAAGAAGACAAGAAGAGAGAAGTTGCAATGAATCTCCAATGTCCAAACCCTAATGCTCAAACTCCTCCAAAATCACTCTCCAAACCTCAAGCATAAAAATACTATAGCAAGAAACATCTATCTAAATGAGAAGGAGAGGGCTTCGTATAAAGGAAAGTGTGGAGGTGGGAGGTTTCTCATAAGAGCAATGTGGGATAAATCCCTAAAAAGGTAAGTAAGAGGAAAAGCTCACCACTTAGAGATATGTGCAAAAAGAAAAGGAATATTTATAAGATTTTATTTGATTTATTTCCTTTTTTCATCAAAAAGAGAGCTTTAAGTGGGGATTGATTAATTTAATTAAAAAAGGGATTTTCTTTTAATTAAATAAGATAAGATTATTTAATTAAAAGAGAGATTCTAATTAAATAATTTTTATTTATTAAAGAGGGATGATTTTTTTAAATTAAATAAGAGAAGATTATTTAATAAAAAGGGAAATTCTAATTAAATAAGATAAAACTATTTAACTAAAATAGAGATTTTCTTTTAATTAAATAAGATTATTTTATTTATTTAAAATGATTTTTTTTTAATTAAATAAGACTATTGATGAAATGATCAAACCTTAGGAAATATTGAAATAATTAAATTAATTGCAATGCATTGATTCAGGAAATTGATAAATTGAAGGATGGGGATCCATAGTCTAAGCGACCATTTTAGGGTGCATACATTTGCCCCTCTTTGACTAATGTATGATCATTTTGGGAACACATGTAGTCAAAGAATTCAAGTTGATATGGGATCACAAAACAACACATATGTGTGGTCAACTTAGGAACACATCAAGACAAAGAATACAAATTTTGATAACAATTTTGTCTTGACAAAGACAACGTTGTCCTCTGTGGAACAAATATTGATGAAGTTGAATCAAGGATTGAAGTTTGATAGGTATTTCGCCCTCGTGATCGAAATCAAAATGAAATAGAGGAGAAATAAAAAATTGATAAATTTGATCAAATTGAACTAAAGATAAGGTTCTTGATGTAAAATAAAAAATATAATGATCACAAAACCAAGGTAGATCATCAAGCATGAAAAATTATGCCCCAAAGTTGAATTAGAAGAAAAGAAGTAGGGTGAAAGCAAATGGAGGATAGAAGTTTAGAAGAGGTGGAAAGAAATGGAAAGAAGAAATAAAATTTGCCTCAAGAAAAAGAATGCCTCAAAATCAATCAACTGTTTAAGATAGAAATTTTTGATTGAGATCACGAAAGAAGATAAGGAAATGAAGATCAAGACATGACCAAAGTTGATTAAAAGTCCACAAGAAAGATGAAGTAAAACCCTCTCAAACTCGTAATGCAACCTAAAAAAAAAAAGTCTAACAATGCAAGCTACATGAAAATGCAAAGGTGTACTTGTAATAGAGAAACTATAACATAGGATTTTGTGTTCATCATTCATTAGAGAATGTTAAGAAACTTATTTTCATCATTGGGCCATTATTAGTAGACATAGGAAAATCATGCAATCATCACTAGTCACAAGTGCAACTATGAAGATATGAATGTGATTTATATCAGATTAGAATGTGGAAAGATTCTAACATAAGAATCATAGACATAAAGGTCAAGATGACTCCGATGTTAACTTACCCAATTTAATGTAGCAAAAATATGCTTGCATCAAGGCACAAATGTTGGAATGACCATAAGAACAATTGTGCAAAAATAGTCAAGGATGATGCCTCAAATCTCCTAAGTGTTTCAAGGGGACAAGAATAGACACTCTAGAGTTTCAAGAACACACCCACAAAGTAGAAAGAAAATAAAATAAAATCATGCCTCATGTCCCAAGTCCCCATGAAAGGCTAGCATAGAATAAGTCACAAAAGTGTAATGTAAAATAAGGAAAGGATGTAGTACAAAGGAGTAAAAATGTGAAGAGACTTCATGGCATCGTGTTTTACTCTTTTTTATCAGATGAAGACCAAATGAGAAAAGGACAACAAAAGGCTTGAATTAATGGAGGAAGATAGATATGAAGGCTAAACATGAAAGGAATTAAAGCAAGATCATCGTAAGATATCTCACAAGATAGCCAAATGTTTGTGTATAGGTCAATATTTTCAAGATCAAAGAAAAATGATAGAACTGATGAAAGATGTAGAAGAACTATGCATGATGCCTGATTGTCAGGTTTTCATCATGGTACTTATCCTAGGTGCCACAAGTGAGTGTTTTTCACCATAGGAAGAATTTATTTCTCTTTAGTTTTTCTACCAAGCACCTTATTACCAGGTTTTTGCCAAGGTACACTTTTAATTTTTTTAATTCTCTCTCTCTCTCTCTCTCTCTCTCTCTCTCTCTCTCTCTCTCTCTCTCTCTCTCTCTCTCTCTCTCTCTCTCTCTCTCTCTCTCTCTCTCTCTCTCTTTGATTTTTTTGGAAGAAGGAAAGCCTTTTTAGATAATGCTCCTTGAAAGGATAAAATATGATATTCAAAGGATTCAAAATGATATGCTCAAATATGTTGATAGGGAAAGGAAGATAGAAGAGAAAAATGGAGGATAATTTTTTATGCAAAGCGAGTGAGGTTGGAAGATAGGAGGAATTTAAAGATGATGAAAAAAGATAGAAGGTAGAAGGATAGCGAATGGAAGGATTGCGAAAGTGTAGATAGAAAGGAAGGCAAGATCAACATCAACACACACCTTGAAGGGTGGTGAGAGGATGGAGGAAACATAAATGAAGGAATATAGTGAATGGATAAAAGAGGTTGTGGTTTAGGCACATGGAATGGAAGAATACTTTTGGAAGAAGATGAAGTGGAAGTCTTTGGAAGCTTGAATGTCAACTTCACTTGTTGCTCAATATTAGACTCTTTCAAGAGAGGCTTTAGAATCCATATAGTTGTAGGTTTTTCATTTCTTTTTGATGGTTTGGAGAGAATATCTTCAATGATGGCTTTTTGGAACCCATACTTGTTTTTTTAGTTCTCTTCTTAGATATCTCTTTTGACTTTATGTCCCTATGTCAATTAGAGGAGACATGTTTATCTTCTTTTTTAGATGGATTCTTATATTTCTTCTTTTTCTTGTATTGAACATTCAAGTTACTTCCAAAAGACTTGGGACTTGTGGAAGAAGAATGAGGATATGACTGGTTGAAATGGGTGAGTGGATGAAATTGATTCAAGGATATGTATCTATATTGATCGTGATGAAAGATAGGAGATGGATGAAGAATTAGAAAAGTTAGTAGGGGAAAATGAAGGGACATAAGGACCTAAGATGGAAGGAATACATGAAGTCCTTGGTATTGGTGGAGGAAGTCCAAGGATGGACATGGAAAATGAGAAAGGATAATCAATAAGTCCATCAACATCTATATGACAACCAAGGACATCAACATCTTTAGAGTGAGCATTAGGATTTCCAATAGGATCATGATCATCTTGAATAGGAGAAACTTATTTGATAGGATTGGTTGGAGCTTCAAAAGACTTAGGAAGAGTAGAAAGTGGAAGTGAACATGGAGTGGTAGAACAAGAAGATGGAATACTTTGATCTTGATAAGTTTCTTTGGATAGAATAGGCATAGAAATTTGTTCACTATTTTCAATAAGCTTGAGATAAATAGTGGAAGTAGTGTCTTCATTATACTTAGGAGGTGGATAAGACATAGGATATGGAAGAGTGACATCTTGAAGGAGATGAAAGGGTGCTTGATCTCAAGTGATCTTTCTTGACATTTTTATCTTTATCCTTTTGAGAGTCCTTTTGACATGGAGCCACTTCTAAGGACAAGGGATAATATGAGGTTTGGATGATAGTATCTTGAGGAGATAGTGAATGACTAGTTGAAGTGGGCATAGTAGGCACAACATCACATGAAGTTTGAGTATATTTAGTCCTAGTAGCATGAAAAAGGTTTGCAACCAAGTGTATATTACCTTGAGTTTCTTTTAGAGGTAGCCCTTGAGGATACACATAATTAGTGTGGAAACCATTAGAATCTTTGTTTCATGGAAGAATGTTGGATAGCTTTGAAGTTTTGGGAGATGCATAAGTATTGGAAGAAGTGGAGATGTCAATGAGACCATCACTAGACATAGGTTCATCAACATGATCTTTCTCAAGAGAAAAATCCTCATTAAATTAGTCATTAGGAATTTCAACATCAATAATTTTTTCATCAATAAAATTTTGAATTATATATTTCAATACAATAAAATCTTCATTTTTATGACCTTTTCTTCTATGGTAGCCACAATAGTGATCATCTCTTCACCATACAGGTTTAACCTCAGGTTCATAAGGTCTAGATTTGTTTGGTAAAGTAATTATCTTGTTTACAACTAAGGTCTCAAGCACCATGTCATATGAAAATCCCAAAGGAGTAAAATTTCTCTCAAAAGTATGTCTAGGACCATTTTTTCCATTCTCATCTTGGTCAAAGATAGGTCCATCATGAAATATTGGCATATACTCAAAGAAGTTATTACTCGCTTTCTCTCTTAAGAGGTCTTTGGATCTAGAAGATGAAGACAATTGATGTCTTGGAGTAGAATATTTAGACCTTAAAGAAGATGATTAATGTAATGATGTAATCTTCTCGTCTAATAATTTTTCAAATTCAAATTGCATTCCCATTAAGTGATTACTAAGATAAAGGTCAATAGGATCATTTATCTCTTATATCTCCAACAAGGCTAGTCTCTCCAACTCTAGGAGTCTAAATTTCTCTTCCTTTGCAACTTGTTCATCTAGGAAGGCCTTATTTTCACACTTAATTTTATTAATTCTTTGGTGAGTTCAAACTAAGGGTAATTGGCTAAAAACAACTTGAGGTCACTTTCATTGGTCTACAAGATATCTTGTTGTTACCAACATGAAAGAAAAGATATCAAGTGATAGGACAACCCTAAGAAACATTAGTACCAAACTAGGATAGTAAAAATACTCACTTGTCCAAAAGAAAGATGATAAGATAGAATTTTTGCAATAGGCATAAACCAACACTACCACAGAGGTGCCCACTACTTAGTGCCAAAAAAGTGTGTTAAAATATTGACACACTTCTATGAGTCATTATAGCCAAGATTTCTCAAGAATGAGGTATCAAATGGTGACTTGTAGCTCTCTATTCATGTAGTTCAAGGGTTTGTAATGGAGGCCTCAATTTGACCTAGTTTGTGCCCACCATGCAAGTACACCATAAAATGAGAGATTCAAAGAGGAAAAGCAAGAGTGCTAGCCTCCATGACCATCAAATATGTATGCAAATGAAGATGCAAGCTAATCTAAATGATAACAATGAAAAGCAATGCAAGAAAGGAAATCTAATCTATGAAAGGAAATAACAATGTAAGATTAATCTATGAAAGCAAATATAACTCTAAACTGATATGAAAATGCAAGGATGAAGCATGATGATGGAAACCATGGATGCATGAGAGAAGAAGATAAGAAGAGAGAAGTTCCAATGAAGCTCCAATGTCCAAACCCTAATGCTCAAACTCCTCCAAAATCATTCTCCAAATCTGCAACATAACAATACTATAGTAAGAAACATCTATCTAAATAAAAAGGAGAGGGCTTCTTATAAAGAAAAGTGTGGAGGTGGGAGGCTTCTCATAAGAGCAATGTGGGATAAATCCTTAAAAAGGCAAGTAAGAGGAAAAAGCCCACCACTTAGAGATATGTGTAGAAAGAAGGAATCTTTATACGATTTTATTTGATATATTTCCCTTTTTCACCAAAAAGAGAGCTTTAAGTGGAGATTTATTTATTTAATTAAAAGAGAGATTTTTTTTAATTAAATAAGATAAGATTATTTAATTAAAAGAGATATTTCAATTAAATAAGTTTTATTTATTTAAAAGGTATTTTTTCTTTTAATTAAATAAGATAATATTATTTAATAAAAAGAGAGATTTTAATTAAATAAGATAAAATTATTTAATTAAAAGAGAGATTTTCTTTTAATTAAATAAGATTATTTTATTTATTTAAAATGATGTTTTGAGTTAATTAAATAAATTTATTGATGAAATGATCAGACCTTAGGAAATATTGAAACAATTAAATTAATTGCAATTTGATCAAGAATAATGATTAGAATTGATTCAATAAAATATTACAATGCATTGATTTAGGAAATTGATAAATTGAAGGATGGGGACCCATAGTCTAAGCGACCATTATAGTGTGCATACACTTTGTTTCCACCTTGTGTAGTGCATTATTTCAGTTGACACAATTTTGGTTGATTACATGGCATCTTGTGTAGTTAGGAGTTGACTGTTAACACACATGTAGACCTATCATCAAGTTTTCTTCACTTCATATGACCATTTGCATAGGTTTTTGTTTACTCTTCCAAGTATTGAATTAAATTGTAAATAAATGCTTGACTAGCCAATATATGACTTAGTTGGCTATAAAAGAAGCTTGGTTAGACGTAGGAAAGTAACATTCTTAGAGAATAGAAGATAGAAGATGTGATATAGTTTTTTAATTGTATATTTCTTGTTTTTATAAGGTTGCAACCCAAAAGGCCTCACAACTAGGCATGTTATGATTTCTCTATATGTAAAGTGAAATAATTAAACCTACACATATGTTGCATCTATCCTTGGGTTCTCTGTGGTTTTTCTTTAATTAATGCCTAGCTTCCACGTGTTACACTAAGCAGGGAGTGGTGAATTTTTAAGTTGAGTCTTTTCCACCTGTTGTTATAGTATTCACTATCTAGCTCCTTGCTTTAGTAATGATGTTTGAGAGTAATTTATAACATATATTTGGAGAGAAACAATGAACACCATAGCATACACAATGAATAGAGTTTAAATTGGGCAAGGAACTAGTAAGACACCTTACGAAATTTGGTTTGGACATATACCTACTGTGAAATGCTTTAGAATCTTTGGAAGTAAATTCTATATTAAGAGAGATGATGATATTGGAAATTTTGATTCTAGAAGAAATGAAGGAATATTTCTTGGATATTGAAGAGTTAAGGATATATATGTTTTAATTAGAGATTGAAGACTATTGTTGAAATTGAAAATGTGAGAGTTGATGAAAAGTTTAGAATTCAAGATAGGATACTTGATTGTAATTATAATGAATAGACTAATCAAAGAACTAACAATGAAAATATTGAGTAGGAATTATTTTATGAAACTAACACAAATTTGCAAATTGAACTATAAAGGGAATATTGGAGAGAAGAACCAAGAACTTAACCCAGATCAAAACCTAGAGAAGATATTAGAATTAAACAAGGAACACATTAAAAAGACTTAAAAAGAATCACCCTATGGATAAAATGATTGGGAGTGTAAACAAAGGAGTTATGACATGAAACAAAATCAGTGAAGAATTAAGTTTGTGTTGGAATGTTTAGAATAATTAAGACATGGGTGAATTAGTTATCCAATGACCAAATGTATAAATAAAAAAATTTAGTACATAACTGGTTCATATCCATAAAACCATATTATGCATGCATCCACTAGAACATCCAATACCTTAACTTAGTAGCTCATAATCCTAGGTCAAAATATATTTACCAGAATGTAAGCATGAAATACCATAAACTCATCCACACAATTTGACACAAGGATTTTATGTGGAAACCCAATTTGGGAAAAACCACCATTAACATGCTACCAATTTTCACTCTTATGAAGTGATGCCCTTTTAAAGGCCAACTTGGTTAAAGGTTACAATATACACTATTAAATGTTACCTAGCCGAAGGATTTTAATCACCCTATTAGGAGTAAGCCTTGTTAGAGAACTTTAGAAAATTTCATTAGAATATCACCTAGTTAAAGGATTTACAAATGAATGTTAGGTCAACGTTAATTCAAATGATTTATTTAGACTGATACAGTTGTTAGAAAGTAATAGTAGGACTTGATCTAATAATAAACACAATTCACTTGTAGATTACAAATCTCTAGTTCAATCCTTCATTCTTCTTGGCATTCATACTCTTCATCATTGATAGCTTGTTCACCCTTCAAGAATTCATCCTCTGAAGCCTTCTTGCATTGTATGCCAATTGTAAACTCTTCTATTCGGCCACCAAATGAAGCAACACCCTAGACTTCTTGTCTTACTTATATTCTCACACATAAAAACTATTGCTTCTACCCTTCTATCTCTATAAAGAGAGAATTTAGGTCTTTTTCTATTTAACCACAATCATCTATTTTAGGGTTAGGTAAGATTCAATGAATCTACCCACTTTTTATTTTAGTCTCTTCTAGAAAATTCTTCTATAATCCTCTTTTAATTCACCTCAAAATGGTTTATCTTGAATTTTATGCCACCAACTCATCATAGAAATCTTCCACATGCTTCAAACAATTCAAGAAATCAACTTTGTCATCTCAGATTCATCAAATCTTTGATTAAACTCTTTTTACTATCACTCGACATCCACACTATTCACTCAACAATAAGAGTCTTATGATGCTCGACCAACACTAGGTTTTCTTGAAATCAACTAAGTCTTCCTTTCTTAGTAACCATTTTTATTTACTTGATGCTCGACATTTACTATATTTTTTTGACACTTGGGAAATTTTGCTTGTCCTAAACTAAGTTTGCTCAGCTTATACTATTTTCTCGACCAAGATTGGCATACAATTTTTATGAAAACTCTTCTTCTAGGCTTAGCTTAAGTAACCATTTACTCTATCCTTAAGTAGATCAACAATACATAATATCATCAATGTTTTACTTGGTCACAGTGCTCCTTCATAAACCAAATAACTTAACCTTTCTCTAGGTTCTCTTATTATCTTATCTTTTCAAATCCTCTTCATCAATCAAACAAATGATAGCATTCAAACCAAAAAGTAGTTGTCTCACTAGCAAGTAGCAAGCTTGACATCATTGACAAAATAATGATTTTTCCATGATAGGTTTCACACTTCAAACAACCTCTTTTCAATAATCTCCCTCTTTGGCATATATGGCAAACCAATACCAACAATAATACTGAAAAGAAATTAATACCTTGTAATGAAATTTCTCCCTCTATCAATATATGTGTCTCTTTCTTTCTTTGATATGATCTCTCTGATATCTTTGTTAACCTTATATCTCCCTTTTTGACAACTATGCCAAAGACTTGTCATTTATTCATGTAGATATAATGAATTTAGGTTCTCCTTCTATCACCTTAAATGTGACTATAAATCTTCTGATTTAACTCCTTCATTACTTTAGGCATCTCCTAAAGTAAGATCCACTGCATCATATTTTAAAATATGACATTGAACTCAGTTGATGCAGGGCACTACTCTTACTTCTTAAGTAGCTTTTGATAGGGGTATCACCCTTAGTTTACCTCTGAGATATTTATTTGCATCCTTAGGTAAATCTTTGGTGAATATATCATCTATTTGTTCTTTTGTACTCACATATTCCATTCTTACTTCTTTGTCTTGAACCAGCTCTCTCAAGTAATAATACATGATTTCAATGTGCTTTGTCTTTGTGTGCATCACAAGGTTCTTTTATATGTTTATAACAATTGTATTGTCACAATAAAGTACCACAGGGTTAGTAATTTCCTCCTTCATTCCTTTGAATAATTGTTTGATCCATATCATATTTGTGCAATTCACTACAATGGCCACATATTTAGCTTCAATAGTAGATTGTGATATAAAATTTTATTTCTTAATAGTCCAGATGTCCAATCTCTTTCTTAAGAAAAATGCTTCACCACTTGTATGCTTACTATCATCAATGTTTCCAACCCAATCAATGTCTGTATAGGTTCTTAATTCAAACTTATCATTCTTCTTATAGTATAGACCATAGTCTTTTGTTCATTTAAAGTATCTCATGATCTCTTTAACAACCATCAAATGATTCTCCTTAGGGTTTGCAGAAAACCTTGCAACAATCCCAATAACTAATGCAATGTTAGGTATGCTATGAACTACATATTGCAATTTGTCAATCATAGACCTATATAATGTTTGATTTACTTCATCACAATCATCATTTTTGGATAGTTTGTGTCCTATCACTATAGGAGTACTAATAGGTCTTGAATCTTCCATACTAAAAATTTTCAATATTTCCTTCAAATACTGGGACTAGGTGATGTAAATACCATATTTCATCTAATGTACATGTAATCTAACAAATAACTTTATCTCTCCAAACATAGACATCTCAAACTCTTTCTTCATTTCACTTGCAAATGTCCTACACAATGCATTTGGTCCTCCAAATATAATATCATCAACAAATACTTCAGCTATTAAAATCCCTTTACCTCATTTTTTTTTCAAGTACAAATTATTGTTTTCATCAGTTTTTGCAAAATCAATCTTCACAAGATAGTTGTGAAGTGTTTCATACTGTGCTCTTGGATCTTGCTTTAAACCATATAAATTTTTGTGCAATCTACACACCATGTTTTTGTTGTTTGGATCAACAAATCCTTTTGGTCATTCTATGTAAACCTCCTCTTTTAGTATACCATTAAGAAATGTTGACTTCACATTTATTTGATTAACTTTGAAACCTTTTTATGTAGAGTAAGCAAGTAGAGTTCTTAGTCCTTCCAATCTTGCAACTGGGGCAAATGTCTCTCCATGGTCAATTCCCTCTTCTTGTGTATATCCCTTGCAAACTAATATTGCCTTATTCCTTGTGTCTTCACCATTTTGATCTAGTTTTTTTCTATACACCCACTTGGTTCCAATCACATTCATGTTCTCTAATCTGGGTACTAGAGTGCATGTTTTATTATTCTCAATACGATCAATCTCTTCATTCATGACTTTACTATAATCTTCATTCTCTAATGCATCCTTCACTAACTTAGGCTCATGCATGCTTGAAAAACATGTATTAATTCTCAACCTATTCCTTATCATAAGTTTGGCTTCTTTATCTCCAATAATTTGTCCAGCAGGGTGATGTCTTCTAACATACTTTGACAATCTTGGTTTTGCTCTTCTTTCTTCAATGGGTCTGTCAACTTTAGAGTCACTATGAACTTCTCTATTAGGTAACTTGACATTCCTTTCATGTACACTAATCTCAATATCAAAATATACCTTGGCTTTTATTTGCAACTCGGCTCCTGAATGCAACTCGATTCCTAAATACAACTTAGTTTCTAAATGCAACTTGACATCCATTGTATGTGACTCGACAATCACTAATACTTATTGTTTTTTATTTACAATTTGGTTCATAGCTTCATCAACATTCATGTCTTCATATTAGTATATCAAGGTTTTTTACTCTTCAAGTTCCTTCTTAGGTTCAAATTCATGTACCTATGTATATTCATCAAATTTTATATTTTTACTTTCCACAACTTTGTTAGTATTAGTATTTAAACACTTGTAAGCTTTACTTCTTGTGGAATAGCCTAGGAATATACCTTCTTCACTTTTAGCATCAAATTTACCATTTTTGTTGTCCTTAAGAATGTAACGCTTTCTTCCAAATACTTTAAAATATTTTACATTAGGCAATTCTCCATACTATAGTTCAAAAGGTGTGGATTTTTTACCTTTCTTGACTTATGATCAATTCAAGGTATAGATAGTTGTCCTTATAGCTTTTCTCCAGTATTTCAAAGCAATATTCTTCTCCATCATTAGTGTTCTAGCACACTACATTACAAATATGTTCCTTCTTTCAAAAATCCCATTTTGTGGAGGGATCCTAGGTGTAGAAGTTTGTCTTTTAATTTGTTTATCATTAAAAAATATCTCAAACTCATTTGATGTAGATTCTCCATCTTTGTTAGATATCTAACTTTTCAAGCTTTAACCAATCTCCTTTTCAACTCTTGCCAACTACCACTTAAACATTTGAAAACCATTAGATTTTTGTTTCAAAAACATAACCATCATCATCCTATAATAATCATTAATAAATTGGATAATGTACTTTTCACCTTTGTAGCTTTGCACATCAACTGGTCCACATAAATTAGTATGAACTATTTCTAGAATTTCTTTTGAGGAGTGATTCTTACTTTTAAAACTAGATTTTATCATCTTGCCTAACTGGCATTTCTTGTAAATCACATTACCATGTTTCTTTAGTTTTGGAAAACCTTTGACTCTTTTCATGTTATTGATGCTAACTAAGTTATCAAAGTTAACATGACATAACCTATTTTTCCATAGCCACACATCATCAAATTCTACAACAAGAAAAGTAGCATCATGCATATTAAGATAAAAGAGATTACCTCTAGTCTAATCTCTATTTCCAAATAGTTTTCCCACAATGTCATAGATATTAGCCTTCTTTTTATCAAATTCAACTTTACAACCTAAACTATTCAATTGTAGCACACTCAACAAGTTATAGTTAAGTCCCTCTACATAGTAAGCATTGTCACACATGATATTTTTTGTTAGTTTTATTGATGCTTACCTTTTATCAGATAGGGTGCATCATTACAAAATCTAACACTATTTCCATTGTCATCTTCAAGGGTAATGAACTTACTTTTATCTCCATTCATGTGATGTGAACATCCACCATCAATGATCCATCTATCACTTTTGTTCATGTAAGATCTTAATGTAGTTGTCTTATCTTCATTAGAATCATCTTTCATAGCAACATATCCAACTTCATTATTATGGTCTCAGATCCATATTTTGATTCCTCTTTAGCAATGTAGCAAGCCTTCTTTCCTTTGTATTTATAGTCTTTTATGATCTCATCTCTTTTACCTTTGTATTTATCTCCACTTCTATTATTTTTCTTCTCTGGACACCTTGGAGCAATATGACCAAGCTCATTACAATTGAAACACGTGATAGGTAGCTTACCTTTTTATTTCCCTTTGCATCTATGAAATCTCCTATCCAACAATGCTTCAATATCTTCTACATCATCTTCATCTATATAACTATCACTAGAAACATGTTTGACCTTTTTCTTCTTCTGATCTTTAGGTTATTTCAGTGTTACTTTAGCTTTGAGAGTAGATTTAACATGTTCAGTTTTGAAACAATCAAATTTAGAAAGTTCAAAAGCAATGAGTCTTCCCATCAGACCTTCAAGGGTTAGATTACTACCATGAACATACCTTAGTTCTTGTATGGTAGGGACACTAATAGTATAGATAGACATTAGGGTTCTCAATATTTTTCTGATCACAGTCTCATCTTCAATAACACCATTTTCTCCTTTGAAAGCATTCACAACATCTTTGATTCTATTACAATACTAGACTATAGTCTCACCTTCTTGCATTTTCATATCATCAAAATTTTTTCTTATAATTTAAGCTTTGTCTCTCATAATATTCTTGTCTGCTCCATAGATCCTCTCTATAGCATCCCACATATTCTTAGTAGAATTACATCCTTTGATGTCATCAAACTCTGAGTAGCTTAGGGTAGATGCAAGCTCTAACACTATCTAATTGTGTTCTTTCTTCTTTTTCAAATCATTAGCAATAGGGATTGTCAACATGCTTAGTGTTAATGGTAGATTGTGCATAATCTCCAAGTCCTCCTAGATATAGCTTCATCAAACTTTACCATGCATAAAAGTTTTCCTTGTTTAGTTTGAGCACCTCCTTTCTGCACATCTTGATCTTTATATATTAGTACCTTCAAACTATTTCCTTATGATTACCAATGGCTCTGATACCAATTGTTGGAATGTTTAGAATAACTGAGAGAGGGGTAAAACAATTATCCAAGGTCCAAATGTAAAAATAAAACTTTTCAGTACTTAACAAATTTAAATCCATAAAACCATATCATGCATGCATCCATTAAAACATTTGATACCTTAACTTAGTAGGTCACTATCCTAGGTTAGAAAAACTTTTCAAAAATGTAAGCATGAAATACAAAAAAACTCATTCACACAATTTGACACAAGGATTTTACGTGGAAACTCATTATGGAAAAAACCACTAGTAACATGCTACTAATTTTCACTCTTCTGAAGTGATGCCCTATTAAAGACCAACCCTATTTAAGGTTACAATACACATTTCTAAATGTGACTTGGTAAGGGATTTCAATCACCCTATGAGGAGTGAGCCTTATTCGAGGACTTTAAAACATTTTATTAGAATGTCACTCGGTTAAAGGATTTACAAATGACTATTAGGTCAACCTTAATCCAAAGGATTTATCTAGACTAATAGAGTTGTTAGAAAGTAACAACATGACTTGATCTAATAATAAACATGACTCACTTGCAGATTAAAAATCTCTAGTTCAATCCTCCATTCTGCCTAGCATTCATACTCATCATTACTGACAACTTGTTCACCCTTTAAGCATTCATCCTCTTAAGCCTTCCTGCTTTGTATGCCAATTGCAGACTCTTCTATTCAACCACCAAATGAAGTGACACCCTAGACTTCTTGTCTTACTTAGGTTCTCACACATGAAAACTATTTCTTCTAGCCTTCTATCTCTATAAATAGAGAATTTAAGCCTTTTACCATTTAACCACAATCGTCCATTTTAGGATTAGGAAAGATTCAATGAATCTACCCACTTTTCATTTTAGTCCCTTCTAGAAACTTCTTGTACAATCCTCTTTGAATTCACCTCAACATAATTTATCTTGAATTATGTGCCACTAGCTCATCATAGAAATCTTCCATGTGCTTCACACAATTCAAGAAATAAACTTGGTCAGGTTAGATTCATCAAATCTTCAATTAAACTCTTTTTACTGTCACTCGACATCCATGCTATTCACTCAGCAATAACAATCTTCTAATGCTTGGCCAACACTAGGTTTCTCAACATCAACTAAGTCTTCCTTTCTCAATCACCACTGCTATTTACTTGATTCTTGACACTTACTATATTTTTCTAACGCTTGACACAGAATGAATTTTTCTTGGCCTTTTTGAGCTTTTATTGTTTTCTCAGCTAGGCTTGGTAGACACTTTTTATGAAAACTCTTCCTCTAGGCTTTAATTAAGTAACTATTTACTTTATCCTTAAGTGGATCAACAATACATAATAAGATCAATGTCTTACTTGGTCTTAGTGCTCCTTTCATACACCAAATAACTCAACCTTTCTCTAAGTTCTCTTGTTATCTTATCTTTTGAAATCCTCTTCACCAATTAAACAAATGATAATATTCAAACCAAAAAGAAGTTGTCTCACCAACAAGTAGTAGGTTTGAGTTGTCTCACTAGAAAGTAGCAAGTTTAAGTTGTTTCACTAACAAATAGCAGGTTTGACATCATTAATAAAATAATGATTGTTCCATGATAGGTTTCACACTTCATACAATCTCTTTTCAACAGTTTGATATCTCAAGTTGAACCTAAAAGTGTTGATCAATCTTGTAAAGATGACTTTTGGGTAAAACTATGAAAGAACTTGAGCAAATATAAAACAAAAATGTTGGGAATTGCTTCATAGACCTAAAGATAAGAATGTTATTGGAACTAAGGGGGTATTTAGAAACAAAATGAATGAACAAGATGAGGTAGTAAGAAATAAAGAAATGCTAGTTTACAAAGGTTATTCACAACAAGAAGGAATTGATTTTATGGAAACTTTTGCACCTATTTCTAGATTAGAGGTAGTTAGAGCATTTTTCACATATACGGCTAACAAGAGCTTCAAAGTTTGTTAGATGGATATTAAATTATCTTTTCTAAGTGGGGAACTTGAAGAGTAGGTATAGATTAACCAATATGATGGCTTTCCTTTGATAATGTAAATGATATGGTTTGCAGACTGAAGAAAGTATTATATGGACTAAAATAAGCACCTAAAGCTTGGTATGTGAGGTTGGACAAAAAATTGATCGATTTGGGATTTGTGAAAGGAAATGAGAACAATAATTTGTTAGAATAAAAGGTTTATTATCTTTTACTTACTCTTAAGATTTCACCATTAGGGTTTTGACTTTTGTTTCTTCATGAATGTGACATTTAATATTTTTTTCTTTTGTTAAATGTTAGATCATCTCTTTAGGGTTTCTTTAGGGTTTCCCTTTTGAGAATGGTTGATCTCCTTTTATAAGGATTGATTCTCTTATATTTTGTAACACTATTTTTCATTTTTTTCCTCTCTTGAATACAATTTTCATCTTGGTAGCCAGTCTTCTCTTCTTTGATTCATTCTTCCATATAACAAGTTATTTTCTTGTAGGTGATTGTTGTGGCTTCTGTGAAGCTGGGTTTTACATCTATTTTGTAGACCAACTTCTACATGATATTAGGGCTCTTCTTGGAGCTTCCTATTTGTGTTTGATAGTTATTTTTGAAGCTTTCAGATTGAAGGGTTCTAGATACCCTTTTTCTAGGTTTTGAAGGGTTTTTTTTTTTTTTTTGGCACACTTAGAATGCAAACAGGCCTCACCATTGGATTCAGAGCCTAAAAACCCCCCATTTTAATATAAAATTTGTCCATTTTGGACAAAATTGTCATTCGAGGCCTTTTTCTTCCTTCTTAGTTTGCATATTTTTGTGGATTTAGGTGGGGGGTTTAAATTTTTAGAGCACTTTGAGCCCAAAAAAACCTCACCGTTGGATTCATATCACCCAAAAATGCCTATTTCCATATAAAATTCATCTCTTTTGGTCACTATTGGTTTTCCTCACCTCTGACATGCTTCATGAGGAAGCTTGAGAGAAAAAAATAAAAATAAAAATAAATAAAAATATCAAATGGGCCACCTGCAAGGCTCCATGTGGCATCCTATGGTTGGCTAGACTACAACCTAGCCTCAGCGTGGGCATAGCCTATGGCTAACACCACATTGCCCAACAGGTAGTGGCCCACCTACCATCCATCACAACCAAACACCTTCTCTTTGTGGCCCTACTACCACCCAACTATCGTCGATAGCATACTCACCAACAATAGTGCCTCTGTGCGGTCCCACTACCACCTGTAGTAGTTGCCCACTCACCTACTACTATGTGGTACCTGCGTGTTGAGTCCCAACCATGTTAGCACTACCATGTGGCCCCTATCTAGTCCTTGCCATGTTATCCTAACATGTGGCCACCACATCAGTGGCCAGTCACTTGCCATGTCAGTAGGTCCTTTCTTTCCTGTGATAACCATATGTCCATCAAATTTAATGTTGTGAAGTGCTAACGTCAGTACTGCATAAGCTTTTTGGGTGTCTTTTCTAGGCCATAAGGAGTAGTGTTCAGGTTTTTGTTCATAACTTGACCATACGAACTCCATTTTGAGACAACAAAATATCATTGGAAAGTTGGTTTTGAGCCCCATCTAATAGTGTAGGTTTAATCAAATTTTGATGTTGTTTATGTACCCATTTTCACTATCAAAAGTGAAACTTCATTTTTACACTCTGGGGGCCATATCTTTTGTGTTCAAGCTCTATTTTCAGCCAACGAAAAGACATTGGAAAGATCTTGCAATTCTCTATCTAGATCTACTATCATCTTCATCAGAAGTTTTCAAAGGTACATATGTCACTCATCTGCAGATTTTTTCTCTCCTCATTGTATATGCATTGCTTTTAGTTGTTGGGGTTTGGTTTCTTATATTGTGGGGGGTGTTTTTCAATAAGTTGTTTCTATCATTTACTTCAGTGCAACATATATCTTTCAAAACCCAAATGCCTTCTCTAAAAAAATGGTCGAGACCTCTTCTTGTCTAGCTCCTCTAAATCCACATAACTATCAAATTTGGGTAGTTTCCATGACATGGTCACTTCATTCCAAGGGTTTGTGGTCTTTTTTGGATAAGAATCAACCTCTATTTTAGAGTCCATTTTAGAGATTTCAGCATAGAAATAAGATGGATGAGGCCATGGTTCTTATCTCTCTTAGTATTGTAGATATATTATAGTTTCACCTTGATGAGTATACTACTGCTTGGGAAATGTGGCTCAAGTACAAGACCTTTTTTGGTATAGTTAGTGAGTTTAGGGCACTTCAACTTGAGGTAGAGCATACATCACATGTACCTTATTCTTTCCCCACCGTTGAGGACTTGCTAATGAAATTCAAGTAATAGAGATCATTGTTATAGGGTTGTGGCAAGACAAAGACAGATAAAGAGTGTGTTTTCTTAATCCTGTCTAAGCTTCAAGGAAACTTTCAGATTTTCTCCTCTACTTTTCACTCCACGATGGATGTATTGGGTACTCATTTCACCATGCTGACATTTGAGGACTTTTGTGATATTTTGACTAGAGAACAAGCCAAGCTTTCCCAAATGGATTCTCTATCAAGATCAAAGACCACAACATTTGTTGCACAGTCATCTATAGTGAAGAAGAAGTAGCCACTGAAGCCCAAAAGAGATTCAGTTTGTCATGACCATCCCTCCAACCCATCTACATAATCTCCATCCAAACCAAAATCCAACCCTAAGCAGGTTAATTCTTCTAAGTCTAGTGAATCTTTGTCCAAGACTAAGAAGTCCATAAGTGATCCTTGCAATTTTTGTGGCATTGAAGGACATCCAGCTTCTAGGTGTTGGAAATGGCTAGAGGCTTTAGAGGACACCTTGTAGCAACATCACATCTCCTCTCCTCATCCACCTTCCTAATCTAAGGGAAGGTTCATGCTCTTCATGCACGAGCTTTGTCTTTGGGATCATCTTGGATCATTGATTCTGGTGCTTCGCACCATATGAATCATTCAAAGGATTTGGTCACCACACTTGTTCATAGTGCCACATAACATATTATAGTTGGTGACTCTACATAGTTCCTGATTCTCAGTTCAAGTTTAGTTTTATTGGATGGTGGTTCTCTTTAGGATGTTCTTCAAGTTCCTGACATTTATATGAACCTTCTTTCAGTTTGTCAAATTTTCCTTTGTAGCTCTGGTAAGACAATAGAGTTCTCACCACATGATGTGATTATTCAAGATCTACTTGATCTTGATTCAATTATTACTACTAGAAATGTGGATCCTTAGTCTTACTTATACCAATTTGATGGCTTTGAGAGTTTAGAACATGTGGGTTCTTCTCTTGTTGCACATGTAGACTCTATGAGAAAGCTTTGGCATGAACATTTTGGACATTTCAACTATCTCTATTTACAATAGATGAGTACACATGCATTTATTTTTGGGCTACCACATATCTCTTGCACTAATGGTGTTTTTTGTGGATGTGTCATTGAGATCCCTTTCCTTCAAGAATAGCCATTTGTGCTAAGGCACCCTTTGAGTTGGTTCATAGTGATCTAATATCCTTTCCAAATCCCTCTTTTTTAGGGGCCCTCTATGTACTCACATTCATTGATGACTTCTTGAGACACACATGGGTGTACTTTCTTAAGTACAAATATGATGTCTTTGCTTTCTTTTGAATCTTCGAGACTTTTGTGGAGTAGCAATTTGGTCTTTCTTTCTAGATGGATATGCACAGATAATGGGGGGAGTATGTGAATTGAGCATTTAGAGATTTTTGCATTGAGCATGGTTTAGTACATTAGCTTTCAGTTCCACACACGCCTCAGCATAATGGTGTTTTTGAGAGAAAGAAAGAACCTTACGGGAGATGGAAAATTGCCTGATCCAGTCACGAGATATGTAGTTTTCATTTTGGGCTAAAACAATCAACTGTGCCAACTACAATCAAAATCTGATGCCCCACAAAGCATTATGACAAATGACTCCTCAGGAGGCTTGGTCTCATGCCAAGCCTGATGTTTGCATATTTCAAGTTTTTGGTAGTAAATCTTGGACTTTTATTCTTGATGCTCAGAGAAAATCTATGGAGAAGAAGAGTCAACCACTCATCTTTGTTGGCTACTATGAGGATGTGAAGGCATATAGGTTGTTTGATCCTAAGTCTAGAGAGGTCTTGTTTTGATGAGATGTCCAATTTGATGAGCACTTTCCTCTTCTTGATTCTCCTTCCTTGGATTCCTCCTCATTGCTTACTCCTTCCTCTTCATCTCTTGAAGATGTTCCATCTTCTGATGATGATGTAGATGATGATCCACCACATCCACCTCCTCTACCACCACCAGTTGCTCCACCTTTTCCCAGGTAGGCCCATGTTACAATTGAGTCAGTTGGTCCTTTGGAAGGAGATCCTAAAGATACCTATCATACTTGAGCTTAGACATTTGGTTGTAGTCTTCTAAGTCATATTATTTCCACAGATCCACAAATATTTTAAAGGTGACTAGACATCTAGAGTGGGATTTGGCTATGGATGAGGAGTATTCTTCTTTGATGAAGTATCACACATGGGATCCTTTTCCTCTTCCAAAAGGAAGAAAGTTGGTTCAGTGCAAGTGGTTGTACTATACCAAGTATGTTGTAGATGGCTCTATTGATAAGTACAAGGCATGCCTTATTGCAAATGGATTATTTCAGGTTGAGGGTATTGATTACTCTATGATTTTTGTGTCCATTGCCAAGATGAACTCTATTCACTTTGTCCTTTCACTAGTAGCTTCATAGGGATGACCAATCTTTCAAATGGATATGAAGAGTGCATTCTTTCATGGTGATCTTCATGAGGAGATCTATATGGAGCATCCTCAGGGATTTGTGCAGGAATATTCATTAGTTTGTAGGCTTTGATATTCATTGTATGGTCTCAAACAAGCCCCTCAAGCTTGGTATGAGAATATGGACTCATTCCTACTTTGTACAAACTTCACACATTTTCATTTTGATCATACAATGTACATTCAATGTCTGGGAGTTGATATTGTGATACTTTTTCTCTATGTTGATGATCTTACCATTACTAGTAGCTCATCCTCCATGATTCAGAGTATTCAGAGAGCATTGATAGAGTAGTTTAAGATTACAAATCTTGATCTTCTGCACTACAAGTTACTTAAACTTTCGATGGTATTTCTATCTATAAGTAGAAGTATGCTCTTGATATGATCTGATGCTTCAGCATGCTTGATTGCAAGCCTACCTCCACCATTTTAGTCAGGTGTTGTCTTGTCTACCACTTGTCCTATGGCTTCAGCGGGTCCCACTTTATATCAATAGTTAGTTGGTAGTTTGTTATAGCTAACACATACTTGTCCTAATCTCTCCTTTGCCATTGGTCTTGTTTCTTAGTTTTCCCATGATCCTCACTTTATATCAATAGTTAGTTGGTAGTTTGTTATAGCTAACACATACTTGTCCTAATCTCTCCTTTGCCATTGGTCTTGTTTCTTAGTTTTCCCATGATCCTCATGAGATCCATTGGAAAGTTACCAAATGTATCTTTAGGTACATTTAGGGTACTACACATTTTCACATTCACTACACTACAAGATCCCCACACATGATGTCTTTGTTGACTAAGATTTGGGTTGGTGACGCTAATGATAGGAAGTCTACTTCTGGAATTTTTTTTCTATCTTGGCTCTAGTCCTATCATGTGGTCTTGTAATAAGCAGTCTGTTATTGCATTATTATCTACAAAGGCTGAGTACCAAGAAATCGTGTTAGCTAGGTAGGAGATCTTTTGGATTTGACAGTTGATGATTGAGTTTGGGTTTCCTCCTGATAGTCCCACTCTTCTTTGGTGTGACAATCAAATTGCCATACATATTTCTTGCAATCTAGTGGAGCATCAATGTACTAAGCATATCAAGATCCACATGCACTTCATTCAGAAGTTGATTCAGGGTGGTGTTCTCCTCTTGGACTACATTCCTATAGAAGCGTAAGTTGCCAACATCTTCATTAAATATTTTGCATCACTGTGCTATCTTTAGTTGTGCACCATGCTTGGAGTGAAGGAAGTTGTCCCTTGGAGGTCCTAGTGATGCCTTCCTTCCTTTTATGTTTTTTAGGATGTTTTCTCATCTCTTTTTGGATTAGAGTTTTTCCCATGTGGTTTTTTCTATTTCTCCACTTTATAGAGATTTGGTTGTGATTGTATACCTAACTAGGCCTTGTTTTTGGGACCCAAATTTCCTTTTGCAATGTAGTTTACTTTGTTTGTAGTTGCATTGTCACTCATCTTAAGGGGGGGTGTTAGAGTAAAAGGTTTATTATCATTTACTTACTCTTAATATTTCACTATTGGAGTTTTAACTTTTGTCTCTTCATGAATGTGACATATCATATTTGTTTTCTTTTATTATATGTCACATTATCTCTTTTGGGTTTCTTTAGGGTTTCCATTTTGAGAATAGTTGATCTCTTTTTTATAATTGATTGATCCCCTTGCATTTTGTAACTTTTTTTTTTTCATTTTTTCCCTTTCTTGACTACAATTTTCATTTTGAGAGCCACTCTTCTCTTCTTTTCTTCATTCTTCCATGTAACAGGTTATTTTCTTGTAGGTGATAGTTGTGGCTTCTGTGAAGTTGGGTTTTACATCTATTTTGTACAAAAACTTCTACATAATTTGTATTTGAGAAGGAATGAAGATGGTTTTATCATTATTGCAGTATTTTTTGATGACATCATTTTTGGAGGCAATGATGAAGCTAGAAATATATGTTTAGAAGAGATGAATAAATAATTTGAGATGAGTATGATTGGTGAGATGAAATACTTCTTGGGATCATAGATTGTTCACAATAAAGATAGCATTTTTATATCATGAGCTAAGTATCTTAGTGATTTATTGAAAAGACTTGGATTAGAAAATTGTAAATGTACTAGAACACCTATGGTGACTGGATGTAAGTTATCAAGCAAAGATGAATCCTCTAGTGCATTACAAACAAGATAGAAATCTACTATTGGAGGATAGCAATATTCAACACACACTAGACTTGATATAGCTAAAATATTTATAATTTTGGGGATATTTCAAGTAGAACCTAAAGAATTTTTGGATACTTGAAAGGAACTTTATATTATGGCTTTTGTTATGATAGATCACATGATTTCACATTACGCACATATATTTATGTTGATTGGGTAGGAAGTGCAGATGCCAAAAAGAGCACCAATGGTGGAGCATTTTTCTTAGGAGGAAGATTAGTTGCTTAGATAAGAAAGAAATTAGATTACATTTCATAAAGTATAGTAGAGAAACAATATGTAGCAGTGATAAATAATTGTAATATGATAATTTGGATGAAGAAAATGTTGAAGGATATTGGAATTGAGTTTACTGAGCATATTATCATACATTGTGATAATAAAAGTATAGTTAGCATGTCAAAGAATCTAATATTACATTAAAAGAAAAATCACATTTCAATTAAGTATCACTTTTTGAGAGAAAAGTGTAGAAGAGAAGGAAATTAGTTTGGAGTATGTTAGCACAAAGGAGCATATAGAAGACATATCTACAAAACTTTTGGCTAAGGTTTCATTTGAGTACTTCAGAGGTATTCTTGGGACCATGTCCCAACCTTGTTTAGAGTTTTTGATTCAAAGAGTGCATTATTCTAGTATGAATAAGAGAACTATTCTTTTGTCTAGACTAGATGCTTGATGTTTCTCCTATAGGGGAGTATCTGTGTTTGAGATGAGTCATTGAGGACTATTGGTAATGGTATTCAATAATGTCTTTGGAAAATTTTTTGAGCTTTCATAAATTGCTTTGGGGATGATTGGACTTTGATAATTTTCATAATGGAACCTTTCTCATTGATATCAATGAGGGAGAGATGAGAAAAACATCTTTAGGAATGGGGGAGAGTAACATGTTTAATACATTGATTATTGATCAATCAAAGAGATGTACCTTATGGTTTTTATTAGAACATGAAAAATACTTTGCAATTTTTTTGTAAATGAGAGATGTGAATTGTACATTCATGAGAAACATGAGTGAGGGAGCAAAGGAAATTGAGGAAGAAACATATTTGGTATTCATGGAACTTTGATGCTTTTCATCATATGTTGCCATCAATGTCAAAGGGGGAGATTTTTAAGCATGAATGTTTGATACTTTTGTATAGGGGATTTTGTCATTATGTCATACAGATGATTGAGTGCTTATGTGTTGCATTCATGGTAGTGTTTGTAATTGATGTCAACATATCAAATTTATGGAGAGTTCTACCTAAGTTATAGAGGAAGATTCATTTGGTGAGGCTTGTGGTCAAAGAATTATGTTATTCCCATGTAGAGGAGTACTCAAGAATATTTTATGATGTCATTTATGTGTTCATGGAAAGAAATATGATGATTTGCATGAGTTGCAAAAGATTTTGTGGAGGGAAATTTTGGTAAATAGTCCCAGGTATTTGTGTTATATCATTTTAGTGAGACTGGGGTCATTTAGTGGGCTTGGATTATGGTAGAAGAGATGTTTGGGATGCTATGGTTAACATGGAAAAATTAGTTGTTCAAATTCTATGATGAGTTGTGAAGTCTATTTAGCATGTTGTTCCTAGGAAGCTAACTTTTTTTAATATCATTGTGGGAAGTGTTACTTGTAATGTAACATGTAAATGTAATATCTTAATGTGGTCCTATATTATCATTATAAATTGAAAAAATCTCAAGGCCAACTCAATTAGTTAATAGGACTTGGTAAAAGGAAAGCTTGTTTCATTTGTGGTAAAATGTCTATTATGTATAATTAAAAAAGAGATTGATGTTTTTGATTTAATGTTTTTTAGAGAAGAAATTGATGTAGGATTAGTGAAAAGATAAACATAACTAGTTCATTCTGATAAGCTTTGTCCTTCCATGTTAGGAAGGACAATGACATTTTGCAATATCTGCTCCAGCTTAGCTAGAATGATGCGCAATATTGTTAGAACATCTTGTCTATGTGTCTCCCTAGTCTAGGGAGTACTCTTAGATGAATTACATGATTCTCAACAACTAGAAGCCCCTACATTGAGCTTTGAACCATTAGATACCATGATATATGTAGTATGAAATATATATGACAATAAAATAGATAAACATTGCAATTGTGCACATGTGAATAGATATAAAATTAGAAAAACTAAAGTATCCAATCTAATACATGAGTATATATGATGCATACATTACATCCTTAACTATACATTCAAATCATCTAAAATTAAACTTTACAAACCTTAAACATTAGAAACTTGAATTTACTTGGTCAACAAATTAAACATTAGAAACTTTAAGTACAAACATAAATTAAACATATTTGCTTAAGACAAATTAATATCATGATTTTAATTTAACATTTATTAAATGTAGATATCCCCTCAAGACATTCATTTAAAGTCAACATTTACATTTATGTGCTTAAAATCTAAGTAAAAATGTTGGTGACATGAGAATGAGAAGAGAGAAAGTAAGAGGAGAGAGTGAGGAGAGAGAACTAAAGGAGAGAGAGTGTAAGGAGTGACTAAGAAAGAGAGAGTACTTGAAGAGCTCAAATTTACCTAGAGAGAAATGAGAGAGAACGAGAGAATGAGGAGAGAGAAAAGGAGGAAAGAGAGTGAGGAGAGATGGCAAGGAGACTGAGGAGAGAGAGTGAGGAAAGGTCATGCAAGGAAAGAATGTAAAAAGAGAGATAGAAAGGAAAGAGAAATTTAGGAGAGAGAATAAGGAGTGACGAAGTTTGAGGGGAGATGATAGTGAAAGAGGAGAAAGAAAAATTTCAAGGATAGAGATGGTGAGGAGAGAGAGTGTCGAGAGAGAGGAACACAACTCAAAGAGAGTGAGGAGAGAGGGGAAAGTGAGTGAGGAGAGATACAACTTTAGGAAAGAGAAAGTGAGGAGAGAGAAAGTAAGGAGAGAGTGATGAGAGAGAGGAAAGTGAGTGAGGAGAGAGAAAAATTAAGGATAGAGATAGCGAAGAAGAGAAAGTAAGGAGAGAAATTTTTTCTAAGAGACAACATGGAGATCTAGCACAAGTGAGGAGAGAGAAAGTGATGAGAGAGTGTGAGGTTGAATGTTTTTTAGTGTTAAAAATTGTCACAATTTAATTGAAGGGATAATGTTTAAGTGTTTAAGTTTTTCATAGTTTAACTCAAGGTATAATGTTTTTAAGCACATCCTTTAACTAGGTTTAGTTTGAATTTGTATATAGAGATGTATATAAGTTCACACATATTATTCTATAAGTTTAAGTTTGAAATTTCAAGTTTTCCTAATGTTTTTAAAAACTAAAGTATTAAAAATTTGTATTTTTCCTAGCTAGCATAGTGAAAATTAACACTATTAATTAATTACTAAATAAAAATTAATATTCTATTTCCTACCTAATATAATAAAAAAAAAAATTTAAATAAGTACAAATAAAAAACTATTTTCTTATTATTATATACAAAAAATAAAAATAAAAATAACTAAAAATAAAAAAGGGCCTACGTCATGCTCAATTAAATGACCCTCTACTCCCTCTCTCTCCTACTCCTTTAGCCCCTCAATACACATATGAAGGTCTAATGGGTGCAACTTGTCATTTATAATGCTAAGGGGTACTCGATCGAGTGTGACTTGATTAAGTCCCACATGGATGAGTCACACTCATTCGAACTAGTCTAGTTATCCTTAACCATGACACTCATTCATGGTTTTACCTAATTATGTATTACTTATTCATTTGTGGTCATTGGGTTGATAAAATTGGTTCACATTTTTAGGTATATTAAAGTGTGGAACATCTCAATCAAGGCATGGTTAGCTCAAGGATAAACATTAGATATGACATGCACTAACTTATTAGGAATAAAGACTTATCATAATATTTGAGAGTCAATAGAAATTGGTTGAGGATAATTTATATTTATTGAAGAGATGATTTTATGTTTTCCTCTTAAGAATATTTATATAGATTCTCTATCCATCATAGCATATTTCATTAGGATATGTGATTATTTAATATGAAGAATTACTAGGATAAATATCATATCTAGGTTGGTGAAGAGTGCAAGTCTAGAATGGGGGAAGTGTTTACTATATATAGAGAGTGTGTGATTAGATATTAAGGATTAGAAGCTAAGAGGATCTATATTTTTCATAGTATATTACTATCGTGTTAAAGGTTAAAATGAATGACAAAAAAAGGGGAAATTCAAGTTTAACAATAATCACTACGAAAAATACCAAATGGAACTTGAAAAATGTTATAATATGCTACAAGTATCAAGAGCACAAATCTAGCATAGAATACTCACTCAAATCCTCAATCAACAAAAATGACATAATCTAATAAATAGCTTAAAGAGAGTTCAAGATATGGTGAGAGAAATATGATTGAAAGACTAAATATAAGATAAAACAAAATGCATTAGCCAAATCTCATGATATTATTGAGTAAATACAAGTCAAGGGAGACAAAATTATAAATAGTGAGAAGAAAATATCCAACTAATAAAAAATAGGCAAGGTTTATTGGTTTATTGCTCATGGAAGATGACATCCATCTTTCTTATGTTCCACTCACTACAATTGAGAAAGCTAAATAAACATGTAGGGAAATACCAATATACAACAAATAAAAAATAAAAGACTACACTAACAAAAAAAGATAAAATAATGAGACATGTGGTAGAGAGATATACATAAGATAAGTAGAAGATATACATAAGATAGTTAAAGATTTTTTTATCTCCAGTATTCAAAACCTTTCAGCAAAAATCCAATCCACAAAAAATATAAAATAGTGAGCAAAACACTCATTCAAAAAATATGCAATTATCTAATTAATAACATGCAATAACTCAATAAATGAGAGAAATAAAATTGCAAGACACGATATCACATAACACAAACAACATTAACAAAAATCTCATAAAATTGTTGAGTCAATACAAACCAAGAGAGAAAAAATAGAAATTATTAGGAAAGTAACTCTAAGTATCCAAAAATAGGTAGGGGTTATGCTCATGAAAGATATCATCTATCCTTGTAATGGCTCACTCACTACAACTAAGAAAGCTAAATGAACATGTAAAGAAATACAATAATATCCAACAAAGGAAATCCAGAAGTCCACATTAACAAATAGATAAAACATGGTGACAAATGAAGGAAATAAATACATAAGATACTTGAAGATCATGTAATATTAGAAACTTTTCAACAAAAATGTAGTGTACTATGATATTGCTATCATGATTTAACTGTGTGATTTTTGAGTCAAACTCATTGACCCATGTTTCATGAGTAGTGATTCAACATGAATCCATCTCGCATGAGAATAAATGGAACACTTAGCACTCATTGGATCTAGGTGATGCACACAAGGGTGAAGCACCAAGACTTCCCAGGAGGTCACCCATCCCAGAACTACTCCAGCCTGAGCACACCTAACTACAAAGTTTCCTCCATGGTTAAACCCAAAGCTTGCAACCCCATTTGCAAAACCTTCACCAAGTGTTGTGCCTTATGAACCATTCATTAGAAAGCCCCTTAAGCTCATCAATTGATAATGTAGTGTACTTCAAAACTACCACAAAAAGGTAAACTTTTAAGACCAATAGAATATTTAAAATAAATAGAATGATGAAACATATCAAACAAACAATTATTTCAAATTAAATCAATGTTTTTCATTAGAAATTAATAGTCTATCTTATGAAACTCAATTTTAAACATCATTCTAGAAATCAACTCCTTGTGACATCAAAAATCTAAATTATACATTGAAACTCATACTCATGACATCAAATATCTAACTCAAGGTCATGCCATTTTTAATTTATAAAATCATTCATATTGACACCCATTGAAACAAAATGCCCTCCAAAAGCTATGATTTTTGTTATTTTAGTTGAGGTTAAAGAAGGAAGAAGAGATCACATGTAATATATCCAATTTCGATTGAATTATTACAAATACCCACTTTTAAGAAAGGAATCTAAAGACTCTCTCCTCAACATTTGTGAAGATAGATATATAAGACTATTCTAATATAAAGATTAACTAATACTATTGAAAATGAGGCAAAAGAGAGAGATTATTTTAAATTAACATAATACTTACCATTACAAATGAATAATACAACCAATGAAACTTAAATAGAACATCATCATACAATCCACTACTTGAAACATAAATTATGACTTCTTTTGAATAAAATCACATTAAAAAAATCCACTGCTTATGAGATCAAGAATCTAAATCAAAGTCATGCCCTTATTTTACACAAAACCACATTAAAGTCCACTCTACCAAAATGTTCCCCAAAAGCCATGAGTTTTGTTATTCTAGTTGCACAACTTGAAGAAGGGACCACTTCTAATGTACCCAATTCCAATTGGGTACAATTTTGAAAGAGGAATCCAAAAACACTCAACTTTTTATAAAGTAAAAGATGGAAAATCATCATCCACAAATGAAATGTGTGTTGCTTGTGTTGGATGGTAGTGATGCAATCATAATTGCACGCCCTCCTAAAATTTAGATGATTAATTGTTTTTAAAACTAAGATTCTTCCATAACCTAATTTTTTCAATTAGACCAAATCATTTCAAACAGACATACGAAAAGCAAGAGCCATCATAAGCTCACACTTTCCTTAGTTTACCTTCAAATCATAAACAAATACTTAAATTTACATTAAAAATCTTAAAGAAACCAAGTTTTCAACTCACATTTGCTGCTTTACAAAGTATCTTTCAAGACATTTACCAGATATATTAAAGGAGATATTATCCGTATTGTACAATCCATGTGCTCTTAAATAAGAAGTGCCCATCAAACAGTAAGTCATGAAATAAATATTCCTTCTACTCATAAAGTTCAATCTAAGCTGGCAAGAGATGATGGTCGCCTTCAATTATGTTAAATAAATAGCATATAATGGAGATGACCCCTGATTCCCATGAGATGAAGTAGTTTTTATTTGCTTTCTTTTGGATTGCAACTCCTTTATAAAAGCAAGATAATTTAATGCCTTGATCTTTTGATCTTTTGCCTCAACTTTCACAGGCAAAGTCTGGATTGTGTGACTTTTGTTTACAAATTGCTCATCACAGCTGTTTTGTGTTTTATACTCTTTTTCCCGCCTTAGTTTACTAATACCCTGCTGTTAAAGCTCTGATTGCATGTTTTTAAACATTCTTCTGTAGTCTGTTTGGTTATATGTGAATTCTCATGTTTCTTATTAGTTTTGCATTATAAGTAAAATCTGAACATTATACTATTATAACTTGTGTTGGCATGTGCTATCTTTTATTCATACTGAAGTGAATCCAAGAGCTGATGACAACAATTTAAAAGTGAAGTACGAACATACAGTACTATTGAACTCCATTCATGCCGAAGTAAATCTAAATGCAAATGATCATCTTTGATCTGACTTTTAATCTACCTCTTAAGACTATAATTTTTTATAATTTTATTAGATTTACATGGGTTGTTGATGCACTACAAGGCACGAGAATTCTTAAACGAGATATTCTAGCTCTCATCAATTAATCACACAGCAGAATATACACAATAACACAGAGATTTAGATCCACAACAATACCAATTTTCATAATAGAATCATAAGGTTTACATCCAACTCCTAGCTGGCCCAGACCGACAATCTATTGAAACTCTAAGAAGAATCTAAACTTGTGCTTGCAAGCCACCAAGCAACCTTCTTGTTTCCCAAGCCCACACTTAGCTACTAGCTTTGCCAACTTCGCTCTTCTCAGCGACTCCATCTTCTTAATGTTGAAATGCATAATATGATTGTAGACTCCACAAGACCCTCTACTTATACTAAACCAAACCACAAGTCGGTCTAGCAACCCTTATAGTAAATAAACACTCACATTAAATAACTCTCAAGCTACAAGTCGGCTTGTAACAAACATTAAATACTTGAAATAACTAAATACTTAGGAAAGCCCTAAGTTTACAATGCATAACTAACTGAAAAGACCACATTAAAGTTTGTGCACTTAAACATAGGTCCATGTCAACTCCCTCGGATCGAAGCTCACAAATACAATTTCCAAGATCTGTGCAAAAAATCAGGAATACACTACGAACAATCACCAAAATGGCTGTAACCAAGGTGATAACTCTAAACTCTATGCACACTTAGGACAAGGTACCCTAATGTGCCTCGAACATGTACCTAGCTGCACAAACCATAACTCCACAAATTTGAGCTCAAAGACCCCTACATACAGGATTGCTGACTTCACTAGGATGCTCCTACATCAATTGTCTTTTATTCATATCAAAGTAAATCTACGAACAAATGACCATAATAAAGTGAAGTATGAAAACATGCTTGTAAATCTAATGGAATTGACAAAGTAAAGTCCAAACACACATTAAAGGAGTTGTCCTTTATCCATGCGAAAGTAAATAAAAATTAGACGATCATCGAATCTAGCCCTGAAGGCCTTAATCTTTCATTGAGTTTAAATGAGCTGATTTCTGTTAAGATCAAAATGCATCCAAGGCTTGATGACCATCATAAAATGAAGTACAAACACACACTAGTATATTTGATGTCATAAAGTGGAATCCGAACATACACCATTATAACCTTTTTCACACGAACTATCCTCCATCCATGCAAAACTATATCTAAATGCAGATAACCATTTAATCTACCTCGGCTAGTTATAATCTTTTTATAGGTTTGTATGAGCTGACTTCCGTTCTTTGTATCAAAGTTAATCCAAGAACCGATTGACATTATAAAGTGAAGTAGGAACACACCATTACTCTAAAGAGATTCATAAAATGAAGCTCAAACACAAATTATCATAACTTCTATTTACACAAACTGCCCTCCTCCCATACAACAGTAAACCTAAAAGAAGATGATCATCCAATCTATTCAAGAAGGCTATAACCTTTTATTAGATTTATATAAACCATCTTCCATACGTTATAACCATCATAAAATAAAGCACAAACACACTACTATATCTAAAGAAATCCTTACAGTACTTTCCATTCACATGAACTTTCCATAAAGAGATAACACTCCAATCTACCCATGAAGACTACAACTTTTAATTCAAAATCAAACAAAGTGTACGTCATAGCTCTCCATATTTGCTAGCTATGTAACAGATTATATAAGAACAAGAACAAGAATTGGCACGGGTAGTTGAACTAATATGAAGAGAAGGCACATGGGCTAAAGCGACTTGACAGTGCCAATTTGTTTGGTGGGACAGCTTAGAAAATGAGAGCTCACATACCAACCCATCCCATCTTCAACAAGACAAAGCAACCCCAAATGCTTCTCATGAAATCTGTGACTCCCACTATTATTGTTGCTGTAAGTCAAATAAAAAAGATCAGAAATCCGTATGGAATGAAGTATTGAGTGAAAGAAAATCTGTTATCTTTCATAGTGCACACCTGTCTTGTCCATAGCTTATCTATGCATCAATTCAGTTGTTTCATTTTTAAAATATACAAAAGAGAGAGTCTACATTATAAATGTGATTGAGAAAATTGTATACAAATATAAATTGTTACAACTCAGGCCACATTGTGCTTGAAATATAGGAAAGGTGGATAGCCCAATATATATGTAGGAAATAGATTGATTTGACAATTAATCAAATTTTATATATTGATTTAGTTCAAACTGGGCAACTTAAAATTAAAATAATTGAACTTGGTAAAGCTATTTTTTAAAATAATTTATTCATTTGGTATTATGTCAATATTAGTTGTTATGACGTTGAGATAGAAAATAAATAAACGTAATATAGAATTAGTTCAATGATTAAAATTTTGTAATGAATGAGTACGGATCTTTTAAGAATCTATTAATGAATTGAGTTTATTTTATAGTTTTCAAAGGATTTATAAATGACATAATTTAGTTGTTGTAGTATTCTTAGTGTGGTGTCTACAAAATATGCTCACTTCTTAGTAAGTGAGGATTGTGCTATGTACATTTATAACTTGTTTATTGTGTACAAAGGTTGGAGAATTCATTTTTCTTGATGATAGTCAAATCCAAAAGTTGATTTAGCTAGATTGAAAGAAAAAGTGTGAGATCTTTGATTAATTGTTCATGATATATATTAATGTAATGTCAATTGAGTTTATGTGTGTGGGGTCAATAAAGGATTGTTTCCCTAGTCTCATGGTCCTCATCCATGAACATATTAAAGCTCACTCTATGGGGATCTCTATTGATCAGAATGTTGACTCTAGGGAAGAGACAAATGATTCTAAATCCTACAATGAAGAGAATTTATTTGATACTGAGGCCAGTGAGGATTTGAGATGAAGACCACCAAGATTAAAGGTAAAGGGTCTACCTCAAAGAAGCCCCTTAAAACTAACAAGGTTTTGCGCAAGAAATGTAAAAACCCTAAGGTGGTAGTTTCTTTTGATGAAGAATATGATGAGAAGAAGAATGATATGGACATAGACAAAGATGAGCTAGGAAGTTAAGGAAAAAAATAGAACAAGACTTCTCTCGTGACTATCATGAAGAGTAAGAAGTAGAGGAATTCTTCCTCTCATGTTGTTACAGAGGGTTTGGACATGGATGCTAAAGAGGCTTCCTTGATGTCCACTAATTCATATGTTAGGGATAATCCCATTCATGAGCACACCTCTCTTGATATGCAGACTCCCCACTTTAAGGATAACATTACTTGGAAGGAGGTTTTTTCGGGGAAGGTCAAGTTTGGAGTTCCCAAACCAAAAATTAATCTTGCGGTTAGGGTAGAGCATAATGGAGATGAAAATCTCTTCCAAATGACTGACCACTCTAGGCTTATCCTAAGCGATTCTAGTAGAGAAACCAATCTAGATGTTCTTCTTATTGCTAGGAATGGGATATTAGAGTTTCATAGATCCATCAAATGGTCTTTTCATGAGCTTAAGGAGGTGAACTTGAGGATTAGGGCTCTTAAGAGTAGGGTAAAAAATCAAGAGGAGGCTACTAAGGATATTGGAGTGGGTGTTCAGGAGAATTCACCTTACAGGGACATGGATGATAAGGTAGTTACTATGATAGACATTACTACTCTTTATAAGTTGGAAGCTAGGATCTTGGCTTTGGAAGATAGGGTCTCTAGTTTGGATTTTTCTTTGAATGATATTGTTGATGAGAGTTACAAGATTTTGAAGGCATCAAATGAGCACATCAAAATTATCCTTAATAAGCTAGATAATACTATTGATGATAGAGCCACCATCAAATTCATGCATGACAATGACTCACCTATTGATAGCTAGGTTGTCCCTAGCAAAAGAACCAGAGAAAGCACTAAGAAGAAGGTGTAGTCTATTTCCATGGAGGTTAAAGAGATTAAAAAAAAGTGTTAGATATGATGTACAAGATCAAATAGGAGATTGTTGAGCTTTTGGAGTGTATGGATTAGTTGTGTGTTGATGTACCCTCTTCTTACCTTTATAATTCTGGGTTATGTTGTCTTTATGGCTAAGCCTTTTTCTTGTTGCCTTTCTTCCTAGCTGGCTTTTGTCTATTGTTGGCATGTCTTGTTTCTTGTCTTGTTGGTCTTTATGTGTTACAATGATATATATTTTTAGCTATATTTTATCAAAGGGTTTTAAGGACCCTTCAAAACCTATTTTTAGGTAATAAAAATGAAGGATAATTTCCCAAGAAAGTGTCCTAGGACGATGTACTTAAATATACAATCCTTGATACATGGTTTTGAATCTTTTCTAATGTGTATTGACAAATAATGTTCATACTATAGAACTAAAAACTTTAGTAGTTTTATTCCAAATAATGTGCTAGATCACAAATATGATCCATTCAAGGAAGGTGGTTATTTTGGAAGCTAGGTTAAAT
This sequence comes from Cupressus sempervirens, assembly GCA_028749045.1. Taxonomy (NCBI): domain Eukaryota; kingdom Viridiplantae; phylum Streptophyta; class Pinopsida; order Cupressales; family Cupressaceae; genus Cupressus; species Cupressus sempervirens. Next base: position 295,822,526 of record CM053783.1, on the reverse strand, counting down.
TAAGGTTCTTACATAATACAAAATCGTCAAAAGTTTCAAATTTAGATTTAAGTTCAATGAGTCATTAGAAGAGAATGATTCAATGATTGGATTACTCATTAATAGTATCAATATGAAGGGGCTTAAATATATAGGTGAAAAATTCTAGTGTGGACCATTCTTCATATTTTACCCCAATCTAGTCTAGGTGTAAAATCAAATGAGGAATTTATTGTCAAAGAAGATACAAAATTGACATAGGAGATGAAAGGAGATCTAAGAGGAATAAACTCAACTTAAACCTAATAACATCTTTCCAATAGTACACATAGAACAACAACACACAATTGCAACAAAGATACCATAGAACTCATTGATTTACTAATTGATTTGACTAGATAACAATAACCAACATGTCTAGCTATGAGGCCTTCTGGGTTGCATCCTTATACAAGGAATTACAATATCAGAACCCTCATGCATAGTCTTGGATTCCTTATGCTAATCACACTACTTCTTACTTTCTTCTATCTATCTTCATGTTACTCTCCTACATCAAATCTAAGTGCTTATATAGCCAGTTGGATGACAATTCATCCAATCAGGCATTTAATTACATTATAGATCCAGTCTTGGAGATGAAAAACATAACCCAAGGGATGAGAATCAATTGTTCACACTCTCTTAAGGATAGGTCCAAACACAAGTTAGAAGTCAACTTCCAACTGCGCAAGACACCATGCCATCATTTGAAACTACACAATGAAAAACAACACACCTCGCAAGATGAAATCAAAAGGAAACAAAAACCAAAAATAATGACATTAAACTTGAGAAAGATGATACATTAACATTTGGGCTCTTACGGTAAGGACTAAAACTAGGTCCTTAATATAATATTAACTGTGCATAGCAAAAAAATCAAGGTAGCAATGACTACATTGTGAAAAAAAAGAGTACAAAAACAAAAAATGTTTTTGGGTGATGCAAGATTTCTCATTGACCTAAGATTCTCCTACATTAGACACCTAGGGTAAGTAAGAATTGATGTCTACATCAGGCATCCCTGATGCTCTGACCTGAATCATAAAGATCCAACTCATCTTGTGTAATCCATGAACTATCTTTGTCTAGTTTATATTTCAACTAAACAAGGTATTCCATGTAGTCTTTTCCTCCAGTGATCTTTCTTATTTTATTATACAAAATATTCTCAATGATGTTAGCCTTCTTCTTAGGATAACCTAGGTTCTATTTTAATTCCTCATCTTCTTCAAAGTACTGAAAGTTGTCTAGAATGGTGAATATAGGTGAAATATCGATATCTCTAGGCAATTCAACTTCAAAAGTATTTCCACTGCCAAAATTTCTCAAAATTTTACAAGGACCAAACTTATTTCTCTTTACCTTACTATAAACACCAACTAGAGATCTATTCTTCTTCAAATGAACCATCACTTTATATCCAACCTTAAAAAATTTATGTCTTCTCCCTTTATTTTCTGTTTGTTTATATCCAAGGTTACTGTTCTTTAGATTCTTTGTTACTTCATCATGTAAAGCTTTCATGACATTTGCAAATTCTTTAGCTTCAACACTTCTCTTTAGCTCAGTGTTCAAATCCCTTATTTTAGTAGTTCTCTTAGGATTCAATACATTCACAATCTCAAAAGGTGTCTTCTTGGTGCTTTTATATATATATATATATATATATATATATTATGAGAACTCTTCTTGTGCTAGAATCAAATCCCAATTATGAGGCTTATCTCCAACTAAACATATTGAAAAGTTACCTAGACTTCTATTTACTATCTTAGTTTGTCCATCTATTTGTGGATAAAATATAGAGTTGAATTTTAACTCTGTATCCATTCTCCTCCAACGTATTCTCCAAAAACAATAGTCTTAGGCAACCCATGCAATGTCACTATCTCCTTAAAGAAAATTTTGGCCACATGTACTACATTAGATGTCTTCCTAGAAGGTATGAAATGATCTGTTTTTAAAAATGTATGAACTACTACCAAAATAGAATCATTACCTCTCTAAGTTATAAAAGAACCAAGAACAAATTCCATGCTAATATCTTCCCAAGGCTTACTATGTACAGACAATGGTGAATTCAATCTCAAATTCTAACCAACTCCTTTTATTGTTTGACAAATTTTGCAACTTCTAACCATCCTCTATACATCCGTATAAATTTGCACCCAAAAGTATCTATTGACAATATACTTCACTATCTTATCAATCCAAAAATTTCCATCAAGTCCTCCACTATGTTCCTCCTTCATTATATTATCTCTCATAGATCCTCTAGGTATGTATAACTAAGTTCCTTTGAACAACATGCCTTCTTGAATGAAATAATCTCACCACTTACTCTCACTCATCAACTATTTCTTATAATCCTTCCAAGGTTGTGCAAAATCAGGATCAAGTTCATAAAAATGTTTCAAATAATAAAAATCAAGTAACTTAACTCTCATTTTTGTTAGCAAATTTCTTCTTCTTCTCAAAGCATCAACAACTTTATTTGATTGTCTGCTTTTATGTTTCAATACAAAGGAAAAATTCTACAATTACTTAACCCACTTCATATGCCTTTGATTCAACTTTTTTTGACTTTACAAATACTACAAAGCTTAATGCTTAGTAAGTAACACAAAATATTTAGGCATCAAGTAATTTCTTTACTTCTTCAAATCTTGAACAATAGTATAGAATTCTTGATCATTAATTGAATATCATTTCTTAGCATCACTCAACTTTTCACTATAGAAACCTACAGATCTTCCTTCTCAACTAAAAAAAATCTAGCGACACTTCCAATAGCATCACAATCAACTTAAAAAAATTTACTGAAATTAGGTAAAGTGAGTGTAGGAAATTCTACTATGTTTTATTTCAATGTTTTAAATATCATATGTGCTCCTTGTGTCCACTTAAAATCCCTTTTGTCAGCTTTCATTGTTTTTCCATGACATTACAAACTAAACTAAAATTCCTTATAATTTTTTTATAGAAACTTGCAAACCCATGAAATGATGTAACTTCTCCAACATTCTCAGGTGTAATTCAACCAAGATTAACTTTTATCTTTTCAGGAACCATCTTCAAACCATTAGTTGAAATGCAAAAATTAAGATATACAATCTCCTCCTTCATGAATACATATTTCTTCAAGTTAATCAGTAATCACACCCCCCACCCCCACCTTCAATGTCTACAATACTTGTATGATATGCTCAATGTGTTCTTCTTTAGTCTTACTGAATATCATAATGTCATCAATATATACAATAAAAAATTTATCCAAGAATCTCTTTAGAACTTCATTCATTAGCCTCATGAAAGTATTAGGTGCGTTAGTTAAACAAAAAGGCATAACCAATCATTCAAAAACACCTTCATTAGTCTTAAAATATTTTTTCCATTCATCTCCTTCTCTAATTTTGATATGATGATAGCCATTTTTTAAGTCAATATTGGTAAAATACTTCTCTCCAATCAAACAATCCATTATGTCATCCATAATAGGCAAGGGAAACCTATACTTCACTATGATTTTGTTTATAGCTCTAGAACTAGTGCACATTCCCCATTCCCCATTCTTCTTAGGTACTAATACAATAAGTATCTCACAATGACTCAAAATTTCTTTGATTAGACCCTTCTCAATAATTCTTTAACTTGTCTATTCAATTCAACATTTTCATTAGGTGGTAACTATGTGGTGCTTTATTAGGAAAGCTAGCTTCTCTATTAAATCCATACAATGATTATTTCTTCTCATAGGAGGAAAACCATCATGTACATCACCAAAAATAATGTCTTGAAACTTTTCCAACAAATATTCAATCTCAAGTTCATGTTCTAGTTCATCTTGTTTGTTAGTCTTCCTAGGAGTCAAAGCAAAACAAACACTATGTTCCTTCATATCTTTAATAAACTATTTTCCTTCAACCAAACATACTCTAACTATGGTACACTAGTTCTTGTCAAGATTTTCTACTACACGTGAACATTGCATCTTCCCATCAACCCAAATATTATACTAATTCAATCTACCATCATGCAAAGCTTGTCTATCATACTACCAAGGTCTACCCAAAAAAATGTGATGACAATATATAGGTATAATATCACACAAGCTTTCAATGTGATAATTTCCAATTTTAGATTTAATAGGAATTTCTCAATTAAAATTAAAATATGCTCCTTCTAGATCCAAGAAACATGATAAGGTTTAGGTTGTCCCAATCTTTGCAACCGTAACTTGTTAACCAACTCCTCAGATATGAAAGAATTGCCACTATCAGGGATTACCTTGAAACATTTTCTAGGGATCTTACATCTAGTCTTGAACAAACTTCTTCTCAAAATATGATATTCATTAGTTTCCTCATTCCTTAAAATTCTTCTTATGCTTATGTTCTCACCATTCTCAGGTTCATTAGGTGGTTCAACAACTTCCACACAAGCCAAGGTATTCCTATTGCTACCTCCATTTTTTTTACCAAAATTATTGCATTCAAAATCTTTGTCCTTCTTCTCCACACTTGAAACAGGTGCCCTTACCCAGGATCTATCTTCCTTCTTGCCATAATTACTAGTCCCAGATTAACCAATATAACTATCTCTAGCATAATTACCTCTTTTTCTGGTAGGTTCTTTTTTCAATGAGGTATTTCCTTGACCTTGCATTGCATTACCAGATCTACTACCTTCTCCATAGGTTCTAACTCCACCTCTTTGAAATCTCCAAGCTCTACCTCTTTGTATTTGATAATGTTTCTTCCCTAACCTTTCTTCATATCTCAAGGCTTGCTAATATACTTCATTTACCCTATCCATATTAACATAATTAATCTCATCTTGAGTTGATGTCCTCAAACCATTCAAGTATCTAGCTACCTTTTCAACTTCATCATCCACATATCCAGATCTAATATCCAATTTGTATAATTCCTTATTATGTATATTCCTTTACACTCATGTCCTTTTGCCTTATATTTTGTATTCTTCTCAATAGGTTAACTTGGTAATATGAAAGAATGAATTATTAGAGAAAAAGGTTAATTTAATTTCATTAATTAAGTTACCTTTTCTCTCTTCTTAAGATTTCACTTTATGCACCTTTTACATTCTCTATATAATAATTAATTAGTAATTATTAAATAGATTTTACCTTTTAGTTACCCTTGTAACTTTTTAGGTTACCCTTTTGGGTTTTGATCTCCTTTTATAAGGATTGATCTTTTGTAATAATCAATATCTTTTTTTAATTTTTTAGAGAATATAATTTACATATTTTTAGAGCAAACCCTTGTGTCCTCTTGTGTTTTTCTTCTCTATGACAGATTTTCTACATGCAGGTATTCGAGGGATTTGTGGATTTGTATTAATCAAATCCTTCATGGTATCAGAGCTAGATCTATTGTAGCTTGTTTAGTATTTGAAGAAAAAGGAGAACAAGGGTTTGACAGATTAGATTTGGAGTTTTTTGGGTATTTCTTGAGAAAATAGAGGGTCACTAATTTTTAGAGTAGCTTGAGGCCAAACAGACTTCACAGATGGATCCAAAAGGTGTCAAAACCCTATTTCCATACAAAGTTTGTCCATTTTGGACAATGTTGATCTAGGAGGAAAAAAAAAATTTCCTAGAAGGTCTATAGGACTTTTTTGGCCCACAAGACCTTTTCTGGCATAAATTTTACCTTTTCTAACTCGTTGTTAAAACCAATGCTAGTTTATAATTCCTAGCCACCATTATTTAATTTTCTAAGTGGCACTCTGTCGTGCCCACCAAGCCATTATGGAGACCTCCACTACACCACCGGTACCAAAGCATTGTTGCAGGGACCACTATGCCACTGCCTCTACTGCCTACAACCATCATGTTACCACCTGCGACCACCACTCTTCCACCCTTTGGCCACCACTACACCTCACTCACATGGAGCATTCGACACCTGCCACATGTCAAGTGCTACATCAACTTTTTTGGGCCCACTTTCATGTGGATGCAATGTGGCACTACCATATGGAACTCTTTTTTTTGTTGTGATGGCCTCCTGACCATCAATTTTAATGCAGTGAAATGTTGGCATCAATATGATGTCAGTATTACATCATAGACCCTACATGGCCTTTAGGTCCCCTTTTAGAACAACTATTGGTTTTTTGGTCATATCTTGAGCATACAAAGGCCTTTTCTTGATCCAAAAAAAGCACCAAAAAGTTGGTTCCAAGATGGAGACAATGGCATAGGAATTTTTTGATTTTGATGTAGGTTGGTTTCCTATTTGGGTAGTCAAAGCTAGGTTCTCTATTTTTCACTCCAAAGGGCATATCTTGAGCATCCCAACTTTGTTTTTCAAAAATACTATATTTTTGGAAATCTTGTTTAGTACTCTTTCTAGAAATGTTGGTTTCTATTCCAGATTTTGCTCCAAGCTCTTTTTATTATGGTTTTTGCTTTATTGTACTATGGTGGATATCTTGGGTATTTTAGGTCTGGGGATCATTTTCATGACATGCAATTTCTTCTTTTGGGTTGTACTATCTATTATAATAGCTCTTTGACCTTTCTCATCATTTTTGATATCATTTGTATGCATTCTTGCAAATGCACTAAGGTAGAGTACCATATTACATCTATATTTTTGTTTCAGTAGTTTTGTCTTGTTTTGCATTTTGATTTGAGCAGTGCCATTTGAGGACACTCATGCAGATTATTGTATTATTTGGATTCACCATATCTTGTGTCATATTGTACATGAAATACTCATGATTAAAGTGCAATGGGGGGTTGATGTGTTGCCTTTTTTTTCCACCTTCCTTTGTCTAGTGAACTTCCCTTTTGAGACATTAGCCTCATGTTGTGTCTAAGATTGATCACCTCAGTACACACATATGTACTCTTTTGTGCATCTTGATCGTGGTTCCTTGACTTACAGTTCTTTTGGCCCACTTTTCCAATTTCCTATCACCTCATTCTTGTCTTCATTAGGGTGGTTCTTTTGTTTTTTCTCATGCTTCCTTGGTTTGATGGAGTGAGCTATGTATTCAATTTTTTTTCCTATGTACTAGGTGGATGCAATGGCTAGGTACCTGTGCATTTCAGTGAGATGGATCATTTACCATATAGACACTCTTCTTTTTGTTCCTACTTTGGTTGCAACCTTCCATGTTTGATTGATTAGCTCTTCAAGCTTTGGTGTTTCATGTCATCTGTATCTTGAAGTTCGATTGTTTTCCTTGCTATGCCTCTTAATTCGATGCATATTATAGTCTTCTCTACCTGCTTAGGTTCTATTTTAGTGAAAGTTCTTCATATCAACAGTTACTTTTGACAAAGATTTGTATCTTCTACATGCTTCAGTGGTTTGCTTCATGATTTCTCTTTGTTCCTATTTTCTGGAACAATCCTCTATTTAGAGGCTTCTACAATTCTTCACTAGGTTTTCAACTATCTCTTTTTGGAGTAGAGTTTTTCCCATTGGGTTTTCTCTATTTTCTCCATTTCATAGAGATTTAGTTGTGATTGGGTACCTCATTATGCCTTATTGCTGGGACCCAAGTTTGCTTTCAGCATTGCATTGTAGTTTCCTTGCTCTTTCTACATTGTTTGTAGCTGCATTGGTGTTCATCTTAAGGGGGTGTTAGAGAAAAAGGTTAGTTTAATTTCATTAATTAAATTACCTTTTCTCCCTTCTTAAGATTTCAATTTATGCACCTTTTGCGTTCTCTATTTAATAATTAATTAGTAATTATTAAATAGCTTTTACCTTTTAGGTTACCCTTTCAAGTTTCGATCTTCTTTTATAAGGATTGACCTTTTGTAATAATCAATATCTTTTATTTTTCTAAGAATACAATTTGCATATTTTTAGAGCAAACCATTGCCTCTTCTTGTCTTTTTCTTCTTTGTGATAGGTTTTCTACATGCAGGTATTTGAGTGCTTTGTGGATTTGTATTGATCAAATCCTTCATGAATTTCTTCTTAATTTTGACATTCATCTTTGCCCATGTCTTGATCTTTTATTTTCCTCTTTATCTATCTTTTTAGTCTATATGTGATCTCTATTGAAATTATTTAGAATAACTAAGAGGGGGGTTGAATTAGTTATTCAAGGTCCAAATGAACAAATAAAACTTTTCACAACTTAGTGAACCCATATCAATAAAAAATATTCATGCATGCATCCATTAGATCATATAATCACTTAAAATTTGTAGGTTACTGTCAAATCAACTTTGTAGAAATATAAGCATGAAAGATAACAAATTCAATAACACATTTGACACAATAATTTTATGTGGAAACCCAATTTGGAAAAAGCCACTAATAACATGCTACTCATTCTCATTCTTTTGAAGTGATTCTCTGTGAAAGGCCAACCCTATTAAAGGTTACAATACACACTGTTAAATGTGACCTAGTTAGTGGATTTCAATCACCCTATTAGGAGTGAATCTTGTTAGAGGACTTTAGATCATTCACTTGGAATATCAACCAGTTAAAGGATTTACAAATGATTGTTAGGTCAACCTTAATCCAAAGGATTTACCCTAGACTGGTACAATGATTAGAAAGTAACAATAAGGCTTGATTTGATAACAAATTACAACTCACTTGTAGATTACATATCTATGTTTCAGTCTAGCATTCTGCTTAGCTTTCACACACTTATGCTATGATAGCTTGTTCACCCTTCAAGAATTCATACTCTTAAGCCTTCTTTCTTTGCTTGCCAATAGAAATCTCTTATGTTTGGTCCCTAAATGAAGCAATACCTTAGACCTCATTTCTAATTTAGGTTCTCAAGCATTGACCAACCTTGCTTCTAACCAGCCATCTCCTTAAATAGAAATTTAAGATCTTTTGTCATTCATCCTCTATTGTCCATTTTAGGGTTAGGTAGGATTAGGTAGGATCAAATGAATCTACCCATATTTTCATTTTTAGTCCCTTCTAGAAACTTCTCCTTCAATCCCCTTTCAATTAGTGTCAAAATAGTTTACTATGAATTTTGTGCTACCAACTCATCATAGTTATCTTCCATATGCTTCACAAAGTTCAAGAAAACAAAATAGTTGGCTCAAATTTGTCAAATCTATGATTTAACATGAATACTGGTATTCATCATCAATTTTATACCACTCAGCTTCCATACTATTCTTCCACCTATCTTCAACTAGATCACTTAGGAAATACTAAAGTTTACTGGTGCTTAGCATCAACTAAACTTAACATGGCTTGCACTGTATCACTCAGCATACACTAAACTTTGACTTTGCTTAGCTCCAACTGATTTTCTACTTTACTTGCACTAACTTTTCTCAGCACTTGTTGTCCACTTGGTCAATCTTGGTAGACTCAATTCTTCTTATTTGTTCTTCTAGACTTTGTCAATGTATCCAACTTTTAAAACCTTAAGTAGATAAGCAATGCACTATAGTACTCAAATCAACTAAGCAGTTGTCTTACTATAAAGTAGCAGGTTTGACATCAGTGACAAAAAAATGATTGAAACACATTCTCATACTTATATTAAACTATTTTTAACAATCCCACCAAAGTGAAGCATGACCCTTCAACTTTGTGATTGTTATCTTTACCATTTTGTTATTATGAGTGTTTTCATACTTAAAGTACTTATCCATCTCAAAGATCCAATCCAATGCTACATTAGTCTCAATTCTTCCATCATAGTAAGAAGCTTGAACAAAAATTCTAGCATTTGTCCTAAAAAAGCCATCATGGCGTGTTTCCTCATCTTGTTCCACCTCATATTTAGGATTAGGATTAGGTGTTCTTCATCATCATTAACATCCTTAAGATGTACATCTCTTCTCTGGGCTATCTCAATAGCTTCAAGTCTCACTATAGTATTTCTCAACATGTCCATTATAGAACTATCTACATTTCCTCTACCTCAAACCATTTTTATAATAGTTCCTACAAGATCATAACCTTCTACAAGTTATAGGTCAAATTTCATATCTGCCACCTTGCAACCAATTCATTTAAGGTTCTCCATGATCCAATTCACCAGAAAGAACTCAACTCTGATACCACTTGATGTAGGGGATGAAAGGAGATCTAAAAGGGATAAACTCAAATTAAACCTACTAATAGCCTACCAAGAGTACACATGGAAGAAAAACATTGAATTATAGAAAAGAGACCATAGAACTCATAGATTTACTAATTGATTTGATAAGTCAACAATAACTAACATGCCTAACTGTGAGTACTTTTTAGGTTGCAAACTTATACAAGGAATTAAAATATTAGAAGCCTCATATGAATTCTTAATTTCCTTCTAATAATCATGCTACCTTTTACTTTATTCCATCTATCTTCATCTTTCTCTCCTACATCAAATCTAAGTGCTTAGCCAACTAGACTACAAGTTGGCTAGTTAGGCATTTAATTACAATATAGGTCGAGTCTTGGAGATGTAAATGATAACCCAATGAATGGGAAATAGTTGTTCATGTGCTTTTAAAGATAGGTCCAAACACAAGTTAGGAGTCATCTCCCAGCTGTGCAAGATGCCAAATCATCATTGGAAATAGTGAAAAGAAAAACAACACTCCTCACATGATGAAATCAAAAGGAAAAAAAGACCATAAAGAATGGCATAGAACTCAAGAAAGATGACATGTCAACATTTGTGCTCTTAGGGTAAGGATTGAAAATGGGTCCTCGACATCATGCTAACTTCACATAGCACAAAACCCAAGGTAGAAATGACTACACGATGAACAACAACTAGGCACATAAAAAAAATTTTGGGTGATGCAAGATTTCTCATTGACCCAAGACGCACATCAGAAAGAAATAATATTTATGAGAAAATATATGGGATTCATTTATTTAATAATTAAACAACTAAAACATGATTTTACTTCCTTTATTCATATCATGTAGTAAGTATCCATCATAACTATCATGTTGGAAAATGCAAAAAGGCCATAATAATATGTTCCCTTAAATAATGCATTTAATAGGAAGGAGTATCACAAATAAAAAAAGATATAGTAAAAATTAAAAATTTGTGGCTTGAAACTAATCATTGTACGCCAAAGGAATTGAACATGATTGACAAAAGAAATGGAGTTTACTTAAGCTAAAATTTAGGCATATAATAATTAATTAATTCTTTTATTAATTATTATTATGCAACCTAGGATATTTATGTGTTAGGGTTTTGATCTCCTTTATAAGGACAATCGCTCTTTGTAATTTATTAATTCACTTTTGATTATAGCAATTTCTCTTTTTGCTCATCAAGAATGTCTTGTCTATGGATCTGGGACTTGTAGCCTCCATAACTTTTTCTTCTCTCTTTCTGTGACAGGAGTTTGCATACAGGTGATCCTTAGGAGCTGTGGGGTTGATCTTTTATCAACTTCAACATGGTACTAGAAATTTGGCATCAATTTTTAGATCTATGGCTTTCAAAGAATTTTTGTATTGAATCTAGGGCATAGCTGATTTTTGGTGCACTTTGAGCCCAAACAGACATCACCATTGAGCTCAAAGCACCCCAAAACCCCTATTTTCATTTAAATTTTATCAAATTTTGACATAGTTGGAATCTGAGGCAAAAAAATTTTGCTCCCAGATTGGGCATGTTTTCGAAGGCGATAATTTTCTAATTTTTTTTGACACATTTCCTAAGGCAAGGATTATACAATTTTTAGTGAGAAAATCAAAAAATTTTGTTTTGAAAATTAAGATTTTGACACATTTCCTGAGGCGACAATTTTACAAATTTTGGTACGAAAATCAAGATTTTTTGGCACATAAATCAAGATAGTTTTGGTACAGAACTGACATGCTTCTTGAAGTAATTTCTTATATTGGTTGACACACATTTCAAGGTATTTTGGCATGGATCTTGAGGTAGTAAAAGTTATTTTCTCCTTCGAGCACTTTTTTGACCTGCATGTGGTTTTTTGGCCATAACTTGCTCATCTAGATTTCATTTTTTGCGAATGAGATATCACCAAAAAGCTAATTCCAAGCCTGTCATGATGGTGTAGTTTATTTATATTTGTGATGCTATTTGGTGGCCTAGTTTGGTTGTCAAAATTAGAAGTTCTATTTTGCACTCTAAGAGACATATTTTGAGACATTCTATTTTACAAATTTTGCTCCAAGCACATCACATTTAGTTTTTTGCTTATCTAAATTTTGATGGATATCTTGGTTGTTTCAAGTCTGGAGATCAATTTTGTTGTTTTAAATTATTTTTCATGGGTTGTACTATCTATTTTATCAACCTCATGTCTCTTTTGATCTTTGTTGACATCCTTTTGTAGTATTTTTGCAAATGCATCGAGATAAAGTGCCACTCTTTTGCATTTTAGGATCTTGTACATCTTTGTATTTTGTTTTACTTGCACTACATTATAATGTGTCTTGAGGGGTTTCATGTTGGCCATATTCAATATCTTCCTTTCTCAAGTGAGTGTTTCTTCCATGACATTAACCTCATGATGTGTTGATAGCACATGCCATTATAGGTGTTTGTACTTCTGTTGCTTTCTCGATTTTCCTAGTTATACTTTCTATAAGAGATATTGCATTTAATTTTAGTGTTCATGTTTTACCTCTTAGCATTATAGTGGTGTCATGTTGGTTTTATTTCTTTCTTGGTTCAATGGAGTGAGCTATGTATTCAGTATTTGATCCTATGTACTAGGCGATTGCAATGGCTAGATACCTATGAATTTCAATGAGATGGATCATCTACCATATAGACATTCTTTCATTCCATTTTTGGAGGCCATGAAGATACCTTTCATCTTTGATTTATCATCTTTTTAGACTTATCCTTCTTTACCTAGTCATATTCTATTTAGTTGAGGTTCTTTAGATCAATAGTTTGGTAGTGTTTGTAGCTTCATGCTTCAGTGATGTTCTTCATGATCATCTTTTGTTCCTATCTTCTAGAACATTTTATTTTCATCTCTTTTTGGAATAGGGTTTTTCCCATATGGTTTTTTCTATTTCTCCTTTTTATAGAGATTTGGTTGTCCTTAGGTACCTCATCAAACCTTGTTTTCAAGACCCAAATTTCCTTTCACTAGTAGTTTCTAAGTTTTTAGCTACCCCCTAAGTTTATCTTGAGGGGGGTGTTAGAGAAATAAAATATTTTCTTATTAATTAAATCATATTGATTTAATTATTAAGTCACTTATTATTTCTATTTTACTTAAGCTAAATTTTGGGCATATAATAATTAATTCTTTTATTAATTATTATCATGTAACCTAGGTTAGTTATGTATTAGGGTTTTGATCTCCTTTTATAAGGATTCATCTCTTTGTAATTTATTCATTCACTTTTGATTGTAGCAATTTATTTTTTTTCTCATCAATAATGTCTCATCTATGGATCTGGAAATTCCAGCCTTCATAGCTTTTGTTTCTCTCTTTTTGTGACAAGTGTTTGCATGAAGGTGATTCTTGGGTGTTGTAGGGTTGATATTTCATCAACTTCAATCATTTTCAAGTGAAGGTCATTGAAAAATATTTCATGAGTAGTGGTTCACACAAACTCATGTCTCATGAGAATAAATGGAACACTTATCACTCATTAGATCTATGTGATGCTCACAAATGTGAAGTTTAATAAATACTAAACATTAATTTTGAATAAAATAATAGAGTAGATTTAATCAAGATGTAGATTACTAAAGGTAGATATGAGAACTTAAGAATGGAAAAAGGAGAATATATAACTATATACTTTTAGAAAAAAATTGATGATGTAAATGAGATTATAAATTTTGGTAGGAATCTTGATGTTAAGGAATTGATAGAAAATATGTTTATTACCTTAAAAGAAAGCTATAGAGGTAAGGTCTTAGAAAAATTATGATCCAATGAGTTTCACCAAAGAGTAATTTTTTGGAGATATTAATGTATTTTAGGTAAGAAAATTTGGAAAAGAAAAACATGTATCTGAGATAACTTTCAAAGTGACAACAACTAATGAAAATAGAAAAGATGAGAGTACATATAAAGAAGAAGAAACATGTATAGGAAGTCTAAAGAAAGGAACTAGTAAATATAAAGATTACCTCTCATTGTGTTCTCACAATGCATGCTCCATTTTTCCTAGAAATAGGGACCCCTAGTAAACTTCTATATACTAGACTCCTAGTCAAGAGTCTGGGTCACTTTTGGACTCCATCAGGAGTCTAGGTCAAGCCCCAGTATATGACTAAAGACACGTGGAGAATCAAGAACCCGGAAATAATCTCCTAAAGGACACTTTTTGCTCTCTCAAGTAGGTACACATATGCACACCCTTATGGAATTTTACAAATGCACATCTCAAGAAGTGTGCACCATCACACTCCTAGATGCACACACTTACACACCTCCATAAGGTACGCTAGTTTTCTCACCCCAAAAGTGTGCATGTGTGCACCTCTAGGGATGCACACATGCGCACTATCCCATATGTGTACCTTCCCTAGGGTCTAAATAAAACCCCAGACCCCCTTCTCCCTCTCATTCACTCTTCGCTCCCTTGTTTCATCACATCTCTGCACCTTTGAACATGTGATATTCCGTTGCTCCCTGACCTACAAGGAACAAAACAACTAAGGTTAGCACCATGAAGGTGCATACATACGCACCTCCACAAGGTGCACATGTGTGCTTCTCCATGAGGTGTGCATGTGTGCACCTTCCAACCTTAGCGAAGCCTAACTAAAACTAAGATAACTAACCTAAGCTTACAACATGAAGGTGCACATGTGTACACCTTCCTTTACACTTAAAGAAACAATGCTAAAAACCTAAGCACCAAAAAAGTGCTAGGAATAAGGTGTCTCACCTTGGATAGTTCCTATTCTTATTATTTATTTTGTAAATGTATTTTTTGCAAATAATGTAATTAATTGTGAGTGTACATTTCTAGTTGGCATGTTGATGCGTCACTCCACTTGCATGTGTCAACATCTTGAATTGTGTGTAAGGAGATCATGACTGAAATGGTTATGATGGATTCTTATGATGCGTAAGAGATATCTTTGGAAGACATGATGATGGGTGAAGATATGAAGACATGTGGCAATTGATCATTGAGTACTGTATAGTCAAGTCTCCATCTAGCAAGTGGGGTTTCAAATTTTTTTTAGATTCCTACTTTTTCAGAGACTAGTAAAACCCTAATATGGTTCTTCTTTGGAAGTTTCCCTAAAATGGAAAGTGCGTGATATAAGTGACTTTAGGGTTGTAGATAGGAGAGAGTGAAATTTTATTGTTTATAGTGTTTTGTTGTGACTAGATTTGTCTTCTGTGTCCTGAAAGAAGTTGCATTGCAAGTGTGTTGTAACCTTTGTGTTGAAGATAATACATTGTGTAGGTTTCAGAGGCGTGGGGTTGTTTTACCAAAAGGTTTTTCCCCATTGGCATATCTTTTTTTTTGTGTTTTCTTTCTCTTCTATTTTTCTATATTCATTGTTAGTATTTTTCTATATGAGCAATGTTAGTATGCTAATAGAAACCAAATTTAAATAAAGCTTCTACAAACTAAACAAAAATCATAAACTTCAAGATAGACTAAGATGAGCTCTCAATTGAGAATATGAGCCATTAATGGACTCTCTCAATAAGAAGCTCTCTTGTTGAGTGGCTTTGTCTAAATAGATAGGATGTATGCTCAAGCTTATGCTTCAAAAATGGCTTCAAATGGAGTTGAAATTTGGGTGTGAGTGTATGGTTTTGATGTAAAATGGCTTCTTAAAATGGCATTATGACTTTACTTCATGGATTGTGTTTTTTTGCAAAGGGGAAGGATCAAGAGGCTTGAGGGATTGAGGGCTAAGATGAAAAGATGGGAAAAATCTCATGGAGGGCTCAGATTGCATGAGAGGAGAGCACATGGATTGTGCTTCCTTACAGCCAATCAGGGAGTGACACATGTCACAGGGTGAGAGGATGGAGGAAAGGGGAAGGATGAGTCAACAAATGAGGCTCAAGGGATAAAATCTTCATAAAGACCCTCATAATGGCTTTTAAGAGAAATAAAAGGGCTTGGAAGAGTCATTTATGGCCTAGTGGACTTCATAAAGTTTTATGGTTGGGATATTTTGAAAGAGATGAGAGGAATTTCGACTTGGGCCTGATTAGGAAGGTTTTAAGCTTGCTTAGGATTGTGCAAATGATTAGAGGATGGATTAGGATGGTTTAGGATTAGCTTAGGGATAGGCAAGTGGATGGCATTTAATGAGGGTGGGTGAAGGAGGAGATATTTGTTAACTTTGGCTTGGGTTAGTAAGTTTTAACCCATGTTTAGGGAATGTGACAAGGTTAGGAGGGGATTAGGATTAGGTTTAAAGACATCTTCTAGAAGAGTCTAAACTTTGGATGAGGATAAAGACTTTCTAGAATAGTCTAGAACTTCCTAGGATGAGGATGAAGACTTTCTAGAAGAGTCTAGAACTTCTTAGGATGAGGATAAATTAGATTTTTAGGAAATAAATAAAGTTTTATTTATTTCAAGGGTTTGGGTTGAGGAGATATTTATTAAAACTTTTTTAATAAACATGAGGATTAATATTTAATCTTAATTAAATATTTTGAGTTGGGATTAGGGGTAGGAAATGATGGGATTAGCCTTTAATCAAAATTAAAGAAGGATTAGAAGATTTTGGAAGAGGTTAGTGGTCTTAAGGAAATTGGCCAAGTTTTGGGTAAAAAATAAAATTTTTATTTATTTTGGGTTTTTTTGGTCAATTTATTAATTAAATAATTAATAAATAAGGAAATAATGTTTAAATAAGATTTAAACATTTTTGGGAGGGATTCCTTAATTAAATATTTTTAATTAAGATAAAGGGATTTAATGGCATAAAAATAAATAAATTAATTAAATAATTAATTAATTAATAAATGATTATGTCATCAGGAATTTTTCAAAAAATAAAAATACTTTATTTTCTAAAAGTTTTTAGGTGTCTACATTTTGCCCCTCTTTGATGTGATGCCACAAGTGGCATGGCATCAAAGATAAGAAAATAAGATGCCCAAGGCTAGAGAAAAAGAGGAGAGAATGGACTACAAGATGCCCCCTCAAGAAGGCGACGGGGAGAGAAAGTGAGGCTCGACAACTTCTTGAAAAGTACAAGAATCTGAGATGAGCAAGAAGACTCAGATTGGCTTAAGAGAAGAGGTTTAGTTAGTGCAAACTCTCACTACGGGAGAATGATAAAGCAGGAATCAGAGGCACAAGAGGAAGCAAGCTTAAGATCTCAAGGATTGCAAAGGATGAAGGAGCAGAGTGCTATAAAAGGAATCCAGGATGGGGAGATGGATGAGAAGATTAAAAAGCTGATGGAACAGGATTTCAAAGAGTTAGATTTGCAGCAGATGGGTTTCAGAGATCCCTAGGACTAGGATTGTGGATCTTGAAAGATGAGGCTTGGTGGATTGATTTGGTTTGGTGGATCCCTAAGACTAGGATTGTGGTTCCCTAAAGCTAAAGGTGAGGAGGGATTCAAAGAGATACTGATGCATAAGCTAGGGTAGGAGAGACAGATGCTGGATATGGATGGGGGATAATGGAGATGAAGGAAAACTATTGAAGCTTTTTGAGTGGGGGGATACTTCAAAGAGAAGTACCACCATGTAGTTGAACACTAGATTTTCTATAGGACTGTTGGTTAACTGCCAAGGTTACCAAGAACATCAAGGCCTTTTCACCAACTGTCCAGAGGACTGACGGACTGACTCAAAAAAAACACGCAAGGATTGCCCTAGCATCACACATGAATCTTGAAAGAATCAAAGTGGAACTGACACTGGGTAACCCACAAGCAAAAAAGAAAAACAAACAAATACTTGATCAAAGACCTTACGCCCAGATTGCCCCATTCGCAGTATACCATGATATGGAAGATCATGGAAACTTTCAGGAGGGAACAAAAAGATTGTTTGGAAAAGATACTTCAAGACCCAAAAGGGAAGATTCCAAATCAAAATAAAGTGAAAATCCAAAAGAGAAACATTTTCCAATGAGATGGGTAGGACAAGGTACTAACAGACCAAGATCAGACATGAGGAAAGCTATATCCTACAAGGATCTATCGGAGAGCACCTAAGATGGTGGATCTGGATGAGTGATGCGTATGGTAAGCTGAACTAAGAAGGATAACACTTTGGTGATAGGAGATCTAGTTAAAGGATGCATTGGGATAGCTAACCAAGGGTTGTGCGATGTGTGCAAGATGCTGAGCAAGGACGATCTAACACGAAAATTGGATAGATACAATGGTACTAAGCTAAAGAGGATGTACAAGTTGACAAACCAAGATATGTTACAAATGTACAATGTTGTTCATGTTTGGGTTTTGTGAGATGGAAATGTTTGTGAAGGGTGGGATGTTTGAAATAGTTGATAGGTAGATAAGTAGATGGTTTGCGAAAAGCTTAAGGAAAATGGGATTCTTTGTGTGCATGTGATAGGATACAAGCTAGGATACAAGATTATTTACAAGCTGGAATATGGTACAAGCTTTGGACAAGATTCGGCTATACAAGGTATGATACAAGGGATGGTAAAAGATTTACAAGCTGAGGTATAAGATTTACAAGCTGAGGTACAAGATTTACAAGCTGAGGTACAAGATTTACAAGCTGTCTAGGAGGTATTTACAAGGTCCAATACATTTTGGATATTTGGTTGGAACACCAAGGGAACAAGAAGGTGTTTTATGGGATGGTGTGTGAATGGATGAGGGATAGGATAGTGGTAGATAATGGATTAATCTTAGTACACAACGCACCTGAATTACCAGGTTTTCACCAAGTTACCTATCCAAGGCACTTGAATTTCCAAGTTTTCACCATTGGACGCTTATTTCTCTTTACTATTTTATTTTTTTATATTTTTTAAAAGCTGGGTATACCAAGGAGCTTCAAGCATAGAACTTCTTGAGATGAATGATGTTAGTAGGATCATTCAAGAGTTCTCCTTCTGGTGTAGATAGCTGATAGGCTCCAGAGCCAAAGGAGGCAGTGATAACATAAGGACCAAGCCATGTAGGTTTAAATTTGCCTTTCTTTTCTCGATCTACTAGGACTTTCATGTTTTCTTTGAGCACCATGTCACCCGGTTGAAAGTTTCATGGGAGCACCTTCTTGTTGAAATTCCTTTTGAGACGAGTTTGGTAGACTGTGAGATGATCATAGGCTTGTTGTCGCTTCTCGTCTAAGAGATCTAGCTAGGTGAGCCGAGCTACTCTGTATTCTTCATCTGATATTTTCCCTTGCAAAGATATGCGCAAGGAGGGAAATTTAACCTCTATAGGTAGTACTGCTTCAACACCATAAACTAGGGAGTATGGAGTTGTACCTGTGGATGTACGAAAGGAGGTTCGATAGGCCCATAGGGCTAGATTTATTTGTAGGTGCCAATCACAACCGAAATCATTGACAACTTTCTTTAGGATTTTGAGGAGGGTTTTATTAGTTTCCTCTACCTACTGATTACCTTATGGGAAATATGGGCTAGAAAAGCAATGATGGATGCAGAGGGAAGTGCATAATTCTTCCATGTTGAGATTTTTAAAGTTACCTCTATGGTCGATGAAGATGGTGGATGGGATGCCGAAGCGGCAAACAATGTGGTATGAACTTGGAGACCTGAACTCCTGTAGCTGAGATGAGGGGGACTGCTTCCACCCACTTAGTGAAATAGTCTGTAGCTGTTATTATCCATTTATGTCCATCAGATGAGAGGGGTGTGATAGTTCCAACTACATCAAGGCCCCAACAAGCGAAAGGCCAAGGTGGTGCAATAGGTTGTAGATCCTGTGCTGGAGCGTGCACAAGATTTGCATGCTGTTGACATGGGAGACACTTTTTGACAAAGTCACAGAAGTCTTCTTCAATGGTAGGCCAATAATAGCCTACTCTATGGATTTGTTGCGCTAGGACAATACCACTCGTGTGGGCACTGCAAAGTCTGAAGTGTACTTCTTTTAACACCATCATGGCCTCGTTTTGGTCTAAACATCAAGAAAGAGTATCATGATAACCCCGATGATATAGGGTATTGGCTATGATAACATAGCGGGATGATTTTTGGATGAGGTTTTGGCGTTGGATACGTGTGAGGTGAGGGGATATGATACCATTGTTAAGGTAAGCATGAATCTCATGGTACCAAGGGGATTGGGGACCAACCAAGATAAAAACACGGTTTGAATCCTCATTCGCATAGGCAGGTGTGAGGAGTTGCTCCACTAAAAACTCATATTGTATAGCTGCTTGGGGAATTTCCAAGAGTGAGCCTATAGTGGCCATAGCATCTATTGCTTTGTTCTATATTCGAGGCACTTGTGTAAATTAAAGCCTTGTAAAATGTTGGGTTAGCTGATCAACTAGCTCTTTGTAGGGTAATAGCTTTTTATCTTTGGTTTGATATTCATTTAGGGCTTTCTTGATGATGAGTTGAGAATTGCCAAAGATTTGTAACTCAGCAATGTTCCATTCTGCAGCTATCTTTAATCCTACTATGAGGGCCTCATATTCAGCTATATTGTTGGTTCTAGGGAATTGTAGCTTGAAGGCTTTTGGAATGTAATCTCCTTGAGGTGTGACCAACAATATTCTTGCCCCTGATCCATGAGATGTGTATGAGCCATCAAAATAAAGTTTCCATGGGGGTTGTTCTTCAATTAGACAGATATGCTCATCTGGAAATTCTGTGATCAACGGCTAAGCATCTATTAGAGGTGCATCAGCAAGGTGATCTGTTATAGCTTGCCACTCTTATTGCCTTTCTGTCCACATACTGGATGTCAAATTCACTAAGGAGCATAACCCATTTGGCCAAACGGCCTGTAAGTGTTGTTCTGGAGAGCATATACTTAAGAGGGTCGATCTTGGAGACTAGTTGGATGGTATGAATTAGCATGTAGTGGTGAAGCTTTTGAGTTGAGAAAAAAACTTCCAAACAAGCTTTTTCCATAGGAGTATAATTGAGTTCATAACCAACTAGGGTTCTACTGATGTAGTAGGTGGCTCTTTCTCTGCTGTAGTCATCGAGTTGTGTTAGAAGTGCCCCTAGAGCAGTAGGTGTTGCTGATATGTACAAAATCAGGGGACGACCAGGAACTGGTGGAACCAAGATAGGGGGATTGATGAGATACTACTTGAGATGGTCAAAGTTGTGCTGACATAAAGGATCCCACTTGAAGTTCTCATCCTTCTTCAGTAAATGTGAAAATGGTGTACACTTATCTGCAAGCTGGGAGATGAAGCATCGAACAGATTGAAGCTTTCCCTGAAGAGAATGAAGCTGTTGCAGTGTCTAGGAAGGAGGCATGTCTAAGATAGCTTTGACCTTCTTGGGTTCAATCTCTACACCTCTTTTAGAAACTATAAAGCCTAGAAGCTTGCTAGTTGTGACCCCAAAGACACATTTCTTGGGATTCAGAATGAAATGATATTTGGCTAACCTATCAAAGACTTTCTCTAGGTCAGCAAGATGATCCATGAAGGTATGAGACTTGACCAAGATATCATCCACATAATCCTCCAAAATGCTATGGATGAGATCATGAAAAATGGTTGTCATAGCTCTTTGATAGGTAGCCCCAGCATTCTTTAGGCCAAAAGGCATCATGTTGTAGCAAAAGGTTCCCCAAGGGGTAGTGAATGTTGTCTTATGTTGATCCTCTTCTGCAATCTTGATTTGATTATACCCAAAAAATCCATCCATGAGGGACAAAATTTCATGTCCAGCTGTAAGGTCTACAATCATATCTATGTTGGGAAAGGAAAAATCATCTTTTGGACAAGCTTTGTTAAGATCTCTGAAATCAGTGTAGATTCTGATGTCACTAGAAGGCTTAGTGAGGGGACCATGTTGGAGATCCACTCTGAATAATCAATAGGTCGGATAACCTTAGCAGCTAACATTCTTTCTAACTCAGCTTTGACCAGTAATGCCACCTTGGGGTGCATTTTTCTAAGCTTTTGTCTGAAAGGCTTGATCTGTGGATCGACTGCAAGATGATGAACTACAAGCTTTGGGTCAAGCCCTGGCATGTCCTGATATGACCATGTAAATCAGCCAATGTTCTCTCTTAAGACCTCAAAGAGGAGATCAGCTTGGTCTTGTGATAGGGATGTAGCAATGTGAACAAGTTGCAGGATCTCTAAAGAACCGATGTTGACTTCTCTAGTGTCCTCAATTAGAATAGAAGACACCTCTGGTCGATTATCTTGAGGAGGCAATGCTAAATCCTCATGTTCTGCTTGTGACTCTGAATTTTCTTACTGAGGGGTTCTCTTCATTGCCTTAGCTAGTCCTGGTTTCACCTTAGTCCCAATTTTGGGTGTATCGGAACTGGGTTGGGGATTTTCTCCAAAATACCCCTTGAGATCTAGCTTATAGATATAGGCAAAATTTGGCTTTGTTTTCTTGTGAGGTGTTTCAGCTCCCATGAATCTCAAAAGTGCTTCCTCTGATGTGAACTCATCAATGTGTATGATGCTTGGTTGGTCCCAATCTATGAGTTTTGGATGGGCAAGTGGTAGGTCAATGAGGTGGATGGATAGTTCTTGGAGAATAGAGTCTTTGAGGGAGATTTGGTCTGGGATATCATCGTAGGCTCTCTTTTCAACTTCCTCAAGAATGTCTTTGATTTTGACAAGGTTGTGGTGAATGTTCAAAAAAGCGTGACCATCCGTATTGGTGCCCCCAGTTGTGGTATGCCAAAGCCAAGACCTGACTTTGATTCCCACTTGTGTGCATCGATGGAGCACTACATGCCTCTTTCTTCTGGTCCTAGACCACCACCTTGATAGTTTCATTTGTTAGTGATGAGCTTATGTTCTTGGGGATACTTCTGGCTGAAGTGATCAAGGCGTGCTTGATTTCTTTGAGGTGCATCCTTATGTAACCAATTGTTGATATCTGGAGTGAGCTCCTCATGAAGAGGGATTTTTGAGGATACAAAGGTTGTTGCGCCAAACTGTTTGTATCGAGGAGGTGGAATCTCCTTAGCTTTGTGATATGTCAATCATCAATGGGCATGTGGATCAAGTGTGAGTGCCCCGACAGCAAATGCATCCGACAAACTATACTCTCCATAGCCTTTGTTATTGATCTTCATAGTAGATAGGGTAGAGGCGAGAATGGTTTCTGGGTCATTACAAGTGTGGGATGAGCTGGAAATGGCTGTGCTGATATCAATTCTAGGGCAATGGTTTGTATATGAGGCTTCAACCACTTTGCAGTAAGCAAAGGGTTTTGGATTGGCATGGATGGTTACCTCAGTGCCCTGATGCAAAAATTTGATGCACTAATGGTAAGTGGATGGAACGGCTTTCATGGCATGAATCCATGGGCGACCAAGGAGGATGTTAAATGGTAGGTTTAGATCAATAATATGGCAGAGTGTCTCTTGGATGACTAACCCAACCTTGATTGGCAGCAAAATAGTTCCTTCTATGGTTCTTTCCAAGTTTTCAGAAGCTTTGATGGTGATAACCTCACTGATGATATCTACCTCAGTATACCCAGCTTGTTTTATGAATTTTAGGGTGCAAATATTCAAGGCTGATCCATTATCTATCGTTACTCTTTTCATGGAAAAATTGGATACCATGATGGCTATGCGAAGTGAAAGGGTGTGATCTAGCTCGACCATGGGTATGTCGGTGGGTTTGAAAGATAGGGCACATGAGGAGGATAGGTGTCCAACAAGATTATGAAAATCAGTAGCATTGATATCTGAAGGGACACAAGATTCTATGAGAGTACTATTAAGGATGTTTTTGTACACAGGACTAGTGCGGAGAAGGTCTAAAATGGAGATTTGGGCTAGCATGTTCCCAAGGTGTTCCAAGATATTATACTAGATTTTTGATGGAGCTGATGGTGCTGGTGAAACTGGTGGGCGTGCGATGTTAAATCATGCTCTTCGAGTGGTGACTACACACTCATTGTTTGGTCCTTGGATATTGATAACATTGACAGAAGGCTCTTTCTCGGATATACAACCTATGAGGCTACCATAGTCTATATAGGATGAAGTGTGGTCATTTTTCTTCCCATGCTATTGGTTTGGCTGGCGGTTGTTGGTGTTGTTGTTGTTGGCTTGGATAGGTGCTTTTCCAGGATTTTGGTTGTTGTGAGGAGGAAAAGAATTTTGATATATCTGTAAGCCTGCATTGGGAGAGGTTTGGGCACCAACAGTGATTTCCTTCCGATCAATGAGGTCCTACACATAGTCTTTTAGTTTCATGCATTTGAGGGTGGTGTGACCTTTTACCCTATGAAAATTGCAGTACTCATTATCTTTGTACCATGCAGCTTTAGATTGGCTTGGGTTGATTTGCTGGGTAGGAGGAAATTTGATGAGGTTTTCCTTGACTAATTTCTCAAAAATGACATCCAATGGCTCACCAAGGGGTGTATAGTTTCTAGGTGTAGGTTGGAATCTGGGCTTCTATCCTACAACTACATTGATGGCATTAGCTTGATTGCTAGACCCGTGAAAGTTGGGTCTTGGATTGTGGTTTTGATAGCTTTGGTTATTTTTCTGTTGGTAGTTGATAGCTTGTTGATTGTTTGATTGATATGGTGGGTTAGACTAATTTTGGGAAGGACCAACAATATTCACATGTCTGGTGTCAGTGACGCCATCTGTTGCAACGTGCTTGTTTTTGTTCTAATACCTAGACTTGTCATTGGAATGTGATTGATTTTGGTTGGCTTCCTTGTAAATCTTGACCACACCATCTTTAATGAGTCCTTGCTCAAGGATCATTCCTTTCTCTTTGATGTCTTTGTAGGTCTGCAAACAATTCATGGTCATGTGGTGAGCCAAGCTAGGATGGGCATTATCAATAAAAATTTTCAACAAATGGCGCTCTAGCAAGGTGCAAGATATGTGAGTGGTAAGGGTTTTCCATCTTTGCAGATATTCAGGAAGGCTTTCTCCACCTTTTTTCTTAGTGTGGACAAGATCAACTACTGATAGCTCTATTTCAAAAAGATGGGCATATTGGGCTACAAATGCCTCAGACAATTCAGAAAAAATTTTAATTGTGCCATAGGGGACTCTATAAAACCATTCAAGAGCTGGTTTGGCCAAGCTTTTGGGAAAGAGACACAAGAGGAAGACTTCATCGTATGCCACTTCTTGGCAGTGCATGTAAAATTCTTTGATATGTGTGACAGGGTCTCCTTTTCCTTTGAATTTGTCAAACTTGGGTGTCTCAAAATGCTTGGGAAATGGTGTCATGGTAATGGCTCTGTCAAATGGGTAAGGACACACATTCTTAAACTTGAAGGCTTTTGGATCATTTCCCTCTTGGATGTTCTTCAAAGCTATCTTCATGGCTTCCCATTCTACATTAATGGGTGATGGCTGGGGTGCCCCCAATGTAGGAGTGCCTTGAGGTAGATATGTGCTAGATGGGGCAATGGAATATGGATGGCTTTGAGGTATGGGCTGGTAGGGATTATACATGGCTTGGGCAACTAAATGGTGGATGATGGGTTACTGAGGTGGAGGTGGCACATATTGCTGCATATGTTGCGAAGCTTGCTGCTGATATTGGATTTGAGGTTGGGATTGAGGAACATAAGCTAGCTATGGGATAAATGGATTGCTTTGTGGAGGTAAGGTATAAGATGGGTGTGAAGCTTGGGGAAAGGATCAGGGAGTTTGTGGAACTTGACTTTGGATTTGAGGAGTTTGACCAATATATGTGGGTTGTGCCCACATTTGCGAAGGTGTCTGCATGGCAAAAGAGGCCAAGTAATTGGTGGTTTGTGGTGGTGGATTTCCTCCTAGAAGTGGCATAGAAAAATAGTTGGTAATAGGAGGTAATGGATTGGATGGTGGTGGAGGTGGTGGGAATTGAAAGCTTGGGAATGGAACTAATGGGATTGATAGCTTGGTGGCTGGATTTGAAAGCTTGGTAAAGTGGTGGCAGGAGCTTGGGTCACCTGAGAGCTTGGTAGAACATTGGTAGTAGCTTGTGGGGTGTGATAGCTTTGTGGAGTAAAGGTAGTAGCTTTTTGATTTGTGGCTGATGGCACTAAGCTCCAAGGATCTAGTGGAAATGATGGAATTGTGTTTTGAGCAGAGGTAAATAGGCTGGGGGTGATAAAAGGTTGATTACTTGGCCCCATGGGTGGCATCATAGTTGTATATTATTGTGGTTGGCCAAAGATGCTAGCACTGATTTGGGAGATGGGTGGATTTGGAAGGCTGGGTTGGGGGGCAATAGTAGCAATAGTGAAGGGAGTGAATGATGAGGTGTTTTGGGTGAAGGGGGTTTGGGATGATGTGGTATGGACCAATGGTGGAGTGGTGGTGGTTGGATTGGCTTGTGGAAGGGAGATTTCAACTTGAGTGGAGGCTAGTATGTTTGGGTCTGTTGGATCATATGGGGTGGGTTGAGGCTCTTCTTTTGGCACATATTGAGGATAATTCGAATCATAAGAGCCTATGGGTGGTGGGAGTTTCTCAAACAAGGGGTGAGA
This sequence comes from Cupressus sempervirens, assembly GCA_028749045.1. Classification (NCBI taxonomy): domain Eukaryota; kingdom Viridiplantae; phylum Streptophyta; class Pinopsida; order Cupressales; family Cupressaceae; genus Cupressus; species Cupressus sempervirens. Next base: position 295,795,992 of record CM053783.1, on the reverse strand, counting down.
TGGATCTGATAAGGGGGGAGGTCTTCCAAAGTTGAAGGCTCCAATGTTGTCCCTTCGAAAGTTAGCCATGATTATTTCCTTATTTTTGTCTATAATGGCGTTCACCAATACTGCATTTCCTGGTTGGTTCATGAAAGCTTCAATGTTAGTAGGTGATGGTATAGCATTCTCTAGGCTGAAGGATGGTTGAGTGCTCAAGGGGAGCGATGCTGTTGGATCCAAATGATAGGGCTCCATTGTTTCCTTCTTCTTCTTGCCTAAGTGAGTGATGGGTGGCATGAAAATGCAGAATCTTTCCTAGGGATGAGATGCAACAATGCTGATGGATGCAAAGGGGGAAGGCTTTTCTATGCAAATGATTTCCTAGGTTGAGGCAAAGCTGTATGAAAAAACCTAAGGAGGATTGGGTTGAGGATTCTAACTTCAAAGATATGTTGCCAAATTATGAAAGGTTTGCTTTCCTATGTGCAAGCTTGGTGGTGATTGTGTCAACTTAAGGATAGACTGATGATCCTTTAGGAAGAACACGAGATTGACCACTTGTGTATCTCAACCTTTAGCTCAAGGTGATGAGGGATGACAAGTGACAAAGCTAGATTACCCTAGAAAAAGCTCTGTTAAAGGGATAACCTTGGTAAGATTGATGGATTTGGAAGTTTTTAAGAATGGAAAACTTTTGGCAGGGTGACAACAATTTTGAAGGCTTGGATGTGAGGTTTTGATTGTTGGCTAGATGGTTTGGTTCTAAATGAGATGAATGAGCTAAAATTATTTAAGGGGATGACTAAGGATGGCTAGCTTACCTACAAAGGTGACTCTAATGCAAAAGTGAAGCTTATGCAAGAAGATGTGGAGAAACAAGGGGGTCTAATCATAGAAATCATGCCTAGTTGGTAAGGCATAAGCATTGTTAACTCCTGGATGTTGGTTAAATTGGATGGTGCGATCTAACTAGGCATTTTGAAGGGCTTCGTCAGCAGCTTTGTCCTCTGCTTTATGGAGTTTGGCAATTCAAGGGCTTGGTGTTAGTTCCTTTCTCTTGGCTGAAATTTCTTGGTATGCCTGAGATGGCTTGAGTTTGACTTTGTGAAACTTCTGTTTGGGTTTGGGTTGCTTTGACATCAATTCTTGAATCTTCTTAGCTTTGAGAGATCTTGGTTGTTTTTCTTCAACTTGTTCAACTTTTGGAATAGGCAGTGACTACGCTAAGTGTGCCCTAAGCTAGGATTGACCAAGGAGTGTGTATGTTCTACAAATGTTTTGATCAGTCACTTCAAACACATTAACATCTTAGATGGTTGTCTACAAGGCTGAAAGTTGGTTTAGCTAGGGAGTCCTCAATATACCCAAGGTACATGAGGCCCAAATTCATAGATGAAACCAAAAAGATGTCACATAGCTGAAAGGAGCGGTAACCCACTTCTCCTCTTTCACTTCTCAAGGGTATAAAGTTCCTTGAGGCTTAGCCCGAGTGACAAAATCTTGATTCTAAGAGAGGTGTCTTTGGATTCACCTCCCAATTTTTATACTCTGTCGGAATGCTAGAGTTGAGGTCATCCCAAGGGGTGATGAAATCCCCAAGTAGGCCTCCTAAAAAGAGAAACAAGGTTTTGGATCCTAATCTTATGCACCCAAGATGGCCTCGAAAGACAACAAGGGGAGAGAAGACTTGGATGACCTTGGGCTAAAAAACACGCTTGTTCCTTTTCCAACTGACTCTTATGTGTGCTGATCTAGACTTTGCAAGCACTCATGTTTAAGAGACAATGTTCAATTCCAACTTTGAAATGCGCCAACAAAGCAAAATCGAGCAAAGAATCAATACAAGAAAAAAGTTAGGGTCAACAAAAAAGTAAACCTGCGCACTTGAAGGCCCTCCACGTCAAGTATCGATTAATTTTCTTTAAGGCATTCAAGAGTTGGTGTGATTTTGTTTTTAAGCCCAAAATAAAGATGTGTGAGATTCAATTTCAAGTGCGCGCTCGAAGGCCCTCCATGTCAATAGTTGTTCAATTTTAGTGCCCAAACTTGAAGTGTGATCAATTTAATCTAGAGTTTTGGTCATTTAAGAATTTTGATAAAGCTAAAGCAAACATTCAAAGACCAAGTGAGTGAGTTAGATTGTGGAATATTTAACACCTTTTTCAAGTAGACCCATCCCCATAGATGGCACTGAGATTGCAACCAATGGTTGAATTGATGGGTGATTAGAAAAGAGGTGAGTCCAAGGAACTACTCAAATTGATTTTTGCAAATTTGTATTTAACTTAACGAAGTTTTTTAAATGTCCAAAAATCAAACTTTTCCTAAATTGCATGTGGAAAAGAGATTTGTTTTGTTCAATTTTAAAAGCTCCAAATGAAGTGTTTGATATTGCAATGGTTAATTGATCCTTGGCATTCAAGATTGGATTTTTTGTTTTAATCATGCATTCAAGGAAAATTTGATTTTAATCCATGGCATTCAAGAGTGTGTTTAGCAACATGCATTCAAAGACAAGTGATTAAACATTCAAGTTTTTTCCTTTGAGCATTCAAGATTGAAATTTTGTGTGTTGTTTTAAGAACTTTGAAGTGCTTTGTTTTAACCTTAGATCTTTCAAGATTGTTTTGGACTCAAAAGTGAAAATGACTCTTTGGACTTTGGTTTTCATTCAAGATTTTGTGTTCTAGTTTGCATATTTTAAGCCCAAAAATGATATTCCTAGATTGTTTTGATGCATGAAAAACCTAAGAAACATTCAAGATTTTGCAACAAGAAATTTGTTTGGAACAAATAACAAAGCTTTTAGGACAATTTTTGGCAACCATTTAGGACTCTTAGTTTTCATGAGATTTTTAAAAGAACTTTAAAATATTTGCAAATGAGGTTCATTTTATCCTTGATTGATGCTTTGAGTTTGATTTAGATTTTAGTGTGCACTTAGTGTTGATTTTGAACCTTTTGAAATGGAAACTTGAAGTTCTTTTTAAATTCCCAAAAATGAAGTGTTCCTAACTTTGCATGAATGCATCTAAAACCTTGATGTTGCAAGGATGCAAATGATTGGATTGGTTTAATTTCACTTGTTAAAAGATTTTTTCTTTTTTGCAAATTTTTAATTTTTTAATGAATTTAAGTATGATTTGGGGGTTCATTTTAAGCACTAAAAAGAAGTGTGTATGATTTTTCTTCCTTAAAAAAAAATGGCCAAGATCTCCCACAAGAAGAAGAAGAAGAAGTAGATGGAATAAGAAGAATATAGACAAGAAGAGGAAGAAGCATTCCAAGTGCTTTGTCCACCTATAAGCTTGAAAATTTTGCAAACACTATGAGATAGACTATGAGTTCCTTTGTCTTCTTCATGCTCATGTGGACCTACAAAACCAATTTATACAATCCTACCAATCACAAAAATAAGCAAAATTAGCCAAAATTAGCAAATGACATACAAAACTTGACTAAAAAAGCTAATGAAGATGACCCATGCAGGGTCCCACCAGGCGTGCCAAAATGTATATGAGCAATGTTAGTATGCTAATAGAAATCAAATTTAAATAAAGCTTCTACAAACTAAACAAAAATCATAAACTTCAAGATAGACTAAGATGAGCTCTCAATTGAGAATATGAGCCATTAATGGACTCTCTCAATAAGAAGCTCTCTTGTTGAGTGGCTTTGTCTAAATAGATAGGATGTATGCTCAAGCTTATGCTTCAAAAATGGCTTCAAATGGAGTTGGAATTTGGGTGTGAGTGTATGGTTTTGATGTAAAATGGCTTCTTAAAATGGCATTATGACTTTACTTCATGGATTGTGTTGTTTTGCAAAGGGGAAGGATCAAGAGGCTTGAGGGATTGAGGGCTAAGATGAAAAGATGGGAAAAAGCTCATGGAGGGCTCAGATTGCATGAGAGGAGAGCACATGGATTGTGCTTCCTTACAGCCAATCAGGGAGTGACACATGTCACAGGGTGAGAGGATGGAGGAAAGGGGAAGGATGAGTCAACGAAGGTCGCTCAAGGGATAAAATCTTCATAAAGACCCTCATAATGGCTTTTAAGAGCAATAAAAGGGCTTGGAAGAGTCATTTATGGCCTAGTGGACTTCATAAAGTTTTATGGTTGGGATATTTTGAAAGAGATGAGAGGAATTTTGACTTGGGCTTGATTAGGAAGGTTTTAAGCTTTCTTAGGATTGTGCAAATGATTAGAGGATGAATTAGGATGGTTTAGGATTAGCTTAGGGATAGGCAAGTGGATGGCATTTAATGAGGGTGGGTGAAGGAGGAGATATTTGTTAACTTTGGCTTGGGTTAGTAAGTTTTAACCCATGTTTAGGGAATGTGACAAGGTTAGGAGGGGATTAGGATTAGGTTTAAAGACATCTTCTAGAAGAGTCTAGACTTTGGATGAGGATAAAGACTTTCTAGAATAGTCTAGAACTTCCTAGGATGAGGATGAAGACTTTCTAGAAGAGTCTAGAACTTCTTAGGATGAGGATAAATTAGATTTTTAGGAAATAAATAAAGTTTTATTTATTTCAAGGGTTTGGGTTGAGGAGATATTTATTAAAACTTTTTTAATAAACATGAGGATTAATATTTAATCTTAATTAAATATTTTGAGTTGGGATTAGGGGTAGGAAATGATGGGATTAGCCTTTAATCAAAATTAAAGAAGGATTAGAAGATTTTGGAAGAGGTTAGTGGTCTTAAGGAAATTGGCCAAGTTTTGGGCAAAAAATAATCTTTTTATTTATTTTGGGTTTTTTGGTCAATTTATTAATTAAATAATTAATAAATAAGAAAATAATGTTTAAATAAGATTTAAACATTTTTGGGAGGGATTCCTTAATTAAATATTTTTAATTAAGATAAAGGGATTTAATAGCATAAAAATAAATAAATTAATTAAATAATTAATTAATTAATAAATGATGATGTCATCAAAAATATTTTAGAAAATAAAAATACTTTATTTTCTAAAGGTTTTTAGGTGTCTACAATGCACATTCCTTGTTTGGTACAAAACCTATTATCTATAAGTATGTTGAATGATGTAGGGGTGCAAGTAGTTTTTTCTAAAGATGGATGTAGAATGATGAGAGGAGCTATGGTGCTTGCTAAGGGTACTAGGAGAGGTACTATATTTTAGCTTGATGCATGCATTTCTTAGTGTAGTAGTTCTTTTGTTTCAAAGAAGAGAGTAGCTATCACTTCATCCCTACCATTTGAATGAGCAATAAAAAAAGACTATGGTTATTGATTCCAATGGTAGTGTAGCATGTGTACCTAAGGGTGCAAACAAATTGGAAGGAAAGCTTCCTACAAAAAAGACAATGCTGTGGTGTATAAGATTTTTCCACATTTGTGAGAAGGGTCTCAAAACCCTAAGAAAAAGAACATCATTGAGGGGTTAAATGATTGTAATCTCGAGTTTGACTTCTGCAAATATTGTGTCTATGGTAAACAAAATCATGTTCAATTTTACTCTAGTTCTCAGAAATCTTCTAATGTTTTGGATCTTATTCATTTTGATGTATTTGGTCTTGTAAAAGTTCCTCCAATCTCCAAGTTTGTATTTTTTGTATCTTTCATAGATGATTATAGTAGAAGGATATGAATTTATTTCCTAAAAAGTAAGACACAAGTCTTTAGTCTATTCAAGGAATTTAAAGCTCTTGTAGAGAATTGGACTAGTAAGAAGATTAAGTGTGTGAGAACTAACAATGGTGGTGAGTTTTTCTCAGTAGAGTTTGAAAAGATCTATAAGAATGAGGTATCAAGAGGCATAACAAAGGTTTTGGGCTAAAGCTATTTCCACTATTTGCTACTTGGTTAACAAATCTCCTACATCAGCCCTTGTTGGTAAGACACCCATGGAGGTGTGCTATGGTAAGAAGCCTTCAATTAGACATCTTCATGTTTTTGGTTGTGAAGCTTATACACATGTTCCAAAGGAGAAAAGATCTAATTTGGAAAACAAAATTGTCAAATGTATTTTCATCAAATTTAGTGTTGGTGTGAAGGGATACAAGCTTTGGGACCCTGTGACAAGTAAGGTGTTGTATAGAAGAAATACATTATTTTTAGAGAGCTAACATCTTCTCCTATTGTGCTACAACAGATGAAAAAGAGAAGAAAGAAGATATTGTTCAATTGTCTCCTATCCTTGAGAAGACTGAACAAAAAGGACATGTTGGGTCTAATGATGAGGAGAGCTCTAGTAGCTCTAATAGTTCAGAAGAAGAGGAAGAACAACCTCAACCTTATTCCTTGAGGAGATCCACGAGAGTAAGAAAGTAGCTAGAAAGGTTTGGTTATTCTATGTTAGATTCTAGTTGTGCCTTCGCTTTGATTACTAACACTAATGAGCTTAGATCTATGAAAGAGGCTTTTGATATGGAAGATACAGGTTCTTGGATTGACTCCATGGATGATGAGATGGCTTCATTGGATTAAAAAAAACTTGGGACCTTGTACCTTTTCCTAAAAGACATAAACCTATTGGTAGCAATGGGTGTTCAAGAAGAAATTATGTGTAGATGGTAGTTTTGAAAGGTACAAAGCTAGATTGGTTGCAAAGGGGTACTCACAAGTAGAGGGAATAGATTATGGTGAAATATTCTCTCCTATTGCAAAGTTGACATCAATTAGATTTCTTTTATCTCTTGCTACATTATATAATTTAGAGATAGATTAGATAGATATGAAGACAACTTTCCTTCATGTTGATTTAAAGGAAGAGATTTATATGTCATAGCCTAAGCATTACATTGTTAAAGGTAAAGAATCTTTGGTTTGCAAATTAAAAAAGTCTCTGTATGGTTTAAAACAATCTCCTAGGATGTGATACCTTAAGTTTGATGCCTTTTTGTTGTTATTTGGATTTGTAAGATGAAAATCAAATCATTGTGTTTATTTTAGAGTTAGAAATGATTGCCGTCTTATTGTTGCATTATATGTTGATGATATGTTGTTGTTTGGGAAGGGTAAGGGTATGATCTCTAATTTTAAATCTTAGTTGTTAGCATAGTTTGAGATGAAAGATCCTAGGGCAGCAAGGTACATCTTGGGTATGGAAATTAGTAGAGATAGGTCTAATGAAAAACTTTAGTTGAGTCAAAGTAAGTATGTGAAGTCTATGTTGGATAGGTTCAACATGGCAGATTGTAGACCATTATGTGTTCCTATTTCTATGGTAACAAAGTTATATGTAGATGATTGTCTAAAATCTCCTAGTGAGGTGGAGGACATGAGTAGAGTACCTTATGCTAGTGTAATTGGTAGTCTTATGTATGCTATGGTCTGTACTAGACTAGACATTGCACAAGTAGTGGGAGTTCTGAGCTAGTTTATGGCTAATCCTGGATGGATACATTGGGATGCAATAAAGAAAGTATTCAAATATTTGAGAGGTACATCAGATTACTCCATTTTATCATGGTAACTCTTCTAGAGCTCTGCATTTCATTTGTATTCATGGGTTTGTGGATTTTGATTGGGTAGGTGATATTGATAGTAGGAGATCCACCAGTGCTTATGTGTTCACTATGTTTGGTGGTGCCATCATTTGGATGAGTAGGTGACAACTTATAGTTGCTTTATCCACTACAAAAGTTGAGTACATGGTTTCTACTCATACTTGTAAGGAAGCCATTTTTCTTAGGAGATTTGGTTCTGATATTGGTGTTGATGTAGGACAAATTACTATTTGGTGTGATAGTTAGAGTGCTATTTTCATTGCAAAGAATCCAACTTTTCATTCTAGAATAAAGCACATTGATGTGTAGTTTCACATTCTGAGAGATACGGTTGAAGATGGAAAGGTAAATTTGGAGAAGGTAGATACTATAAAGAATGTTGCAAATGAATTGATGAAATGAATGGGCACAGAGAAGTTCAAATGATGTTTAGAGTCTATGGGCCTTTTGGCCTATAACGATTAGTTCCTATTATGTTTCTATTGTTCTTACAAGGTGTTCGACAAGTGGTAGAATGTTAGGAATAAAGTGTCTCAACCTTGTACAATTCATATTCATATATATTTTTTAAATAATGTAATTAAGTGTGAGTGTACATGTCTAGTTGGCATGTTGATGTGTCACTCCACTTGCATGTGTTGGCATCTTGAATTGTGTTTAAGGAGATCATGACTAAAATAGTTATGATGAATTCCTATGATGCATAAGAGCTATCTTTTGAAGATATGATTATGGGTGAAGAAATAAATTCATGTGGCAATTGATCATTGAGTACTATACACTCAAGTCTCCATCTAGCATGCAGGGTTCGGGGCATCAACCCAAAACTTTTTTTGGGTTCCTATTTTTTCAGAGAATAGTAAAATTGTAATACAATTCTTCTTTGGAAGTTGCTCTCAAAATAGAAAGTGCATGATATAAGAAACTTTAGGGTTGCATATAGGAGATAGTGAAAGTGTATTGTTGGTAGTGTTTTGTCGCAACTAGATTTGTCTTCCATGTCCTCAAAGAACTTGCATTGCAAGTATGTTGTAACCTTTGTGTTGAAGATAATATATCGTGTAGGTTTTTGATGGGTGGGGTTGTTTTACCGAAAGGTTTTTCTCCACTAGCATATCTTTGTATTTGTGTTTTCTTTCTCTATCTATTTTTCTATACTTATGGTTGACTGCAATATTGTTGTTTAAATAATATCAAATCTAAAATTGTAAGGATTTAAATAGAATTTTCACAATACTTTCCTTAAAGGATTAGTGTAGGAAGCTATTTTTGCACCCAAGTTTCTTTACAGATAGTACTAAGGAAGTGCACACGTGAGCACCTCAATTATATACTCATGTGCACACTTTTTTTCTCATTAAAAAAAAATAATCTAAGTCTCAATCTCCTAGTAGCCATGCACTACCCATGTGCACAGCTATGCGCATGTGTGCACCTTACCCAGGTGTGCACATGTGCAATTACACACCAAATTCCATTTAAAGGCTAAACGAGTAGACCTTCTCACCTATAATGTTGTGCTACATGCACTATAATGCATACTAGGGTATTTTGGGGGGATCAACTAGTTTTGATTACATTTTGATTGATTTTGACAAGTGTTGGAGTAAATTAGGGTTTGTTTTAGGTTAAATTTGTTGGAAATTTGATTGAAAAGCTCATTGTTGTTAAAGATCAAAGAGGGAGATTATTGTAAAAGAATGTTTTAAATCATTATTTTTTCATTGATGTCAAACCTGCTATTTGTAGGGATGATATTTGCTTATAAGATCCAAGTTCTATCACTTAGTTGATTGATGAAGAGGATTTGATCAACAAGATGTAACAAGAGAACCTAAGGGAAAGGTTGAGTTAAGATGTTGTAATGAAGTGCAAGGATCAATTAAGACAATGGTCAAGTAATGTATTGATGACATACTCAAAGATTTAGAGGTTGGTCACACTTAGAAACATTGAAGGAAGAAGTTGTAACAAGGTTGACTATAAAGCTTAAACTAAGATCATAAGTGGGTGTTGAGCAAGTTAGTTGAAGCCGAGAAAATTCTTAGTAGGAGCTAAGTAACAAAAATTCCTAGTGTGTGCTAAGTGTTCTTCATATGCTGAGTGAAGATCAGGTGTTGAGCATCAAAAAAAATTTAGCTGGTGTCGAGTGATCTTCAGGTGCCAAGCATTAGGAAAAACATAGTTGATGCCAAGTAACATAGTATGTGCCAAGAACTAGTATTTCAATAGTCTTGAGCTGTAGAATTATTTCAAAAGATGAAGAATTGCCAAATCTAAGCTGACATAGTGATTACATTGAATTTTTGAACAAGTTGAAAGATACAGATGATGAGTTGTTGGCATAGAATCCTATGTAAACCATTTTTGAGCGAATTCTAAAGGATTATTCAAGAAGTTTCTAGAGGAAACAAAATATGGGTTAGATGCAATGAATCCTACCCAATCCATGCAAATTGAAATTGAAAAATGGAAGAATCAAGTGGGAAATGGTACACCAAGACTTTTATTTAAGAATTTATAGACCAAGAAGCAAAGAGTTGTTGATATTGTTGCTACTGAAGAGCAAAATCTACAAAGTGGTTAGAAGGGTGTCAAGGAGGAGACATCTAGGAGAAGGAAGATCATAGAGGCTTTACTTCTACGAGTGGTCATAAAGAGATGATTGCACTAGTACATTGAGTTTGGAGACTCAAGAAGACTAAGCTTGAAAGGAGGGCAAGCTGTTAAGAAATGTAGAGATTGAAGGCCAGGCAAGGGAATGAGTTGAGAAGTGATCTGAGATCTACAAGATAAGTTGTATGTTGTAGTGAATTCAAGATTTTCTAATACTCTCTAGCAATTGTATTAGATATAAAAATCATATGGGCTTAGGTTGGCCTAACAACCATTTTTAAATCCTTTAATAGGGTGGCATTCCAAGTGAATATTTTAAAGTCCTTTAACCAGGCCCACTTCTAACAAGGTGGTTAAATCCTCTAACAAGGTCACATTTAACAGTGTGTTGTAAGCCTTTAACAAGGTAGGCCTTTCATAAGGCATCACTTCAGAAGAGTGAGAATTGAGTAGCATGTTAATAGTGGTTTTTCCCAAATTGGGTTTCCACGTAAATCATTGTGTCATGTATTGATTTCTTATGTGTTATACTTGCATGTTGATTTATAGTAACTTGCTAATTAGATAAGTTAAAACTTGGTTGAATGAATGGTTGAAGAGTAGGACATCTAGACCTTGAATAACTGATTCGCCCCCCCCCCCCCCCCCCCCCCCCCTCTCAATTTAGATTACGATAAAAATAGGTTTTGAAGGGACCCCAAAACCTTTTCACATCCTCAAAAAAGGAAAAAACAAGCCATCCAATAGGAAAGAGTCCTTATACCTACTAGAAGTAGTACCAAAATTAGGTTTCACAAGGACCTGAAACCACTAATAAAGTCCAAATAAAGAACCCAGGTTTTCCAACAATTCTAACAATTGGTATGAGAGCCATCTGCTAATTTAGTTTCAAGGTACTATAAGCAAAAGGATCAAGATGTCCAAGAGAGAAGTTCCCAAGCTCAACAAAGACAACTTTTCTACATGGCAGAGTTTAATGAAATTGCACCTTGGATCAATAGGTGACTATGCACAAACTTCAATTGGAACAGGACATGTAACTCCAGCAGAACCTCTTACTACAAATGATTTGAACAAAAAGGATCATAACCAAGCAATGTTGGAGATTGCCTCTACACTTAACTATGCTAAATATGATGACATTAAAGATTGTGACATTGTGTTCAAGATGTGGAAAACCTTGTTAGAAATCTATGGAGGAGATCATAATGTCCAAAGAGCAAAGAGAGAAAGCTTAAGAGGAAAGTTTGATGACATGAAGATAGAGGAAGGTGAAAATGTTGCTTAGTATGCTGCAAGAATAAAAGAAGTGGTGAGCGCAATAAGAAGTCTAGGAGGACAATTGGAAGAAGAAACAAAAATTAGTAAATACTTAAGAACTCTACTCCCTATCTATGCTATAAGAGTTTTATCCATCCAAGAGCTGAGATGTGTACAAGGGAACACACTAACCTTTTAAGGAATAGTTGGAAGACTTACTACATTTGAGCTATCCAATTTTGACAACTATAGACCTAAGAACCTTGAATCATCTTTCAAGGCCAAGATGACAATAAAAGAGACCGAGGAGGATGCATCAAGAAAGAAAAGAAGAAAAGGAAAACATGCATGCAGTGATAGCAGCATAGATGAGGAAGATGTGGGACAATTGGAAGCACTACTGGCTAGGAGATTCCATAGACGTAAAGGAAAATTCAAAGGTAAACTCCGTATCATATGTGTCAATTGCAATGAAGTAGGTCATATAGCTGCAAGATGTCCACAGAAGAAGAACTACAAAGAAGGAAACAAGTTCAGGAACAAAAGAGAAGATGATAGCAAGGAGAAAGGAAAAATATGCTAAATTGTTGAAGAAGACTCTGATGAGAATGATGATGAAGTATTCTCTATAGCCATGAAGGATGAATTAGAAAAATATGAAGATGAAGCAATAGCATTGGTTACCTATGTGAATAAGAATGATAAGTGGATCATAGACAGTGGATGCTCACATCACATGACGGGAGACAAAAGTAAGTTCATTACCTTTACTCAGTATGATAAAAATAGTGTTAGATTTGGTAATGATGCCCCATGTCAAATCAAAGGAAAAGGCTCTATTAAACTTATAGAGAAAATTTCATGTGATAATACATACTATGTTGAAGTATTGAACTACAACTTGTTGAGTGTATCACAGTTAGGCAATGTAGGTTGCAAAGTTGAATTTGGAAACAAAACTGCCAAGATCTATGATGTTGATGGAAATTTGATAGGAAAAGGTGAACAAAGTAGGAGTAATATGTTTTATCTTGATATGGAAGATGCAACGTGTCTTGTTTTTAGACTTGATGATGTGTGGTTGTGGCATAAAAGGTTGTGTCATGTTAACTTTGATAATCTGATTAGCATCAACAAGAAAAAGAAAGCCAGAGGGTTTCCCAAGTTGAAGAAACCCGAAAACATAATGTGCAAACAATGTCAACTAGGAAAGATGACTAAGTCTAGTTTCAAAATTAAAACATACACTTCCAATGAAGTATTAGAGTTAGTCCATACAAACTTATGTGGCCCAATAGAAGTGCAAAGCTACCTAGGAGATAGATACATAATGCTATTTGTAGATGAGTATTCTAGGATGATGACTATTATGTTCTTAAAGTAAAAATTTGATGCATTTCAAATGTTTAAGTGGTATCTAGCTAGAGTTGAGAAGGAAATAGGAAAGAACCTAAAATGCCTAAGTTTAGAAAGAGGAGGTGAATTCACATCAAGAGAGTTTGAAACATTCTGCAATGACAAAGGTATTAAAAGGAAAACATTAGCACCAAGAACTCCACCATAGAATGCTATTTTTGAAAGGAGGAATAGATCAATGATTGACTATGCTAGAACCTTGATGATGGAGAAAAATGTTGTACTAAAGTACTAGAGAGAAGCTGTAAGTACTGCAGTCTACACACCAAATAGAGTTCAAGTCAAGAAAGGTACAAATGCAACACCTTTTTAGTTATGGTATGGTCATTTACCTAATGATAAACATTTAAAAGTATTTGGTTGTAAATGCTATATTCTAAAAGATACTAGAAATCGAAAGTTTGATACAAAAAGTGATGAAGGCATATTCGTTGGATACTCCACTAGAAGTATGGCATATAAGTGTTTGAATAGTAATACTAAAAAAGTTGTGGAGAGTGCAAACATAAATTTTGATGAGCATGTAGAAGTTCAGGTTGATGAGTCAAAGCAAATAGAGGACTATATATCCTTTGTATACTTCTATGAAAGAATGACAATTGAAGACAATGCTACAAATCAATTTGAGAATTAGCAACAAACTTCAATATCTATCGAGTCTCAGCCTATGAATGTCAAGCTACATTCAGAAGTCAAGCTACAAAATGTAGAAAATACACATTCTAATTCTAAAAATAGTATGCAAGAAAGGAATGACAAAATGCCAGATGAAGAAGAATGAAATGACTCTGAAGTTGAAGGATCAAACATGGAAAGAAGGACTGAACCCAGATTATCCAAGTATGTAAGAAGACATCACCTTGTAGATCAAATCATTGGTGAGAAGGATACAAGACCAATGACAAGGAATAGGCTCAAAAATGAATCATGTTTTCTAAGCAACGTTGAACCCAAAATAGTGAAAGATGCACTACAAGATGATGACTGGTATAAAGCCATGAAAGAAGAAATAGATCAAATTAAAAAGAACAAAACATGGTCTCTAGTTCCTAGACTAGCTGATAAGAATGTGATTGACACCAAATGGGTGTTTAGAAATAAACTTGATAAAAATGGTGAGATAATAAGAAACAAAGCCAAACTAGTTTGCAAAAGCTATGCACAAGAAGAAGGACTAGGTTATGGAGAGACATTTTCCCCTGTTGCAAGAATGGAAGGAGTAAGAACATTACTTGCATATGCAACATACAAAGGTTTCAAAGTCTACCAGATGGATGTGAAGTCTATTTTTCTAAATGGTATATTGGAAGAGGAAGTCTACATAGAAAAACCAAAGGGATTTTTTGATGATAAGAACAAGGATATGGTCTGTAAGTTACACAAAGCACTTTATGGATTGAAGCAAGCACCTAGAACATGGTACGAGAGGTTGCACAAATATCTTGTGAAAATAGGATTTGAAAGAATAGATGACAACAACAACTTGTACATCAAAGCTAAAGAAGGTAAATAAATTTTGATATCATAAATCTTTTTTGATGATATAATATTTGAAGGAAAAAATATTTTATGCAAAGATTTTGTTGACCGAATGAAGCATGAATTTGAGATGTTAATGTTTGGAGAAATTAAATTCTTTATTGGATTAAAAGTACATCAATTGAAGTATGGAATATTTGTGACTCAATTCAAATACATCAAGGAAGTGCTCAAAATGTTTGGGCTAGAAGACTCAAAACTAGTTAGCACACCAATGGCAATAGGCCATAAACTATCCAAGAATGATGAGTCTACTAAAGTAAATCAGACATTGCATAGGTCAATGACTGGCAAGCTATAGTATGTTGTACATAGTAGACCAAACATTGCATTAGCTATTGGAACAGTAGCAAGATTTTCTACAAATCTAAGAGAAAATCACTTAATGACAGTGAAGAGAATATTGAGATACTTGAAAGGAACTGATGACTTTGGTTTGTACTACAAGAGAAATGAGAAGTTTGAATTGAAAGCTTACACTGATGCAGATGAGGGAGGTAACATTGATGATAGAAAAAGCACCAGTGGAGGAGCACTTTTCTTAGGAAAGAGGTTGATTAGATGAACTAGAAAAAAGAAAAGTTGCACCTCACAGTCTACTAATGAAGCTGAATATGTGGTAGCTGCTATAAACTGCACAAATATTGTATGGATCAAACATTTGCTGCAAGATATGAAGGAAGAAGTAATTGAACCTGTGACACTTTATTGTGATAAAACAAGTGCCATCAATATATCAAATAATCCAATAATGAATGCTAAAACCAAGCATATTGCAATCAAGTATCACTATGTAAGAGAGCTAGTGGAAGACAAATAAGTGAAGATGGAATATGTTAGCTCAAAGAAAAAAATTGCTGATATCTTCAAAAAAGAACTACCTAAAGATGCTTTTGATTATCTTAGAGGTAAGTTAGGGGTGATACCCCTAGCTAAGGCTACTTGAATCAAAAGCAAGTATGACCTGCATCAAAGAAGTTGAATGTTAAATTTTTTTAGATTGATGCAAATAATGTTTACTTTGGGATCCATGCCTAAAGTAGTAGAGATGCTAAAATTTCAAATTAGTCACAACCAAGGTGATAGAGGGAGACATTGGATAAACCTATGAAAGCTACATCTACATATTAAGATGTTAATACATCTTTGGCATTGTTGTCAAATAGGGAGAAGTAAACAACTAATCAACAACTATTGAAAATAAAGGATCAGAAAAGAGGGAGAGATAGTAGAAAACTGATCAAATAAAGATAGAGGGAGATTTCAGAGGTTGATCAAAATAGCAGAAGATGAATAATATAAAGGGAGAAAGACAAAGAACAAGGATATAGCAGCAAAGAGGGAGAAACTGAAATAAAGCAATCAAAATAGTAGAAGGATATGTGATATTATGATTTATTTTTTGGCATTTGACTTACTATTCTAACCTAGTAAGCTTGTGGTTGAATGGTTTAGTCTGATGGTTGATCAGTTTGGTTTTCCATCAATGCCAAAGAGGGAGATTGTTGGAAATCTGATTGAAAAGCTCATTGTTGTTAAAGATCAAAGAGGGAGATTGTTGTAAAAGAATGTTTTCAATCATTATTTTGTCATTAATGTCAAACCTGCTATTTGTAGGGATGATATTTTCTTATAAGATCCAAGTACTATAACTTAGTTGACTGATGAAGAGGATTTGATCAACAAGATGTAACAAGAGCACCTAAGGGAAAGGTTGAGTTATGATGTTGTAATGAAGTGCAAGGATCAGTTAAGACAATGGTCAAGTAATGTATTGATGACATACTCAAAGATATAGAGGTTGGTCACACTTAGAAACATTGAAGGAAGAAGTTGTAACAAGGTTGACTGTAAAGCTTAAACTAAGATCATAACTGGGTGCCAAGAAAGTTAGTTTAAGATGAGCAAATTCTTAGTAGGAGCCGAGTAAAAGAAATTCCTAGTGTGTGGCAAGTGATCTTCATGTGCCGAGTGAAGATTAGGTGTCGAGCATCAAAAAAGTTTCAGTTGATGCTGAGTGATCTTCAGGTGCCGAGCGTCAAGAAAAACACAATTGATGCTGAGTAACATAGTATATGTCAAGCACCAATATTTCAATAGTGCCAAGCTACTGCATTATTTCAAAAGATGAAGAATTGCCAAATCTAAGCTGAAATAGTGGTTACATTAAATTTTGTGAAAAAATTGGAAGATAAGGATGATGAGTTGTTGGCACAAAATCCTATGTAAACCATTTTTGAGTGAATTCTAAAGGATTATTCAAGAATTTTTTAGAGGAAACAGAATATGGGTTAGATGCAATGAATCCTACCTAATCCATGCAAATTGAAATTGAAAAATGGAAGAATTGAGCAAGAAATGGTACTCCAAGACTTCTATTTAAGAAGTTATAGACCAAGAAACAAAGAGCTACTGATATTGTTGCTGCTAAAGAGCCAAATCTGCGAAGTGGTTAGAAGGGTGTCAAGGAGGAGACATTTAGGAGAAGGAAGAGTAGAGAGGCTCTACTTCTATGAGTGGTCATGAAGAGATGATTGCATTGGTACATTGAGTTTGGAGACTCAAGAAGACTAAGCTTGAAAGGTGGGCAAGCTATCAAGAGTTGTAGAGATTGAAGGCCAGGCAAGGGTATGAGCTGAAAAGTGATATGAGATCTACAAGATAAGTTGTATGTTGTACTCAAGTCAAGATTTTCTAATACTCTCTAGCAATTGTATTAGATCTAAAAATCCTATGGACTTAAGTTGGCCTAATAGCCATTTGTAAATCCTTTAACATGGTGGCATTCCAAGTAAATGTTTTAAAGTTCTTTAACCAAGCCCACTTCTAACAGGGTGGTTAAATACTCTAACAAGGTCACATTTAACAGTGTGTTGTAAGCCTTTAATAGGGTAGGCCTTTTATAGGGCATCACTTCAGAAGAGTGAGAATTGAGTAGCATGTTACTAGTGGTTTTTCCCAAATTGGGTTTCCACATAAATCATTGTGTCATGTGTTGATTTCTTATGTGTTATACTTGCATGTTGATTTATAGTAACTTGCTAATTAGATAAGTTAAAACTTGGTTGAATGAATGGTTGAATTGGTTCACTACACTTAGTGAAAAGTTTGAATAGGAAATTTGGACCTTGAATAACTGATTCACCCCTCCCCCCCCAAGTTATTCTAAAGCAATTCTAACAAAATTTTAGCTTTCCAAAATAATGTTTCCTTTCTTGTATAGATAAGATGACATCATCATCATCTTCAATGGTGGAAAAAGTAACTCTAAAACCCATAGTGTTCAAGTACCAAGGTGCGCCAAGAAAATCCCAATTTCAAGATAGGCATGTTGATATTAGAGACATAGAAATCAAGCATATAGACTAGAACACATTCCTTACAATTTGTAACAAACCTAACGAATGGTCTACAATGGTGTTCACACTTATCCAATTAGGCCTTGTTAATGCAACATTACATCCAACATTTTTCCAAACCTCAAAACTCATAATGACTCTTAGAGAAAATTATGTGACCGAAGGGAAGGTCGTGAAGAGTGTTACAGAAGAGATAGTCTTGAACCTCTAACCAAGAAACATTGAAAAGGTATTCCATCTTTCCAAGGCTGACCAATATTTGAAGATAACTTATGATAGAGAAGAAATATGGTATTGGAAGAATGAAAAAGAGGCTAGAGAAATAATTCAATCCTCTTTCTTGATTAACCCAACACCAGCAGGACATAGAGTTGACAAGGTGAACATCACCAAGAGGTATATGAAGGATGACATTAGATATACAATTGTACTTCTAAGTAGAGTCATGGGGCTTCCTACAATAGGAGACCTTCACATCTAGATGGTCCACTTTATTGAAACCGTCAAGATGACAAAGATGTCAATTGATTGGGCTACTATCCTTAGTGATAATATGCATATGCAACTCCTAGCCATGAAATCTGATCCAAGATTCTATATGACATCATATATGGTGTACATACTAGCAGCAAGAACCACATATTACCCAAACCTCTAAAAGAAAGGGAGCATGTTGCATACTAATGCTTGACCCTATGTGGTGTATCCATAATTGGTGAAAAAGAAACTCTCAGAGAAAAGTGTGGAATACATGGTGGTGAATGATGGCTTCATCTTCACAATCATAAAATTCATAAAAGGTGATTATATAAAAAGGATCTTAGTAGAAGTAGTAGCCAAGATCACAAAGATTGAGGCTTACTACATTTAGTTTAAAAATTTTACCTATCTTAGGGTAGCTGGTACTCTAGAAAACCAAAATAAGCTCCTAAGATATCCATCTGATGGGCTAATATTTCTAGAGATTGCATGCCAACTCACTTCTGCATATGCTAGAGTGAGAAGAAAACATAAGAAGACATGGGTGTTGCCCATCACAATCAGTGCTTTTGAGGTCAAACAAAAGAAAGACATTATGACTTTTGATTTTGAATGGGATCAATATACCTTGGAAGAGTAAAACTACTCTCGCCCCTACTTTGACAACATCAAGATGGTACAACATCTAGTAGGGAAGTAGTTGTTGCATGAAGGTGCATTAAAAGATCATTAGATGAATGCAATAGATGACTATGATATCTAGATAAGGTATTATTGTAGGATGGCTCTATATCTAGTAAAAAGGGTGTTAAAGATAAAGATTGCTCTAAAGATGGTGGAAAAAGATACTAAATATATCTTGGATCCTTTACACAATAGGGACAAGATCTATGACCAACCTATAATGAATGCAGAAATAGGGAGAGATGAGAATGCATATATCTATCATTGGGCTAGGCATATAGTCCAATGGACTAAGGAATGGACGAAGAAATCTTTAAGAATGGATCTAGTTCCTTAGGGCATTCCCCTACAAGCCATTGCATGACCAATTAAAGGAAAGGGTGCATTAGTAATAGTGCCAACCTTCCTTTCTCAATCCCTAGTTGGGCTAGAAATGTAAACTGACATGAGAGGGAGGTTGAGTACTTTAGGGATAATAAGGGCATGAAAAAAAGGAAAAGAAGCAACCAAATCAAGTCCAAGTGCCTCAACAAGACTAGGTATAACCTAAACAAGTTGAACCTACAACTCAAGAGCTAACTCAAGAACCCAACTAAGAGTGACAAGTGTCTCTACATCCAAAATAGGTACAAGAAGAATAGGATGAGGAAGGACAACTATAAGAATAGAGTGTAAGATTAAAGAAGAAAAATACTCCATCCCCACAAGTTCCTAAGACAATCCCAGAAGTAGAGGTAGGAGGAGAAGAAGGGGGGAAGATTGAATATGTCCCCCTAAGACAAAAGACTCATTCAACAAGGGAAACATAAAAGGAAAGGAGAAGAAGTTCAATAATGACCCATCCATTAACTCAAAAGAACCTATCTAGGTATTAACATCAGAGGATGAACAATAAAAATTGATAATTGACATGGAGGGTCAAGAAATTGATGTCTTTAACCTCTCTAATTTTGATTTTATTCTAGTAGGTACTAAGATGGTGAGAGATAAAAAAAAGAAATACTACCATGAGTGAAGACTTAGGAGAGGATTAAAATCAAATGCCACTTTTATCTCAAGGACTTCTACCCAGTATTCCACCACCACCTCAGGACATTTATGGATAAAGCCCAATGATTCCACTTCCTAAGGCCACAAGAATAGAAGAACAAGCTATAGTGGAAGGAGAGCCCCAAAAATTGCATGCCAATGAAGTATCAAAGGAAGGGAAAATACTTGAAAAGCCTCAACAAAATCCTCAAGATATAGGGGCTAGGACCATAGTCCAACCAAATATAGATAATCCAATTGTAGATCTTTCTCAATGAGAAAAGACTCTAGAGAGGAGTAATGATAGGAAGGAGCCTATAGTAGTGTTGGTACCCAATATGGACCCAGTGATTAAAATTTTTACTATGAAATCTTGAACCTCTTTGAACTAAGGTTCAAAGAAATTTGAAGTGGTTCGAAGTGGTTCAATTTTCTCTAATAGGTTCAATAGTTCATTCTAAGAAGTTTAAATGTATAATCCATTGACTTAGATTTAGTGACTCATTTCCAATTCAAAAATGCAGTTTGTCGGTTTACAAATTCAAAGGTTCAGCAATGCAAGGTTCATGTTTAAAGCCATGTTCATAGATTCTCCTTCATACCATTACTACAATTAGGTATGAAAGAAAAGCTCACAACTTCTCACACTTTTTGTGACTCGATTGAGATTGGTTTAAAGTTGTCAGAATGTTGTATTTTAGAAATCTAGAGCCTACTTTTGAAGATCAAATTTGATTCAATAAGCATGATATAGTTCATCTAGTTCATATATGATTCACATAGTAAAGGAAAAATCCAGTGGGCTCTCAAGTATTAACACATGCAAACAATGATCAAAATATCAATTTATATGGTGCTAGTGAGTTGATTATGGAAGCAAAATCTAAGCATTCAACATTGAACTTGGAAGAAGTAGAGCATACCATGCATGTCAACAAGGATTAAAAGCTTCAAATGGGTGAGTGCCAGTCATAATCGCTCATAGAGTCAAGAAGAAGTATGGAAGTAGAGAAGATCAAAATCCATCTTAGTTATTAATGAACAACTTGAACAATCTACAGATAAACAAACAAAAAAGTGTTCTCATATTGTATGGAAAGAGGAATTTTGTTAGAGTAAATAATTAATTATTAATTACTCTATTTACTTAAGCTTACTTAGGTTAATGCATTTATTTAATATTTAGTATTTAATGCATGTAGTGATGAGTTGGTGACAACACAGAAGTTTGTTCCCTTCTAGCGTGTTCCACCTTTTTGTGGAAGATTGCTTAGTTGTCAACCTTATCTTCTACCTCTTTCTAGCTTGTTCTACAAGCTTCCATGAGGCCTTTATATTCAAGCTCTCTCTTTGTATTTTATTATTGCATTCTCATTGTAAATACAATTTCATTATTTTGCATATGTTCTCTCTCATGTCAGTTTAGGATTTTTTCAAGCTCCACCTCTTCATTCTTGGTTTCCCTACGATAGGTTATTTTGCAAGTAGGTGATCTTAGCGACTGC
The DNA here is from genome assembly GCA_028749045.1 of Cupressus sempervirens. Classification (NCBI taxonomy): domain Eukaryota; kingdom Viridiplantae; phylum Streptophyta; class Pinopsida; order Cupressales; family Cupressaceae; genus Cupressus; species Cupressus sempervirens. Next base: position 295,774,641 of record CM053783.1, on the reverse strand, counting down.
AGAGTTGGATTTTATTAACTCCTACATGGTATCATAGCCTCCCTGCTACTACTTCCTTGAAGGATTTTTGAAGCCACAATTTGGAGACACAAACCTTAGTTTGTTGGTGCATTTTTCTTCAATCTGAGGGAAGAGCATTTTTTTAGAGCACTTTGGGCCCAAATGGACACTGCCATTGGATTTGAAAGGCCGTTTGCAATCAGGATTTATAAAAAATTTGTCAATTTTGGAGACAAAGCTCTGGGAGGAAAAAAAATTTTCTTGGAGGGCTTTTTGTATGGACTATACAGATGCACAGAGTCAAAAAAAATAAAAAATAATATAAGGCAGACATTGCTGCCATGCCACCGCAGGGCCACCACCACACCACCCACATGCAACCCACAATAGCTACAATAGGCAACTCCACCTCAACCTTTCCACCGCCTCCTCTACACTCAACAACCACCTCAGCCATGATGCATCCCTATTCTGTTGCTCTGCTAGTGTTTATCTCCTCCTCCCACCACTTTGGACCAGTTAGCACCTACTTGGCGGGTTACAACATAGTCAGCATAGGTCACTTGGTACTTAGTCAAGTGCAGGGGTGACACATGGCATAGGTGCCACGTGGCACTTTTCCACATGGACCTTCCATGTTAGCATGTACCATGTGGCTACCACCTAGCACACTTTTTTTGTTGGGACAAGCTGCAAGCCATCAAATTTAAGCTAGGTGACTACTAATGTTAGTATGATGTCACTGCATCATTAGCCCCTTGCACCTCTCCAGGGTCATTTTAGACCTACCTTTAGTTTTTTGGCCATAACTTGAGCATGTGGAGGTATTTTTTCGATCTGAAAGAAGTGTCAAAAAGCTAGTTCTAAGATGGAGACATTGGTGTAGGTATTTTTAGGTTTTGATACAATTTTGTTACCTATTTTTTTAGTTGAATTTTGAAGTTTTTTTTTGACTTTGGCATGCATATCTTTTACATCCCATGTTATATTTTTGGAAAGCTTGTTTTGTCATCTTTTTAGAAATGTAGTCTTTTTTCTTAGATTCTGGCCCATGCTTTTTCTATCATGTTTTTGGCATTTTTTCTCTATGGTGGATATCTTGGGTGTTTCAGGTCTGAGGATCATTTTCCTCGCATGGTTTCTTTTTTTTTGGGTTGTCCTATCTTTTGTGTTAGTTTTTTTTCCTTTTTTGATCATTGTAGAAATCATTTGTAAGCTCTTTTGTATATGCACTGAGATAAAGTGCCACTTTTGCATTTCAGGTTCATGAACATTATTTTTGGGACAGTTGCACTTGCACTATCTTTATAAAGCACCATGGGGGGATAGTTGTTTGTTGTTTTAGGCCTTCTTCCTATTATTTTCCCATGTAGCATCAATGTGACCATGTCTTTATAGGTTTTTTTACCTCTTCCTCTCTCATCACTCTTGGTCCTATCTGCAGAGGATTTTGGCCCACCTTCTAAGTTGCTTGTCATCTCACCCCATCTACATTAAGGGGGGGTTATGCTCTTGTTCTAATGCATCATTGGTTCAATGGTTCGATAGTGTGAACTATGTATTTATTGGTTGATCCTATATATGAGGTGATTGCAGTGGTTGGCTACGTATGCATTTTGGCAAGATGGATCATCTACCATATAGACATGCTCAGTTCATGTCTTCTTCTTCCATGGAGGTTCTTCAGATCAGTAGTTTTCTTTTAGATGGTAGACTTTGTGGCTTCTTCATTCTTCAGTGATGCTCTTAATGATCACTTCTTATTCCTATTTTAGGGTGCATTCCCCTAGTTGGAGGCTTCTTCAGTTCTTCACTAGGTTCTTGCCTCTTTTTGGGGGAGGATTTTTCCCACATGGTTTTCTCTTTTTCCCCATTTATAGAGGTTACATTTTCTTACATTGTACATGGGTACCTAACATGGCCTCATTTTTGGGACCCACTCTACATTTCATCTTAGTTTTGTGAGCTTAAGGCATCCCCCTAAGTTGCACTTAAGGGGGGCTATTAGAGTAAATAATTAATTATTAATTATTCTATTTGCTTAAGCTTACTTAGGTTAATGCATTTATTTAATATTTAGTATTTAATGCATGTAGTGATGATTTGTTGACAACATGGGAGTTTGTTCCCTTCTAGCATGTTCCACCTTTTTGTGGAAGAGTGCTTAGTTGTCAACCTTATCTTCTACCTCTTTCTAGCTTGTTCTACAAGCTTCCATGAGGCCTTTATATTCGAGCTCTCTCTTTGTGTTTTCACATTGCATTCTCATTGTAAATACAATTTCATTATTTTGCATATGTTCTCTCTCATGTTTGTTTAGGATTTTTCCAAGCTCCACCTCTTCCTTTTTGGTTTCCCTTCGACAGGTTATTTTGCATGTAGGTGATCTTGGTGACTGTGGAGTTGAATTTCATCAACTCCTACAAATTCAAGAAGTTGTTGTAATTTCTATGACCATAGATTTGCAAGAGGCATAACTCATAATCCAACTATTGGATAAATCTCATTTTTAGATATGTTTTAAGAAAACTAATTATTTGAACCTTCTCCAAATGGTTTGGAAATATTCTTGATGGATAGAAAGTTGCACATGTTTTAATGCAGTACTATCAAAATCATCCACAACACCTAGAAAATGATGTGAGAAAAATATATCCTATTTTGAGGGCCATAACTCCCAACTCCACAGTTGGATCTTTATAAAATTGAAATATCTTGGATATAACCTAGATATTTAAATTTTCACTAGAGTGATCTTCAAACTTCAATTTGGTTTGTGATATATAGATGAATGTGTACAAGTCTATCAAAATTACCCAAAACAATCACAAAATATAGAGCATAGTAAAATAGTCATGTTGTAGGGGTTGTATCTCACAATCCAACTATTAGATTGACCTAAATTTTTTATATGTGTTTTAAAATTCAATTTTATAAATCCTCTCCAAATTTAATTACAATATTAATTTTAGATCAAAATTTATGCTTGACTGAGTGCAATGCTATCAAAATTGCCTATGACTGTCATGAAATGATGACAACACTTTACAACCAGCAAGTGCCACCTATTTAAATGTGCCCTCACTCTTAATTCTATGGGCATCCTTTCTCATTCCATTTATAAATATGGAACTCATAATTTAATGTAAAAGGTTAGTCATCTAAACTATTAACCATCACCTAAGAAAAAGATAGTGATCCAGATAACACAAGGATTAAACAGATTGCACGGGGGAGAATCTTCAAGATACGATTATCATAACTGATAAACTTCATCAAGATTGAATGAAATTATATAAACCATTGAGAATGAAGAGTTAGGGTTCCAATTCTTTTTGGGCTTTTGAGGGAAGACTTGGTGTTGTGAATAGAGAGTCAAAAATTTCACTAAGAGAGTGGGTGGAAAGTGTATTTTTCTGTGGATTTTGTGCTATAGGAGGATATATAATTCTCTAAATGAATAATCAATGTGTGTCAAGGGGTAGATTTTTCTTTGTTCTATTGTTTTTAGAGAAGAGGATTCAGTATACTAGAACTTTGGGTTTGCATATTAGCTTTCTACTTAATGTTAAACTATGAATTAGCTTAATTGTCTATAATGTAGTTTTTATGCATACAGTTTTTTTTCACAATTACTATTCAGACATTGGGCTGAGTTATTCAAATGTTTGGAGAGAATAATTTGTCTTCCTTTTTTCATTTCTTCTTTAATGTAAGGATTGGGTAAATCAGCTTTGTATCATTTGCTTTTTGTTTTCTTGTAGTTAATCTATTTTTTTGCATCTATGTCGTGTTTATGAGTGGATATTTATAAACTTTTTCTACTTTTAGGTTAAAAGAATCCATATTTGTATTTCTATGAATTCATTGTAAATCATACACTGGGAGTTATACTTGGATAAATTTAGAGGACACTTATACTCTACAATAGAAAAGTGACCCAACTGTTAGTGTTGATTTAGTCTTCTTGCCTAGGCATGTTAGAGTTAATTTGTATGTATTTCTTTGGAAGACAATCTATTCACTAACAAGTAGAAAAAACCTCTTCAACAAAATACATGTCTCCCTTGGGAATCAAACCAACATGGCTAAAGAGGGAGGTCATGTTTCATTAGAAAAGACAACTAGACCTAAAAGTTGGAGAGGGAATGAAGGAATTAGTGAAAGCAATCAGGAAGCTTGAGCCTCCTATGGGTGATGCTTAAACATTGGCCTTCATAATGAAGAACCAAGATCAAGACTTTCTTGCACATATAACCATTCCTTCTCCACACTACCTGCCTGGGCATGTTGGAGTTAATTTGTATGTATTTCTTTGGAAGATAATCTGTTCACTAACAAGTAGAAATAATGTCTTCAAAAAAATACATGTCTCCCTTGGGCATCACACCAACATGGCTAAATGGGGAGGTCATGTTTCATTAAAAAAGACAATTGGACATGAAAGTTGAGGAGGGAATGAAGCAATTGGTGAAAGCAATCAGGAAGCCTGAGCCACCTATGGGTGATGTGTAAACATTGGCCTTCATAATGAAGAACCAAGATCAAGACTTTCTTGCACATATAACCATTCCTCCTCCACATGATGACACTAAAAAACTAACTCCTGAAGACTACCAAATCAAGGAGGTCATATTCGGAAGACCCACGGTAGACAACACCAAAGTGATGATCATTATGGGTATGAAAGAGGTGTTTAGGCATATGGACTAGGATGAGTCTAAGTAAATAGCACTCCAGAAGAAAAATGAGATATTAAGAGGTTATCCACATGAAGTTGTGGGCCCTATTGACCTGGATAATCTAAAGATCACTCTTGCTATGACATTACATAGGAAAGACAGGGGAATAACACCATTAGATCCATTTTTGGAAGCCTGTCAACAATGGCATTACAATTTTGAAGAAAAAGACATGCAGATAATATAGGGTAACTTTAACCTATTACACCACATCTAGTCAAGTGTAGATAAGTTGGTATCCATAGTGAACCAAGATTTTGGGTTAATAGATGAAGTGCATACCTAGAAAAAAAGAACTATAGGCATTGACATCAATAAAAGGTTAAAGTTATAATACACTAATGAAAGTATATATTGTTGAGGGGATAGACAAGCTTGATGACTAGATTGAGAAGATATCAATAGGCAATAAAGTCATGGAGGGATTACATGTAGATATCTAGAGGATGAGAGATCAAACTCAAGAATAAAATTTGGAAGCAGTAAGGTACTTCAACGCCACTTACCTTGAGATTTTTAAAGATGATTCCAAAATCAAGCTCATTGCGGTGCAATCAGTGGTCCAAAAATTCCAAGAAAATTTCAAATATGTTTCATCAAATGAAGACATAAGGTAAGCATTCAAGACTGTAGAGGTATTGTTGGAGCTAGAAACTAAACTTGAGGATTTTGTGGACCCTTGAATAGAAGTCAATAACTAGTAGCAATTAGTTAAAGATAAATATGGGGCTTAGGATTTTCTAGAAGCCACCCAAGTAGTAGAGATCATAGAGAAATTCAAGATTAAGCATCTAGACATCATTTTGGTATAAAGGGGAAGAAAACCCAGGTGCTAGAAATTTAGTTTTGACACTTAGGAAAGTTTTAGATTTTGGAGAAATTATCATCAAGGTGCATAGGTGAGAAGGTGCACATTTCATAGAGGTGGGCTGACAGTTTTGAAAAAGAAGTAGCACACCAACAATTAATTGCTAGTTCCTAATTTAGAGCATTCCATGCATCAAAAAATGCATTTTGATGATAGTTCAACTCCTAGAAATGCCTAGAGAAAGTCGAGCTTCTATTTTTAGAGCTTCCAAAAACTCCTAGATTATCTTATAGCTGCATTCTTCTTATCTTCTCATTCTTTTATTGTTTTAAGTCATGTAAAGGCTCATGTACCCATTAATTGATATAAACAAGTGTAGAGACCTACTTAACACCATTTAGAGAGTTAGTTTGTATATAATTAGATTTATTTCATTAATTTTTAGCATGAGTTACATTTTAAGAACTCTCTCTCCTAACACAAAGGGAGGAGATTGTTTCTTATAAATATATGGATGTAATATTTACTCCAGGCCATTATTTTGATGCAATAATATATGTTATTGGTTCTCTCATTCTAAGTGTAGTTATTCTTATCAGAGTATGTTATTTTTGCAAATGCATGTTCATGAATAATAATGTAGTCAATGGTTTTATTGTATTTTTATGATTGTGAAACCTTTTAGTTCTAGTGTTTTCCTTATGTTAACAAATTATGTTGATGTACTGAGTTGGAGAAAAGATCACCTATTGTTCTTGCATAGTGTCTTGTCTCGCATGAGCACACTTTTTGTGGCCTTGTGATTTGATGAAACATGAAATATCTTTTAGTATTATTGAGTTCCTATCGATGATTACATCAATGGAGTTGAGGAAGCACTTCTCTTAATTTCATTGGTTTCCTACCTGATCTTTTTAATGATTTAATTTGCAAACGTGTTGTTACCGTGGTTTATGTTCATTAGGAATTTCAATTGCAAGTTATTTTCATTAATCTCTCATTATTCTATATTTTTTGTTTTTTTTCTAACACTTGGTTAAAATAGGTTCCATTCCTTGTGATGGGATACATAATACTAACTCTATGTACTATGTAAATGGATTATATCATATTGTTAATGTAACATGAAGTGTTGGATAAATTTGAAAAAATGGATATAATATCATATTTCTAAATGAAGGTTGTATAACTCAGAAAAATCTAGACATTTTTATTATTGTAGGGTAAATAAATAGAAGGAATGTTTACTACAAGGAATTACCTATTATTACGAAAATGATAATAAGTTGGAGTGTATTCTTCTAGATTGGTATATTTACAAAGTCGGTATTGTCCTTATTCTTTTAACGAACAAGACAAGTGGGTCAAGAATGAGCTTGAGATTTATATTTAAGATATTATCAAATGTTCATACATACTTTTATGGAACATTTTCTCTTCAGCTAGGGTGTGTAATGCAATTGCATCCTTTGGTCATCAAAAAACTTATATCACCCAAAAATATTTTTTAGGTTTATATATTTATTATTCATTTGGATAGTTATTCTATTTTTCTAATCTTACAATCGATTAATTTGTCTCATTTTTCTAATGAGATTTTGATGATATGGTTTAGGCATTGTCAATTTCCTATGTATATCTTTGCAATGTGTTTTGATATTTTTAGATGAATTTATTTTATGAGCAGTCCAATCCTATACTGCCTTTTTTGTTCTAATATTTAGCATGGAAAGTTTTATCCTTTGATGAATATTCACAACATATAATGTCAATTTCTTCATTGTTTTATGGCATTAAAAATTTGATCAACCCTCTTGTATGTTTCATGGCACGTGTATTAGAGTTGTTCTTATGATTTGAGTCTTAGCCTATCTATTTGTACTATGTTTAGTTTGTCTTGGAAGGTAATGCTCAAATAATATAACTAGTGGATGGTGATATTGTATGTATGCAGGGGAGTATTTCTTGTTTAGGTAGGTACTAAGTGTAACAAGAGTGGTAGATGATTAGGAGGTTTGGATATGTTTAGAGAAGTGATCGGGATAACTAGTGTCTATTTAGGTTTCATAATTTTGAAGAATAATTAGTTATCAAAGAGGTAGTAGATGTATCTATTTTACTACAATTGTATATTAGAAATGGTAATTTAATATCCACATAACAAGACAACTTGATGATAATACAATGATCTTTCTTTCATTGTGTGTTCTTCCTTTTGATTTGATAAAGTATTACTGAGTAAAGTGTTTCTACTTAGGACTGTGTATACTCTAGTTAGGATTTTCATGTGTGAGATAGTTACTCAATTGGTTTATAATTTATTTATTATTTATTCTCTTTTAGGAAAAGAAAGAATTATATTTATATCCTAGTTTGGTTAAATTTTTATTTCTTCTCTTTTTCTAGCATATAAAATATTCTAGTAACAAAAAAAATTATGAAAAACTATTATTATGTTTTATTTATTGATTTTTTAAGAGTGGTTAGTATTTAGTTTTAGAAGAAGATGATTATTTAGTTTTATTCAGTATGTCTATTTTATTTCAATTTAGAAATAAAGGTCATTATTTATGTTACTTTGATGAACTAACATACAATTTGGGGGGAATTAGACATAGAGGTAAATAGGTTTATTCAGATGTATTTTAGAGATAATATGATTTTTACTAATTATTGAAATTGATAGAATAATAATTAGACTATATTATTTTATATAGAGTAAAAAATATATGTAACGATATAGTGTATTTATTCATACAGTATTAAAATGTTTATGTTATTGACAAAAATAAAGTTAGTACTTTATGTTATTCTATAAAAAACTTGAAGATATCAATAACTAGTGAGGCATATAGTTAGTAAGATAATTTATCCAATGAGGTATTTTGTAAAATAAATTCTACACAAACTCTAGTGATACATTTCAAGTGGTTTTATTCCACAACGAGTTTCCACATAAGACAAATACTTGTGTCAAATCCTTGTGCTTTTATTTTTTCTTTACAATTTATTTCTTTATACTTCCATTGAATGATCAATATTTAAAAAGAATTTGGAAATGAATACTTTTATATGAAACTTAAAATAATAAAAAGTAGTGATTTATATGGGGAAAATTCTTTGAGAAGAAAAACATTCACTCCAAAATTGACCCAATATATTGTTGAGCTGTCATTTTGCACGATGCTTAATGACAGGAATCCTTTCAAACTCCTCTCTTGAAAAATTGATCTGCGATCAACTCTAAGGTTCCACGTGATCTTGTGACCTACTAGAATCCACTCAATTGAAGATAAATGTATTTGTTCATAGGGAAGCCTTTTTTGGTTTTAACCAATTTCAGATAAGATTTTGAATCTGTTTGCTATCTCAAAAGAATAAATATACAAAAATAAATATAAAAAATTTATATTTTTCTATTTTTAATGAATGCAATCTAACAATGTGAATATATGAATCCCTAAATTAGCTAAGTGTTTGTAAAAGAAAATAACAGAGATAGGGTAACAAAAGGTTTAAGAAAATAACTTGAAAAGTAAATTCCTAATGGACACAAGCTACAATACAACATGTCTACAAATTAAGCCTTTGAAAAGATTGGTAGGTAACCAATGAATATAGGAGCAACGCTTCCTTAATTCCACTAATGCAATCATCAATGGGAATTGAGTAACTATGAGATGTTTCACTTTTCATCAAATCTAAAGGCCACAAAAAGTGCACTCATGCAAGAAAAAAAGCTAAGCAGGAACAAAATGGATGACCTCTTCTAAAACTAAGTACATTAGCTGAATTTGTAAACCCATAGAAAACACCAAAATTAAAATATTGATCAATCAAAATCATACAATAAAACTATTGGCTCAATTACACTTCATGAACATACATTCACAAAATATAACACACTTAGGTAAGAATCACTACACTGCAAATGAGAGCACCAATAACATATATTATTCTTCAATATAATGACCTAGAATACATATTACATTCCTCAATTTATAAGAAATCTTCTCCTCAATTTGTGTTGAGAGTGAGGGATCTCTTTATGCAAACATATGCTTCTAATAAAACAAATCTATTTATGTACAAACTAACTCTTTAACTGGTGCTTAGTAGGACTCCATCCATATTTATATCATTAAATGGATGCATGAGCCTTTACATGTCTTAACACAAAGAAATCATGAGAAAATAAGGATAAGAAAACCATTATATGATGTAGGAGTGTCTGGAAGTGCCAAATATAGAAGCTACATGTTCGCTAGATGTTTGTAGGATTTAACCTATCATCAGAATGCATTTTTAGTGCATGAAAAGCTCTAAATTTTAGAACTGGTAGTTAATTTTTGGCACACCTCAGAAAAAGTGCACCTCAAAAGTAGTGCACCTGTGCACTTGGCGCACTTGTGTACCTAGTGCACTTCAAAAGTAGGTCCAAAAAAAGAAATTTTTAACCAAGTGTCAAAACTGAAATTCTAGCTTCTAGGATTCTTTCCCCTTTATACTAGAGCTATGTCTAGGTATTTGCTCTTGAATTTCTCTATAATCTCAATAACTTGAGCTGCATCCAAAAAATCTAAAGCTTCATACTTGTCCTTCCCTTTTTTCCTATAGTTTCCTACCTTGATGCAAGTCTCTGCAAAATCTCCTAGTTTCACATCCAAATCTAGTAATGCTTCTTTAGTCTTGAATGCTTGTCTAATATCATCATCAGTGGAAGTTTCTTCAAAATTATTCTAGAACTATTCAACAACTAATTCTACAACCATCAATTTATCCCTTGAATCATCTTCAAAAATGTCTAAGCACACATCACTATAATGTTTCTCTACCTCTAAAATTTTCTCTTGAGTTTCACCCTTGAGCATATGAATATTTGCATGTAATGTTTCCATCACTTTATTGCCATTCACAAAATTTTCTATTCAATCATCAATTTTATCTAACTCATCTATTTTATATACATCCATTAACATTTGATACCTTTGACTCTTGATTGAGTGTGATTCTTGCAGGTCTTTGCCCTAGTTATGTACTTCATCTATTAACCCAAAATCCTAGTTCAAGATAGCAATCGACTTATCCACATTATATTGAATATGGTGTAGTAATTTAATATTTCCTTGTATAATCTATACACCTTTCTCTTCAAAACTTTCTTGTCATTTCTAATAAGCCTTCAAAAATGGATCAAGTTGTATAGTCTCCTTATCCCTCTTCTCAATTGTCACATTTAAAGTCTCCTCGCAATTTTTAGGATCTAATGCACCAACTAATTCATTTAGATATCCCTTTAGGATTTTATTTTATTTCTAAAGTGTTATCAATTTTGTCTCATCTTGATCTAAGTGCCTAGCACTTCTTTGATTCCCATTCACACCATTAATTTGGCAGTGTCCACTATGGGTTTTCCAAGCACAACTTCCCTAATCTAATAATTTTTTGGTGTTAAGTATTTGATATCTATATGTAGAGGAGGTATAAAAACATGAGAAAATAAGTCATGATTTTGATCACTCATTACAAAGGCTAGTGTTCATGCATCTTTTGCAGGTGACTTAGGCTTCTTGTGAGCTTCAATCAATTCTCTCATTCCCTCTTCCTCTGTAGAATATTGTTGCCTTTTTTTTTTTTATCATCACCTCTTTCCTCAACCATCTCAAAGTATGTTCCATCAAAGATTTAACTTTTTAAGAAGGATTTTGTTTTGGTATGCTCTTTCCTTTATCACTCCTCTCCAAAGTCTTCTTCTTTTATGAGAGATCCATAAAGGGCATCTTTGTATCTATCAAGTCCATGGTCCTCACATCTATGTCTTGGAAATTTAGCTGAGGTTCCTCATATATTAAGCCTTCCTCTAACACTTAATTGGTGGGTACTTTCTATGGCTCTTCTTCCTATTCATCTTGGACCTATTCTTCATTAGCCAAAGGGAGAGGAGTAGCTAAATCTTTATCTACATAAGATAAATCTTGACTCAATGTTGATGGTGGAGTGCTTAAAATTCCTAGTGACTGAGGTGGACATTGACTCCAATCCTCTTATGGAGGTTTATTTTTTGGAGTAATCCCTTATCTTATCTCCCACCAACTCAGTGCCAACCAGCATAAAATCAAAATCTGACATCTGAAAGACATCAACCCCTTCATCCTCTTGGTCATCAATCCATTGCTACAACTCATCTTCTAAAGTTGTAGACTAAATAGGTTGTGTGGGAATGGATGGTGGAGCTTCTTCTCTATTCTAACTCTATCACTCTAGCAACACAAGTCCTCTAACTCAAAGGGAGATTATCTTCTTTGTCTTCATCATCCTCTTCTTCGCTTTCTAGAATGACCTCCAGCACTGATGGAAAAGGGATAACTTTTCTAATCACCTTTTGTCTCCTCTTGACTAGAGTTTTAATCATTCTTCTCTTAGGAGCTGATGGGGAGGCTTGTACTTCTTGTTGAGGAGGAGACACTTTGCACTTCTATTTTAGTTCCTTCTTCCCCTTGTTCTATTTGTGGCACTTGAGGATTATCCTGGGTTTGCATAACTTCTACATTCTTCGCTCCTTATAGATTCTCTTTCGCTTGTTGTTACAGTGCTTGATTTATTTCTTTTTCTGGCTTGGCTTGTTGAGGAAAAGTTCTCTTCCTCTTACCCTTACCCTTCTAAGCCCTATAATATCCAACTTCTGTGTCAAGTTGGTGCATTATTTCTAACCTCACTACCGACTAAGCTGTAAAAGTAGGCACTATGACCTTTGCTCCTCTACCTTTTTTTGGATGGGCTATAGCTTGGAAAACTACCACTTGAGGAATTGGATCTAGTTTGAATGGTCTTTTGATCCAATCCTTGGTCAATTCAATGATGTGCTTGGCCCTATGATTAATATTTGAATTTTTCTCCTTATCAATCTTCACATTCATAATAGGTCAATAAAAAATCTTATCCCTATTAAAGACCTCTTCAATATCCTAATGCACTACCTTTAAAGGGACCTTTATCTTCAACACCTTGCCTTCCAAATAGAGAGTCATCCTACAATAATCCCTTATATAGATTTTGTAGTCATCTAGTGGTCCTCTATGGCATCCTCATGTTGGAACTATTTCCCTGCTATGTACTGCACTCTTCCAATGTTATCAAAATAAGGACGAGGACTCTTATATTTATCCAAGGGATACTAATCTCACTCAGACTCAAAAGATAGAATATTCTATCTCCAGACCACATTAAACAGTCCTATAGTAATCGGCCACACCTAGGTTGTCTTGTGTTGCTTCCTTACTCTGTAATATGCAGACAAGAGTTATCATGCAATCTCTAGCATTATGAGCCTATCACATGGATACATAGGGAACTTCTTGGGATTAAAAGGTGTACCTGCTATCGTCAAATAAGTGAATGTTCTCTATTGGATGTAATAGGCATCAATTTCTAGGATCTTTTTTGTTGCCTCATCTGACATCCTTTTCACATAATCCCCTTTAATGAACTAGATAATTGTGAAAATAAAGGCATCATTCACTATTGTGTATTCTTTTCTATGCTGTGAAATATTTTTCCTTACCAACTAGGGGTATACTATATAGGGCCATGCACTAGCATCTAGCATACTTCCTTTTTTGAACAACCCTAGATAGTTTGTGGATCTCACAACTAACAGGTACACCAAATAAGATGTCATATTAAACTTATTGTTGTTCTCGAATGCCACTAGTTGCTCATCCAAATTCTCACTAAGAATCAAAGCCCAATCAATTGGCATCTTCGCTATCTTGATAGTCTTAATGAAGAGTACCATCCATATGTTTAGGTGTCCTGATGCTGGTAACCCCATGACTCTACTCAAAAGTATTGTAGAATATCTAATATCATCTTTCATATAACCCCTTGTCATGTCCACTTTGTCTACTTTGCGCCCAAGAGGAGTCTTCTCAATAAGATATGAGGATTGAATAATTTTTGATGCTTATGTTACATGTTCTCTATACCACCTTTCTGCTTGATGATATGTTAATCTAATATATTGATCCACTCTTGGAAGATGGAATGCCTTTTCTATGTTCTTAGATTTGAGATCTAGCATGATCTCTCTAGTCATACTCTTCACAACCCTTTCCTCGAAGATAGTGTTTTCTACCAGTGCCATGATCAATTCCAAAGATTATACTAATATTAGGTGTGATGTTATGTAGACTAGCCCTAATCTGAGAAGAGTAGATATCATCAAAGACCTCTTAGTAGGTTTGTTGCACAACACTAGGAAGGTATTCCAATCAATATGGGCAAGTTCAGTGTCCCAGATCTCTGAATACTCATCTTGGAAGTGTGACTTTGTCGAAACACCTTAAAACTTGAAAATCATAGGTTTTGAGACCATCTTTGTAGCAAGGGAAGAAAGTGAAGAAGTCATTGAATCTACAAAAAATTAAGATCCATTAGTTTGGAAGTGAAGAAAAATCAATAATATAAACCCTAATAATGACCAAAATACAACCCAAAAACCCTAACTCTCAAAAAACTATTTAAATATATCTAAAAACTTATTTCCAACCCTAAAAGACAAAAGAAAGTGCACCTGGCACACCTTAGAGGTGCACTAGGTGCACTTTCTTCTATGAAATACTTTAAAGAATAAGGTTGTGCATATTGTGAAACTCATCAGGTGTGCAAGATGCCCACCCTTACAACACAAGGTAAGTCAAATACAAAGTAAAAGGGTGTGCATTTAGTGCACCTCGTGGGGTACACTAAATGTGCACCCTTTACTTCCTTAAGGGAAGATTCTTTCGAGTAAAGATGCACAGCTTTGTACCTTTCATTAGGTGAAGACTTCTAATTTTAAGTTTTTTATCATTTTGTTAATGCAAAAAAAGGCAAGATGCACACCTTGCGCACCTCATGAGGTGTGCCAGGTGCACACCTTGCTTTAGAGGTTTTAACTTGTTTTTTGTGGTGTTGTGTATAGGTTTGAGGGTGGGGTAGCATACAGGCATACCTCAAGGGGTAAGGAAGTGTGACAAGTGAAGCTCAAAGGAGTGAAATGAAGTTTGTGTGAGGAGAGAGGTAGGGGTCTCGAACTTTATAGGCATAGGGGTTAGCACACCTCTTGGAGGTGTATAGCTGCATGGTTGTGTAGCTATGAACTTCCAAGAGGGAATTTCCTTCCCATGTAACCTAGTGTACTAGCACACCTGGTCAGGTGTGCTAGGTGCACTAGTGTGCATCTCTATATGCAAAAAGTTACTTTTTCTTCCAGAACTTGGGTTTTTAGGCAGAGACCCAGATTAGCCAAAGACATTAGGAAAAACCTTAAAATGACTCAAAACCTAGACTAGGATTTTGGAAAGCTAAAAAATAAATTCAAGGGTACCCATGGGACGTGCATTGTGAAACTACCACATATATTACCTAGAACTACTTGAATAGGTTATAATATAATTGTAGAGAAATCTTATTCCAAGACTATTGCCAACAATAAACAAGGAAAATTTTATCAAACTCCCATAATACATCATAATGCACAACCATAATACGATACCTCCATAAAATAGGGTTATCTATAGGGGGAAAAACGCATAAAATATTCACCACTATATGTACAACTTTGTATAGGTTGAAAATGGTAATCAATGATAGATCACCACTTTTATTCTATATAGTAGGATAAGAGGACAATGGGGTCCCAAAATTTAAAATCCTTTTAGATGAAAACTATATTATCACTATCCAAATGTATGTAGGGGTGCTAGTGGAAGATTCAGACATAAGAGAAAGTATTACTTTCAAGATCCCTTTGACCTTTGAATATTTTTCTGTAAGAATCTACCTCGAGTATGTAAGAATTTTTCTAAGGAAAACAAGAAAAATTCAAACATTTAGAAGCTTAAGATATAGCACAAGAGAGTTGAAAAAATGATGATCAATTGACTAAGTCAATGTTGATAAGCAATACAATGTAGATTGTCTTTTTTAGATGAACACAACATAGATATTCCTAAATATAAAGGCAAGCAAGATGGCTAGGATTCATGTAAGAGATAAGCATAAAAACTAAGCACATGTCCACCAAGAGTGGATTATCATCCATTGTTCATAAAAGTATGTGCGATAATGAGAGGATAAGAATAAAAATGTGTATCTCATAAAAAGATGTAGTAGACAACATGTACTCAAATAAAATGTAAACTACTATGTTTTCTACATGACTACTCATATGAATATGCAAACTCCTAGGTGTCTACATGAAAACTAATATGAAAATGCATTATCCTATGTAAACTAAACCAAAATTACAAATTAGATTAGACCAAAAAAAATGTGATAAGTGGAAAAGAATAGAGATGTGGCAGTTTGATCTTGGGTGACTGTAAAAAAAATGCTTGAAATAGAGGATGTGGATGAGTGAACCATGTGAATGCAAGTCACTAGGCTTTTTTTCAATGAGGGAAATGGGTGTCATGTGGATCAATATGTGGCTAGCTCAGTGATGCAAATGTGACAAAGCCAACATATGGTTATGCCACTTGAAAATATCAATCCATTCAAATGGGACTTAAATATCATTGGTGACTGCTCAGTATAATGTCATGGATCTTGTAGCTCTGATAGAGAATGGCAATGTTTTTGATAAGGTAAACAGGTTTTAAGGGGTCTTGAAACCCATAAGTTTAACAACAAGAAAGGCTGAAAATAAGCGAAAAATCGCCCAGCCAAAACATAAGCCTTACGGCTGAAAATAAGGCCAAAGGCCCAGCCCGAAACAATTGCCCACTAAAAAGGCCAGAGAACCAACCAGAAAAATAGAGACCAGACAAAAAGCCAAAGCCAGGAGAAACAAAAACCAAAGGACAGAGACCCAACCTAGCAGAATACTTCTCCATCTCGAGCATGGTCTGGGCAGCTTCGGCGCACTCTTGTTGCTCTTCTGCCTTATGATCTTGGGCGTTCATCAAATCCTACTCCATAGTGTTGTCCTTGGCTTTATCCACATCCAGCCTATCTTTGTCTCTATTCTATTTATCATCTTCCTCCATCTGGTTCTTGTCTTTGAGATTTTCCAAGAGAGAGAGGATGTTGTCGTTGATCAAAGCGAGGAGGGAGATCATTTGACTTGCCAGGTTGTGATTGTAGTTCTCAATATTTTTTACTCTCCTCTCCATCAGAGTCTCCTAGCTGTTCCGGTCGCCTTGGCTTTTTGCACCTGTCTTGCTCTTGATTTTTTCCATTTGGGAAACCCTATCTCTGACATCCTCAAGCTCATGGAAAAGCCAAATTGATCTGAAGTTGTCGATCATGCTATTGCGAGCATTGTTCAACAGATTCATGCCCGTTTCTCTTGCATTATCAGAAATAGCCACCATAGCCGGGTTAATTATCTCATTGAGTCTAGGCTTCTCAAGGTCGTCCACCAGGAGTTGGGGGTTCATCGCCTCTCTGTAGATTCCCATAGTGTCCATTCTCACATTGGAGTTCTTCCAAGCCTTCCTTCTGTTATTAACTTGCACTTCCCCCTCAATCTGTCCAGAGTTGTCATTTTCCTCCAAAGGAGGCTGGGGATGTATAGGGGAGAGGGGAATGGGCAAAGAATCCTTTCCCTGACTACTGGAGCGCTCCATGCTCTCTCCCTCCCTCTTCTGTCTTTTTCTCAGTTTCTCCTCATCCAGCTCCTCCTTCGAAACCTTGTCAGAATCATCAGTATCCATTTCCTCCTCCCCCTCAGCAGAGCCATTTTTAGCTGGGGTATGACCTCTGGGGCTCTTTCTGCTGGGTAATTTGATAGAGGGGTAATCCTTCTTATGGCTTTTAGTCTTCTTACCTGAATACTCAAAAACCTCATCAGAGCTTATGCTCTCGACATCGTCGGAATTTGAGGAAAAACTGGAGCTGCTCTTGTCAACATCCGCCCCCTGGATAGGGTTTTTGCTAATGGTTTGAGCATGGAAATGCTCATGAATCAGAAGCAGAAGACCCTCATGCAGGGCCGGGTTGACGGTAGCTTTCTTTTTAAAACTAGAAATGGCCTTGTTCATCGAGTTAAAAAGATAATACGGGAAGGAGATCTTACTACCATGGCAAAAATGATTCAGAATCACAAAATGGTGAGTCCTAACCCTATCAAACCTAGGGTCTAGGGTTATATATTCAATGACAGCATAGAGAACATACCTCCAGAGCTTCTTTATAGTATCCGTTACAAAAAATGTCTCTTTCTTGCTCAGCTTGTTCAGCTCTTCAGTGTTTTTCACAAAATCCTTGATTGCATTAGAAGACATCTTCTTGTCTCTAAAAAATTTATGCCCCTCCATTGGAATCCCCGTGACTTCAACAACCACATCCTCAGTAATTTGAAAGTAGACCCCGTTCACCTTAACCTTACCATTATTCCACGAATTCACCATGTTGTTAGTGATCTCAGGATCCGAGCCAAGAAGTTTCTCGAAGAAATTAGTAACCCCACCCTTTTCCAGCTCTCTCCAAACTCTGGCCTTGTTCTTCCACTTCTGAACTTCCCCCACCGGCTCCTTTCTGCTCCTCTCACCCGTCATGTTTACCTGATCAACTTCCACAATTCTCATGAACTCTGAACTGTGCAAGTTATTTGCATTCGAAAAAATGGTGATGTTTCTTTTATGATACCCGTGAATATACCCCTTTCTGAAAATAATGGTATCGTCCTTTCGAACGTGTCGAAATGTCAGAGGAAACCCCTTTTGCTGGTGAAAATCACGATGCCAATAATGGCACTTACCATTTATTAAGCAATCTTTATTATCCATAATTGCATTGGATTTGAGCCGTCCTTCCCAAGATTTTATCTTTGTC
The DNA here is from genome assembly GCA_028749045.1 of Cupressus sempervirens. Lineage (NCBI taxonomy): Eukaryota > Viridiplantae > Streptophyta > Pinopsida > Cupressales > Cupressaceae > Cupressus > Cupressus sempervirens. The sequence continues at coordinate 295,756,272 of CM053783.1, read as the reverse complement.
GATAAGCAACTTTGCCTCCGTCGGAAAATCTTTTCCGGCATGCCAGGTCAAATTATTGGTGGCGTTAACCCCTTTATTAGCAAACCAATCAGCGACTGGGTTTGCCTCTCTGTAAACATGAGTGACGTGGACCTTATCGAACTTTGTGAGAGTGGCACAAGTCTTAGCAATTATGTTCGCAATCATCCACGAGGGAGGGGAAATACCATTAATGGTATTAATAATGGTTTTGGAGTCCCCCTCAAGCCAGAGTTTAGTAATCCCGACTTCAAAAGCCAACTTGACCACCTTACTCGCAGCTCTTGCTTCAGCCAGATGAATAGTCTGGATTCCCAGCGGGGAAGCAAAGGCAGCTATTCCCTCCCCATAGCTATTTCTTATGATTCCACCACAACCTGAAGGGCCTGGGTTACCCTTAGAAGCCCCATCAATGTTGGCTTTTGACCAACCATCTGGGGGGAGAAGCCAGCTAGCATCCTGCCTTTTGAGGTTCTTGTCTTTTTCTTTAGCTATCTTTCTGTCCCCTTCTTCTTCTTCTTCCTCCTTCAGCACTTGGAGATTTTACTTTATATTCTTTGAGACCTTCCTGCCAAGGATTATAGCCGGCTCCTCTCTGTCTCTAAATATTCTATTATTCCTTTCCTTCCAAATTCCCCAGCAAAAATGGGGTAAAATCCAGTCCGAGTGATCCTGCCGACCAGCAATCTTACAAAGACCTTTCCACTGATGGAAAAAATCCATGAGATTATCCGGTTTGCACCAGAGGGTTTCATTATCATGTGTGATGACATTCCACACCTCCCTGGCATAGTCACATAAGATGAAAATGTGATTTCCGGTCTCAGCCTGATTCTTACACAAGGGACATCTACTGGGCATAACATGTCCTCGCTTCATGAGATTGTCATGAGTAAGGATTTTGTTCTGAAGAGCCAGCCAGTAAAAAATGTTGATCTTTGGAGTGAGACCCAGAATCCAAGCCTCCGCCCAAGGGGCCTTCTCTTTTAAGCTCCAAAGGGAATTATAGCCTGAGGCAACAGAGTATCTTCCATTGGGATTATCCCTCCAGACCAGCTCATCCCCCAAATTGATAGGAATCATGGAATTGAGCATAAGCATTATAGGAGTCAAGTCCTCAGAGATGAGGGATAGGTCACTCCATTCCTGGCCATTCCAATAATCACAAACTTTGGACCCAATTTGATCAGTACAAACTTGCATCCATCTCTCAAAAACAGGGTTATTGATAAGTGGGTCTTGGGAAAGCCATCTATCCGACCAGAACTGGATGTCCTTCCCATTTCCCAATTTCCATGATATCCTGGCCTTAGCCAGGTCCCTGGCTTTCATGATCCCATTCCAAATGTTCGATCCTTTTGGGATATCTTCATTAAAAAGGCTGAAAAGAAGAGTGGGTCTTCTAAGGTACTTGTTTACCAGGGTGTCCCTCCATTCACCGGTGCTACTGAAGATCTGCCATATTTGTTTAGCTAGGAGAGCCTTATTGAGGTGGGTGATCTTTCTAATGCCCAGAGCTCCGTACCTCTTAGGGAGGCAAACCTTCTCCCAAGCAACAAGAGGGTATCTTTTCTTCCCTTCATTACCATTCCAAAGGAAGTCTCTCTGGATTTTCTCCATTCTTTTAGCTATTTTCCCTGGAATTCCAAAGAGGCTCAGGGCGTAGATTGGTAGATTTTGAAGAGAAGATTTGACTAAGAGGCATTTCCCCGCTTGACTAAGAGAGACCCCTTTCCAACCAGCCATCTTCCTATTGAATCTGTCCAAAATACCATTCCAAAAAGACTCCGGGGGTGAGGATCCCAAAGGGAGACCAAGATAGGTAGAGGGGAAAGAGCCTACCCCACAACCCAGAATCCTGGCGATTTTTCTTTGTCTAACCTCAGAGGTGTTGATGAAAAAGAGCGAGCTTTTGTTCCAATTAATCAGCTGACCCGTCCCACTGGAGTAAGTATTAAGAATCTTCTTCAGGGCTCTAGCCTCTTTGACAGAAGCTTCCCCCCCCAAGATAGTATCGTCAACAAATTGCTGATGAGTGAAGGGAACGCAATTAGAGGAGGGAAGGATCCCTTTGATACAAGCCTCATGCTTTCTACAGTCTATAATCCTTCCTAAGCATTCAGCTAAAATGATGAACAAAATTGGCGAAAGGGGGTCTCCTTGTCTGAGGCCTCTGGAAGGTTTGAAAAAGTTAGAAGGGACTCCATTAACCAGAACAGCCAAGGAGGAGGTGGACACCAATTGAGAGATAATTTTGCAAACTTTACTGTCAAAGCCAAAAGTTGAGAGGACCTTCCCAAGGAGAGACCAGTCCACCCTGTCATAAGCTTTAGAAAGATCCAGTTTGAGAAACATACCTTCCCGTTTGGATGCCTCAAGAGAGTGGATGACTTCGTGCACCATCTGGACAGAATCCAAAATTTGTCTCCTTGAAACAAAACCCGATTGATGCTGCGAGATAATCATGGGCAAGATCTTGAGCATTCTTAAAGTGAGAACTTTAGAGATGATCTTGTAGAGTGAGTTGCACAGACTAATAGGTCTAAAGTTGTCCAACGAGTCCGCCCCAGGGGATTTAGGAGTGAGAACCACAAAAGTCGAGTTTAGCTCCTTGAGAATAGATTTGGCTCCAAAGAATTCCTGGACAGCCTGAACAACCTCTCCCATGATCACCAGCCAGAACCTTTGGAAGAAAAAAGTGGGAAAACCATCCGGGCCTGGAGCCTTGTCAGCAGGCAGAGAAAAGAGAGCCTCTCTAACTTTCGAAGCATTAGGAATAGCACAGAGCTTTTTATTATGGATAGGTTGAATGAGCTGAGGGATACAGTGTAACAAATCCTCCTGGTCCAAATTGGAAAGCAATGGGTCCTCAGAGAGAAGGCTAGAGAAAAAGGAAACAGCTTCTTTCGAGATGGCAGATTCTTCAGTTAACAACTCCTGCCCCTTTCTAATACCATAGATCCTGTTACTAGCACGGTGCTTGAGGGTGGTTAGGTGAAAAAACTTAGTGTTCCAATCTCCTTCCTTTAGCCAGGTGATCCTCAATCTTTGCCTCCAAAATTTTTCTTCCTTATTAATAATGTTATGAATTTCAGACAGGGTCTTGAGCTCCGAAACCCTGTTGGTCTCAGTGTAACCTTCCTTCTGAATGCAATCTTGGATAATAGTTAGATTATCAAATAACTCTTTCTTTTCATGGAAGATATGACCAAAATCATACTTGTTCCAAATTTTAATCATCCTCTTCACATTGCTAAGTTTTTTGGTGACTCTGAACATGGCTGAGCCCTCCACCTCTATCCCCCACCATTTCTTGATATTATCTAGGAGGTCAGGGTGAGAGGTCCACATTTTCTCAAACCTGAAAGGATGGTATCTCCTGTGTACCAGAGGGGAAACTAAAAGAGAAATGGAAGAGTGGTCCGAACCAATTTTGGGAAGCAGAGATAGTCTGCAGCTGAAGAATTGAAGCCAATCCGAAGATATAAGAGCTCTATCCAGCCTAACCTGAATGCAATCATGGCCTTTTCTCTTGTTTGACCAGGTAAAGGATCCGCCCTTAAGCTCTACGTCCATAAGGGCCAGATTATTTACGAAGTTAGAAAGATCCTGTTTACTTTTCCAATCCGGGGGCATACCTCCCTTTTTCTCTTTATCTTCTAGCGGTGTGTTAAAGTCTCCCATGATTATACCTTTCTTAATGTCACAATCTTGCACCATATTACCAATTTTGGTCCAGAAGTTTTTTCTATCTCTCTTATTATTGGGGGCATAAATATTCACTAAAAACCAGGAATCATTGGTGTGCAAATGTTGAACTCTGCAGAAAAGAATGTTATCTTCATCATACTCAGCTACTATATTGAAATACTTATCATTGAAAAGTAACAGCAGTCCTCCAGACGCTCCTTCAGAGTTAGAGGCTATGCCCTTCATGCTATTTGAACTTAATATTTTCCATCCTTTCCTTCTTCATTTTAGTTTCCTAGATTAGAAACACATCAGGCCTTTGGTCCCTTATCATATTTCTAATAACTTCTTGCTTGTGGATTCCATTGAGTCCACGAATATTCCAAGATAAGATCTTCATGATTTAACTACTGAACATGCTTCCTGGATGGTGCACTGTGTACCATCCTTAATGTTTCTTCTGGCTTCCTCTTTCTTGATTTCATTCTTGTTTTTCCTTCCCACTAGGTTAGATTTGTGGCCAAGATCAGCCTTGGCCATGCTTCTAGTAGAAGGGGGAGATACCGGAGAAGGGTCCCTGCTATTCTTCTTCTTTCTACTCCTGACTTCTGTCCAGGGATTCTCTTCTCCCTCTAGTCCTTTGTCCAACCAAGCATCAATTCTCACCAAATCTTCCATTGTCGATGCAGACAGCCTCTCTATGATTTTGTTTACTGTTGAAGGGGGGGGACAACACACCAGGTTAGGGTCCTGGAACATGGGTTCCCCCTCCTTTAGTTCTTCCATGGAGTTCGAGACAAAGGATAGTTTCAAGTCATCCTCCTGAGAATCCAGAGGGGGAAGAGTCATATTTTCACCTATCTCCTCAGGTTTCTTCTCAGATTCCTTCGCATTGGGGAGAGGTGTTGAATCATCTTTCACTCCTTTCTCTTCTCCCCCTCCTATGTTTCCAGTCGCCTGAGGAGGCCCTGATTCCTCTTGGGGTGCATTAGGAGCAGTATTTGTTTTTCCTTCTGCCTCTCCATTTGCCTTGACTTGCGATGCTTTTTTCCTCCATTCTTTTTTGGGATCTAGAGAATCTTTTATCCCCCCTTGTGGATGAGCCTTTCCCACCGTACTCTTCCCTTTGAAAATTGGGCATGATCCAGCCTTGTGGCCAGCCTTCTTATAATGGAAACAAGCAAAAGGCACACTTTCATAGTCAATCTTTTGAGATCTATTTCCCAGACGAGATTGTAGTTCTAAAACTTGAGGCATGTCCTGGCCTTCGATGACTCCTACACAGATTCTTGTGTAGTTCAATCTTTTCTTAGCTACTATGACAGGGTCAATGGAGAGGAGCTCTCCAAAGGTCCTGGCTATGCCATCAAAGACATCCTCATGCCAATATTCCAAAGGAAGTTCTGGAAGTCTTAACCAAACTGGAACCTGAGATTGGAAATCCTTGTTCAAATCCAAGTTGGATGTCCATTTTTGCAATATTAGGTTGGATCTGCCCAAAGACCAGTTCCCAGCACATAGTATACGGGAAAAATCTTCCGAGCAAGAGAACTCAAAAGACATGAAGCCTTTGGCCATAGCAGTCACTTCTACATGCCCTTTAAGGTCCCATTTTCTCCTGGTAAATGTCCTCACTACATCAATATTAGGTCTTGGCCCTACAAATTTTCCTACCAGAGTGTTCGCCATGCTTAGGATATTGTGGTCAATAATTTCCCTAGGGATTTCTAGAGCAAAAATACCTTTCTCCTTATCAGATTTGTCAATGACTTTTGGGAAAGACGATTTACCTGATGGTTTTATCCCGAATAGATTCGACCAGCGTCCCCATGCCCCAGACGGCCCACTGCCCACATGGGGGGGAGGGGGAATCTTCTCACCTGGATGGGGCATCATAACCTGTGGGTCCCCATCCTTTGAGGCATCCTCATCTTTCCCCTCTGTTTCCTGCCCTGCGCTTGCTGTATGCCCTCCTACAGACGTGCTCTCCTGTCTCCCGCCTTTCTCCAGATTCGAAACAACGTGATTCGAATTGCAGTTCCCGCCCGCTCCATCCCTCTCTCTCACCGTGCCCATCCCTAGATTCATTTTCTGAGTTTTATGTTATAGAGAATGGTGATGTTAAGATGTTGATTTGGAGGGATTTATATTAGGCTACCCATGATTGGTTTCTTAGTGAGTTTGAAATTTGTGTACAAACTATGTATGTGGTCAAACTAGTGGATGTGATGTATAGTGTTATTATTGTGAGCACAAATTACAATCTAATGTGTGCTCTCGAGCACTATAGGGGGTGTGAGAGTTTAGTCCCACATTCCCTATGTCCTTGTAATATAACCTTTATAATATAAAGCCTCTCACAAATATAAAAATATGATATGGATATAATGCCACTACTATAGTAATAGTCCTAGTTCTTTGATTTAAACATCTATAAGCTTTTCTTTTCAATGAATAACCAAGGAACATAAGTTCATCTCTTCTTGCATAAAAATTCCAATATCCTCATATCTCTTTATGAAACACTTACTTCCAAAACTTCTAAAATATTTTACTAAAGGTGCATGTCCAAACCATAATTTATAGGGAGTCTTGTTAATACCTTTTTTAATCTGCACTCTATTCATGGTGTATATTATTCTTTTGATTTCTTCTCTCCAAAATGTCTTGGATACATCATTATCAAACATCATAATGTTAGCATGAATGTTGATGATACTACATTGGGGGAGTATCCTAAGCATTAGAGAGTATTAATATGTTGCATTCATGACTATGTTTGTCATTGATGTCAACATAGCAGTGTTTCTATTAGAGACTAGAAGAATAATAGTCAAAGATCTTATGTTGCATAGTAACTAAGGGTTAGGTGATGCATAGTTAAGGACATTTTCTTGATAATGTCGAGATGATGTCATTAAGAGGAAGAAGTAAAAATTAAAGATGTACAATAGTTGTGTTTGATTTACTATAAGCAACACAAAAATTGAGCATCTATTTAATAGCTTCTAGTGTTTTCATTATATCTTTTAGCCAAGATATAAAGAGGTGATGAATAGTCAACTAGTGATAGAGGATAGTTAGGTGATGACATCAATGAGTGCACAATACTTAGAGTCACACATGTAAAGTTTTTAATAGATTGTGAAATGACAATGCTATTGTAATTGTAATTAATTGTATATCTTATTTTTAATTAATTTGGAAAGCCTTAAGGCTGACTCAAGGAATTATTATGAAGATATGGTATAAAGGAAATATGTTTTCCTTGATTGTAAGTGAATCAATTATCTATTATGCATTTTATTTGTGAAGTGTAAAAAGGAGCATAATGTTGAATAAATGCATGTAAGCGATCCAAGGGATTATTGGATGCACAGTTCATGATCTAGTTACAAGATCAGAAGGAGTAGAAGTTTTGTTGATAGGACAGAGGTAGAGGAAGGAAGTAAAATTTAGTTCTATTATTATACAAGGAATAATAAAAATATCATTTGGACAGTGAGTTCATTGGTCTTTACCTCAAAGCTATCTAGGCAGTGGGTCCAACTCTCTTCCACAACTGCTAACAGGGTTGGAATCTCCTAATAGGGATTCAAAGTCTCCTAACAAGGACTCATATGTATTAAAAGTATTCATAGTCTCCTAATAGGTTTCATCCTATAACAAAGAATATTTATATTAGTACATCACCTTGTGGGTACCATCCCCACTGGGGTTTTCCCTAATATCACGAGTTTCCCTAGCTAACATATTTGGTGTTATTATGTATGATTATCTTGTTATGGTTTCAATTTACATTAATAATATGGATAATATTGTATAAATCTAGTATTGATGTTAATATTTTTATAACTGTATATTCTAACGATTGGTATCAAAGTATCGAGTCCTTGAAGGATAAGCTTAACAGCTTTGGGAGATCAATGTCAAACCTTTTAAAAAAGGATAGTCCTAGATTTGATGGGGCCAAAAATGATCATTGGAAGGAGAATATGAAGACTCATCTATTGTGTATGGGTCCATGATATTGGATCTTGACTAAGGGAAAGAACAAAATTGTTGGAGAAACAAAGCTAGAATATTGTAATGAATAAAAAAGATACATGTTCATGTGTAACATGAGCAAAAGAGAAGCTCTACTATTAGCCCTTCTAGAGAATGAATACAACCAGGTAAAGTCACTTGAAACATCTAATGAAATTTTGAAAGCATTAGAATCTACTTTTAAAGGTGATGATCATGGTAAGAATGAGGTTACAAAGTTGGATATGTGCATATCAAGATGCTAAGATGATGGAAGATAAATTTGTAAGAAGTTATTTTGGCATAATATTAGAAATGGTTACAAGAATTTGATCTCATGGTGGACCAAAGATGATGATGAAGTCATATGGAATATTTTGAAAATTTTGACACCACCATTCAAACCTATCGCTCAAATGATACAACTAGTGATGCCCTATACTAAGGCTACACCAAGGAAGCATTACTTGGAAGATTAGAATCAACAGAAGAAAATCTGAGATAGTCTAGTGAACTTGTAAGAGTCAAAACAACCTTTAATGCCCTAAACATTCAACCTAATTTGACAAGGAGTGCAAGTACCCATGGAGAATTTTCTAGAAGTAGGAGAGTTGATGAGGACAAGAAGATTGAAAAAGGAATAACCCTTCTAGTGAGAAGAGAAAAATATTGTAAGAAAATATTTAAATGTTGGACTTGTAATCAATTTAGTCATTATGCATCTAAATTTTCTAAAAGAGAGAAAAAGCATAAAGGAAAGTTTAATCCTAGAAGAGATAGAGATAGAAATTGTTTGTATGTAAATGAAGATGAAGAATCTAATGAGAAAGGTCAAAGTGAAAGTGGTGATGAATTAGGATTTGTGGCTATCAAGGAAGATGATCTTGATAGAGAAATTAGAGAAGAAAGAGCTCTAGTTACCTAAGTAGAAAAGAAATCTAATTGGATAATTGATAGTGGTTGGTCACATCATATGACTAGCAATAGGAATAATTTTGTTAAGTTCAAGAATCATGATGGATGTGTTGTTAGAGGTTATAATAGTGCAGCATGTGATATGATAGGAATTGGATCCATTACTCTTGATGATAAAACTAATACTGATGATGTCAAATTTTTTGATGGATTAAAGCATAACTTGTTGAGTGTTGGACAATTGGTGTTTAAGGGTTATCAGTTGTATTTTACTAAGAAGACTTGCACTATCAAAGACAAATATGGTAAGATTATTGGAACCAACACTAGACTTAGAGGTAATGCATTTTAGCTAAATCCTACTGAGATGAGAAGTTTGGTAGCTAAAGTGGATAATAGTTGGTTGTGGCATAGAAGATTCTGTCACATAAACTTTGATAATATTATGAAGGTTATTAGTACATTTTTAGTAAGAGATCTACCTAAGATTGTTAAGCCTACTAACCTTGTATGCAAGGAATGTATTTTGGCTAAATAGAGGAACATTTCTTTTCCTAGCAAGAAGTTCTCTAATATAGAAAAATTGGAGATTGTTCAAACATATCTATGTGCTCCTACAAGAACCAGAGGATTCTATGGTGAAAGGTATTTTATGATTTTTGTTGATGATTTCACTATAATGATGTTGGTAGCATTTCTTAAAGAGAAATATAAAGCTTTTTATAAGTTCACGATATTTAAGAATAGAGTTGAGAATGAATATGGTGGTAAGATTAAATGTTTCAAATCAAATAGAGGAGGAGAATTTACCTCAAGAGAATTTAACATATTCTATGAAGAAAATAGAATTAAAAGACAATTATTTGCACATAGAACACTTGAGCATAATGGGATTGCTAAGAGAAGAAATAAATCTACAGTAGAAGCAACTAGAGCAATGCTATTTGAGAATAATGTTTCTAAGAAATTTTGGAGAGAAGCAATTAGCACATGAGTATATATTCTTAATAGAGTACAGATTAGAAAATATATGGACAAGACACCTTATGAGCTATGGTTTGGTCATTCACCATCAACCAAATATTTTAGAATATTTGGGAGAAAATGTTAAATTAAGAGAGATGATGGCATTGGTAAGTTTGATCCAAGAAGCAATGAAGGTATGTTTCTTGGCCACTCTTTGAATAGTAAGGCTTATAGATGGTTTAACTATAGATCTAAGACAATAGTTGAGTGTATAAATGTAAAGATTGATGAGAAGTTGGGAACCAAAGAAATGATGATAGATTATAATTCAGATGAAGTGGATAACTCTAGAATTGTTAGGCAGAATGCTGAAGTTTTCTTTAAGACTAGCAATGACTTGCAGAATGATGTGCAAATTTTTGAACAAGGAGAAGAGTACAGATCTGAACCTAGAGAAGAGACAAGAATTGAGATGTCAACTCCTACCCCTAACAAAAATATGTCAAGGAATCACCCTCCTAAGAAGATAAATAGAAGTAAGGACAAAGGAGTAATGACAAGAAACAAAGTAAATGAAGAGATATGTTTGATATCTCAAGTTGAACCAAAGTGCACAGATGAAGAAGTTAACGATAATCATTGGATCCAATCAATGAAGGAAGAATCAGATTAGATAGTAAAGAATGATACATGAAATTAGTTCCTAGACCAAAGGACAAGAATGTGATAGAAAAAAAATGAGTTTTCAGAAATAAGATGAATGAGCAAGGAGAAGCTGTGAGAAATAAGGTCAGATTTGTTTGTAAAAGTTATTCATAACAAGAAGGCATTGATTATGAGGAAACATACACACTCGTAGAAAGAGTTGAAGTAGTGATGATGTTCCTAGCTTATGCAGTGAACAAAAAATTCAAAGTTTATTAGATGGATGTTAAGTCTACATTTCTAAATGGAGAACTAGAAGAAGAAGTCTATATTAAGTAGCCTAAAGGTGTTACTTTATTAGAAGATAAAGACATGATATATAGATTGAAGAAATCTCATTATGGTCTAAAGGAAGCACAAAGAACTTGGTATGCAAGGTTGGATAGTTGCTTGGAAAAGCTTGGATTTGCTAAAGGTACAAAAGATAAAAAATTGTATCTAAAAGAAATTGAAGATGGTTTATTGATCATTGTAATAATTTTTGATGACATCATGAAATAATGAAGCTAGTGACAAATTTGTTGAAGATATGAAGAATGAATTTGAAATGAGCATGATAGGGGAAATGAAGTTTTTCTTAGGATTGCAAATTGCACATATTAATGATGGTATATTCATCTCACAAAATAAGTACTTGAAGAAAGACCCTTTAAAAAGGTATGGTTTGGAAAGTTGTAAATCTATTGGTACACCCATGATAATTGGTCATAAGTTATCTAGCAAAGATGAGACACCTGTAGTAGAAAAAAAGAAGCATAAATCAATGATTGGAGGTTTGCGATATCTAACTCATACAAGATTAGATATAGAAAATGCAATTACAATAGTGGCTACATTTCAAGCTAATCCTAAAGAATATCATTTTGCAACATTAAAGACAATATTCAGATATCTGAAAGGGATGTTTGACTATGGAATTTGGTATGAAAGATCAAATGATCTCACTTTGTGCACATATATTGATGCTAATTGGGTATTCAATATGGATGATAGAAAAAGAACCAGTGATGGAGAATTCTTTCTTGGAGTAAGACTAGTCTCTTGGTTAAGCAAGAAGTAAGATTGTATTTCACAGGGCACTGCTCAAGTAGAGTATGTTGCAGTAGCAAACAATTGTAATCAAGTTTGTGGATGAAGAAAATGTTGAAGGATAATCAGAATTGAGATTAAAGAACCTTTTATCATTTACTATGATAAAACAAGTATAGTGAGTATGTTTAAGAATCCTATATTCCATTCTAAAACAAAGTGTATATCTATTAATTATCATGTGTTGAGAGAGAAAGCAACAAAAAAGGAAATTAGATTGAAGTATGTAAGTACCAAAGATTAGACTATAGATATCTTTATGAAGCCTTTTCCTAAAGGTACATTTGAGTACTTCAAAGGTGTGATTGAGGTTATGCCCTTGCCTACTTCTAAATAGTTGATGTAGAGAATGCATCAGTCTAGTGATGTAGAGTATTACTATTTGACTGGAATAAATGTTGATGCTTCCTAAATGGGGGAGTATCTAGTATGTACTAAATGATAGAGGATTCTTGGTATTTGGTATATGGTATTGAACAATGTATTTGGACACTCTGTTAGGATAAACCATGAACAAAAAAAAAATAAAAACTACATGCAAATATAACCAATAACAAAAAATAATAGATCACACAGAAATGAACACAAGGCACCAAGATTTAACGTGGTTCACCCAATCCCTAGGCTATGTCCACCAAACAACAAGTCTAATCTTATTACAATCCAGTGATTACAACCTGATTACAATTCGTAATCCCTTACAACTCAATACCGCCGCAAGAACCAATTTTGCATCACAACATAAATGAAAAATACCCAACCCTAAACCCTTTTATATAGGTATTAAATGACTTTAGGGTTATAACATGTCGGCCATATGTTAGCCATAATATGTTGGCTACAATTTCGACCATGGCCCAATTTTTTTTTTTTTGAACCCCACTATTTATGAAGTATGTATAGTACTTTCCTAATCAGTCACCATAATCTAACAATCTCCCACTTGGGAACTGATTAGGATCCACACTAAACAACAATCTCCCACTTGGAGACTGATCTTGTACCAATACCACTACCACATGGGGCTCCCACTGGATCAAACCACCCTGGACTCTACTATTCTTTTATTCATGCTCAGTCTAAAAGACCAACCGAAGCTAAAGAGGAGTTCAGCTTCTCCCATGTTACAACCTTTATCAACATATTTGCTGGATTTTCATTGGTATGTATCTTCTCCAACTTTAACTGTCCATCCACCAAAATTGATCGAATGAAATGTTACTGCAACTGTATGTGTTTGCTCTTAAAATGCGGAGCTAAATTCTTAGCAAGATGAATGGCACTTTGACTATCTGTGAACAAATAATTATCCTTCTGTGGGTGTCCCAATTCTTCCAAGAATAACTGAAGCCATATCATCTCCTTGGCTACCTCTATAGTAGCAACATACTCTGCCTCTGTAGTGGATAGAGCATTAATCTTTTGTAACCTAGAAACCCAGCTCATAGTTGCCCCACTGACAATAAAGCCATAACCTGTAGTACTCCACCTGGTATCAATATCCCCTACCAAATTTGAGTCAACATAGCCCTATAAATTAGTAGTAGAGCCCCCAAAGTGTAAACACTTATTAGATGTTCCTCTCAAATATCCAAGAATCCACTTGACAACATTCCAATGCTCAAATCCTGGATGACTCATGTACCTGCTAACGACTCCCACTACATGTGCAATATCTGGCCTAGTGCATACCATAACATACATCAGGCTTCCTACAGCTGAAGCATAGGGTACCTTGGACATCTTATCCTCCTCTTCTTATGTCTTGGGACACATCTCCTTAGTCAATTTCAAATAACCAGGTAAAGGTGTGCTAACAACTTTAGCATTCTCCATAGAGAAACGTTGCAACACCTTCTCAACATAATCATCTTGAGATAGCATCAATGTTTTGTTCTTCCTATCTTTGCAAATCTTCATACCAAGGATTTTTTTTGCTGCCCCCAAATCCTTCATAGCAAATGCATGTGCTAACTGGTGTTTCAGCCCCTTAATATGATCCATGTTAGACCTAGTTGCAAGCATATCATCAACATATAGACATAAAATAATGTAGCTATCATCATCCAACCTCTTAAAATAAACATAGTAATTTGAATGACACCTATTATATCCATGCTCATGCATAAAATTGTCAAATTTCAGATACCATTGTCGAGGTGCTTGCTTCAAGCCATATAAACTTTTCTTGAATTTGCACACTAAGTTCTCCTTACCTTTGACCTCAAAACCCTATGGCTGAGCCATATATATTTCTTCATCCAAATCACCATGAAGAAAGGTTTTTTTAACATCCAGCTACTCTAAATGCAAATCTTCAGTAGCCACAAGACTTAAAACAGTACGAATAGAAGTCATTTTAACAACAGGAGAAAATATCTCATCAAAATCAATTCTATTTTTCTGTGCAAATCCTTTTAAAACTAACCTGGCCTTAAATATTTTCTTACCTCCTTCCTCTTCTTTCAACCTATAAACCTACTTATTCTATAAAGCCTTTTTACCTGCAGGAAACTTGCACAAATCCCATGTCTTATTTTTTAGCAAAGAGTCCATTTCATCTTTCATTGCAGACTCCCACTGAATCTTAGTATCCACCTACACAGCATCATCATAACTTTCAGGTTCACCAACATTAGTAAGTAAAATAGAATACACAGAGGGAGAAAACCTTTGTGGAGGTCTAATTTGCCTCATTGACCATCTAACATTTACTGGTGTGCATGGTATTTGTTGTTGCAGTTGTTGTACATCATGAGGAATGGCTAGAACATAAGCTTTTGGAGTATCATCCAACACTACATAATCATCTTCTTTCTTCTCATGTTGCTACAACAGATCTTTGTATAACACTTTCTCATTGAATATGACATCCCGACTTCTAACAATTTTAAGATTTTCAAAATTCCAAAGCCTATAACCAAATTCATTAATGCCATATCCAACAAAGAGACATTTCTTTGATTTAGCTTCTAGCTTGGTTCTATTTTCAAAGTCTATATGAGCAAAAGCTTCACAACCAAAGGTCTTGAGAAAAGAATAACTCACCTTCTTACCAGTCCATGCTTCCTTTGGAATACCAGAGCCCAAAGGAGTAGAGGGAGCTCTGTTAATCAAATATACTGCAATATTGATAGCCTTTTCCCACATGTGTAAGGGCAACCCAGCATGCAACCTCATGCTCCTTGCGCGCTCCATTATAGTCCTGTTCATGCGTTCAGCCACTCCATTTTCCTGTGGAGTCCTTGGAACAATTTTCTATCTATGAATACCATTAGTGGAGAAATAATCTTCAAATTCATGACTACAATACTCACCACCATTATCAGATCTGAGATATTTTAATTTCTTACCAGTCTCATTTTCAACCAAGCATTTCCATTTCTTAAAAGTTTGAAATACATTAGATTTTTGTCTAAGGAAATAAAACCATACTTTTCTAGTTGCATCATCAATAAATGTAACATAATAATGAGAGCCACCAAGGGAAGATACCTGAGCTGGTCCCCATACATCTGTATGCACAAGCTCTAATTTCTCCTTTTTGTTTTCCTTCCCAGTCTTCACAAAACTCACTCTCTTTTGTTTTCCATACACACAACTTTCACAGAAATCCATATTAACACTTTTCAAACCTGGTAAAACTTTCTTTGAATGAAGCACTTTCATACCTTTCTCACGCATGTGCCCAAGTCTATTGTTCCATAGCACTGTATCAGAATCTACAATAGCTATTTGTTCTCCCTACTCAACTGCAACAATTGTTCCTGAACATTGATTTTTCTCTAAAACAATCAAAGTAGTAGGAAAAATATGACCTGTACAAAGATATAAGGTGCCTACTTTCACACCTTTTTCTACTACAAGAGAACCTTTTGAAACCTTCCAATTTTTATCATTAAAAGTAACTACACAACCCTCATCATCGAGTTTCCTAGCTGAAATTAGATTTCTACTCAGCCTTGGAACATGTCTTACCTCATGTAGTAGCCAATGATTCCCATTCTGCAACTTAATCTTAATTTTTCCCTTTCCAACAATCTAACAAGGTTCATTATCCCCCAAATAAACAAGCCCAAAATCCCCTTGGACATAATCAATAAAATAACCTCTATGAGGTGTAGAATGAAATGAAGCACCAGAATCTAAAACCCATGAATCATCAACACTCTCTAAAGACAGAAGCAAAGCATCCTCTTTGGATTTGTTACTTACCACATTTGCCTCCTTGTCTCCATCTGATTTATCTCCTTCATTTTTCTTTCGATTCCAGCAATCTTTCTTTTTGTGTCTTGGTTTTCCATAGTACTAGCAATCATTTGGTTCTCTCGATTGAGACCTCCTCCCCTTCTACTTTCCTCTTGATTTCCCATGATTTCTAGAGTTACTTCCTCTTTCAGTCATTTGACCCTTGCTTTATGCATTCAAAGCACTTTCTGATGTAGATCCACCTAAGGATTTCCTATGATTTTTCTCACTCAAAATAACATCGATCACATCATCATATTTTAGGGTACAAGATCTAGGAACAGAATTACTCACCGCCATTACCAAACCATTCTAGCTTTCAAGCAAAGAACACAAAATCATGAGAGCCCTAATTTCTTCATCAAAATTGATACCCATAGAAGATAACTGACTAGTAATAGTATTAAACTCATTTAAATGATCTGCAACAGATCCACCTTTTTCCATTTTCATATTAAATAAACGCTTCATGAGAAATACCTTGTTTGAAGTGGAGGGCTTTTCATATAGTGTCACTAGGGTTTTCATCAAATCTTCTGTCATTTTTTCTTTTCTAATATTAAATGCCACTGATTGTGCCAAGCATAATTGAATGCTTCTGAGTGTCTTTCTATCCAAAAGATCCCATTCAGCCTCTGACATAGTTCCCTGATTCTTGGCTTTGCCTTCCAACGGCTTCAATAAATCCTTTTGATATAGATAGTCTTCCATTTGCATCTTCCATAACTAGAAGTTTTGCCCATTAAACCTGTCAACCCGCAGCTTACCCTCATCTGCCATTGCTCACACTCAACTGTGAGACTTTCTAGCAGAGGACAATTGAAAGACAACCTCACTCTGATACCACTTGTTAGGATAAACCACAGATAGAAATTTTAAAAAAACTACATGAAAATATAACCAATAACAGAAAATAATAGATCACACAAAAATGAACACAAGGCACCAAGATTTAATGTGGTTTACGTCCACCAAACAGCAAGTCTGATCTTATTACAATCTAGTGATTACAATCTGTAATCCCTTACAGCTCAATACTGCCACAAGAACCAATTTTGCATCACAACATAAATGAAAAATATGCAATTGTAAACCCTTTTATACAAGTATTAAACCGTGTTAGGGTTATAACATGTCGTCCATATGTTGGCCATAATATGTTAGCTACCATGTCGACCACAACCCAAAATTTTTTTTTGAGGCGATGCCCTGAACCCCACTATTTATGAAGTATGTACAATACTTTCCTGATCAGTCACCATAATCTAACAATCTCCCACTTGGGGATTGATCAGGCTCCACACTAAACAACACACTCGAGCTAGTTTATGATTGAGCAGCTAATTAAAAATTGGTATTTTGATTGACACCTTTGACATTGATGTCAATGAGGGAGAGATAGGCATGAAAAATATCTCCTAAGGCATAGAGGAGAGTGTGCATGAGAAATTACTCCTTAGCAATGGGGGAGAAATGTCTCTTTAGAGAGATTTAGAAAGATTAATGTAAAGATGCAGGAATATACACCATTGTATTGTGAAATATTTAGTGTGCAGTAAATAATTGATTTCTAAAGAAGAAGAAGATGAATAGAGTAGTGTTCCAGAGGATTTTAGATTTGATTGATGAAGAGGATTTGAGAAGATGAGAACAATAAGTAGCAACAAAAGTTTACTTGGTATTCTTGGAACTTAGATAGTTTTTCATCTGTGTTGCCATCAATGCCAAAGGGGGAGATTGTTAGAATGAATTTCTATGATACTACATTGGGGGAATATTCTAAGCATTGGAGAGTATTGATATGTTGTATTCATGACTGTGTTTTTCATTGATGCCAACATAGCATTGTTTCTATTAGGGACTAGAAGAATAATAGTCATAGATATTATGTTGTGTAGTAACTAAGTAAGGGTTAAGTGATGCGTAGTTAAGAATATGTTCCTGAGAATGTCCTGATGATGTAGTTAAGAGGACAAATTCAAAATCAAAGATGTATAATAGTTTTGCTTGATTTACTATAAGCATCACAAAAATAGATCATCTATTTGACAGCTTTTGATATCTACCTTATATCTTTTAGCCAAGTTATAAAGAGGTGATGCATAGTCAACCAGTGATAGAGGATAATTAGATGATGATGTCAGTGAGTGTACAAGACCTAGAGTTGTGTGTGTAAATTTTTATATAGATTGTGAGTTGAAAACGCTGATGTAATTGTAATCAATTATATATCTTATTTTAATTAATTAAGAAATCCTTAAGGATGACTCAAGGAATTGTTATGAAGATATGGTACAAAGGAAAGATGTTTTTATTGATTGTAAGAAAATCAAGTATCTATTTTACATTGAATTTGTGAAGTGTGAAAAGGAGCAGAGTGTTGATTAAATACATGTAAGCAATCCAAGGGATTATTGGATGCACAGTACATGATCTAGTTACAAGATTAGAAGGAGAAGAAGTTTGGTTGATAGGATATAGATAAAGGAAGTAAATATAATTTAGTTTTTTTATTTAGTAAGTAATAATACAAAGATCATTTGGATAGTGAGTTTATTGGTCTTTCCCTTAAAGTTTTTTGGGAAATGGGTCCAGTTGCCTTCCACAACTCCTAATAGAGTTGGCACAACTCTTAACAGGGTTGGAATCTCCTAACATGGATCCAAAGTCTCCTAATAGGGACTCATATGTACTAAATGTAGTCATAGACTCCTAACAAGTTCCATCCTCTATCAATGAATATTTATATTAGTACATCATCTTGTGGGCACCATCCCCACCAAGGTTTTCCCTCTGATCAAGGGTTTCCCTAGTTAACATATTTTGTGTTATTGTGTATGAGTATCTTATTGTGGTTTCAATTTACATTACTCATATGGTTAAGATTATATAAAGTTGGTATTTATGTTAATAATTTTATAACTAATTCACACCCCCCCCCCCCTCTCAGTTATATCAGTGGACTATATATTCTAACACATGATTGTTGCTACTTCTATTAGAGATCTATTTCTTCTTTTAGTTTTCCCATTTCTCTCATGAGTCTTAGGTGTTGATAGTTGTCTCTTAATACCATTTTATTAATAAAAGGTATTAATATCTCTTGAGGTAAACTCTCCACATCTAATCTTAAACATTTTATCTTTACTCTAGATTCATTCTCAACTCTATTCTTGAACAAATTAAACTTTTCAAATGCCCCAGGCTTTTCTTTAAAAATTTTACCCACATCATCTATTGAAATCATCAACAAAAATTTCAAGTACCTTTCACCATAGAGTCCTCTTGTTCTAGTAGGACTACTCAAGTCTATATGAACAATTTCCAATTTAACTACGGTAGTGAACTTTTTTCTAGGAAAAGATACTTTCTTATACTTAGCTATAACACATTCTTTGCAAATAATATTAGTAGGTTTCACAATTATAGGTAGATCTCTAACAAAAAATTTACTACTAGCCTTCACAATGTTATCAAAGTTTATATGACATATTCTATTCCATAACCAACTTTTATCCATCTTTGCAACCAAACAACTCATCTCTGTAGGGTTCAATTGAAAACAATTACCTCTAGATATTGTACCAGTGCCAATCAACTTACCATCTTTATCTTTGATAATGCATGTATTCTCTATAAATTTCAACTGATAACCTTTATCAACTAACTTTTTAACACTTAATGTTGGAAATAAAAATGGGAAAGTAAACTCTAAGAGGGGGGTGGGGAAGGCTAAGAAGTGGGAGTGAATCAACACTTGAAAACTTTAACCATAAAATAGTCACCACACATCCATCTCACAATTTAGCATGTAAACTAAAATAGCTAACAACACATGTTCATCCATAATATGAAACAAATAACACATAACATAATAAATTTGTTACCCGAAAACCCTCTAATGAGAAGGTAAAACTAGGGTGGGGAAGACACCCACAAATCTTTATTACTGTAGCTATAAATTGTAGCCAATTAAGGTTACAAGTTTGACCATAAACTATGATCTACCATGTGAAAGATCTACCCTGTTAAAGACTTACAAAGAATGTTGGTCTCACCCTATTAAAGGATTTAAACACCCTACTAAAAGTGTACCTTGTTAGAGGACTTTAACTTACAATAAAGTAAGAACTCAATTAAGAGATTTACACAAGCCTATTAAGACTACTTTGTTAGGAGATTTTCTCTACATCACTTGTTAGAATGATTCAACACCATGACCCTTTGGTTAGCACTCTATTGCTAGATATTAGATCTTCTCTTTTTTGATGTGTACTTTATCCTTCTAATCAAATATGTCTCCTCTATCCTTTCTCTACTTTCCTCTATTCCCTCTAAGTGATTATGCAATTCGTAACATTATCACAACCTCCATAGCTACCATGAATGTTCTCTCTACACTTAGCATTCATATCTCTTGTGTTTCCTTCTCCTCCTTCATGCATATACACTATTTAGGGTTTGTCTCCTTAAGTAAACATGAGTAGGCTAGGGTTAGGTAGGAATCAATGACTAAGATTGATCCATTTTTCCACATAGAATATCCCTCAATTTGATTGGTTGCATGTACTACATAAGGATTCACAATATACATCCATCCTTATCTTCTAGAATCATAAAAAATCATCAAGTCAGCCCAAAAATGGTTTATATAGAATTTTGTGCCATTACAAACAACTATGTCCAAAACTATTTACTCGACACTTGAAGTCTCTAATGCTCGACATCCACTATATCTCCAATGTTGTAATTTAGATTTTAAATGACTCAACATACTTTGTTTGCTCAACTTATGAGTGACTTGGCACCAACTATATGCTCGACACATATTGGTACATGACACTGACTGTGTATATTAATCGGCATGTTTTGTTTGGCAACTAATGCTCGACATCCTCTGATCACTCATCTCACACTAATTTCTCAAATTTCTTTGCTCACTTAGCTTTCATTATAATACTGATAGATAATGACTAAGTGTTTTGTCATTGTCTTTTCAAAAAAAATTGATATTAGCACTTAATAGGTTATGATTTAATCTATCAAAAAAATAGATATCATTAGTGTTGGTCTTTCCATTAAGAGTGATAGATTCCATTCCCTTGATATGATAATCTACATTATTACCAGCCCTAACAATTCCTATAGCATGATTACTAAACTTAACAAAATTATTAATGTCTCTAGTCATGTGATGTGAACATCCACTATCTATAATCCAATCAGATTTCTTTTCAACTTATGAGACTAGGGATTTTTCTTCACTAAATTCTTTTTTTGAATTTTCTTATTTTATAGCTATGAATCCTAATTTATCATCATTTTCACTTTGAACTCTTTCTTGAGACTCATCATCTTCATTTGCATTCAAAAATTATTTTGGTCTTGTAGACTTGAAATTATTCTTTCTTTTTTTTCTCTTGTTTAGGACACTTAGAAGGATAATGACCAAATTCATTGCAAGTCCAACATTTGAAGATTATCTTACCATCTAGTTGTCTTCTTACAAGAAGGGAAATTCCTTCTTCACTTCTTCTAGCCTCCTCAGATTTGTATCTGCTACTATTAGCATAGTCTCCATTGGTGCTTGCACTTTGTGATGAAGAGGGATGAACACTTAATGCACTAAAAGTTGTTTCCACTTTGGGAAATTCTCTACATTGTTTTAAGCTCATTTTTGTTGCTTCTAATATTCCAAGTAATGTTTCTCTAGTAAACTTCTCATTACAAAGTATCACTTGTAGCACCATTTTTGATGTCTATTTGAATGGAGGTGTCAAAGTTTTCAAGATCTTCCTTATAATCTCATCTTCATATTTATATGCTTGACAAGACTTAATTACTTTAATAATTTATAATATTCTACCATTATAGTTGGCTATATTCATTCTCCTAAAGGGCTAACAATAATTCTTATCTAGCATGCATATTACACATAAATAGATCTCTTTCAACTTCATTATATTCCTCAATATTTCTTTCTTCCACATTCTTCTTTTTACTCTTTGTCATCAGCCAATACCCTAGACCCGTACATGGAAAATGAGCCTTCATCTTCTCCTTCTAGCTATCATAGTTAACTCCATTAAATTTAGGAATTTCTTTTTTGAAGTTACTTTATTTTGATCTCCTTAAGCTATTAATATTTTTCTTCAAAGAATTCATGCTCTGATACCAATTGTTAGAAAGTAATGTCCACTAACATAACTAAGAGAGGGGTGAATTAGTTATCCAAATATTAAAACATTTATCAAACTTATTAACCCTTAACCATATGAACAATATAATCAACAACCATAGGAAGATATACATACATACTAACACCAGATATATTAATTAGGGAAACCCTTGATCAAAGAGAGAACCCCAATGGGGGTGGTACCCACAAAATGATGTACTAATATAGAAGTTCCTTGTAAGAGGATGGACTCTATTAGGAGCCACTGAAATAAATTATGTACATATCAGTCCCTATTAGGAGTCTTAGAATACTTGTTAGGAGAATCCAACCCTATTAGGAGTTGTAGAAGGTAGAAGGACCCATTTTCCAAACAACTTCGTGGGAAAGACCACCAAACTCACTATCCAACTAGTATCTATATTATTTCTTGCAAAATAATAGAAATGAATGATCTCAAATTATTTTGTCCTCTTGACTAGACTTATCCTCTCCTAATCTTAATACTAGAACACCAAATTTGCATCCAAACAATCCCTTGGATCTCTTACACGCATTTATGAATTAATTTTCATATCACACTTGAATTCCTATATCACAACAAGGAAAATAACCTTCCTTTATAACATATCCTCAAAACAATTCCTTGACTCAACCTTGAGGATTCCCCAATTAATTATAATAGGACATCATTGAGATATTACAAAAAATTACATATTTTCATAATTACAAGTCACTATCATCTCACAGTCTTTACAAATTTTCACATGTGTGACTACTAACCTTGCACACTTACTAATGTCATCATTAGGTTGTCTATTATCATAGTCTAACTATGCTCATCACAATTCTATCCATGTTAAGAGATATAAATAAATAATCAAAGACTACTTATCAAGTACTCTATTTTCTTATCATCTTTTGTAATTCAAGAATAACTTTTGGTTGTCTTCAACTCTCTGTACATGCACTTGTCCAAAGAACTAGGACATAGTGTAGAATACATCCTTAAATTCACTTGACTTTATCATTAATAAACAGTCTGTATGACCTCATTCTTTGTCTTCTACTCAACCAATCTTTGTAGAAGCAATGCCATGTTGATATCAATGATGAATATACTCATGAATGAAACATATCAATCATTCTATCCATCTATCCACTTTTTAGGATACTCCCTTGAAGGAATATCATCAACATTCATGATAGCAAAGATGATCTGAGGGACTCAAGGATTAGAGCATTGGAGACATAGTTAGAACAGACATAGACCACCATAGCAGTCAATGATTAGAATCTCATAGATGAGTAAGCATAGAGTGAGGAGCTAAGGTGGGAGCGAGATGTAGCAAGATGAGAGTTTGAGTTCCATTGAGTGAGGTAAACCTACTATTACACAACTCATAGAGGTATGGTGCTAGTAGGATAAGGGTTACCTAACTACTCTAAGAGAGTTGAGAGATTAGAGGGAGTGATATAGTCATCCAAATAGGACATAGGAACCACCCACCACAACCTCCTCATACACATGAAAGGGTCATTTATTCATAGATCTAGGGCTAGATCTAGGTTTTGATTCCCTCTTGGCATCATTGATGTATATTTTGAGACAATTATCTAGACTTTGGATCCCATATTGCACATGTACTTGATTCATCATTATATATGAGATACTAGATTTTATTTATAGCACTATGCACTTGTCTTCTTTTTTGGATCATATGATGGATGTTTATGTGTATTGCAACACTTGTCTTTTTTTTCCATTTTATATTTCTATATATACTCATGTTTATGTATGCTCATATTATGTTTGTATACTTATGGATGTATGGATAGATCTCTCTCATAGATGTTTTAGCTCTCATGTTATGATGTGGACTTGTGATATGAAAATTTAACACTTGGATAGATTAGATATCATGATGAGATTAACCCCTTGTGATGGTAGGAATTAAAGAAGCATTAAGTTGATAAGTCTAATAAGGAGCAAAAATACATGATTAAGATGAAGCAAGAAGGTGACAAAAGTTAGTTAACATGTCTATGAAAGATAAAGAGAGAGATCTCTCAACATGTGGTATGAAAAAGCTAAACTAGAGTGAGTCTTAAGATAAAAATTAGTATGAAAAGATGCAATTACAAGGTACACATAAGTATACTCTCATTTTCATTGTCAAGCTTTATTAGGTTCATTGGATGATCATATAATTATCACTAGTACAACTATGAGGATATGAGTATGATTTATATTAGTTAGGTTTGTGGGATCCCAACCTATGCATAAAAGACATAAAGGTCAAGATGAATATTTTAGTTAGGCTCCCTAAGTTTAGTATAGAAAGGTTACACCTACATTAAGGTATGAGCACCATGATAACCCTCAAGCATGGTTTTGCAAAAATAGACAAGGATGATACTTTGTATCTCCTAAATGTCAAGTAGGACAAGCATGAATGCTCACAACACTTGAAGTCACAATGTATACCCACAGGTAGAAAGAAAAGTAAAACATGTCCCATGTGCCCAGTCTTCTAGTCCATGACATCCTTGAGAGACTATTAGGGAGAGAACACTCAACAAAGAAATTGTCATAGACAAAACACAAATAAAATAAAGTCAATAAAGTCTCAACAAGTTTAATGTTCAAGTGTGTGTGTATAAGTCACATAATCATTTCTTTAGGACTCAAATCTGCTAGTGAGGAATATCACAACATCCTAGATTGTAAATAAGGTATCTAATAAGTGTTAAAAAACACTCAATTTTAAGGGGAAGTGTTGAGAAAAATTGTTTGAGAACTTCCAAAGAAATACATATGCACAAAGAGACCCTATAAGTTTAGCATTTTTTGACCCCTAGACCTAGACAAGAGCTAATTCCAAGCAAGGCAAGGTAAAGTGAAGTGAATGAGTGTAGAGAAAGACTGATAGGCATTGGTGCAAGGGTCTCAAGTAGCTCCTATTTCTAGGTTTTCACACTTGGAAAAAATTGCAATATTTTTTATGATTTTTTTGTATTTTTTATATTTTTTTAGTTATAAATCAAAGTGTCTATTGCTAGGTTTTCACTAAGATGATCATTTTTGTAAGAAATTGTCTAATTTTTAAGGATTTTTTCAGCATTGTATATGTTTTTTTTGGAGTTTTTTAGGTCAAAGAATATGTGCAAGAAACTAAGCAGTAAGAGCCTTTTAAGCATAGAACTTCTTGAGGTGGAGTATGTTGATAGGCTCAAGGAGTTGTCCCCCCTTAGCTATAGATAGATGATAAGTGTCAGGTCTAAAGGCAATAGTAAAAATGTAGTGACCAACCCATTAGGCTTGAAATTACCTTTATTCTCTCTATTATGTTGATTCATTGAGTTTTCTTTGAGAACAAGGTCACCCACTTGGAATTCACAAGGATGAACATTCTTTTCATAACTAGTAGATTTCCTCTTCTGGTAAGCTTCTATGTGATCAAAAGGAACCTTTCAGTGTTCATCTAGAGTCTCAAGTTTGCGAATCATCATTGTCCTATAGTCCTCATCAGTGAGAAATCCTTGCAAAGAGACTTGTAAAGAGGAAATCTCAACTTCTAATGGGATGATGGTCTCAAAACCAAAAACCAACACAAAGGGCATAGTCTAAGTGGGACTATATATAGTGGTCCTATAGGCCCATAGTGTAGGATTAATCTATAGGTTCCAATCCCTTCCTAATTTTTGAATTGCCTTATGCAATTTTTTAAGTAATATTTTATTTGAGGCCTCAGCATGGCCATTCCCTTGGGGATAGTAGATGGAGGACTAGTATTGCTTGATTTTAAACTTCTTGCAAACTTTCCTAAGATCCTTGTTCTTAAAATTGCCCCCCATTATCAGTGACTATGGAGGAAGGAATGCCATAGTGACAAATAATTTGATTTAGTATAAACAGGGCAATATGTTTTCCTGTAGTAGTAGAAAGTGGACAAATTTGACCCACTTAGTGAAATATGCAGTTTATGTGATAATAAACTTGAGCCCACTAGATGAACTTGGATGAATCTTGTTGACCAAGTCAAAGGACCATTGCTAAAAAATGAAACTATGTAATAAAGGGAACGGGTTCATGCCTAGGAGCATGAATTAAGTTTTTGTGTAGTTGGAACTTCTTACATGATTTAGCATATCAGACAACATCATCTTACATAGTCAAAAAAACTATCTCACCCTCAGAAATTTTTGAGCAAGTGTAAGGCCTTTAGAATGTGACCCACAAATGCCATCATGACCTTCGGCTAACATCTTTTCAAACTTGTCCATATTGAGGCACCTAAGATGTGTTCCATCTAAGATCTTCCTATATAGGTCACAAGAGATGAGGGTGTAATGAGAAGCATTACAAATAAGCTCACACTTCTCATTACATGTAAGATTCTTGGAAATGATTTGCTCTCGTAGATAGGAGAAGATGGTGGAATAGAGGGATTAATCATGACTGATAATGACACAACTGACTTATTTTTTAGGGGAATCATAGGTAGGATGACACTATTCTTTCACAAGGAACTCAAAGTGAGACTCATGCTCTTGTAATTACAGGATAGATTCCAAAGTTTCTGTAGCATTTTTAGCCTTATTCTCTATTCTAATAATTTTTTGGAAGGTTAAATATGTAAAATAATTCCTTAAGGCATCAATCAATTTCTTGTAAGGTATTATCTTGTTATCCTTAGTTTTATAATCATTATTGATCTCATTGATAACAAGATGGGAATCTCCATAGATATGTAATTCAACAATCATCCATTCTAGATAAATCTTAATTCCATTAGAGAGGGCCTCATATTCAGCTCTATTTTTGGTGCATGGGGATAATAGCTTGTAATATTTTGGAATAGTATACCCATGACACAAAAAAAATAGAATTTTAGTACTAGTACAATTTTGAGTATACAACCCATCAAAAAACATCTTCTAGGCCCTTTTTGTAACATACATAATAGATGCATTAGGGAATTCAATTTGCATAGGAGTGTTATTTGTGATTGGGAACTCAACAAGTTGATCAGCAATAGCTTACCTTTAATAGCCTTACGTTCAACATATTGAATGCCAAATTTTAAAAAAATCATTATCCATTTTGATATCCTTCCTATAAGCACAACCTCACTTTAGAGATATTTTAAGGGATAAATTTTAGCAACAACTTATGTGGTATGCATGATCATGTAGTGGTTGTAAATATATGATTGAAAATATTATTTAAGTAGAAGAATGTTGAAGAAGACTGTGTGTTCTTAATCATTGTTTTGTCACTGATGTCAAACCTGCTACATGTTGGTAAGACAATTGCTTATATGTTTCAAGCACTATCACTTAGTTGATTGATGAAGATGATTTGATCAACAAGATGTAACAAAAGTACCTAGAGGAAAGGTTTAGTTATGATTATGTATTGAAGTGCAAGAATCAGTTAAGACAGTGATAACATAATGTATTGATAATCTACTTGAGGTTACAAAATGATTGGCTACACTTAGAAATTTTGGAAGAATAAGGTTGGACAAAGTTCATTTGCTAAGCTTGACCAAGTTGATAGAAGGTGTTGAGCAAAGTTAACGCAAGCTGAGAAAAAATTTAGTTGGAGCTGAGTGAAAGCAATTTCTAGTGGATGTTGAGAAACTTAGTATGTGTCGAGCATCAATAAATTGATAATGTTGAGCTGCTGCATTATGAAAAAGATCAAAAATTTGCCAATCAAAAGATGACAAGTTTGTTTTCCTAGAACTTGTAAATTAGGAGGAAGATAAAATTGATGAGCTGGAGGTATAGAATCTTATGTAAACCATTTTAAAGGTGAATTCAAATAGATTCTAGGAGAAGTTTCTAGAGAAGACAAGATATGGGGTAGATACATTATATCCTACCTAATCCATCGAAAACCCTAATTTTTGTGATGGATAATGAGTGGGAAAAAGAGTTCTAATTTTCTATATGTAGGGATGTCTGGTCATGAAGCAATTTTGAATGGAGGTTAGAGATTTTTATGTGAACAAGTTGTTAGAACTATAAAGATTGGAAGCCAACCAGAGTTGAGAACTGAAGTGATCTGTAATCTGCAAGTAAGATTGTAAGTTGTATCAGATCAAAGCTCTTCTATTACTTTATAACAATTGTATTAGATTAGGGTAAATCCTTTGGAGAAAGGTTGATTTAACAGTCATTGGAAAATCCTTTTATAGGGTGGTATTCCAATTGAATGGCCAAAAGTCCTCTAACAAGGCTCACTTTTAATATGGTGATTGAAATCCCTTAACCTGGTCACATTTAACAGTGTGTGTTATAACCTTTAATAGAGTTGGTCTTTAATAGGGCATCACTTTAGAAGAGTGAAAAAGGAGTAGCATGTTACTAGTGGTTTTTCCCAAATTGGATTTCCACTTTAAATCATTCTGTCAAGTGTGCTAATGGATATGTTATGTTTTATGCTTTATATTTTTGCATGTTAAATTTATAGTAACATATCATTTTTGGTTAACACACAATGAATGCATGCATGGTTAAGAAAGTTTTAAGGGTTCATTGAATTGTAAAAAGTTTTATTTTGTACATCTTGACCTTGAATAATTGATTTACCCCTCCCCCCAATTATTCTAAAAGAATTCCAACAATTTGTATTAGAGCCTAGTTGCTTAAGAGGATTAGTTTCAAGGTACTAAAAGCATAAAGATCAAGATGTCAAAAAGAAAGGTACCCAAGCTAAATAGAGATAACTTTCCTACATGGAAAAGATTGATGAAGCTACACCTTGGAGGACTTGGAGATTATGTGTAAACTTGCATTACAAAAGAACATGTTGATCCAGCAGGAGCCCTTAGTGTTGAAGATTTGAAGAAAAAGAAAAAGCACAATCAGGCTATGTTGGAGATTGCCTCTACTCTAAGCTATGCTAAGTTTGATGATATCAAAGACCTTAAAATTTCAAAGTAGATGTGGGATGTCCTAAACACCATCAATGGAGGAGACAAAAATGATCAGAGAGCCTTAGAGGTAAGTTTGATGACATGAGAATGGAAGAAGGTGAAAATATTGCTCAATATGTTGTTAGAATAAAAGAAGTAGTTAGTACAATAAAAGGTGCAACTAGTGAAATAGATGATGATGACATTGTGTTAAGTAAAGTGTTGAGAACATTGTTTCCTATGTATGCCATTAGATTTTTTGCAATCCAAGAGTTAAGATGTATGCTAGGAAATGATCTAACCCTTGAACATTTGGTAGGAAGACTCATTACTTTTGAGTTATCTAATTTTGACAACTATAGACCAAAGGGTATTGAATCAGCTTTCAAAGAAAAATTGTTACAGAAGGATTTTGAGGAGGTAAAGCCAAAGAAGAAGAAAAGAAAATAAAGTATGCATCTAGTGACAGCAATATAGATGAGGAAGACATTGAACAATTAGAAGCATTGTTGGCAAGAGATTTTACAGAGGAAAAGGTAAATTCAAAGGTAAGCTTCCTATCATTTGTTTTGATTGCAATGAAGTTGGCCATATTACAGCAAGATGTACACAGAGGAAGAACTTTAGAGAAGGGAACAAGCACAAAAATAGAAGAGAAGATGATGGAAGAGACTGTAGAGATAAAAGAAAGAAGTCATGCTACATTGTTGATGAAAATAATTCTGATGAAAATGAAGATGAAGTGGTATATGTTGCAATGAAGGATGAATCAAATGAGGATGAAGCTATTGCACTCATGACTTGTGTGAACAAGAATGACAAATGGATCATTGATAATGGATGCTCACATCACATGACTAGAGACAAAAGTAAGTTCATTACCCTAACCTATTATGATAGAAATAGTATAAAATTTGGTAATGATACACCATGTTTAATAAAAGGAAAAGGATCTATCAAGCTCATAGAAAAAATTTCATGTGACAATTCTTATTATGTTGAATGATTGAATTATAACTTGTTGAGTGTGTCACAATTGAATAATTTGGGATGGAAAGTTGAGTTTGAGAACAAATCAGCTAAGATATATGATACAAATGGAAAATTGATTGGAAAAGGTGATTAAACTAAGAGTAATTTGTTCTATTTGGATATAGAAAATGCTACTTGTCTTATTGCAAAATTTGATGATGTATGGCTTTGGCACAAAAGACTATGTCATAATAACTTTAATAATCTAATTAGTATCAACAACATGAAAAGAGTACGAGGATTGCCTAAGTTGAAGAAACCAAAAAACATAATGTGCAAACAATTTCAGCTAGGCAAGATGACAAAGTCAAGCTTTAAAAGTAAAGCTTATACCTTTAAGGAAATACTTGAAATTTTTCGTATTGACTTGTGTGGACCTATTGAAGTGCAAAGCTACAAAGGAGATAGGTATACAATGTTTCTTTTTGATGATTACTCTAGAATGGTGACATCCATGTTTCTAAAAAAAAAATTAGATGCTTTTCAAATGTTTAAATGGTACTTGGAAAGAGTTGAGAAAGAAATAGGTAAGAGCTTGAAATGTTTGAGATTGGACAGAGGAGGTGAATTCACTTCACTTGAGTTTGAAATGTTCTGCAATGATAGAGGAATCAAGAGATAGACATCAACACCTATGACCACTCCAAAAAATAGAATCTACAGTGGATTGTGCTAGAACACTCATGATGGACAAAAATTGTTAGAGTAAATAATTAATTAATTGTTAATTATTTATTCTATTACTTAAGCTTACTTAGGTTAATGCATGTAGTTGAGGTTAGTTGTTGACAACACGGGAATTTGTTCACTTTAGCATACTTATCTTTTCCACCTCTTGTGGATGTGTGCTTAGTTCTCAACCTTATCTCCTACCTCATTCCAGCTTGTTCTACAAGCTTCCATGAGGCCTTTTTATTTGGTCTCTCATTCATTGTAAATTCATTCCATTTTCACATAGCAATTCTAATTTCCTATTGTGAAATATTCTCTTGTGCAGTATTTGCTTCAAGCTCTTTGCTCCCTAAGTTTCTGTTCAACAAGCTATTTGCATTGTAGGTGATCTTGGCACATTTTTGGAGTCAAATTCTAAACTTCTACATGGTATCAGAGCCTCCCTGCTGCTTCTTGTTCGAAGGATTTTTGAAGCCGTAATTTGGAGTCACAAACCCTAGTTTGTTTGTGCATTTTTCTTAAAATTAGGGGTAGAACAATTTTTTGGAGCACTTTGGGGTCAAACGAACATTGCCATTGGATCTAAAAGGTTGTTTGCAGTCAGGTTTCATATAAAACTTTTCATTTTTGGCTATAGGCATTTTTTTTGAAAAAAATTTAGCCTCCCAGGTCATTGTCGTATGAACACAGAGAAAAAATAAAAATAAAAATAAATTAAAAAAGTGTGCCACCATAGTAGCACCGAAGAGCCACTGTGTGGCCACCCAATAGCCACCTGTCAGCCACTAGTAGATCCACTTCATTGATAGAAGACACCGCCCCATGGCCGCAATGCCACCCAGAGCCTGCTCCACCCAGCTAACACCTCCACTCCACTAGGGAGCCACCACTGCCATGCTCACACTAGCGGCGCTACTAGGTTCTCCTCTCGGGTACCATCACCACCAGTGGTCCTCCACTCCAATAGCCTACTAACATGTGGATTCACCTTTGACTGATATGTAGACACCTATGCCAAGTTGTTGGCATCATTTCTCAACAAGCACACATCATTTTAAGGCACATTGACATCATTTCTAGATGCTAACATCATCTTTTCATCTGCTAATGTCATCCCACCCTATGACCTACTGACATCATCTTTTCATTAGCTAACATCATCATTCTAACTACTTACATCATCATTTTGGCTGTTGAAGTCATCATTCTGGTGATGGTCTTCTGACAATTGTACAAGCATCAAATTTAACACAATGTCTGTAATTTTCTAGCAAGGTGCAATTTTGGAGCAACAATCAATTTTTTGGCCATAACTTGAGCATACGAAGGTCTTTTTTTGATCTTGAAGAAGCATCAGAAAGATGACTTAGAGATAGAGACATTGGTGCTAGTTTCATAAGATTTTGAGTTCATTTGGGCTCCCATTTTTGGCAACAAATTAGAGACTTGTGTTTCCTCTTATTTTGCATCAACAAATCCAGGTTCTTTTCCAATTTTTTGCTTTCCATAGTTTTTTTTGTGGTATTTGAGAGATATTCTTATACGTTATGGGGGGGTGTCTTTCTTTTCTATAATTTACTTCAGTTAAGACCCTACTACTTCCATCTTTTTCTTTCTCTCAATGCCAGATCCAACTGTGACCCGTCTTACTCTGCACAACTATCACACCTAGAAGGCACAAATGACTAGGCTTCTCATGTCAAGAGGTCTATGGTCATGTCTAGATGAGAATTACCCTATTCTTATGTGCCCTTTTGAGGTTCTACACCATAGGAACAAAATGGATGAAGCCATGGGACTGATTGCACTCAACATTTCAGATAGTCTGCTATTTCACTTGGATGGTTTGACTACTCCATAGGCTTATTGGCAAAAATTTTAGACTTTTTTTGGATAGGTGAATGAGTTCTGAGCACTTCAGTTGGGTGCAGAATTGACTTCCTTTTCACCAAGAAACTTTCCCACCATCGAGGACTTTTTAATGAAGTTCAAATCCCTACATGCAATTTTACAAGAATGTGGGAAGAACAAAACTGATGATGAGTGCATATTTTTGATACTCTCAAAGCTGAAGGGGTAGTATCAATTTTTTTCTTCTAATTTCTACTCCACCATGGATGCCTTTGGAGATAGACATAGGATGCCTACATTTGAGACATTTTGTGACAAGTTGACTAGGGAACAAGAAAAGATCCAATAGGTGGATGGCTCTAGCTCTTCCAACCAAGCATTGGTTGCTCAAAATTCTAAGTGGAAATCAAAGAAGAAAGGAAAATCAAAGAAAGACACATCAAAATCTAATCCTAAGCCTCTAGCTAATCCACCAACAAACCCTCCTAAGAGTAAAGATTCTTCAAATTTGGGTGAATCTACCTCTAAGACCAAGAAAAAATTGAGTGAGAACTATAATTTTTGTGGGAAAGATGGACATTCAGTTTCTAGGTGTTGGAAAAAATTGGAGGCTTTAGAGGAAGCCATGAAGGAGCATCACATTTTAGCTCCTCAGTCTTCATCTCCACCTGTAGGGAAAGGTCATGCTCTTTCTGCACAAGCTACAACTTTAGCACCTTTATGGATTCTTGATTCTGGGGCTTCTCACCACTTAACAAACACTCCTAAGTTGCTTACTTCACTTCCTCCTAGTGCCACCACATAGATTGCAGTTGGAAACTCTTCACAACTTTTAGTTTTGGGTTTTGGCACTATTGCTTTGGTTGGAGGCTCTATACAGGATGTACTTTGTGTTCCTGATATTTCGATGAACCTTCTGTCTATCTATAAGATTTTCCACTCTGGCTCTAGGACGACAGTTGAGTTCTCACCACATGATGTGGTTATTTGGGACTTGCATGATCAAAAGATGATTGTGGCCACTGGGAGTGTTGACTCTACATCTCACCTCTACAAATTTGATGGATTTAAGTCTTCTAATGACACAAGTTCATGTTTAGTTGCACATGCAGATTCAGTAAGCTGACTTTGGCATGAATGTTTTGGGCATGTCAATTACAAATATCTTCAGCAGATGAGCACACAGGCACTTTTTCTTGGGCTTCCCATGATTTCCTGTCCAGATGGTGTTTGTCAGGGATGTGCACTTGGCAAGCAACCTAGGGATTCTTTTCCACATGGATGAGCCATTCGTGCTTTAGCACCTTTGGAGTTGATTCATAGTGACCTCATGTCATTTCCTACTCCTTTTTTGGGTGTTAGATATGTGCTTACATTCATTGATGACTTCTCCAGACACACATGGGTGTACTTTCTTAAGTACAAGTCTAATTCCTTCGACTCATTTCAAGTTTCCAAGACATTTGTAGAGAAGTAGTTTGGGCTTTCTATTCGGTGAATATGCACGAACAATGGGGGGGAGTATGTGAACCAGGCTTTCAAAGATTTCTATTCTAAGAATGTCTTCAGCATCAGCTTTTAGTGCCCTACACTCCTTAGCAGAATGGTGTGGCGAGAGAAAGAACAGAACCCTTCGAGAGATGGCAAATTGCATGATTCAGTCTAGGTCCATGAATTCATGTATTTGGGCAGAGGCAGTCAATTGTGCCAACTACATTAAGAACAAATCCCCCACAAGGTACTTTGACATATGACTCCTGAGGAGGCTTAGTCCCATGTCAAGCCTGATGTGTCATCATTCAGAGTTTTTGGGAGTATGGCATATGCATTTGTACCTAATGCTCAAAGGAAAGCAATGGAACCGAAGAGCCGACCATTGATTTTTGTTGGCTGCTGTGAGGATGTAAAGGCTTACAGGTTATTTGATCCTAATTCCAGAGAGGTCCTATTTTGATGGGATGTCCAATTTGATGAGAGCCCTCTTGCAGTTCATTCCTTGCCTCTAGCTCCCACTACTCCCTCTTCATCTCTAGTTTATTCCACAAATGATGAGGATGATGATCATGGTGATCCTGATATACCTCCACCACATGATCCTCCCCAGATGCCTAAATGGGCTCGAGATACTGTTGAGGCTATAGGATCTCTAGCTGGTGACCCATCCAAATCCCACCACACTCATTCTCACACTACAAGTTCTAGTTTACTTAGTCATGTTGTTAGTACTGATCCTCAGACATTTGCGAAGGCAATAGGACACTTAGAATGGGATAGTGCAATGAAAGAGGAATATTCTTCTTTGATGAAGAACCACACATGGGATCTTTATTCTCTTCTCAAGGGGAGAAAGCTAGTGCGTTGTAAGTGGATTTATCGCACTAAGTATGTTGTTGATGGTTCTGTTGATAAGTATAAGGCTCTTCTTGTTCTGAAGGGTTTTTCGTAGGTTAATTGTGTTGATTATTTTGAGACATTTTCCCATGTCACCAAGATGAATTCTATATCCCTTGTCTTATCCCTTGTAGCTTCACAGGGATGGTTAGTTTATCAGATGGATGTGAAAAGTGCCTTCCTGCATGGTGATATCACAGAGGAGATTTATATAGAGTAGTCTCCAAGTTTTGTGTAGGATCCCACCTTGATTTCCAAGCTGTGACATTCATTATATGG
Organism: Cupressus sempervirens; assembly: GCA_028749045.1. NCBI lineage: Eukaryota > Viridiplantae > Streptophyta > Pinopsida > Cupressales > Cupressaceae > Cupressus > Cupressus sempervirens. The sequence continues at coordinate 295,721,283 of CM053783.1, read as the reverse complement.
TCTCAAACAAGCCCCTAGAACTTGGTATGAGAAGATGGACTCATTTTTGCTATCTATAGGGTTCACTCGTTGCCATTCTGATCCCATAGTGTACATTCAGCATCTTGGTGATGAGATTCTAATTCTTGTTTTGTATGTTGATGATCTTTTCCTTATAGGTAGTTTATCATCCATGCTCCAAGATGTTAAGAATGCACTAATGGACCAGTTTGAGATGACTGATCTTGCTTTGCTGCACTACTTTATTGGTCTTCAAATTCATCAGTCTCCCACATTATATGATCTCAAACAAGCCCCTAGGGCTTGGTATGAGAAGATGGACTCATTTTTGCTATCTATAGGATTCACTCACTACCATTTTGATCCCATAGTGTACATTCAACATCTTGGTGATGAGATTCTGATTCTTGTTTTGTATGTTGATGATCTTATCCTTATAGATAGTTTATCATCCATGCTCCAAGATGTTAAGCATGCACTAATGGACTAGTTTGAGATGACTAATCTTGCTTTGTTGCACTATTTTCTTGGTCTTCAAATTCATCAGTCTCCCACTAGCATTTTTGTGTATCAGTAGAAGTATGCTCTTGACATGCTTCATCACTTTCACATGCTTGATTGTAAGGCTGCTCCTATACCATTTTAGTCAGGTGTTACTTTGTCTACCTCCTGCTCCTCATATATAGTGGATGCTACTTTGTATCGATAGTTGGTTGGTAGCCTATTGTACCTAACACACACCTACCCTGATCATTCTTTTGCGGTTGGCCTAGTCTCTTAGTTTTCTTAGGACCCTCATGAGAGTCATTGGCAAGCTGCTAGGCATATTCTATGGTACATTTAGGGAACACTTATGTATGGCATTCATTACACTATGGGGACTCCACATATTGTTGGCTACACTAACTCAGATTAGGCCGATGATGTTGATGATCGAAAGTCTACTTCTGGCTTTGTGTTTTGCCTTGGCTCTAGTCCCATTACATGGTCGTACAAGAAGCAGCATGCTCGACCACTTTCATCTACAAAGGTTGAGTATAGGGCCACAGTTCTTGCTAGTCAGGAGGCTTTATGGCTTCATCAGTTGATGACTAAGTTTGGCTTTCCTCTTGATCATCCCACTATTTTGTGGTGCGATAATCAGAGTGCCATCCACATTTCTTGCAACCCGATGGAACATCAATGTACCAAGCACATTGAGTTGCACATGCATTTGATCTGTCAGTTGACCCAGGATGGTGTTATTGCATTAGATTACATTCCTACTGCTGGTCAGGTTGCAGACATCTTCACTAAGCCTTTTTCATTGCCCCACTTTCTTTAGCTACGATCAATGCTTGGGGTTACGAAAGTTTTCCTTGGAAAGATTGGTTGAGGCCATCCTTCCTTCACTTCATGTTTTTTTTCAACATGTTGTTTTTTACCTCTTTTTGGGGGAGATTTTTTCCCATGTGGTTTTATCTCTTTCCCTATTTTACAGAGGTTAAATTTAGTTGCATTGTACTTGGGTACCTAAAATGGCCTCGTTGTCGGGACCCATTTTGCATTTTTTTCTTTGTTTTGTGAGCTTAAGGCATTCCCCTAAGTTTCACTTAAGGGGGGTTGTTAGAGTAAATAATTAATTAATTGTTAATTATTTATTCTATTACTTAAGCTTACTTAGGTTAATGCATGTAGTTGAGGTTAGTTGTTGACAACATAGGAGTGTGTTCCCTTTAGCATACTTATCTTTTCCACCTCTTGTGGATGTGTGCTTAGTTGTCAACTTTATCTCCTACCTCATTCCAGCTTGTTCTACAAGCTTCCATGAGGCCTTTTTATTTGGTCTCTCATTCATTGTAAATTCATTCCATTTTCACATAGCAATTCTAATTTTCTATTGTGAAATATTCTCTTGTGTGGTATTTGCTTCAAGTTCTTTGCTCCTTAGGTTTCTCTTCAACAAGCTATTTGCATTGTAGGTGATCTTGGCACATTTTTGGAGTTGGATTCTCAACTCCTACAAATTTTTTTTCTAAAATATTGGAGAGATTCTATAAGTACTGCAATATACACCTTGAACTATGTGCAAGTAAAGAAAGGTACTCATTCTACATCTTTTGAACTATGGTATGGTCATCCACCTAATGTGAATTATTTTAAGGTATTTGGAAGCAAATTCTATACTCTTAAAGATGTTAGCAGTGCAAATTTTGATGCAAAGAGTGAAGAAGGTATATTCCTTAGTTACTCCACAAGAATTAAAGCTTATAAGTGTTTAATTACTAACACTAACAAAATTGTAGAAAGTGCAAATGTGAATTTTGATGTGTTTAAAGAAGCACATGAGGCCAAAACTACAAAAGAACTAGAAGATTACAAGACATTTGTATACTATTATGAAGGAATGCCTACTGAAGAAGATGCTACAAATCATAAAACAAGTGTCAACAACTATTGAGTCACATCATGTGAATGTCAAGTTGCATTCAGATGCCAAGTTGTAGAATGTACAATCTGACTCTAAGATTGGCACACATGATAGAGATGCTAAAATACCTGACAGAGATGCACATAATGATACTAAAGCTAAGAAATAGAATGCAACCACAAGAACTAAGCCTAGACTATCCAAATATGTCAAAAGACACCATCTTTTAGATCAAATCATTGGAGACAAAGATGCAAGGCCAATGACAAGAAATAGATTGAGAGGTGAATCATGTTTATTAAGCATGAAGGAACCTAAGATAGTGAGAGATGTATTGCAAGATGATGGCTGGTACAAGGCTATGGAAGAGGGAGATTTAGTAGATAGAAAAGAACAAGACTTGGAGCCTAGTTCCTTAACTAGAAGACATGAATGTGATTGAGACAAAATGTGTATTCAAAAATAAAATAGATAAGAATGGTAAAGTGACAAGAAAAAAAGCAGGACTAGTTTGCATAGGGTATGCACAAGAAGAAGGAATTGACTATGGTGAAACATTTTCCCCTGTTGCAAGAATGGAAGGAGTAAGAATTATGCTTGCTTATGATGCTTATAAAAATTTTGAAGTTTATTAGATGGATGTTAAGTCTACATTTTTGAATGACATATTAGAAGAATAGGTCTACATAGAACAACTAGAAGGATTTTTTGATAAAAACAATAAGAACATGGTATGTAAATTGCACAAAGCCTTGTATGGATTGAAACAAGCACCAAGAGCATGGTATGAGAGACTTCATATTTATCTTTTCAAGATTGGATTTGAAAGAATAGATGATAACAAAAATTTGTACATGAAAATAGATAAAGAAAAAGGTATATTGTTATTTGAAATATTTTTTGATGACATAATATTTGGAGGACAAGATGCTTTGTGTAAAGATTTTGCACATTAGATGAAGCAAGAGTTTGAAATCTCAATGTTTGGTGAGATCAAATTCTTTGTGGGATTACAAGTCTATCAAATGAAGTATGGTGTATATATCACTCAGTCAAAATATGTCAAGGAGATATTGAAGACATTTGGACTTCAGGATTCAAAACTAGTGAGTACACCTATGGTAACAATACTAGAGCTATCAAAGAATGATGATTCAGCTTAGGTTAATCAAACATTATACAGATCTATTATTGACAAATTGCAATATGTAGTACACAGTAGACTTGATATTTCATTAGTTGTGGGGATAGTTGCTAGATTTTTTGCTAATCCTAGAGAGAATCACTTGATGGTAATGAAAAGGATAATGAGATACTTGAAAGGAACATAATAGTATGGTTTATACTATAAGAAGAATGAAAAAATTGAACTAAAAACCTACACTAATGCTGATTGGGCTGGAAATATTGATGAAAGAAAGAGCACCAATGGAGAAGCATTTTTCTTAGGTAGAAGACTTGTTACATGGATAAGCAAGAAGTAGAGTTTTACTTCCCAATCTACTACCAAAGCAAAGTATGTTGCTGCTGCTATCAATTGCACAAACATTGTATGGATCAATTAGTTACTAAAGAGAATGAAGGAAGAGATCACTAAACCTATGACACTTTATTGTGATAATACAAGTGCTACAAATATATCAAAGAATCATTTCATGCGTACAAAGACAAAGCACATTGCAATAAAGTATCATTATGTAAGGGAATTGGTTCAAGACAAAGAGGTGAAGATGGAATATATCAACACAAAGGAGCAAATTGCTAATATCTCCACCAAAGCATTACCTAAGGATGCTTATGAGTAACAGAGAGGTAAATTAGGGGTGATACCCATATCAAAGGCTATGTAAAAGAAAAAAGGAGTATCTTGCATCAAATGAGCTAGCATTCATCTCATACAAATTGATGCAATGGATCTTGCTTTAAGAATTTCCTAAAGTAATCACAGAACTAAAACTTCAAATTAGTAACAAGAAAGGTGATAGAGGTAGAAAATTGAAGAGCCTACAAAATCCTATGTCTAGATATAGCAAAGATTCCAAGTGTTGAGTACATGTCTTTGATATTTTTGTCAAATAGGGAGAAAGTAAAGTAAATTGATCAAGTGCATACTAATCAAGACAGAGATTATCAAATCAAAAATCAAGGGAGAAAGTACATAGAAAGTACAATACACAAGAAGAGTAATGAAGTGAGAATACATCATTAGAAGATCACAAGACTGAAAGAAAGAAAGAAGGAGAAAGTGGAAAACAAAAGAAGGAGATATTCAGATATTTTGTTGATTCATGGAAGAAGAAAATGTTATATTTTGTAACCTAAGAGGTAATTTCTGATAGAGGGAGAAGTTTTATTCACAAACTTTCTTTTTGCTATTGCCTTACTATTTTAACCTAGTTATTTTATCATTTGTTTGACTATTTGATCAGTTTGGTTTGCCATCAATACCAAAGAGGGAGATTGTTGATATATGATTGAAAAGATCATTTGAATAGAAGAATGTTGAAGAAGACTGTGTGTTTTCAACCATTGTTTTGTCACTAATATCAAACCCACTACATGTTGGTAAGAAAATTGCTTATATGTTTCAAACACTATCACTTAGTTGATTGATGAAAAGGATTTGATCAACAAGATGTAACAAAAGTACCTAGAAGAAAGGTTGAGTTATTATTATGTATTGAAGTGCAAGAATCAGTTAAGATAGTGATAACATAATGTATTGATAATCTACTTGAGGTTACAAAATGATTGGCTACACTTAGACAGTTTGGAAGAATAAGGTTGGACAAAGTTCATTTGCTAAACTCAACCAAGTTGATAGAAGGTGCCAAGAAAAGTTAGTGCAAACTAAGCAAAAAGTCAGTTGGAGCCAAGTGAAAGAAATTTCTAGTGGATGCACACTTAGAAAGTTTGGAAGAATAAGCTTGGACAAATTTCATTTGCTAAGCTTGACCAATTTGATAGAAGGTGTTGAGTAAAGTTAGTGCAAGCCAAGAAAAAAGTTAGTTGGAGCTGAGTGAAAAAAATTTCTAGTGGATTTCAAGTAAGTTAGTATGTGCAAGGCTGATGCATTACGAAAAAGATCAAAGATTTGCTAATTAAAAGCTAACAATTTTGTTTTCTTAGAACTTGTAAATCAGGAGGAAGATAAGATTGATGGGTTGGAGACACAAAATCTTATGTAAACCATTTTGGAGGCGAATTCAAATGGATTCTAGGAGAAGTTTCTAGAAAAGACAAGATATGGGGTAGATACATTGTATCCTACCTAATCCATCAAAAAACATAATTTTTGTGATCGATAATGAGCAATAAAAAGAGTTCTAATTTCCTATATGTAGGGATGTCTGGTCATGAAGCAATGTTGGATGGAGGTTAGAGAGTTTTATGTGAAAATATAACAAGGAGAAGGAAGAGGGTTTGCTTCATCAAGTGACCCAAGAGGAGAAGTCTACAATGGTGAACTATGCAAGAAGGCTTAATGAGGATGAATGTTTAAAGGGTGAACAAGTTGTTAGAACTGTAAAGATTGGAAGCCAACCAAAGTTGAGAACTGAATAATGATCTATAATCTACAAGTAAGGTTGTAAGTTGTATCAGATCAAAGTTCTACTATTACTTTCTAACAATTGTATCATATTAGGGTAAATCCTTTGAAGAAAGGTTTATTTAATAGTCATTGGAAAATCCTTTAATAGGGTGGCATTCCAAGCGAATGGCCAAAAGTCCTCTAACAAGGCTCACTTTTAATAGGGTGATTGAAATCCCTTAATCAGGTCACATTTACTAGTGTGTGTTGTAACTTTAATAGGGTTGGCCTTTAATAGGGCATCACTTTAGAAGAGTGAAAAAAGAGTAGCATGTTACTAGTGGTTTTTCCCAAATTGGATTTCCACATTAAATCATTGTGTCAAGTGTGTTGATGGATGTGTTTTATGCTTTATATTTTTGCATGTTAAATTTATAGTAACATATCAGTTTTGGTTAACATATAATGAATGCATGCATGTTTAAGAAAGTTTTAAAGGTTCACTAAATTGTGAAAAGTTTTATTTTGTACATCTAGACCTTGAAAAACTAATTCACCCCACTATTGATCAAACAAGTAAGATTGACAAATGAGTGTCAACACACTTAACCATTTTCACTACACATGTCGAGTTACAGATAGTGCTGAGTAGACCAGAAGATAGTATGTGCCGAGCAAGTCATAATAGGTGCTGAGTAGATGAGACCAATATGTGCCGAGTGACTCAAGATCAAATAGAAGTCGAGCATTGAGAAGTTAATAGGAGCTGAGTGATTCAAGAATTAGCAGAAGTTGAGCAATGCAAAAAACCAATAGGTGCCGAGTGACACAGTAATTCTATAGGAGCTGAGTAATGAAGGAAACACAATGGATGTCAAGAAATATAGAATAGATGATGTCGAGCATCAATGTTACTTCACGTGCCAAGCAATGTAGGATTAGCATAAGAGTTTGTACCAATACAAACCATGATGTGAAATTATTATGCATGACTCATGAAAGGATAAAAGGATAAGATCAAATCCTCACAACCACCTATCCAATCCCCATGCAACCAATCAAAAAAGTGGAGATTGCATGCGGCCAATGGGTGAATTTCAAGGATTTGAGCGAGAACATTTGAATCAAGGATGCATAACAAACCACTAATCTTTATAAGGGAGTCTTGACACCATTGAACAAAGAGAGAAGAGGAATCATAAGAAGAAGAAAAAGCAAAGCCTATTATTTAGGTCATTGCAAAATATTGGTGTCAAAGATTTAGTGAAAGGATGGCATTTACACATCTAGTTGATCTAGAACAGAACAAGGAACACAATTAGTAGATCAAATCTAGCAGAGATCAGTGATAGAAGAGAAGATCAAGTACTTGAGATCAGCATTAGAGATTGCATTAGATTAGGTGTATTATTCTAATACTCTCTCATAATTGTATTAGGAATTTGAAAATCTTGTTGAGTTAGGTGGGTTCAACAGCCTTATGTAAATCCTTTAACAGGGTGGTATACTAAGTTGAATGTTCTTAAGTCCTCTAACAAGGCACACTCCTAACAGGGTGTAGAAATCCTTTAACAGGGTCACATTTAATAGTGTGTTGTAGCCTTTAATAGGGAAAACCATCAAAAGTGGTTGAAATCAATTGCTATAGTAATTTCATGGGTATCATCCCCACCCTAGTTTTACCTTCTTATTCTTGGAGGGTTTCTGGGTCACCAAAATCTCAAGTGTTATGTGGTGATGCATGTTTGTTTCTCATGATTGTTTAATGTTTATATGCATGCATGTTAATTTTAGTTATATGTTATTAAGGGTTTAAAAGTGGTTAAAAGGCCAGTACTTTTGATTCACCCCCCCTCTCAGAAGCACTCTTCCCATTAAGATGTTCCAACAATTGCTATCAGAGTACAATTCTCTCAAAAAGAAGCCTAACAGCTTGGAGGAAAAGATCTGAAGATGGAAGTCTTCAAACTTGTGAAGATCATTGAGAACTAGGTGATAGATGTGCATCTCACTCTACACAAGGTAGAGGAAGTTAGAGAGGAATTAAGAAAATCCTTAAAAAGAAGGAAGGAAATAGCTATAGCTGAAAATGATATTCACTACAAGGAGATTGACACCACACAAGTATTTGCCAAGGGAGATTCCAAAGAATTTGATGCAGAAATAGCAGAACTGATGGAGAAAAATAGAGTTCAAGCAAAAGAGATAAGAACTCTTAAGATAGAGCATGAATCACAAGCCATGATGCTATGTAAAATCACTAATAAAAAGAAAAGAGAAGTTGAGGATAGAGTCATGATGGAATATGACAAAAGAAATCTTACACATATACTTGAAGAAAAATGTACTGAATTAACAAGGATCTCAAACATGCAGATGGATACACTTGCCCAACTGATGAATCTTCATCATGAACTCAATATGAAAGATGTTGAGATCTCTACTTTTAGGATGTAGAATGAATAACTATAGAATGAATTGAATAGAGAAAAAGAAATAGTAGAGAATCTCAACAAGTCAAGTGAAGCTATCAAGTACTTTGAATAGTTGTTGAAATCCCCGAGATCAGCCCATGATACATCAGGACTTGGATACATCAGCGCTAAAGTTGGGGAATCATCAAAGAGTGCTGAGAAAAGAAGTGACAAAGGTAACAATTCTAAACCCACTTGTCATTACTATAATAAAAAGGGGCTTACTGTTAATGTGTATAGGAGTAGAAGGATCAATCAGCCAAACATAGCCAAAAGCAAGGGTTGATGTCACAAGAGCAACATGCAAGGTCACATGACACAAGACTGTAGGTCTAAAGTCACAAGGACACACAAATTTGATGGACACTACCATAATTGCAAGAAGTATGGAAACAGAGCCTTTGAGTGTAGATCAAAGCCTATGTGGACACCAAATCAACATGTAAGAAGGGACAACTATGTACACCATTACAATTGGGACTACAATACAAGGCAAAGGTTGTCACTATTGTCAAGAGTATGGACATATACCCTAGAACTGCATCAGAACACATTTCAAGGAGAACTATAAAAGATGGTTGAACCAAACTACTTGCTTCAGTTGCTTGAAAATTGAACATGTCAGTAAGAATTTTCCAATAAAGGCCAAGGCACCCAAGACTAAAGTAAATAAGGGAAAAGAAAAAGTTGATGAGGAGGCACACATCAGAATAGACATAAAGAAGACATGTCAAAAAAAGGATGGATCAAATACATCCAATGCAAGGGTCACTTCACCCAAGAGGTCAAGTGATCATACCTCATCCAACTAATCACAAGATGAGCCTACGGGGGTGATACATATAAGGAAGTATCATACATTAGCCCTAAATAGAGATGAAGCACTTCAAAGTATAAATTTGCATGAGATAAGATGCTAAGACAAAACTTGAATGATGATACTAAGCTGTCTTTGGTTGTCGAGTGAAACTGCTTTGGATGTTGAGTCAAAAAGTCAAGTGGAAGCTGAGTAAAAACTACAGTGTGGCCGAGTTATCAAAAAAGTGAGTAGATTTCGAGTGAGAATAGCTGCCGAGTGGATGTCGAGTTGAAAAACCTTTAGAAGTTGAGTGACAAGTGAAGGTACAAAAATGTATTAAATGCAAGGTTTTTAAGTCACTTAAAGGTGAAAATCGATTCATTTTGAGCCATACAAATGAAGAGCAATTACCAAGAGCACAAATGAATGATTTTTCAAGCTTTCAACCGGCGATTTGTAGCGATTCAGCATCTACCCAAGTGATTTAAGTGTTCAACCAGGTATTTCCTTTAGGTGTTGAGTTTGTGAAGTTTATTTTAAAATGTCAAATCCTAGTTCAGTTAAAAATGCATGTAGTTCAAAGTCCACCAAAGGGAAAGAGAGCCATGAAATTCAGCTTGTTAGTAATGAGTTTAAGCAACCCAAATTCAGGCTAATCCCAGAAGTTGCATATAAAAATGATCCCGCTAGTGCCCTATCCACCATCCCTGAAAAATTTGTTATGGTTTAGGATGTGCAAAAGTGTTATAACTACAAAATAGGAGCCATAGGAGACTTGGAAATATTTAATGCCTTTGACAAACTTTGTGACAATGGTATATTGAAGGATGAATTTTCAATTGTAGAGAAGAAGGGTTTAACCAAAGCCCTAGTTTTTCTAATTGTATTCAAAACTAAGTGGATACGCATAATACTTAAAAGAATTCATGATGGATCATTCTGGTTAGAGAAAGCACCAGTTAAAATTACTAAGAAGATGGTTCATAGGGTTACACAATTTCCAACCCTAAATAGGCCCAAGACACTGAGAAGTGAAAAGAAGGAAACAATAGAGAAGAACACAGGTGCAAAATGGAATAACAGGGGAATGAAAATTGACACAGTAAAAACCCCCCATTAGATTTTTCTATGAGGATCATATCACAGAAATTTTATCAATCTAGTAGATTGAATAGCATGCCTTGTATAGCTGTTGATGTTGCATACAAACTGATAAAGAAAGATCATACATATGATCTTGCAGAGCTCATGTTGTAACAAATTAATGAAAATCTTGAAGCTATTAGAAAGTCCAAGGGAGCACAATGTAAATTTGGGTCCGTACTAGTTTGTATGTTCTTCTATGTAATGAAGGAATTCCCTTCATTTGGCAAAGTCAACTAGAGTTAGAACAAAACAATTATTGATCAAATAAATGATTTTATTGCACAAATGAGAGATAGCTTTGACGATCAAATGTCTATCCATTTTGATGATTTCAAGAATGCAATGAAGAAAATAATGAGGATACTAGTTTCACTAGTAGATAAGCATGTAAATGATATATACTTTCTTGTTGATATTGACTATACTTATATCCAAGCAGTCCTTTCGAGAACAAGATGGCTCAGACCATTGGGATATGAGCTTGATGTTGATCAAGCTTCTATAGCTATTACAAAATTACTTGCAGAGGAAATAGACAAATTTTCCAAGGCATTTGGAACGTATGACATTGTCAAATCAATATTGTTTACAGAACTCAAGATAGCTATAGCAGTGAAGAAGAAGGACAAGCTGGTGAAAAAGATAAGGAAGAAATTTGGGGTTGAAGAAACAAGTGCAATAGGAGAAGTAGAGGGGATTAGTGATGATGAAGAAGAAGGTGATGATGAGAAAGATGAGGATGAGCTAGAACAAGGGCCACTTGAATTTCACAAGGGCAAGGTGAAGACAAAGAGGAAGAAGGAGCCAAGGAAGCACCCATCAAAGGCAATGTCATCAAAAGGAAGGCAATGAAACCTCCTGCTCCTCAGCCTACACCAAAGAAAGCTACCATGCCAACCTTCAAGAAGCCAACAACCAGAGCTATAACAAGGGCCACTACACAAAAGGCCAAAGAGGAAGCTACAAAGAAGAAGAAGACAACTAGGAAGGCACAGGAAGAGCCGAGGAAAAGGAAAAGATATGTGGCTGAACTTGATACTGATGAAGAAGATTAGTCTAAAAAGGTAAGTCATCCTCCTAAGTCTTTAGTTGATACATTATGTAAAAAGATTAGGAATGGAGACTTAAGTAACATGAAAAAGATTGATTTCAATAAGTTCACTAAAGAGGAACAAAATAGCATAGAAGAATCAGTCTATGCATTAATAGCATAGTTCAAGTATACACCTCTTGAACTAGATGGACAATTGCCAAAGGAATTGTCTAAAATTGTAGAAGATAGATGACATTTCTATTTGAAAATGGAGAAGGAGATGAGAGAATCAATCCTAGCAAGCATACTACCTGATCTTCATAACACTAGGTTTACACCTAAGTATAGGGCATTCTCCATTCTCCAAAACAAAATTGAAGAAGTTGTATAGAAAACCACAAGATCGTGGAAGAATTTATATAAGAAAATTGAAGATGTCCTTGAAGAGGAGTACAAAGAAGAAGCTACTGCTAAGCTAGAAGAAAGAAGAAAGAGGAGAGAAGAGAAGACAAAAGTAGAGAAAAAGATTGAAGAGGAGGAAGGAAAAGATGAAGCTGGGGGTACTGATGAGCAGCAAAGTGTGCAAGACACACAACTTCCACCTCTTAGTCCTCCTCACTCTACTATCACACTTGCAGAAATCATTAAGATTAAGGATGTTGTTGACACCTCAAGCCAAAACATCAATCCATTAACTATAGAGGATTTGACTAAGATCCTTGACCAAACAACTCTTCAAGCACAGTTGTGTACAAGTCTCATAGTGGTCAGTGTAGATGATCTCTAAAATTTTGTAGATAAACTCAAAGAAACCAAGGTGTTACCACAAGAACCACCTCAGATCACTCAAACTACTAGACTTCCATTTCTACCACCTCCATCACCACCAAGAATAGCCATGCAAGCTCATCAAGAGCTAAGTGCAACAACAGGGGCAGATACAAGTATAACAGTACAAACAATGAGTACACCCCCGACCATAGTGATACAAGAAGAAGAAGATAAGAAAGAAGAAGATGATAAAGAAGAAACATAGGATAAGGAGGAGTCTGCAATACAAACTTTGGTTGAATTTCCAAAAATAGGAACTCCTACCAAACCTATTTAGCAACCGAGTACTGACAAGTTGACCTTACATGTTAATGTACCAAGCTCAAGTTCTAGTAGGGTATCTAGGACCATTAATTATGGTATTCCTAAGCTTGATGAAGAAATTCAAATACCCTATTATGATTCAAGCACTTTAACTGAAGAAAAGATGAATGAAATAAAAAGTGCATTAGATAAAAGAAGGAGGCAATAGGCATTGAGGAAAGACTACAAATATAAGTAGGCAATGAATGAGATCAAGGATATATTCATGGATGCCTTTAGCCTACAACCTCCAGATTCAAGCAGGCCAATCCTTGAGCAACTATTTGATATAGTTGACCAAGTAAATAATGAAGACCATGATACAAATGTAAAACTCATGGAATGGTCAGAGAAGAAGTTTCTAGGCCAAGTCAACCAAAATATAGCAAACAACATTATTTTGGGACAAGTTGACCTAGCCAAGAAATTGGATAAGGTAAAGGTTGTACTAGGGAACATCTTTTCCCTTTATAGAAAATTGTGTGATTTTTCTAGGTTCACACAAGAAATAAATCCAAAAATTTTGAACCTTGAGAGAAAACTTAAGCTCTCTACTATGCAACTACCCTCAAATCTTGCACACAGTGAGAAGCAATTTGCTCAAATGCTTCACACTCAGAGGGAATTAGCTGCATTATCAATAGAAGAGGCCACTATTAAAGAAAAATTGATGCAAATACAAGCCTCAATCACCCCTCACTTGGAGATATTACATAAGAAGAAAATGTATGCAAAAACAGTCTTGAAGAAGGATCCAAATATTTCTACACTTGAAGGACTTGTTGATCTAGCAGCAGAGCTTGCAATCCAACACAAGTCATTAGATATTGCATTGAATAGCTAGGATGAAGCTCTCAAAATACTCCTTGAGGTAAATAAATCATTTTTGGCCAAGAATGGCATTTCCATTTAGGATCCTTTGACATAAGTGTCAAAAAGGGGGAGATAATGAAGGAAATAATATTCTAAGGGGGAGATATATTAAAGGAGGAGAAATGCATATAGCAAGAGGATAAGGAGATAACGAGTTCAAAAGTTAAGAATAGGTCAAAAATAGGAAACATCAGGCACAATGGCACAAGACATTAGAATTCATGACATGATCAACTCAAAGGGAGTCATAAGGTATATTGTTGATCATAATATTTTTTTGAAATTTTGTAAGCACAATTTTTTAAAAAAAAAATTTGTAAGTGAAGAATGGACACATAAGGTTTAGATCATGAATGATCAGTTAAGTATTTTTGACACTCATATCAAAGGGGGAGATTTTTGATCAAATAAGTAAGATTGACAAATGAGTGTCAACACACTTAACCATTTTCACTACACATGTCAAGTTACAGATAGTGTCGAGTAGACCAAAAGATAGTATGTGTTGAGCAAGTCATAGTAGGTGCTGAGCAAATGAGACCAATATGTGCTAAGTGACTTAGGATCAAATAGGAGCTAATCATTGCAAAGTTAATAGGAGCTGAGTGATTTAGGAATCAGTAGAATTCGAGCAATGTAGATAACTAACAGGTGCCGAGTGACACAGTAATTCTATAGGAGCCAAGTAACACAAGAAACACAATGGATGTCGAGCAATCCAGAATAGATGATGTCGAGCATTAGTGTTACTTCATGTGCTGAGAAACATAAGATTAGCATAAGAGTTTGTGCCAATACAAACCATGATGTGAAATGATTATGCATGACTCATGATAGGATAAAAGGATAAGATCAAATCCTCACAACCACCTATGCAATCCCCATGCAGCCAATCAGAAAATTAGAGACTGCATGCAGCTAATGCATGAATTTCAAGGATTTGAGCGAGAACATTTGAATCAAGGATGCATAGTGAACCACTAATCTTTATAAGGGAGTCTTGATGCCATTGAAAAAAGAGAGAAGAGGAATTGTGAGAAGAAGGAAAAGTAGAGCCTATTATTTAGGTCATTGTAGAATATTGGTGTCAAAGATTTAGTGGAAAGGATGGCATTTACACATCTAGTTGATCAGAATAGAACAAGGAACACAATTAGCAGATTAGATCTAGCAGAGATCAATGATAGAAGAGCAAATCAAGTACCTGTGATCAGCATTAGAGATTGCATTAGATCAGGTGTATTATTCTAATACTCTCTCACAATTGTATTAGGAATTTGAAAATCCTATTGAGTTAGGTGGCTTTAATAGCCTTATGTAAATCCTTTAATAGGGTGGCATTCTAAGTTGAATGTTCTTAAGTCCTCTAACAAGGCACACTCCTAACAAGGTGTAGAAATCCTTTAATAGGGTCACATTTAACAGTGTGTTGTAGCCTTTAATAAGGCAGGCCTTTAATAGGGCAAACCATTAGAAGTGGTTGAAATCAATAGCTGCGGTAATTTCATGGGTATCATCCCCACCCCAGTTTTACCTTCTTATTCTTGGAGGGTTTCTGGGTCACCAAAATCTCAAGTGTTATGTGGTGATGCATTTTTGTTTCTCATGATTGTTTAATGTGTATATGCATGCATGTTAATTTTAGTTATATGTTATTAAGGGTTTAAAAGTGGTTAAAAGGCCAATACTTTTGATTCACCACACCACCCCCCCCCCCCCCCCCCCCCCCCCCCCTTCCTCTCTCAAAAGCACTCTTCCCATTAAGACATTCCAACACCCACCCCCCTCTTAGTTATTCTAAAAGAATTCTAACAGTGGCAAAGTTTTTTTGATAAAAACACTATAGCTAGACAAGTTTCTCAATATTGTTGCAATTGATCTCATAGGAAACCAATGTACAACTGATGTAATATATACCTCTTTCCTTCACATTCTCATCATGGGTGACAATAAAAATCCTAGATAATTTGTAGTAGGTGAGATGTAAAGAATCAAAGGATTCCCCTAAATTTGAGGCATCAAGATAGGTGGCTTTGATAGATATTATTTGATTTGGGCCAAGCTCTTCTCTCACTCCTCATTTCATATGCATGCAAACCCTTTATACACATTTTTATTGAATGGCTAGGATCTATCAGCTAGTTGAGATATGAACCTCCTAATGAACTGAAGGTGTCCTTGAAGACTCCTTAGTTGACTAATGTTTTTGGGAGGTGGCATGTCCATAATAGCTTGTTCTTTTTATGGATTACTCGATCAACCTCTATACCTTTGGCTAATATTATGTACCCTAATAGTTTTCTAGATGTGACATCAAAAACACACTTTTGGGATTAAGCCTAAGTTCAAATTGTTCAATGTGGTCTAGTATCACACTCAGGTTAGATAGATGAGTGCTTCATTTTTTAGACTTTGCAAGGGTATCATAAACATAATTCTCTATTTTGTTATGTGTCATGTTATGAAAGATTGTGGTCATGGATCCATGGTATGTAGCACTTGCATTTTCAAGCCCAAAAGGCATGATGTTATAATAGAATATACCCCATGCACAAGTGAAAGATGTTTCGTCCTAGTCTTCAAGAGCTATCTTAATCTAGTTGTACCCAAAGAAGTTGTCTATTAGGGAATACATACCATAGCCTGTGGTCATGTCTACTATCATATCAATGTTTGGTAGTAGAAAATCATCCTTTGGGCATCCCTTATTTAAATCCCTAAAATCTGTATAGATGTGAATGGACTTGTCATGTTTAGAAATATCCACTATATTGGATATACATTTTGCATAGTTGATAGCTTTGATGAACTTAACACTCAGCAATTTATCTAGCTCAATTTTGACTAACAAGGATACATGATGATGCATCTTTCTCAATTTTTGTTAAACATGTTTAACACAAGGAGTTATGGAGAGGTGATCCTTCAGTAAGATCCCTATGTATATGGAATAGTTGATGAAGAACCTTGAAGAGGCACTTGAACAAATTGATCTCCTTACTGAATAAATAGATAAGATGAAAGATAGATATAAAGACTCCAAAGTATATATTGGACAATTGAAGGAAAAGATTGAACATCTCATATCCAAGCCAGAATCTACTGAATTTGAAACTAGTGATGATGATTATTCAAAACTAAAGACAAAGTACAAGATCTTGAAGCATGAATTGAAGATTACCAATTTAAAGTTGAGTTTGAAGGATGATCCTAGCAAAGTTGAATCTAATTTGAAGATCGAAAATATAGATCTTATAGTGACTCTGGTGAAGAAGACATCTAAATTTGAAATATTGAAAGAAGATCATGAAGAACTTCATAAGTACAACACTATAGTGAAAGATGAACTAACTCAGTTCAAGAAACAACTTGAAAAGCTTTATTCTAGCAAAGAAAAGATTGATGATTCAATGTCAATACAAAGAACTACCTATGATAAGACTGGTCTTGATTATCTATTTTAAGATGTTTGCAAAGAAACCTAAAAATATATTAGATCCAAAAGAGAAATTTGATGATAAGATTGAATCCATTCAATCTTCTGATAAACCTAAAGAACTTAGACAACACAAGGAAACTATGAAATTGGAAAAATCAAAGCAAGTGGAATCTCCTAAAGAAACCAGGTATGAATTTAGAGCTAAGTGTTTTTAATATAATAAAATAGGTCATATGTAAATAGATTGTAGAAATAAATCATTTAATCATGTTAGAAATTTTTATTGTCACAATTGTTATGGTATGGGCCATAAAGCAATTGATTGTAGAAAACCTAAATATGATAATGATAGAAGAAATAGTAGAATGTCTAGAAATACTAATCCTATAGATATAAGAAGATCTAATGAAAGGACATCAAGAGAAGAAAGACCTTATGAAGAAAGAAGATAGATTGTGTGTTATAAGTGTAACAAATTTGGACACAAAGCCTAGAATTGTCATGCACCTGTTGATCAACAAATTCCTACAAGAAAAACTCTAGTATGTTAGTTGTGCAACAACTTTAGACATATAGCAAAGTATTGTAGAATGGACAAAAAATTCATAGCTAGAAGGTACAATGGGAGAAACATTGGGAATGACAAAAGGAATCATAAAAGGAACTTTGAAAATAAGAAAGACAATGAGGAACAAAGAAATGTAGTAACTAAACTTTGAGAAGAGCTCAATGAGGAATTTGTAAAAGCATTAGACATCTTAGAAGAAAAGTTAGAAGATGATGAGATAGGAAGATCAAAGTCAATAATCAAGTTTGATTCAACCAAGTTGAATTAAGCTTGTTCATAGCACCAAAATTTGGAACTTCGTTTAGAGATCAAACTATGGGTATCAAAGTTGGGAAAAGGTGTATCGAGATGAGTTTAGACTATAGTTAATCTCGCTTGAAATTTGGAGCTTATCAAAACTTTTTATGAAGGAATTAAGAGTTACTATTATTACAGAGAAAGTTAATTTTATAGCAAAAGATAAAAACTATGTTTTTACAAAAAAATTCATGGAGCAAAGATTCTTGGAGAATTATCATGATGGAAGGAAGCTATGGTAAACTTTGGATAGAATTTGAAGATTGAACAAAGATTTCAAGTAGATTCTTGATTTCAAAATAAAACTAACAACTTTTTCATGTTTACAAAGTATGCAATTAATGCAAGTTTGAATTGAATGAATAAAATGGAGTACAAACTTGATTACCACTTTATTATGATCACATCAGAAGCATAGAGCACTCATAAGTGACTTTACAAGGTGATTTCAAACTAAACCCTATTTCAAAAAGAGGTATTTTGTCATTTCTCCACAAAAATTCTTTGATAAAGTTTACATTTGATAGAATCATGGATATGAAAGTAGTTCATAATGTTGAGAATGAGGAGAGATCAAAATTGAAGGTTATTTTGTGTGAAACCCATAGAAGAAAACCCTAGTTCAACATTATCTATTACACTGAACAATATAGTGTATTTGGTAGACATAGGAAGTTATCTTAATAGCAAGTTTGGAACTATTGGGAGCAAGTATATGAAAAAAGATATGGAAGTTATCTTTAACCATGATATGTTAGTAAAACCTAGATTTGAACATTTGAAAGAACTAGACCTTTTTAAATACCACGTTTACAAAGAATTGGACATCAAAGAATGGACTTAGATCATACTAAGTAGAATTCATGATGGAAAATTGTGGATGGAAGACAATGTAATTGACATTTCATCTGACCTTATTCATGAGGTAATTGGTCTTAGCAAACAACAAAATGTACCTATAGGTGAGAAACTAGTTAAGAAGAAGGTTGAGAGCTACACTAAAACAATTTATAATGGAAAGGCCATGGTGATCAGCACCATTAAACAATATGATATAAGATTTCTAAGAAGAATCATTGCCTATTCTATTTGTACAAGTTCTAAGATTGATGAATTGTTAGAAAGATTCATCTATGTAGCTTATAAGATTTGTGTTGAGAGAGAACAAGTTAACCTAAGTGAAATTCTGAGAGTACAACTCCTTACAAATTTAGACAAAATCAAGAGGACCAATAATGGTATATTTATATTTTAGACATTGATCAATCATATATTCTTTCATGTACTTAAGAGATTTCCATACTTATCAGTTACAGAGATTATGGGTAGTAAGAGATGTACCATGAAAAAGATTATAGATGTATGTAGAAGACATCTAGTAGAAAAAATCTTGGATAGTAGAAATTTGATCATGAAAATATTTTAGAATGGGATGAAACAAAGATTTAAAATTGCACATTTATTTTTAGAAAGATTCAAAAGTGATATAGGTGTTATGGTTGATATAGATTTAACTCATATTCAAGAAATAGAACCTCGGGAAACATTCTTTGATCCCTTAGGTTATGAATTGTAGCAATTGGATATATTAATCTATTATTAAACTCTGAGAAGGAAAAAGCTTATTATAGATTCAGGACATAAGAGATTACCTAGTTTTCTCATCAAGCATTCTTAGAGAAAGCATCTCACAAGAAGATTAAGATAATAATGAAGAAAGCTCTAATTGAGGCTAGCATGACAAAAATTGAGTGATAGGTAGTTAGATAGATAATGAAACAAGGAATAATGTATGTGCAACTATTATTAGTGTCTATTGCAGAAACATCTTCAGAATAGAGTGTTCCATATGCTATAGTATCAGTTGAACAACCAAGTGAGCCAAAGAGAAAATTAGAAAGATTAGTGGAAGCTATGATTACCAAAACTAAAAGAGTCAATAAATAGGATACTGGACTAGGAAAAAGACAAAAGTTATTTTTGACAATTATGGAATCTAGTGAAGAAGAACAACAACAACAAAATAAAACAAGTAGAGAAAGTTACTATTTCTAAACAGATAGTAGGAAAAGCAAGGCAACCTTGGAAGTCAAAGATTGAAAAGATTAAGTCACCCATTGCAAATGAAGGGAACTTTGTTTAGATGAACAAATTTTATGATCTATATAATGATATTGATAAAGATTAGATTGATATATCTACTATGAGATATATAATTACTAACAATCTAAAACTTAAGGATATTGAAGGCACAATAAATCAGAAAGTCTATGACAAACTTATAGAAAAGAAAGCACCAACTTGGGAAGAGGATATAGAAGTTTGGAATTCTATGATGAGGACCATATGCAAGACAAATGATGAGGAAGAAGTCAAGAAATTGTTGAACAATCTGGCACCTTACTTGAGGAACAAGGTGAGACCATTTCTATTTATGGTGGGTGAGAAGGATAAAATAAGAAGTGAAACGATTATAACTATTAGTCAGATGATGAAAGAGTCAAAGGCAATACTTTCACTAGCACCTAAAACTTTGGAAGCGTCAGTAAATGGTGACACTATGCAGATTGACTAGACCAATGTTACTATTAACATTGATGATGCTAACCCATTTGAAAGTTTTGAACAGCCTGAATCTTAGACTGAGGTTATTCAAGATAAATTGAAACTAATTGAAGAGGAAAAGAAGAAATTAGAGGTAGAAAGAGAAGGAAAGAAAACAAAAGGAAGAGAAAGAGAAAGAGAAAGAAGAGAGATGAGTTAAAGAGGTAGCAAAGAAGAAGCAAAGGGAATATGAAACTAAACCATCTAGTTCATCTACTCTACTTTCCCTTACTAGCCTAACAAGTAATGATGATGATCAAACTAACTTGATTTTATCTCTGACAAAACTTATTGAGAAGAATAGAAAAGTAAAGAGCTTGAAAAGAACCTTAATGGGGGTAACTGATAGATTAGACAGTACTCTGGCAATCAAGCATATAGAGGTAGATCCTAAATACAGGGCACAAGTAGTGTTAAAATCTTTTGATGAAGAAGTTCCTTGGCATCTCTGAACCACTTTATCTCATAATTTATCCATGGATTTTGATAGCAATATTAAAGAAAAGTTGAGTGAGCTAGAATCTCTAACAAGCTAGATACAAAAATCTTCCAACAAAGTTGATGACTTGAAGGACAAGTGGCCAGTGTTCATAGTGATATCAGGAAACTAGAACTTAAGAAAAAATAAATTTTGAAGAGATTATTGGAATTTAGAGAGTCTATTTCTCTAAATATATCTACTATTGAGAGACAGTGGAGGAATGTGTCAAAGCTAAGGACACCTATTCAAACTTCTTATACTCTTATCTCAATGCAGTTGAGATTGCATCATATGCCCTATGTGCAATTCTCATGTTTATTGAAATAGCCAAGGATACATGGATAAAAGGTGTAAACATTCTCAAGGAAAGTTTTGATGATTGCATGAAGATATTAACTTAAGGAAGATGAACATAGTTTTTGATAGTAGATGAATAGTTTTTGACATTCCAACCTTTGTCATTGATGTTAAAAGGGGAGAAGATGCATAAGAAAATTGTAAGGTAAGGTATGAAAACATATCAAAAGGGGGAGCATATGTAAGATGGATAAGTTGTAAAAGATGATTAATATATTGATACTATGATGCTTTGGACAAGTTATTGATACTTAGCCAATTTTCCCTATTTTGTTTCCATTAATGCCAAAGGGGGAGATTTTTGACAATTGGCTAATGAAGGTATGTAATTTTTGTTATTTTTGGCAACACATGATGTACATGCTTGTAGAAAACCTCAAAAATAAAGATACTTAGCTTTTGGTACTCAAAAAATTGTCCAAGTATGAAATTGGTTTACAGCAGTGTATTATTTTTTATGTAACTTGTTACTAATGTCATATTATGAATAGAAAAGTTAGATAAAGATATTATACATGTTAATGATGATGTGTGTAACCTCGTACATCAGTATAGACTGTACAGAAAAGAGATATTCACATTTTACCAGTGAATAGAATAATAGATTTAAGGTAAAGGAATTATTTTATTTACAAAATAATTACTTGACCAATTAGTGCCAACATCTTAGATGTTTAGTCTATGTTGAAAAAGTATATTATGGTCTTAGCTGAGCTAGAAACAATTTGTGAAAAGGCATGGTATTAATGCAAAAGACATCTTGCAAATTCAAGTGTGTTGTAGTGAGCAATTGTATTGTGATAAATGATATGTGAACTTTTGTAAAGAAATATATGCAAAGTTTTGAGAACCTAATTTTTTGATTCAAGATCTAGCTGAGGTCAGAGATCAATCAAGAAAGAAGTTACAACACCCATATACCAAAGGACTAATTACTTATTTGGATAGTGAGCTCTTCTTGTTATTAGAAGTGCATGTTTGGGCAGTGAGCTCTTCTTGTTATTAGAAGTGCATGTTTGGGTAGTGAGCTCTTCTTGCATTTATTGTACTATAACTCCTAATAGGGTTGGAATATCCTAATAGGGATTCAAAGTCTCCTAACAAGGACTTTCTATACTAAATTTTCTCATTGAATCCTAATAGGGTCCATCCTCTAAAAAGGAACATATATCAGTATATTATCTAGTGGGTATTATTCCCATTTAGGTTTTCCCTAGTTAATAAAATATGGTGTTATGAGTTATCTTTGTGCATGGTTACTATTATTGTTCAATAATACTTATTTACTTTCTTATGTATGGTTCAAAGTAATAAATAATATCCAATTGGCAACTAAAGTTTCTAAATTGCTAATTCACACCCCCCCCCCCCCCCCCCCCCCCCCAACACCCACCTCTCAGTAATTCCTATTTCTAACAACATCTACACCCAATTCAAAAGAGGTATTAAAAAGGGATTCTCACTCATATTCTTGAGAATTAGTGATTTTCTCTCAGGCCACATGTTGGGAAACATTTCTCTTAATTCTTTGTGCATTAGGATTTTCAATATTTGACTTATCAAATTCAGTCTACCTAGACATAGATGCTTCAACAATGTTATCATTGAACAACATATCTTCTCCCAAAAGAAGGGAGGTAGAAGGGGACAAATCCTCTTCATGTGTTAAATCAATAGTAGTGGGTTGAATGTCATCTTTAGATTCACTAGTTGTAGGGATTTCTCTATCAAACTATAGAAAGTTATCATCAACACCATACCCTAACCATGTAGTATATTTTCTTTGTCATCCCTTAGTGTGACTGACACATTCTACAAGAGAATTCTCATTATCATTCAAAGGTCCTTGACCATAATAACCCATTTTTCTAAGAAACTAGTAGCCTTTCCCATATCTTTTAGGAGAAATAGGGGTAGCTAATATGACTTTCTCATTATCTTCTTCCTCTCTATAGATCTAGTCTCAAACAAATTGATCTTCCTTTTCATCTTCTAAAGGAGTCAAAGATTTAACAAAGCTTCCAAAGATAGTCATAGCTAATGAAGTAGATTTCATTGTCACAAACAGTTTCTCATAAGAGCATGGAGAAACATGCAATGCTTTGATGGAGTCCAAGATATAATCTCCCATGTCAATACTCATCATTTTTAACTTCTTTTTCATATTTTTTAAATGATGGTCAAGTTTGATTAGAAGGTTAGTCATGTGTCACTAGCAACTAAGTTGCAGTAAGCATATTGATAGGCATGGAATTGTCACCTAAGATCACAACCTCTACACCACTGAATGGAAACTTGATACATTGATGGTATGTTGATGGTACAACTTGCATTTCATTAATCAATGGCCTACCCAAAAAAATATTATAAGAAAGTGGGATTTCTAATACTTGGAATACCACATCTTTCTCCATGGGACCCACATGGATATGAAGTACAAGTAGACCTTCGAAGGACCATTCAACATCATAATGTTCATTTATGGTTATCTTCTATCTAGGATAAATTGAAAATTTGGACATTCCTAATTTTTGAATAATACTAAAGGAAACAATACTTAACCCTACACCATTGTCCATTAGTATTCGTCGAACTCGAGTGTGATAGATTTGAACTTTGATGTGAAGAGAAAGGTTGCAGGGATAACTCACAGATTTGTCATCCTCTTTAGAAGATGTGATATAGTGAGGTGAGGAAATGTGGTTTTCCATAGCTTATAATTTCTTAGATTCAATATTTATAGGGACATTAGCAATATGTAGTGATTTCTATAGAATCTCTTGTTAGAGAAAGATAATCTTGAGAGGGGGGGTGAATAAGTATTCTACAAACTTTTTCCTAAAACTAGATAGTATTAATTACTTTACAACATGCATATGAAAGTATACCAATAATGTTGAATAGTAAATAAATCCAAACACAAGGAGAACTCATAACACCATATTTTGTTAACTTGGGAAACCCTGGCCAAGGGAAGTCCCAATGGGGATGGTACCCACAAAATGATCCACTAAACAAAATAATTTGGTTAAGGATATTGACCATATTTGGACTCCATGAAGTACATATAGTATCTTGATCCTTGTTAAAGGACTAGGACTTTTTAAAAGCCTCAACCCTATTAGGAGTTTCTTCAACTCTATTAGGAGTTGTTAATACAATTACATATGTATGCAAGAAGAGCCCACTACCCAAGCAAGCAATTATACAATTCAGTGCCTTAAACAAAATGAGATAGATACAATAACCTCTTTTCTCTTGATTGTTGTACTTTGCATATCTTTGATCTTACATCATAATTCACATCTTATATCTTTCAAATAAGTTCACATGTCACATACATAGTTTTCATATACACCATATAATTCACATTTACACAACACACCTCACAAATAATGATTCCTTATAACTTTTTGTTTTACAGAACTTTGTTTGATCGACTTGATGCTTCCACACATTTGGCTATATACAAAATTATCCCATTCTAACTTAGGGTGAACATCTAATATTTTATCCCTAAATAATTAATTAATTATTTTGTGACTGAAATGATTCCTTAACATGTTATTAACTCTTTCTTGGTATATTATGTTATGTTTTGTTCACTGCCCTTACTAGTATTTGGCATGTAACTTGTTCGATACTAACTATACTTATCTATGCACTTAGCCATGTCATCCAGACTGTCCAAACTTTGTATGTGCTATTTTCCTCTGTAAACTTCATGGTAACAAAAACTATCTTTGTGTTGATATTAGAACTATTTAGCACTTAGTCAATTTTCTATCTCTGAACATAGGATCTTCACATGTATGTTTTGTCATCACTTCAAAGATATATATTTCCATAAATGACAACCCTTAACTCTACTTAGCCATATTTCCAATAATCTCCCCCTTTTGCATTAATGGCAACATATGGAAAAATTGTCTAAGTCCCAAAATGTCATACAAAAAGTTTTCAAAATTGGCCTTTACAAAATTTCAAAATTTCAAAATTTGTGGATCATAGAACATATAACCATATTTTCCTTATATATCATAATAATAATACTCCCCTTAGTATTTGAATGTTACTTATTCTATACAATTTTCTTGTATACTTTTCCCCATTTGGCATTAGTGACAAAGGTTTCAAAACTTATTTGCATGTAAAAATTTGAGTTCTTTACATCCTTATTAGGTTGATAGGAAAGAAATACAACCTCCAAAATTGACTTTCAGACTCTTCATTTTTTTCTCCCATGAATCTTTTACTCCTTTTAAGATGCTAAGGAGAGCACATAATCCATAGGATGCAATCTCCACCACTTTCAAATCTAAGTAAATGAGGTTGTCAAAAGATGTCTTGGCTGATAGACATTCTTCCAACTGACACTCAGTAGTTCTCAACTTCACAAATAGGTGTTCTCTTAGAAGTGAGAACCTCTTTGTGATCCTTTTCTTTATGTCTTTCAACAAACTTATCTCACCATAAGTCTTATTAACATCTGCTTCAATTCCTTCATTATTTACACCAAGTTGACTTGTATGATCTACTAGTGCCTTGACTTCTTTGCAATTCTTCTTAAGCTCCTCATAAATGTATTTTGTAAAAATGAAAAATATTGCACATTTTTCATACAAGGTTTTACCTTCAAGTTCACACTTTCACAATGTCTTGATACAAGCATCAAGAGTCAATAAATCATTCCTGATTTTTTGATGGTCAAACATTTGTGCATCATGCTTTTCTTAAGCTTTTTTCATTGCAACTTAATAAACTTGTGAATTCAGCATCAAATACTTGAATCATAGCTTTGGCCCTATCTTCAGGATTTGGATCAAGGGATTTCATAGTCAAGGTTTCTTGCAAGTTTCTAGTTACTTCCATGAGATTTTTTTGCAAACTCTTTACTTGCCTATTTTTACTAATGATCTTGCTAGGTGATGATATCAATTCTTATTGATCATCAGCTAAGCCTGTAAGAGATGATAATATAAGAGAATTTCTTGGCACACTTTCTTCTACTTTCTTTCTTTGTTCTTATTCTCTTAAATTCTTCTCATCTTCTATCTTCTTTTCTTCTTCCTCTTTTCTCTTCTTCTCTTCTTCTTCCTTATTTCTCTTCTCTTCCTCTTCTTTCCTTTTCTTCTCTTTCTCTTCTCTCTTCTTATTTTATTCCTCTTCCTTCCTCTTACTCTTGTCATCTTCTCTCTTCTTCTTTTCTTCCTCTTCATTCTTTTTCTTCTCCTCATCTTCTTTCCTCTTCCTTTCTTCCTCTTTTTTATTTTTCTTTGCTTCATCTTCTTTCCTCTTTTTCTCTTCATCTTCTCTCTTTTCCTTTTCTTCCTCTTCTTTATGCTTCTTTTCATTCTCTTCCTTCCTCTTCTTTTTTTCCTCTTCTATTATTTTTTTCTCTTCATCTTCCATATGCTTCTTCTCTTCTTCTCTTCTCTTCTTTGTTTCTTCATCCTTTTTTTTCTTTTCTTCTTCTTAACTCTTTCTTCTCTCCTCTTCATCATCAGAGTTAGAGATATTGCCAACAATTCTTGAACCAAGATCCTTGAAAGAATCTTTTACAACATTTATTGTTACCTGTATAAGACCAAATTTCATATTGTCATCTCCAATTGTGATCTTTGATACTACTATTGTTGTTGTAGTTAGATCCTTCATCATTCACACAATTTCTTTTTCTATCTCTTCATTCACTTCTTGATAATTTCCTTTCATTATCAATATGGCTCACTTCTTGTTCTTGAGATAAGGTTCCAAACCTTTCAATAGGATCACCATGTGTACATCACCATCAATTTGACATAGTTTTCTATGATGATTTTGTGTGATGTTTTTGTCTTCTTCAAAAACTCTCTTCCTTATCTTTATCAATCTCTCATAGAGATCCTTAGGAATATCATCCTTTAGATCTTCAAACTTTTTATTAGACAAAATAATATTTCTAATCACAAAATTTTTTAACTACAATATGTCTATACTAGTGACAAATAATAATACTTGTTTAACTAGAGAAAACCACCATCATTAATTATTACATTGTTTACCTTGTCAATTTTAGGCTTACAAGCCTTCCTTCCTGACTACACACTTTTAGGTTCCTTCTCTAAGATCTCCTAAGCCTTTGTTTGACTTCAAACCTTCTTTCTCAGTATGGTAGGAGTGATTTATTTCTTTCTCTTTCTTGAACTTGAGGCCATATCCTTCATTCTTTTCTTTCTTGGAGAGTCAAGGGATTCTTGTTTCACCGTGGCAAGTATCACTGACTTTCTCTTAACCTCAACAATCTCTACCTCTTTCTCCTTAGAATCCTTAGAGAGTGGAATCAAAGGAGTAATAAGTACTTGTTGCTGTGAAATGTTACATAGGGGGAAATAGGGGCTACAAGAAGAGATGCAGCCATTCTCATAGTGTCTATTGGCTTAGCTAATATGAAGGGTGGAACATCTGTCATCCCTTGCTAACCTATCTTTTTCATACCAATGAGAGTTTGTCTCACTACGCTTGCCTCCTTAGCTATCATCCTAGCTTGTTCAAGTGTATTCTTCATCACTACTTCTACCTTCTTCTTTTTATATTTCTCTAGTTAGGTTTGACTTGTTGATTGCAATAGCTCCTCATAGGTTCCAAACCAATCAAACTCTTCATCTCTGTCTACCTTGAGGATAACTTGTGCATATCCTTCTATCTCCACTTTTTTCAATTTATAGCCTAGGGGTTCAACATATAGAATTCTAGATTCAATTGCTTCAATGTAAGTGAATTCAATGCCTACCATGAAGCATATATCTTCCCTATACTTATCTACCATAGAAGGTGGCACTCTAAATCTCTCCTTCATTTCAGTCTAATAAGTTTTCACTGTCAGGTTTGCATTGTCATTCAATTTGTCAATGAATTTTTTGTTGTATATCCCTGGAATCTTTTTATGGTACATGAATCATTGCTCATGAAAGTTGATTTTTGCATAAAATAATCTCCTAATTAGGTGGAAAAAAATTGTGTAATAAAGGATTGGTATTTGAACTCACTATTCTTCACTTTCTTAATTCTCTCTAGATTCTTTGTCAATTGTGTCCTTAGGATTTCACACAAGTTTACATTTTCTTTATCAACACAAATCTTATAGGTTGCTTGTACAAAGCCAACTGCCATGTCATCTTCCTTGGAACTATGAAAAATTATTGTATCAATAATTATTCTCAAGAACCTAACATCATGTTGTTTGATCTTACTAATGATTATTCTTAGTCATTGTATACTAATTTAGTCTTGTCAATTACTTGCTTCTTAACATTCTTCTCATTTATAGGCATGCTTCCTTCATTAACATAGTCCTGTCACTTTATGGATCAAATTTGTATAGATTTCTCCTATATTATCACCTAGCTAGAACTTTCTATCACGAATTCATCTTAGGATTATTCTTGTCAATTCCTCATTGTCAAATTCATAGTAAAATAGAAACTTGATTAGGTTATTATACCTTAAATATTCAAATTCTTATTTATATCTCATGTCCTAGTTATAAATGTTTTCAAATTCCTTAGATATGTGCTCTTCTCCAACATTCTTAGACTTACTCCTTAGGTAACTGCTAACATATTCCAAATAAAGAACATTCTGAGGCATTTTTAATAATGTGTAGCTAGGGTTATCACTTGTATATATAATTGGATTGACCTTAATTTTAGGTCTTGAAATGTCTTCCACACTATGAATAAATGATCTATCCATAATTTTAATTGAATTCTTTTCACAAATCTAAAGCTTAAAAATGAAATACTTTGTTAAAATGTGTAACTAGGGTTTTCTGAACTTCACACTTGCAAAAACTTGAAATTTCCTTCAATTTGTTGTCAAATTGCTCTTGAAAGCTTCATAACTCTTCACATGATTGAATGATACCCGCAATCATGTTTTTATGGCTTCATAACTCTTCACATGATTGAATGATACCCACAATCATGTTGGTGAAGCTTATATAATTCATAATTATCTTCACATTAATTAAACAACTACTCAATATGTAGAAATTATTCTCTATTAACTAGTAAACTTGTTTCCATTTATAGGACTTCATACAATCTCCAAATGGCTTATTCTCTTAACCTAATATTTATTATCATCAACTTAACCTTTTTTGAACTTTTTAGCTTCTAATTCAATCTCTAACTATTGATTTCACTTTTTGGTTCTCTATCTTCAAATAATAGAGTGTCTAATTCAAGTAAGATAAATCAAACACTATGGTTGATTTCAATCTCTCATCAAGTGCATCAAAATATTGTTCTTCTAATTTTACATGTGAACTTGATGGATCTTTCACTTTTACAAATACTTCCTTGAATTCTTCAACATGCTCCTTGAGTGCTTCCTTCTAACTATTGTTACTGCTATCAATTCTTCTATCATTTCTATTTTTTGTTCCTTCTATAGTTTGGGTTCCTATTGATGTTCCTCATATACATTCTACAAAATCTTTCTGTGTGTCCAAATTTATTGCATAACTAACATAAATGTGTGCTTCTTCTCTAATTAGGTCTATTTTGATTTACTGATGTTCTACAATTCCTTGCAATGTGTCCAAAGTTGTCACACTTATAACACACAATACTTCTTCTTGGTCCATTAGCTCTTTCTTCATCATTCAATCTTCTTAGGGATATCCTTCTTTCATTGCCTATAGGGTTAGTATATCCCTTAACATTCTAATATTTCCATTATACCTATTAAAATTAGGATTCCTACAATCTACTACTTTATGTCAAGAACCATGACAATTATAAAAATAGAAATTAGTAATGGGTTTAAAAGATGTACCTATGCAATCTATCTTCATATGACTAACTTCATTATATATCAAACATTTATCTCTAGATTCATGTCTAACTTCTTTATGTGTTTCAACTTGCTTTGTTAGTTTGGGTACATCACATTTCTTAGGTCAATTTATTTGCTCAACTTCTTTAGGTACTTTTGTGGACTTGCTTGTTTCAATCCTATTTAGATTATTCTGCTTAGGTTCAAGGGATTCAAGAACTGAATCTAGTTCTTTTCTAACTTTAGAATTCTTTGTAGATTTTTCTCCAATCATGTTAGCATGAATGTTGATGATACTACATTGGGGGAGTATCCTAATCATTGGATAGTATTGACATGTTACATTCATGACCATGTTTGTCATCAATGTCAATATAGTAGTAAGTCTATGAAGACTAGTAGAGTAGCAAAGAAAGATCTTAGTTCTACAGATAAGGTTTTACTTGTTTGGTGATATGCAGTCATGGATATGTTTTTCACTGTGTCCTAATGATGAAGTTTAATTCATAACACATAACTTTAAGACATATGAAAGTTGCACTTGATTTACTTAGAGAGGTGCAAAGATAGAGTACTTGGAAAGAAGTTTTTGATGTTTGTATCATATATTTCATTTGAGATGTAATAATAAGATGTGCAATCTATCAGTGACAAAGGCTAGTCTATTGATGATGTCAGTAGAAGTGCAAGCCCTAGTATCGCATGTGTGAGAAGTTGTGTATACTATGAGCCAATAGTGCTATTGTAATTTTAATTAATTAATTATCTTATTATAACTAATTGGGAAATCCTCAGGGCTAACTCAAGGAATTATTTTGAAGATATGGTATAAAGGAAAGATGTTTTCCTTGTTTTTAATGTGTTGTGGTTGTTATATGAAGTGTGAAGTGTAAAAAGGAGCAAAGTGTTTATTGAATGTGAGCAAGTGATCCAATGGATTATTGGATGCAAGTTTTGTGATCTGGTTAAAAGATCAAAAGGAGTAGAGGTCCACTTGACAAGACATAGGAAGGAAGTACTATTCATTTCTATTATTCTATAAGGAATAATATAGAGATCATTTGGAAAATGGGTTCATTGGTCTTGCTCTTGACTTTTTTTGGGCAATGGGTCCAATTGTCTTCCATAAATTTTGATAGGATTGGCACAACTCCTAACATGGTTAGAATCTCCTAACAGAGATTTAAATTCTCCTAACAAGGGCTGATATGTATAGAATGTTGTTATAGACTCCTAACAGGGTCCATCCTCTAACAAGGAATATTTATATTAGTACATCATCTTGTGGGTACCATCCCCACCAGGGTTTCCCTCTAATCAAGGGTTTCCTTAGTAAAAATATATGGTGTTATTGTGCATGAGTATCTTGTTGTGGTTTCTAATTATATTTTTCATATGATTAAGTTTGTTTAAGGTTGATAATTGTGATAATAGTTGGATAACTGATCCCCCCCTCTCAATTATATTAGTGAACTATATATTCTAACAATTGGTATCAGAGCATCATTTCCTTGAAGGATAAGCTTAATAGCTTTGGGAGATTGATGGTGAATCTTTTCAGAAAGGATAGTCCTAGATTTCATGGGACCAACTATGATAGTTGGAATAAAATGATAAAGACTCATATATTATGTGATGCCCTGCCCGGAGATCCTTGGAACAAGGATTCAATACAAGCCAAGATTTTTTTTATAAGTATGAGTGTACACAACAACATCATACAAGGATCATAAAGATTGCAATGAAGGACTTAACCATAATCCCAACCACCAACGAATCTCCAAATGCCACTACCTGAATTGACACATACACAAACATAAAATAAAAACTCAAAATGATAACAATACAAAGAATCTAAGATCTATCAAAGCATAAAAAATTAAGTAAACCGAAAGGGTACTTAAAACACCAAATTGATCCCCCAAAAACTAGTGGAGATGCCCCCTATTTTCTACATGAGGATCAATAATAGACAAAAATCTTGCACGAGGAAGTGCAATAAGCCATGTGAGAGCATACCTTTCATTTGAGGAAGTGCACCAAATAGCACGAGAAAGTACTTGAGTCAGTAGCCAAAGTACCCTAACACTAGTGTGGGGTTTTGCATGAGAAAGTGCCAAAATCCACGTGAGCTTTTGCATTCTCACATGAGAATGTAAAATTTTGTGTGAGAATCCAAAACAACATGCCCAAAAATAGAAAGTTAAAGAAGATACAAATGAAATTCCTCCACACTGGGGAGTATCAAATCCATGTTTCAAGGCATAGACACTCGAAGATAATAGCTACTAGATAGATTTGCATCTAATCATCTAACATACCAGTGAAGGGAAATAATTGAAAGCAAAATTGCAGTGTATAGAAGAAACATTGCAATGTACTAAAATAACAAAGTGTGTGGTTCCTCCCAACCATAATAGCATCATGACACAATCGTGGGTCCTAGCCATCCCTCATGCATAACATCCGAAACCACCAACTAGATCGTCGAAGCTATCTTATGTGGACATCACTACTAAAAACATGTTATAACATAAGAATAAGGAAATCTAACATGCTAGAAGTGAAGCATAAGATAATTCTACAAATAAAACTCATCATCTAACCTATGGTAAACATCATATGAATAGGAAATCAAACATGCTAAACCAAAGAAATAGATACTCCAATGAAGCAATTACCATCATCTACTCATATGCTAAAAATCATACTATAGGAATGTGTCAGATAAACTAACATCATATAAACATAATATCCAAGAATTCCACTGAAAGCGTAAATCACAAGAAAGCATACTTTGAAACCCAAAGTACCAAGTAAAAACATCCAGTAGTAGTCACACTAGGACAATAGACCATCTTTATACATCAGTCCACAATAATGGTGAAGGTAGCTATACCTCCCAACCATGTGAAACCTATAGGTCCACTCTCATCATGCTGATGGAGATAATGATCCAACCACAAACACAAATAAAACACATGTTAATGGCTAACACTCATGCCAAACATTATGATGACTAAAACCAAGAATATAGACATTGCATAAACTACAAGTCATGGTCAGACACTTAATGGGCTACTATGTAGGGGCTAACATCATAGAGACTCACTTGGCATCCAAAAGCCCAAGCTTGGATCATGCAGATTCAAATCCCTCAACAAAAAGACTCTAGCACAGATTATTATCTTAAGTTTTATTACCACCCAGTGTTTTATTTAGCTATCACTTAATAAAAAATTCCTTTGCCAACCCTCTGGGCATAATGATCACCAGGCTATGAGATAGAGGCCCCCTCCATATGCTACCCTACCCTAACCATGCTCATCCAATGATGAGTGTCTATAAGCATGCATATTCCCAACCCAACCCAAATGATCATAACTCCTAGAAGTACCATGGAAGATCAAGCCTCACAAGTCACCCTAAAAATGCATGTGCAAGTGCTTGTGTGTGGTGCACCACCATCACAAAGATCATAACACAAGGACTAGATGAGAACACAAGAAAAAACATCACTGAGCCAAAAACAAACTTGGGAGGATGAATTCTACGTGAATCCTAATGAATAATAAAACCATACATCATGAACTCACTCAATCGGCCTCAATCTAGAAGTATGGATTTTACATGAATACCAATGATGCGACAAGACCAAACATCATGAACTCACTCAATCCGCCTAAACTTGGGAGTATGGATTCTATACGAATCCTAGTGTCCACAAAATAATAAAGGTCTAAATAAACAATATCATCAGGTATGAAATGACTCAACCAAACACAAAGTTAGGAATATACATTAGCACACATCCCAATGCAAACATAAAAGTGCAACAATGGTCTGACTGGCATCCTATGGATAATCCATGTCCACAACCAACATCATGCTAAGAAAACCTGAGAAAACTAGGTGGCACATGAATCGAGGTGAAAAACCTCAAAACTTGAAAACATCAAAATTAGAACTCATTTGGTTTTACGGCACAAAAGTGACAAATATCAAATAAAATATGAGTTTAGAGTCTATATACAAAAATAGCTAGCATAACTGTGCAAAACCTGAAACCCTCATCCTGAAAAATAGGGAAATGCTCATACCCACTCAATCAGGTAGAGCTAGCATACAGAAATGGAGGGGAATACGAGTTCTTAGCCTCCTAAAAAATGACTACCAAAAACAAAGGTAGAAATAGAGTTGTAACAATAAAATGAGAGAGCCCTACCTAGCAACCAAAAGGGCAAAACATGAATCTAAACCATAAAATAAAAATCCCACAGAAGTAGCCAAAAATTGCAACAATCTAAGGTCTCCCCAGGCTGGATCCAATGAGATCAATCTCGTGATGATCCTATGCATGTAGCTCCCACAATGAACAAAATAGTAATTCCTCATGAAGATTATTTTGGGTTTTACTCTCATACTTTCTAATTCAAAAGTGAGAAGTGAGGAATTAAATTCCTTTTTGGATACTTATTCACTTTTTGAGTGAATAATGGATTAGGGAAAATAACTAGCCAACCTAGTTAAACCCCAAGCTAACCCAAACAAAAATAGTTTATTCCTAGTAATAGGAATTTATCTATGGAAAAGCTACTAGAATTTAAAATTAAATAAAATAAAACCCTAAAACTCCAAAATCATAGAATTTCCTTAACAACCTTCATGATAATGTGAACCTCTAAATGCACAGACACACTCACTGGTCTAATCACATAATGCAAATGAGTTTGAATTTAATAATCATCGAAAGGTTTAATTAATCAATAAAAATTACACTAGCTCATTCAATTCAATTCTAAAGTTCTTAGAAAGATCAGCTTTGATAAAAATGGTGCAAATGATTAAGGGAATGCATTTCTAGAGATCATTTTTTTGTCATAATTAATGGTGTTCCTAATGGATTCTTTCTTCCACTTGGTGGGTTGGACAAGGAAATCCTTTATCTCTTTTTTTTATTATGATGGCAGAAGCACTCAATAGAATTGTCACTTTCAAAAATCAACAAGGATTTTGACAAGGTGTTCATATTGTAGGAACAAAGGCTTAACTACCTCCTGTATACTATAAGTTGAGTAGTTGTATT
This sequence comes from Cupressus sempervirens, assembly GCA_028749045.1. Classification (NCBI taxonomy): domain Eukaryota; kingdom Viridiplantae; phylum Streptophyta; class Pinopsida; order Cupressales; family Cupressaceae; genus Cupressus; species Cupressus sempervirens. The sequence goes on along the minus strand of CM053783.1, from coordinate 295,686,230 downwards.
AGGGATTGATAGATTGGTCTTTTGGTGAAATGGCAACCCCACTTTAACAAGTGGTATCAGACCTTGGTCACAAGTTTTAATCCTTAGACGCTCGGGTAACGCTAAGGGGGAGATTTTTGAAAATTTGTTCAATGCTCCCCTCAAGATTTGTGACAAGGGCTTAATTGCCTCCTATGTACTATAAGTTAAGTGGTTGTATTAGACATTAATAGATAGGTCTTTTGGTGCAATGGAAACCCCACTTTAACAAATGTATGTTATAGAGATATATTAGTTGTTATGTTCTCATTAATGTCAATCCTTAATTAGTGGGACTATAATTGTATGGTATTCAAAAGACACTTGAATGAGTTGGACTATGAAACTATAATTTTGATTTAATTATTTATTATTATTTAATTAAGATTGAAATCACGTGTAAATTAGTGATAAAGTATTGAGAAAAGAAGTCAGTTTAGTTAGTGAAAGAAGAATCCCACTATTAACTGAGCTACTACTGTAGTCACCAAGAACCTGATGAAATGAGAAAGAAGTGTAGTATTAACCAAGCCTAGTAATGACCAAGCAAGACATAGTGTTAACCAAGGAAGGAAAAAAAGATTAGAAGAGAAAAAATGGAATCCAAGGCCAACAAGTGATGAAAATTAAGAATGTTCAAGAGTTTTAAATGATAAGGATGAATTTAATTATGAGATCAATGAATGGAGAAATTTAAGAAAGATCTAATGAATGAGATTTACTATCTTCAAAGTGGGCACAAACTTCAAGGTGAAATATTATTGACTAAGTGACTAGATTCAATAAACCTGAGCTAAATCAAGATCTAACAAATGTGTTTAAGTGGAAAAATATATGGATTAGATGGACAAATGAAGTAGAGAGATTAATATTTAAGGAATGGACATGAAGTTTATTATTGCTAATCAAGTTGAAGAAGTTGAAGAAGTTGATAACCAAAGCATAACTGAGTGAGTTGCATTGTGAAGATCAAGAAAGAGAAGTGTTAAGTAGATGAATAGTTGAGTGGATCAGCTAGAAAATGATTAGAAGGATTGACAGAGGAAAGAGAAAGATAAATATAGAGATTGAACAAGAAAGGTAATGCTAAACCTAACAGATCATTTCATTTTTACATTTTAACCTTTGTGGCAAAAAATTCTCTTAATCAAGTTGACCTAATAGCCTTTTGAAACCCTATATGGTAACATTCAATAGTAATATTTTTAAGTCCTTTAAAATAGCTCACTCTATAGAAGTTTCATGAAGTGATAATGTCTAGATGATATTTGGTGAAAATCCTTTAACAATGTCAGATGTAATGATATGTATGTAGTTTTTAACAAGATAGACTCTTAATAGAGCTCATTCCAAAAGAGTGAATTTTTTGGGTTATTGGTTCCCAGGCGGTTTTTCCCTTAACAAGGTTTACACATTAAGTACTTGTGTCAAATTGTGTGAATGTTTATTGTATCACATGTTCTTTTCATGTGTATTGCTTATTGTTGTAACTTGGTAGAAACTTAAAGTTAACTCTATTATTTGATAACTAAAGGAAATGAAGTTTAAAGTTCATTACAAAGTATAAATTAGTTTAACATATATTGTTTGATATGTTTATCAAGCTAATGATCTAAAAGTATAAGGAGGTTAAGTTTGTGAAATGTAATTTAAAGGACCTACAAATAATTGATTCACCCCTCCCCTCTTAGTTATCTAATAGTTAGTCTCAAAGATAAGTTCCTGAAGGAGAAAGTTCAAAGGGACTTAAGCTAAAGATTTGAAGTTGTATAAGAGAGAAATACCCAAGCTGAACAAGGAGAATTTCATAGTATTGGAGAGAAGAATGAGATTGTACCTATCACGAGTTGGAGATAACACATTGAACTATATAAATAACCAATACACACCTCTGAACCAACCTATGAATATTGATAAGAATAACCAAAAGAATGAACGCAATAGCCTAATAATTGAGACTTCCTTTGCCCTTAGTGATGTTTATTTTAAAGATATTAAAATTGTGTTACTACTAAAGATATTTAGGATAAGCCTACACTTGTATATGGTGGAGATCAAAATGTATTAGGAGCCAAAGCTGAAAGCCTAAGAGGAAAGTATGATGAGATGATTTTGAAACAAGGAGGAAACATTGATCAATAGAGTAACTAAATCAAAGAAGTTGTGAGTTCCATCAAAGCAATTGGAGGATTTATCAATGATAATGATGTTGTAAGTAAAGTGTTAAAAAACTTATTGCTTATTTATGCTACTAGAGTATCTGTTGTTCAAGAGTTCAAAGACAGTTATGCAAGGTAATGATTTTAGTCTTGATGGATTGGTTTGTAAATTAACTACATTTGGGCTAAGTAACTTTGACAATAGTGTACCTAATATTGAGAATTCTTTCAATATATCATTAAAAATTGGAAGTTCAAAGAAAGAAAAGTGTAGCAAAAATGAGAGTGATGCAGATTTAGATGATAGAGAAGATGAAGAGATTAAATTACTGGTACCAAGAAGACTATAGAGAGGTAAAGTAAGGTATAAAGGTAAAATACCCTAGATATGTGTCAAATGTAATGAAGTTGGTCATTTTTTCTAAATGTCCTAACACTAATCTTAATGAAAAATATGAAAGGGGAGAAAAAATACATAAGTAATAACAACTACAAGGATTACAAAGACAAAGGAAGAAGTCTTGTTACATTTTTGAGGAAGAGAACACCAAGTCGGGATCTAATGAAGAGAATCAATGTGAGTAAGTTGTATATGTTGTTGTTAAAGAATAACTAGGTGAAGAAAGGTATGAGAATGAAAATTCCATTATTTTTCATGTTAATAATAATGATACATAGATTATTTATAGTAGATGTACACATCACATGACTAGTGATATAGATAAGTTTGATAAATTGGAGGAATATGATGTTGGAACTATTTAACTTGGATATGATGCTTCATGTCCAATGAAAAGTAGAGGATCATTGTTATTGAATGAAAATATAATATGTGAAGATGTTTATTGGGTTCAAGGACTAAAATATAATTTATTGATTGTTGCACAAATGAATAATTCAAGTTACAACTTGGAATTTTAGAACATAAAGGATAAGATCTATGATGGAGATGGACACTTGATTGGAATTGGTAAGGAAAACAAAAGATAATTTATTTATCCTAGTGTGGATACATGTCCATTTTCTAAAATTTAAGATGTTTGTTTATAACATAAGAGATATTGTCATGTAAACTCTGAAAATATTGCTAGGATTAGTAGAAAGAAGAAAGTTAGAGGCTTACAGAACTTGTACAAACTTGAAAATGCTATGTATAAACAATGTCAACTAGGTAAGATGACCAAGTCTATTTTTAATAGTAAAACATATTCATCCAATGATATTATAGAGTTGGTACATACCAATTTATGTTGACCAATGAAAGAGAGAAACTATGGAGATAGATATTTCATTCTATTTGTTGATGATTATTGTAGAATGACAACGATAATGTTTTTGAATTTAAAATCTTATGCATTTGATATGTTAAAATGGTACAAATATAGAGTTCAAAAAAAAATTGGTAAATATATGAAATGTTTGAGATCTAATAGAGGTGATGAGTTTATGTCTGATGAATTCACTAACTTTTGTATTGAACATAAAATCAAGACATAGTTATTTTCCCACAAAATGCCTCATTAGAATGGAGTTGCATAAAGAAGAAATGGATCAGTTGTTGATTGTGCTAAAGAACTAATGATTGAAAGAGAAGTTTCAAAAATATTTTGGAGAGAAGCTATCAACAATGCTATCTACACTCTCAACCAAGCTTAATTAAGGAAAGGAATAAACAAGACTCCATATGAACGTTGCTATGGTCATACACAGAATGTAAGTTACTTTGAAATCTTTGGAAGTAGATGTTACATTCATAAAGATGCAAGCAATGGAAAGTTTGATTCTAAAGGTGATGAAGGTATATTCCTAGGTTACTATACTAGGAGAAAGGCTTAGAAAAGTTTGAATAAAGTGAGTGACAATATGATTGAAAGTGTGAATGTTAGAATTGATGATCTTGCAAATGACAAAAGGGTAGGGAACATTCAAGAAAAATATCAAACTTAAAACATACAACAAGCCCTGCTTAGAGTTACATACGGAAGAAATTTAAATATCATCTGAATAATGGAACAAGATTCATAAAAGGCAAGGCCATTGGAAGCCATAGTGGTGTAATAATTAAAAGAAGTTTGTTAACATGCCCAGTTGTGAGGTGTTCAGAGTTTTGGTCATAAATAATGAAATTATGAAGTTAGAATCCCAAATTCACATGTTATCTTGCTTCTCAATAGCCTATCATCTTGTTCTCCCTCTTCTACCTCTAACTTATATAGCTAGTTAAGCCACAAGTCGACTACTCAAGCAATGAAATAAATTATAGGTCCAACCAAGGAAGTATAAACCATGATTGGCACTAAATGAAACATAAGGCATTATGCACTTGAACGAGAATACACATGTGTTCTAGGATTCAGCTCCTAACTTTACAACACATCACATTAACTTATGAAATCACACCAAAGGAAATAACATGCCTCACTAGAAGGAAACACACCAAAATAGAGATCACAAAGAATGGTTCACAACTCAAGAGATACAAATGATCAAAGCTTCCACTCTTAGGAGGAGGGTCAAGGATAGATCTTGATCAACATATTATCCATACATAATACAACACAAATAGTAGCAATGGCTACTTCATGAACAACCAACTAGTATGGAAAATAAGAAATATTTTTGGTTGATGCAAGATTGCTCAAATATCCAAGATGCTCCTACATCAGGAAATAAGAATGATGATGAGAGAAAGAAAAAACCTTAGGATTACAAGAAGTTTTTGTATGTCTATGGAGATTCAACTAATAGTATACCTAAGAACCAAACTGAGTCAGTGTTTTGGTACATTGAGAGACAATAGAAAGACATTGAGTAAAAACCTTCTTTACTTGAGCCATAGATAGAATAAACTAGGCAAATGTTGAGCCCCAACTGAGTGATGATAATGTTGGATATCATAGAACTAGGCCTATTTTAGCAAAGAATATGAGAAGACATCATTCACAAGATAAAATAATTAGAGACATGAGTGTTGGAGTTATGAAAAGAAGTAAGTTGAAGGATAATACATGTTTGAACCCCAAATTTGAGCCTAAAATTGTAAGAGATGCACTTGAAAATGAAGATTAGCTGAATTCCATGAATAAGGAGATAGATCAAATTGAGAAGAATAATGCATGGATAGTAATGCCAAGACCCAAAGAAAAGAATGTGATTGGAACAAAGTGGATATTTAGGAACAAATTGAAAGAAAAGGAGAAGTTGTAAGAAACAAGGCCAAACTAGTTTGTGAAGATAATGCCCAAGAAGGAGTTGACTATGGAGAGACCTTTGCACCTGTTCCTAAATTGGAAGGAACTAAAACTCTACTTTCTTATGTTGCTTACAAGAAATTCAAAGTATATCTGAGTGGATGTTAAGTCATCTTTTATGAATGCAATACCAAAAGAACTCTTCATTGATCAACTTAAAGGATGTAGGATCCAATTCAAAGGAACCTAGTATGTAAACTAAACATGGCATTATATGGTTCAAAACAAGCACTAAGAGCATGGTATGAAAGATAACATTCATATTTGACCAAGATTGGATTTGTTAGAATGAGCAAAAAATAGTAACTTATATTTGAAAAGTGAAATTGGTGAGAAGGTTTTAATTGCTAAAATATTTGTTGATAACATAATATTTGGTGGGAATGATTTTTTGTGCAAATCATTTGTTGATTAGATGAGTAAAGAATTTGAAATGTTTATATTTTGTGAGATTATATTTTTTATTGTTTTAAAATCTCATCAAACATAAGGAGGAGTATATGTGACTCAATCTAAGCACATTAAGAAGATACTAAATACTTTTGGTATGGATGAGTCAAAGCCAGTTAGTACACCTATGGTAATTGGATAAAAATTATCTATGAAAGATAACACTTATAAAGTGAATGAGACATAGTACAAATCAATGATTGGAAACTTGCAATACATTGTACACAATAAACTTGATATTGCACATGTAGTTGGAATAGTTGCAAGAGTTCTATCTATTCCTAAGGAGACATATGTGACTACAGTAAAGAGGGTATTTAAATATCTAAAAGGAACAAAATACTATGGACTATGGTATAAGAAAGAAGGTTCTTTTGAGCTAAGAGTTTATACTGATGCAAATTTTGTTGGAAATGTCAATGAAAGGAAGAGGACTATTGGTAGAGCTTTCATTTTAGGAGAAAGACTAATTGCATGGTTGACCAAGAAATGATATTATATTTTCTAGTCTACTATTGAAGTTGAGTAGGTTACTAGTCCTATTTATTATTCAAATATTATTTGGATCAAGCAATTATTGGAAGGAATGAAAGAGGAAGTCAATGAACAAGAAACTATACATTGTGACAATGCATGTGATATTAATATATCAAATAATTCTATGATGCATGCAAAAACAAATGACATATTTGTCAAGTATCACTAATTGAGGAAGCAAGTAAAAGAGAAAAAAGTAAGATTGGAATATGTAAAGTCTAAGTTTCAAATTATAGAGATATTTACTAAGCTGTTTCCTAAGGATGCTTTTGAGTATCTGAGGTAAGCTAGGGGTGCATCCTCTATCCAAGATTCACTAAGAAGAGATACATGTTTCATTAATTCATGGATGAATTAGAATATCTTTGTGGAGTTGATGTATGAGTTCATATTATAGGAAGTTGTGAAAGAGTTATTGTAATGAAGATGATTTTTTTAGTTCATGCAAGGTACAAAGTACAACTACAAGTTTTTATAGGTTTCTACTTGGAACTTATATTTACCATTGGCATTGTTATCAAAAGGGGAGAGAATCAGTATGTAGATTGAATCAACAAGGGGAGAATATCAGTGAAAGTGAGAATATGACATAAATCAAAACAACTGATGAGAGAATATGTGATAGAAACAAATAATAAGAATAGATCGATAGGGGGAGAAATGTTGACAATTAGAAAAGGAGTAGAACAAGGAGAAAAAGTATGAAGTATAATCAAAGGGAGAGATTATGTATGAAGATGATGAACCTAATACAAAGAACTTGAATAAAGTTAGAGAATTGAAGAAGGTTATGGTTTTATGGTTTACAATTTCATAATGTAATGTTATGGAATCATTTGTTTAGACTAATTTAAAAATGTAGAATTTTTTTTCTATTAATGCCAAAGGGGGGATCTTAAGAACAATAGTCCACCAAGATAACTAAAAGTTGGGGGGGAGTTGTAGAAGACAAAAGGACCCACTGTCCAAATAGCTTATGGGGCAACACCACTGAACTCACTGTTCAACTAATCTCTCAACTATTCCTTGCAAAATAATTGTATGTACTGTATTATAACTTCTTTCCTATGTCTTGTCAACTAGACCAATCACTTTTAGACCTTGTAGACTAGGTCATAAACCTTGGATCCAAGTATCCAACTTTGGATCACACAATAAACCCTTGGCAATGAGGTTTCCTTCACTTCTACTCAGCTCTTCTTATCTTCACATTCTTCTCTTCAATCATTTGCATTCATTCATTCACACTAGGTACATTGCATTAATGATAGAGGAAAATGTCCTTCCTTTATACCAAGTCCATAAAATAATTCCTTGAGTTAGCTATTACACATTCTCAATTAATTATTATAGGACCACATTAAGAACACACTACACTTAGCAATAACATTAATCTTTTGCATTGCAACTTGAATAACTTTCCATACACATAACTTTATGACGAGTGAGCTTAGCCATGTCATTGCCAATATGTCTTCTTTACATTTTAACTTCAACTTCTTAGAATAATAACTTTGCCAAGAGATATAACAAGTTTACCAAAACATTCCTCTATAAACTCTATCTCATAATAGTCTTCACCAAAACTTGCATAACTTCTTCTAGACTTAATATCCTCTGCTTCCAAGGTTTCCTTCTTATACTAGACACATAGTATAACCTTCCTTTTACCTTGCTACTAAAATTACTCAATGATCTATCCATACCAACTTGATCTTTTTATTATTCTTTTTTCAGATACCATAGAAAACTGCTATGTTGACATCAATGACAAACACAACCATGAATGTAACATATCATCATGATAATGATCTAATCATGTTTCTAAAATACTCCCCCATATCAATATCATCACCATTCATTCTTCCAACAATGTCCCCCTTTGGCATTGATGGCAACATAGATGAAAAACATCTAGTTCCAAGAATACCAACTGCAAAAGATTTTTAACATTTCTTTTAAAATCCTCTTCATCAATCATTCTCCCAAACTATTTTCTTATCCCTTCAATGTACTCAAATTTTTTTCATGCTCTACTTCTCCCCCATTGACATAAATGTTAATGGTTTCAACAAAAATCAAAACTTTGCAACAGTTGATTCTTACTTAGCTCAAGTGTCCAAAGGCACTATTTAAAAACAACATCCAACAAGAGTCCTAGATGACTCTATCCAATGTCCATAATAGATACTCCCCCATATAGGAAGAATCAACATTCAATCCAAAAAAAAAATAGTGCTTAGTTACACTACACTGATGCATTCATTCATCTTCTACTCTAATGTAGGAAGCGGCATAACCCCTAGCATACCTCACAAATACTAAAAAGTCTCTTTGGGAAGAGTCTTAGTAAAAATATCTACAAATCTACCCTTTAGTTCTCACATACTCCAATCTAATTTCCTTTTCTACAACTTTCTCTCGCAACATGTGATACTTGATAGAAATGTGCTTGGTCATAGAATGCAACACTAGATTCTTAAACATATTTAGTGTGCTTGTATTGTCACAATGTATGACAATAGGTTCACTAAATTCTATCCTTATATCCTTTAGCATTTGCTTCATCAAAACAACTTGAGATATCAAACATAGTTCTTCATTGGTCCTACTTCTTGTCATCATGCATTTATCTCTACTTTCAATGATCTACTTAGGTGGATGATTCTTTGTCATGTTCTTACCCGAAGTAGGATTTGTTATCTCAACTCTTGGCTCTACTAAAGGTTTTGAGCTTTGTTCCTTCCTTAGGTCTCCTTCATTTTGCAAATCATTGTTAGTCTCAAGGAATCCTTCATCATTCCTTGGTTTAGTAACAACATCATCATCTGAATTGTAATCAACTATTCTTTCTTGTATCCTGAATTTCTCATCAACTCTCACATTTACACTTTCCATTATAATTTTAGTTCTCATATTATAACATCTATAAGCCTTGCTTTTCAATGAATAACCAAGAAACATAAATGCATCACTTCTTGCATCAAACTTACCAATATCATCATCTCTTTTGATATAACACTTAATAAAAAAATTATAAAATACTTAACTGTAGGTAAGTGACCAAACCATAGTTCATAAGGGGTCTTGCTTGTATCTTTCCTGGCCTATACTCTATTCATAGTTTGGATTTTTGTATTCATAGCTTCTCTCCAAAACATCTTGGATACATCATTCTTAGCTAACATAGCACTTGCTACTTCTATTACTAACCTGTTTCTTCTTTTTTCTCTACCATTCCGTTCAGGGGTTCTTGGAGCTGATAACTATCTTTGATTCCATTATCTTGACAAAAGATGTTAAACTCATTTGAAGTAAAGTTTCCTCCTCTATCTAATCTTAAATATTTAATCTTCATGCCTAATGCATTCTCAACTCTACTCTTGAATATCTTGAACTTATCAAATGCCTCAGATTTTTCTTTAAGAAATGTAATGCACATCATTCTAGAAAAATTATCAACTAAAATCATGAAATACCTTTATAATGAGTATAATGATGTAATTGATGATAGCTATATGGTACTCAATGGAAACTTAGATGAGTTGGACTATGAAAGTATAATCTTGATTTGATTATTTTGCATGGTTTGATTAAGTGTTGAAATCATGTGTAAACAAGTGATGAAGTATTAAGAAGAGAATACAATTTAGTCAATGAAAGAAGAATCTAATTATTAATTGAGCTACTATAGTTATCACTAAGCACTTTATGAAATGAGAAGGAAGTGTAGTGTTAATCAAGAAATGTTAGCATTAATCGAGCCTAGTATTGACCAAGAAAGACATAGTGTTAACCAAGAAATGAAAGAAAGAACACAAAAGAAATGATAGAACCTAAGGCTGAAATTTGATGAAAATTAAGAATTTTTGAGAAGTTTAAATGATAAGGATGAAGTTATTTATGAGATCAATGGCGAGAGAAATTAAAGAAATATCTAATGAATGAGATTTACTATAGTTGCAGTGAACACAAACTTAAAGATAGAAGAGTATTAACTGAGTGACTATATTCAACAAACCTAAGATAAATGAAGATCTAATAGATGTATTTAAGAAGTAAAAATAATGGATTAGATTGAGAGATGATGCAGAGAGATTACTATATAAGGAATGAATATGAAGTTCATTATTTCTTATAAAGTTAAATAAGTTGAGGAAGTTGATATCGAAAGCATAAATAAGTGAGATACATTGTGAAGATCAAGCAAGAGAAGTGCCAAGTAGATGAATAGTTGAGTGGTTTAGCTAGGAAAGGATCAAAAATTGGCAAAGAAAAGAGACTGAGTGAAACAAATATATAAACAAGAAAGGTAGTTCTAAACCTAATAGATCATTTCATTGTTACCTTTTGACCTTTATAATAGAAAGATCTCTTAATTGAGTGGAACTAATACTATTTTGAAATGCTATAAGGTAAAATTCAATACTAATGTTTTTAAGTCCTTTAGAGCATACCACTCTATAGAAGATTCATGGAGTGATAAGGTCTAGAATATCTTTGGTGAAAATTCTCTAACAAGATCACATATAATTATGTGTAAGTAATATTTAACAAGGTAGGTTCCTAATAGAGCTCACTCCAAAAGAGTGAAATTTTTGGGTTGTTGGTTGTCAGGTGGTTTTCCCCTTTACAGGATTTCCATGTTAAATACTTGTGTCAAATTGTGTGAATGTTTATTGTGTTGCATGTTATTTTCATGTTTACTACTTATTTCTACAACTTCGTAGAAATTGAAAGTTAACTCTATTATTAGATAATTGGAGGAAATGAAGTTGATAGTTTATTATTCAAACTATAAATTAGTTTAAGATATAATGTTTGATATGTTTATCTAATGTAGGAGCATCCTGGGTGTAAGATAAATCTTAAATCAACCAAAACTATTTTTATTTCAATCTTTTCTATTTTAATAAGGACTAGTAGACAAGGTGGTTACTATTTATGGAAACTTTCTATTTTTAGTAAGTTTTTCATACAAGCTTAGAATATTCTCATTTTCTACGTGAAGGTTCATTTTAGAGTTGTAAATCTACCATAAAAATATCATTTCTCTAGCTTAAGTATTGGAGAAGTTATTGCAAATTTTTGGTGGAAACATTTGTAGAACAATATGCAGGCTCACCATTGGAGGCCTTAGAGTGCCCAGATGAGGTCCAAAAACTTGATGGAAGGGAGCTTACATAGTTTTGAGGTTGTAGATCAGAAGCTGGCATTTCCAAAAATTGGTTATAATAGCCAATCAGGGCAATGGTTTGTGAGTTATGGCCTTTCAAAGTTGGGCTACCCAAAACATCTAAAATAATTGTCAAAGATGTATTTGGATGACTCTATATGTATTGTCAGGGTCTGTCAGCCCTAGGTATTAAGTTTCAATGTCTAGAACCTTCTTAGGCAGCATAAAATTGCCTATTTAAGAAAGGCCCAAACATTGTCTAGGACAGCTCTGGGTGGTAGTTCACAGCTTGTCTTGCAAATTATTATAATGAAGTCGCCCATGTGGGTTAGCATATTGTACTTATGAATTTTGTAATTTCACATTTATGGCACAAATAAGAAGTCCATATTTTTTCTTGCATTTGTTGTTGTTTCATTGTTTATATTATTAGTTTATGGTATTAAGGGGAGCACCCTTCATCAAGTGGTATCAAAGCTAGAGCTCTTGAGTGTGTGGACAGATCGCCAATTGTGAGGTAGTTTGTACTAGGACCATGGATTGGGCTAAGTGTGTAGAAAAATTGTTGATTGTGAGGTAGTTTGCACTAGGGTTTCAATGGAAATGTGAAAATGCCTCTACAAAAAAAGTGTGGCAAAAGAGTTGTAGGTGTTATACTTGAGGGTTTCTAAGCCCTCCAAAGACAAATGTAAGCATTGGAAGAACAAATACTTAGAGGAATAAATCTTCCTATAAGAGATGAAAGTGAGGATGAGGACAAAGTAGAAGAAAATGCCGAAGCAAAGGTAGTTCTAAACCTAGAGGAAGAAAGGCTTTTTAGGGCAATCTCCATGATTGGAAAAAGACCTAAGTTTGAAGTTCCCACATTTTTGGGAAATCTTAACCCAAAGGAGCTGATCGATTGGATCAATGAATGGGAGGAGTACTTTGAGTATGAAGATATTGAGGATCCTAATAGGCTCAAGTTCACAATAGCAAAACTAAAGGGACATGCAAAGATCTAATAGCAAGAGGTTGGAGTGAAATAGAAAGGGAATGGACAAAATCACTAGATGGGAACAAATGGTACCTAAACTAAAGTGCTAATTCATTCCCATAGATTATGAGGTTGATCTTTTGTAGAAAATGCAAGGGTTGAAGCAAGCAAGAAAATCTATTCAAGAGTATACAAAAGAGTTCTACTGAGTTCTCATTAGAACTGGCCATGCAGAAGCTAATAAGGAGAAAATGGCCCATTATCTTAATGGGTTAAGGCCAATCATTTAAGATGAGCTAAGTCTTGTTCGAATGAACAATATTGAGGAGGTATACCAATTTTCCCTAAAATTTGAGGAGAAACTAAGCAAGAAGTTTGAAAACAAGAATAGCAGAAGAGGTCATGTGGAAGATCTAATGAATGATCTTATGGAGGTCTTAATGATGATCAGAAGAATAAGGATGAGGCTAGAAGTAGAAATTAGAACCAAAGGGGAAGAAATTCCAGTTATTTTCATAATCAGAACATTAGAGATCAGAGAGGAAGAGGCAAAGGACAAGAATATGGAAGGGGAGGCTTCTATGGTAAATGTTTTCATTGTGGAGAAGAAGGGCATAGAGCATTTTAAAGTTCCCAACACCAAGGAATGATAGATCAAAGAAAAAAAGGCTAGGCTAGAGTTGCATATGTTGATGAAGTTGCTAGATCATCACATTCTAAAGATGTTGAAAGAGAAGTCCTAGTTAATAGATAAGTCTTGCTGAGTGGTGAGAATGAACCTAATCAAAGAAGGAGCTTATTTCACACATGGTGTAAATGTGAATATAAATGTTGTTATGTGATCATTGATGGTGGAAGTACTAAAAATTTGGTGTCAGAAATGATGATCACCAAGTTGAAGCTAAAGAGGTAGAAAAACCTACATCTATACCATATTGCTTGGGTGCAAGATGACTACAAGGTCATGGTCAATGAGTAGTGCTCCATAATGTTCAAGATTAGAAGCTACTAGGATGAGGTACTATGTGATATCATACCTATGGACATATGTCATATGTTTCTGGGTAGGCCCTCGCAGTTTGATAAGCATGCTATACATGATGGGCAAGCAAATACCTACACTCTGACCAAGGATGGAGTGAAACATAAGTTGAAACCTTTGGAGGATAAAGAAGAAAAGGTATGTAGTGCTACTAGAATATATTTTGTTGATGGAAAAGAGTTTCTCAAAAGTATGAAGCATGAGCATGTGTGTTTTGCTATAATTCCAAAAGATAGTACAGAAGAAGTAGAGGAGGTACTTGTAGAAGTTGCAGATATGTTGGGAGAGTTTTTTGATATTGCATCAGATAATGTACCTAATGGATTTCCCCCAATGAGTAAGATCAGTCACCAGATGGATTTGGTTCTAGGAGCCAATTTGCTAAACAAGGAAGTGCATAGAATGACACTAGCAAAAAGTGAAGAGTTGAACAAACAAGTTCATGAGTTGTTACAAAAGGGGTTGATTCGAGATAGTTTGATTCCATGTATAGTACCATTTGTATTAGCACCAAAGAAGAATGGAGAATGGAGGACATGCATATATTCTCATGCTATTAACAAGATCACAATCAAGTACAAATTTCCATTTCCAAGGATGGATGATATTATGGACTATTTGAGTGGAGCTGAGTATTTCACAAAGATAGATTTGAAGAGTGGGTACCATCAAATTTTTATCAAAGAAGGTGATAAGTAGAAGACTCCTTTTAAGACCAAAGAAGGATTGTACAAGTGGTTAGTCATGCCCTTTCTGCTAACCAATGCACTGAGCACTTTCATGTGGCTCATGAATGAGGTACTAAAGGAGTTTCTAGGTAAGTTTGTCATTGTTTACCTAGATGATATTTTGATCTCTGGTAAGACATCGAAGGAGCATTGATCCATATTCGCAAGGTGTTTGATAAGTTGAGGGAAGAAAAGTTGATGATAAACCTGAAGAAGTGTAGTTTTGTAAAGAAGAAGTTGGTGTACCTAGGATTTGTAGTCTTAGTAGAAGGTTTGAAAATGGACTTAGAGAAAGTGAAGGCTATCCTTGAATGGCCTACTCTAAGGGGTACAACAGAGGTAAGATCTTTTCATGGACTGGCTAGTTTTTACATAAAGTTCATAAGAGGTTTTAACAGTATTTTTGAACCCTTGACTAAAAAAATGGGAGGGGATAGGAAAGAATTTAAGTGGATTGTAGGAGCAGATAAGATTTTAAATTTGTTGAAACAAAAAGTTACTGAGTAGCCTATTTTAGAACTTCTAGATTTTAACAAGGTGTTTCAAGTAGACTATAATGCTAGTGGTATTGTAATAGGAGCTATTATGAGCCAAGAAGGTAGACCTATTGCTTATTTTAATGAGAAGTTGAATGATGCAAAAAGAAAATATTTTTTTTATGATCAAGAATTTTATGCTATAGTTCAAGCATTGAAGAAGTGGAGACAATATCTTCTTCCTGAGGAGTTTGTTTTGTATACTGATCATCAAGCTTTGCAATATTTTAATAGTCAAGGAAAATTGAACCAAAGGCATTTGAAGTGGCTTAATTTTTTGTAGAGTTATACATTTATTTTGAAACATAGGAGTGTGAAGTCTAACAGAGTTGTAGATGCTCTTAGTAGAAGACAACTTTTGCTGAAAGAAATACAAATAGAGGTGGTTGGGTTCAAGGAACTTAGTACTTTGTATCAAGATGATCTTGATTTTGGTGAAGCATGGAATGCTTGTACAAAACCTATTACACTTAACAGGACAAAGTAGTTGGATTTCATGATTCGGGATAATACATTGTTTAAAGGAAGCTAGTTGTGCATTCCCAGAAGTTCAATAGGAGAGAAGCTCATTAAGGAGAAGCATTGTGGAGGGTTAGTTGGACATTTTGTTAGAGATAAAACCATAGCTTTGGTTGTTGAGAATTATTACTAGCCACAGTTGTAGCAAGATGTGAAGAAGTTTGTATAGAGTTGTAGAGTATGTCAAATGGTGAAAGGAGTAAAGTGGAATATAGGGTTGTATTAGCCATTACTTGTACTAAAGAAATTATTGGAGCATGTTAGCATGGATTTTCTTCTTGGAGTTTTGAGGACATAGTGAGGGCATGATTCTATTTTTGTGGTGGTTGATAGGTTTTCAAAGATGGTACATTTTATTCCTTGCAAGAAGACTAGTGATGCTATTAATGTGGTAGAGTTGTTTTTCAAAGAAGTGATGAGACTACATGGTTTGCTAAAGAGTATAGTTTTAGATCAAGATACCAAATTTGTTGGGTATTTCTAGCATACATTGTGGAAGAAATTGAAGACAAAGTTGAAGTTCAGTTCATCACATCATCCACAGACTGATGGACAGATAGAAGTTGTGAAACACAGTTTGAGAAACTTGTTGAGATGTTTGGTTGGAGATAAACCAAAATGATGGGATATGATTTTACCACAAGTGGAATCTATATATAATAATTCTATCAATAGGAATATTAGTAAATCACCATTCCAATTTGTATATGGGAGTAGTCCTAGAAATGCTTATGAATTGAGGTAGTTGGATAAAGGAGAGATAAGTAGTTTTGAAGCCAAAGTTTTGCCTAAACATTTGAAAAACATCCATGAGGAGGTGAAGAAGCACATCATAAAGATAAATATACAATATAAGACTAAGGAAGATGTGAAAAAGAGGTATAAGAAATTTTAGATTAGAGATGAAGTCACGGTTCATTTGAGAAAGGAGCACTTTCTAGTGCATACATATAATAAGCTGAAGATGAAGAAGTTTGTACCATGCAAGATAGTGAAAAGGCATGATTTTGGAAATGCTTATGAAGTGGAGTTACCTGCTAAATTGAATATTTCACCAATATTTCATTTTAGATTCAATAGAGTATTATAAAGGAGGTGATGGATATGAAGTTGCAGAAGTGCAATGGAGTATTCCAGCATCTAGTTTGGCTAAAAAGCAGATTGAGGAGATTCTAGATAGTCGTGTTGGAAAAAGTACTAGGAATAGAACTTATGAGGAATATATGGTCAAATGGAAAGGACGGCCAGTAGAGGATTCATCATGGCTAGCAAAGGAGGAGGTTAACCATCTTGGTTTTCCTCTAAACACCTGAGATGTGACGGGATCACTTCTCAAATTACCCTAGGTGTCTAATGCAGGAGCATCCTGGCAGTAAGAGAAATCTTGCATCACCCAAAATATTTTTATTTCAGTCTTTTCTATTTTAATAAGGACTAGTTGATAGGGTGGTTACTATTTATGGGAACTTGCTATTTCTAGTAAGTTTGTCATACAAGCTCAGAATGTTCTCATTTTCTATATGAAGGTTCATTTTAGAGTTGTGAGCCTACCATAAAAATCTCTTTGCTCTAGCTTAAGTATTGGAGAAGTTATTGAGGATTTTTGGTGAAAATTTTTATAGAAAAATATTCAAGCTCACCGTTGGAGGCCTTAGAGTGCCCAGATGAGGTCAGAAAACTTGATAGAAGGGTGCTTGTGTGATTTTGAGCCTAGACATTAGGAGCTGGCATTTCTTAAAAGTGGTTATAATAGCCAATAAGAGCAACAGTTAGTGAATTATGGCCTTTTAGAGTTGGGCTACCCAAAATATCTAAAATAACTGTCAAACATGTATTTGGATGACTCTATATGTATTGTTAGGGTCTTTTGACCCTAGGTATTAAGTTTCAATGTCTAGAACCTTCTCGAGTGGCATAAAATTGTCTATTTAAGAAAGGCCCAAACATTGTCTAGGACAATTGTGGGTCGTAGTTCACAGCTTGTCTTGCAAATTACTGTAATGAAGGTGCCCATGTGGGCTAGCATATTGTACTTGTGAATTCTATAATTCTGCATTTGCGGTAAAAATAAGAAGTCCATATTTTGTTCTCTCATTTGTTTTTGTTTCATTATTTTTGTTATGAGTTTATGTTATTAAGGGGAGCACACTTCATCATTATCAAGCCAATGATTAGAAAGTATAAGGAGGTTAAGTTTGTGAAAAGTGATCTAAAGGACATGTGGATAACTTATTCACTCTTCTTGATGTCAAAGCATCGAGCTTGGATTTTGTGGATCCTATGTTTTGCATTGTTAGGGTTATGTTCATGGAATATTGGTGGATCTTGTCGTATGTGTGCATAATGATTGGATGGATTGTATTCAAGTTAAACCTCTTTTGGTAGTTGATGGTAATGTGTTCATTATTCCTGGGCAAACTTGTAGATTTTTTCCATAAGGTTTGATCTGTAGGAGTTGGCTTGAGAAATCTTAGATATGGATCATTAGATAGTGTGTGGTCCTATGTCTAAGGCCACATAATGTTATTATATCTTATGAGTTTTGATATTTTTCTCTTTGTAGAAAATGATAAAGCCCCTATCATTGAGAAATTGATTGACATTGTACATAAATTTAATAAAGATTTAAATGGTCAAGAAAAACTTCTACAAAGAGAAAAAAGAAGATTTTAGAATAAAATTTTGGAAAATGTAGCCAAGAAGATTGTCATTGATCAAGTGGAATTGTCCACTCTTATTGCTACATTAGAAGGAGTTGTAAATAATGTTGTTTCTTTATTTGCAAAATTTTGTGAGACATCAAATTTTACCAAGGAAATAAATAACAAACTGGCCAAGATAAATGAAGACTTGTAGAATAGTGCTAGTTAGTTAGCACTTGACCCGAGTTCCATCTCAAATCATTTTGTAAAGGTCAAATTTTTGACAAATTTATAGGTTGAACTACTAAGGGAAGAAGTTAGGATTGGAGCAACATTAACAAATATTCAGAGTATGATGCTTCCTCACATGGATGTAATGTAGAAATATCATGCACATGCAAAGACTCTAGTTCATGATACAAATTTATCACTTACAAATCTCAAGATGGATTTATTAGCTAAACTTCAAATTGAACTGCACATCTTGAAGGTATTGAAAGAAAATTAGGATAAAAGTATGTCTCTAATTTTTAAATTCCATCATGATTTCCTCAATCATTTGTGTATAAACTTGTAAAGATATTTTTATGGCATTTGAAATAAAAACAAGGGGGAAAATATAGAGGAAAATGTATAGGGGGGAACATACATGTAGATGTATATACAAAGAAGATGTATAGATGAACAAAAATAATAATTTGAAAAACCAAAACTCATTCAGTTCAAATCGAGCCATAATTTTTTAGTACAAATCAAGTTGCAGACCAAAGCATATAGAAATAGGGATTTTGACTGAAAATTTAGACCAAGAGATTTTTGATTAATGACAAAATTGCACATGATAAATTTATTTTTCACTAATTCCAAAGGGGGGGATCATTGACCCTATAGCAAGATATATTTTTAATTAGTGACAAAACACTTAAGTCATTCAAGAAGGTAAGTTAGTACTATGACTAAGATTTCCTCCAATCAGCATGTTTCAATGTAGCCCAAGCAAATTGAGAGTATTCAATGTTTAAAAAGCACTCTCATATGGGACATGCATCTCAAAGTAAACCAAGTCAATAATGTAAACTGAGTTAGAAACATGAACTGATCTAGTAGTATTTGTCAAGTTCACAATACAAGAAAGGCATTACAATGTCACCCGAGTTCATGATATCACTCAAGCATCCAATGTTACCTAAGTGCTAGAGTATCACCCTAGCTCACTGAATTTCTCAACCATTAGCATAACCCCTAAGTGCATAGTGTGACCCAAGCATTAGCATTTAGCCAACCTGGAGATGTTATTTGATTATTGAAAAGGCACCTCTTGTTTTGAAGTTGACTTGGAATGAAAATATTATTTGATGGCTATATAAGAAAGGTGACTTTTTTTTTTATAAGAGAGATATACAATAGAGATGAACATGAGAGATTTAAACAAGTGGAACAAAGAAATGTGGAATACAAGTAGAAGATAGAGTATATTAATTAGCAGGCTACCAAGCAATATAAAGGGCAAAGCAGAGACACATCTATCACAATCAAGTGATTACAATATTCAAAGGATTTATATCAAAAAATGAAGTTGTAAAGAAGGATCATTTTATTGATTGCATCCTAATAGTTGCATTAGGTAAATCTTCTAACAAGTGGACCTAGTAGTCCTTTATAAAATCTCTTAATAGAGTACATACTTCATTGTATTGTAAAATCCTTTCACAAGGTGGACTTAATAGTCCTTCATACTCCTAATAGAGTAGATCATCAAAAGTGATCAATTGTAAGCCCTAATAGAATAACTTTATTACTACAATAGTGAAGCATTATGGATGTCATCCCACCCCAATTTCCCTTCTCCTTGGAGGGTTTTTTGGTTACCAAATATTGTGTCAAAGTGTTATGGTGTTGATTTCTTTATTGTTTTATTTTTGTACATGATAGTAGATTAGATAATCTTATAAAGAAATGATAAAGCAATTTAAGTGAAAAAATTTAAGTGGTTCTCGATTCACCCTCCACCCCCCTCAATCACCTATATGTCATTACATTTCCAATAGCTATATCTAGAAGGAATTTGAGGTAGGAGCATCTTGGGTTGCCTTGTTATCCTACTCATTTTTGTTCATTTTACAAGTGGATGTCAAGTTACTGTAGCTCTAGTGGATGCCGAGTTACTATAGCTCCAATGGAAGCCAAGTTACTGTAGCTCTAATGGATGTTGAGTTATTGTAGCTCTAGTGGATGCTAAGTTATTGTAGCTCTAGTGGATGTCGAGTTACTATAGCTCTAGTGGATGCCAAGTTATTGTAGCTCTAATGGATGTTGAGTTACTGTAGCTCTAGGAGATGTCGAGTTACTATAGAAATTTAGTGTTGACCGAGTGTTCCTTCATGTGCCAAGTTATCTAGTGTATACCAAGTGACTCTTCATGTGCCAAGTTACCTAGTATATGCCGAGTGACCCTTCATGTGCCGAGTTTTCCTATTTATGCCAAGTGTCAATATTTGGATGTGATTTTTGCGAGTTGACTTGTAGGATCTATTTTGATTATGACATTTATGTTAAGATCTTTTCATGGGATGTGTCCAGACCATTTTTGGGTTGGTCTTCCTCTTATGTAATGTTCTAGAATGATTTGTAAGCCATTTTGGCAAGCATATATAGAGTGTTTAGGCTTAGAGTTAGGGTAGTTTTTCTAAGGGACTCTAGAGTAGAGCACAAAAGTTTGGAAAGTTTGTTGCATATGTATCTGGAGCTATGAATTTGATGTTGGATCTTTGATCTTGAATATATTTTGTATCTATTCGTAACCCTGAAGGCCTTACAATTGGGCATGTTTGTTGATTAATTGATGAATCAATAAGTATTTTCTCTTCTTCCTCCTTTGGTTGTTGTTCTATGTGTTGTACTTCCACTGTGCTAACTCTTGCAGGGTGGTTTGGATAGTTGGGTGTGCCTTTGGCCTTAGTTATTCATCCCTCCTTGCATCAAAATTGGTGATGGTGTAATAAATTTTGTGGATACTACTTATGTATAGATAACAATAGTTCCTCTGGCAGCTCAGTAGTTGAAGGAGAAGCAAGAACACAACCAAGCTATGTTGGAGATTACATGAGCCATAAGTTATGAAAAGTTTGATGATATTAAAAAGTGCAATACTACTAAAGAAATGTGGGGCACATTATAGACCATCTATGGAAGAGACAAGAATGTCTGAGGGAAAAATCAAAGAGCTTGAGAGGTAAGTTTGATGAAATGAGAATGATAGAAGGTGAGAATATAGTCCAATATTTTGGAAGAATAAAAGAGGTTGTCAATGCTATCAGAGGAGCCAATAGAAATACTAATGATGAAACTATAATCAGCAAGGTATTGAGAATTCTAGTTCCTATTTATGCTGTTAGGATTTCTGCAATATAGGTAATGACCTAACTTTAGGTGTGATTGTTAGGCTTACTTCTTTTAAGATGACAAATTTTGATAATTTCACCCCTACCACTACTAAATCTTCTTTTAAATCACAATTGGTTCTTAGCAAGAAAGGAAAAGAAAAATATGTAAAAAGTGATAGTGACGCTTCTGATGATGAACTTGATAAGCTTGAAGTACTGATAGCTAGAAGACTTCCTAGAGGAAAAAGAAAATACAAAGGTAAATTTCCTATAATCTATTTTTCATGTAACAAAGTTGTTCATATTATTGCAAGATGTCAAAATAGAGAAGACAAGGATGAAAAGAGGGAAAGAAACTAAAAAGAAAGAAGAGAAGACTGAGACAATAAGAGAAACAAGGATTACAAAGAAAAAAGAAGAAAGATTGTTACATTGTTGAAGAAGAAACTAATAATGAATATGAAAGTAATGAAGAAGAAATCGTCTATGTTATTATGAAAGAATATTTTGATGTAGATGAGAAAACTACATTAATCTCTTATGTGAATAAAATTGATAGATGGATAATTGATAGTGGTTGTTCAAATCACATGACTGGTGATAAAAGTGAATTTGAGACCATTGGACCTTACAAGGTAGTTGTGTTAAGTTTGGTAATGATGTACCATGTCTTGTGAAAGGTAAAGGATCAATACAATTTACTAACAAGATCAAATGTGACAATGTTTATTGGGTTGAAGAACTTAGCTATAACTTTTTGAGTGTCTCTTAGTTGAACAAATCATGATATAGAGTTGAATTCCTTCACAAAAAGGCCAAAATATTTGATGCTAATGATGAATTGATTGGAAGTGGTGATCAAAAAAAGGTAACTTATTCTATCTAGATTTATCTAATGAGACATGTTTGTTTGCACAATATGAAGATATTTGGTTATGGAACAAGAGGTTATGTCATGTAAATTTTGATAATTTGGTTAACATTAGTAAGATGAAAAGAGTAAGAGGATTGCCAAGAATGAAGAAATCTGGTAATGCTATGTGTAAATAATGTCAATTGGAAAAAATGAAAAAGTTTAGCTTCAAGAGAAAGACATATTCATCTAATGATATTTTGGGATTGGTTCATATTGACCTCTTATGGACCTATTGGTGTTAAAAGCTATTGTGGAGATAAATATTTCATTCTATTTGTTGATGACTATTCTAGAATGATGAATACGATGTTTCTTAAAGAGAAATCTGATGCATTTCAATTGTTTAAGTGGTATTTGGCTAGAGTTGAAAATGAAATAGGAAAGTGTATGAAGTTCTTGAGATTTGATAGAGGTAAAGAATTCATTTCCAATGAATTTAACATATTCTGTAATGATAGAGGAATCAAAACACAGATGTCAGCACCTAGGACCCCTCCTCAAAATGGAATAGCTAAAAGGAGAAATAGATCAAGCATGGACTATGCTAGAACACTGATAATGGAAAATAATGTATCACATAAATATTGGAGAGAAGCTACAAGTACAATAGTTTATATCTTGAACAAAGTGCGAGTCAAAATAAGGTATAAATGTTACACCTTTTGAATTATGGTATGAATGTGCACCTAATGTAAAGTATTTTAAAATTTTTGGAAGAAAATGTTATATACTTAAGGATAATAGAAATGGAAACTTGATGTTAAAATTGATGAAGGCATATTTTTAGGTTATACCACTAAGAGAAAAGCTTAGAAGTGTTTGAACTCTAACACTAACAAAGTTGTGGAAAGTACAAATGTGAAAGTTGATAAATTTACACAAAAGAATGAAATTGAATGTAAGATAGAACCTAAACACTATAGTACATTAATATATCTGAATGAACATGCTCCTAGCACCCCACTTGAGCAAGAGAACAAAGTTATAAGTCAATAATAAAATGGGAATGCCTAGTTGCAACAGCAAGTTATCTAGCAACAGATTGTGGGTGTCGAGCAACATCAAAATAGTATTGAGATACATGTAGAAGGAGTCAAACATCAAGAAGATAATGTTGAGCAAGCAAGACCTGAACTAGAACCTGAGAGAGAGAGAGAGAGAGAGAGAGAGAGAGAGAGAGAGAGAGAGAGAGAGAGAGAGAGAGAGAGAGAGAGAGAGATAAAATAAACTTGAAATCATGTTTCAAGATGAATCTATAGAAGAAGAAAGAAGGAAAGAACCTATACTAGAAAAATATGTAAGAATACATCATGCACCTGAGTAAATCATTGAAGATAAAGAATCTAGTGTTATAACAAGGAAAAGAATCAAAAGTGAGACATGTTTAATTTGTGAGTTTGAGCCCAAATCGGTGAAAGATGCTTTGAAGAATCATGATTGGATACAAGCAACGAATCAAGAAGTTGAGAAGATAGAGAAAAACAAAATATGGACACTAGTACCTAGATCTAAGGACAAAAATGTTATTGGAAAAAAGTGGGTATTTAGGAACAACATAAATGAAAAAGGTGAAGTCATAAGGAATAAGGCTAGATTAGTATGCAAATGATATGAATAAGAAGAAGGAATTGAATATAGGGAAATATTTTCCCCTATTGCGAGATTGGAAGGAGTTAGAACACTACTTGCATATTATGCCTATAAAGGATTTAAGGTATACCAAATGGATGTCAAATCTATAGTTCTTAATGGAATACTTAAAGAAGTCTATATAGAACAGCCAAAAGGTTTTGTTGCCCCTAGAAAAAGAAACACAGTATTTAAGTTGCACAAGACTCTATATAGTTTGAAACAAGTCCTTAGAGCATGGTATGAAAGACTACATAATTGTCTAGTGAATATTGGTTTTGTAAGAACTAATAATAAAAACAATTTGTACTTGATGGGTGTTAATAACAATGAGGTATTTCTATCTTAAACTTTTTTTGATGATATCATATTTGGAGGCAAGGAAGCAGTATGTAAATCATTTACAGATGAGATGAAGAAGGAATTTGAAATGTCGATGTTTGGTGAGGTCAAATTATTTGTTGATTTACAAGTATTTCAAATAAAGTAAGGGATCTTCATCACTCAATCAAAATACATCAAGGAGATATTAAAATAAATTTAAATGGAAGATTTAAGACTAGTTAGTACACCTATGGCCACAAGAAAATTTATATCAAAATGATGATTCTATTGATGTGAACCAAACATTGTATAGATAAATGGTCAGAAAACTATGATATGTTGTTTATAGCAAACATAATATTGCATTAGTAGTTGGGATAGTTGCAGGATTTTTTGCAAGTTCTAAGGAGAATCACATGATGATAGAGAAAAGGATATTGAGATATTTGAAAGGAACAAAAGACTATGGATCATATTACAAGAAGAATAATTAGTTTAATCTTTGTGTTCACTCATTCAAATTGAGCAAGAAATATTGATGATAGGAAAAGTAAAAGTGGAGGAGAACTTTTTCTAGGAAAGAGGCTAGTTTCATGGACAAGCAAGAAGCATAAATGCATTTCTCAATCAACAACTAAAGTTGAGTATGTGGCAACAATAGTAAATTATTCAAATATTATATGGATCAAGCAATTGTTGAAAGGAATGAAGGAAGAGATCTCTAATCTATTTTTTATCTATTGTGATAACACTAGTATTATAAACATATCAAAGAATCATGTAATGCACACAAAAACTAGGAACATTGCTATCAAGTATCATTACTTGAGAGAGCTAGTTCAAGACAAAGAAGTGAGATTGGAGTATGTGAACACTAAGGAGAAAATAGCTAATATTTTTACTAAAGCATTACCTAAGGATGCTCATGAATATATAAGAGGTAAATTAGGCATGATTCCCCTAGATAAGGCTACTTAAGCCTAGATGGAGCTTTACATCAAATGTGTTGATCAAAATATTTTACAAGTTGATGTCAGCAGTTATACTTTAGGAGCTACCTAAAGTAGTGAAGGAAGAATGACAAAATGTTGTATCAGTCATACATAGATGACAAAGGAAGAATTTAGTACTAACATGTAGACATCTACATGAGATAGATAAATTGTCTTTTGGATTTTTGTCAAAGATGGAGATGTTGTGAAATAGTTACCATGAAACAATAGAAAAGAGGGAGAGTCGAACAATAAGAAAGAGGGAGAGTGTTGCCAAGAATATAGAAGAATCTATCTGATTTCATGATCTCATATGATAGAGAGATCTTATGAGTTACATATCAGAGCTACATGAATGAGAGTTAGAATGAAACTAAAGAAAGAGATTGTTGGATGTAGAGAAGAGTATCATAATGAAACAATGGATATTAATGAAGTATCTAATGCTATACATAGAGGGAGTTTTCTTGATGCAGTACATATGTTGGATTGCATGGTAACTAGAGGTGTTGCCATCAATGCCAAAGAGGGAGATTATTGGAAACTAAAATTAGAATAATTGTTATGTTTCCATTGATGTCAAACCTTTTGGTAAGATAGTTTGCTATCTAATTTGAGTTCCATATCTAGATGATTGATTAAAAGGATTTGAGAAGTTGGTCATAACCAAAGCACCTAGAGGAAAGGTTGAGTTATGAAACGAAACTACAAATGGGAACTTGATTGGTTAGACTTTGATAAAGTAAAGTGATTGTTTAATCATACTACAAGTAAAGAAGACAATTGTACTAAAGACTTGAAAAAGTGATCAAAGATTGACCAAATGCATAGGCTTGACTGAGAAAAATAACAGAAGATTAAGGAACTTGAAGTTTGTGTCGAGTAGAAATAGTGTTGACCATGTTAAGTACTAGAATTTTCACCTAGTACTAAAACTAAAAGAGTTTAGTAATTCTAGCATAACATGGAAATCACTTAGATGTTGGACATGTAATTGAAGTGAGACCTCCAGTTTATAGGTTGGTTCCTATCAAATGCTTCACTTAAAACTTGAAAACTTATGAGGGAAATAGATATAAAGATAAAGGAAAACCAAACTAAACCTATGGTGATGCACCTAAAGTTTGAATCACTGATATTCAGAGAGCTTTTACACTTGAAAACCATGAAACAATTTTTAAACTCACACAACTTGTCTAACACATGCATGCATATAATATTTTGCAAAAAGGTTAAAATGGCTATTTTCTCAGTATAGGAAAATAAAATTTTCACAATGGAGAACATATTACATTTGTTCATACAACCTGCAACATGTGCCATACACTCACCACAAAGTAGGTACAAAAGTGAGATGAAACTTGAAAGGACAATGAAGCTTTTACTAACAATTTAATCAAATCACACTAACACAACTTTGCAAATGACAAGAAGATGATAAAAAAAATATGCCAAAATAGTCTCCAAGGTAGCTTTCAAGTATCATCAACTGAGTTACAAACTAATGCAGAAAATATGCTCAAAGGATCCAAAAAAATCACAAAGAGCCCCACAAAATTCCCAAGAGAGAACCCCCCCTCTTCTCATTTAAAAAATAGAAGTATATGACAACCTCCAAACTCAACAACATGCCCATAGAATTAGGAAGTGCAGGTCAGATAGAATCAAAAACCCCTAAAAATAGGCCTTCTAACCACTCCAAAAGACCTCCAATCATTATCAAACTACTTATCCATAATAGCCACATGGTGACAAGTCAAATAGAACTCCAAGATCTCCACAAATTTATCCAAAAATGACTCAAAAAGTCCCCAGTCAAGACTCAAAATGCAACACCACTTCTAAAACACATGGCAACAATAAAAGCACTCCCTTTACAATTTTGAAATTGACTTCAACCCTTTAAGACTTGGAAACTAGAAATGCCAACTCTCATTTGCTATTAAGACTTTGACAATAAGTTTATAAGTTCCAACTATCAAGATTTACAATTCTTAAATTTTACAAATTTATATGGTCACAATAAAAATTTATACTAACATTATTGTTTTAAATTTTTTTTTTTAAATTATTTTATTGAATGATATTGATAATTCACATAATAGACATAATTTTAAATAATTTATTATTAGGTAAATATGTCAATATTATCTAATAAAATAAATATTTTAAAAAAATTAAAACATTTATATTATTATGAATTTTATTTCCAAATAACCAATAACATATACTTGTAAAAAATTTACAAAGTGGGCATGATGGACCTAAAATCTCTATCAAACTAAAAACAATATGTGAAGGCCAAAAGAATAAGCTAAAATTCATTTGCTCATTCTATTTGCTTGATCAATGAAAATGTTTTCCTTAGAAAACCCTAGCCACAGTTTGTGAAGAAAATCTAGAATTTAATGGCTGAAAGCACAACTTGAATCTATTATTTTTTGTTGTTGCTATCATGGCATCTTGACATGGAGTTTTGTTGGGAAAATTTGAGTCATTTATGGAGCTTAATATGTCTGATTTTATGTCATCTTCAATGCCATTCTAGAGGCTTCAATTGCTACATTTTGGAGTCATGTCTTTGAGAAAATGTGGTTTGAATCTTAGGCAATTTTAATGCCATGGTTGGGTCTACTTGATGAGTCTATTAATAACACATTTTCATTTTCATCCTCTTTTCAAGCAATTTTTTTCTTTGAAAGTTTGCACTTCTAGTATTGCAGTCTAATTTAGTATTTGAGTTTGAAAGATGGAGAAAAACATGGCAATGTTCTGCTAAAAACATGACTCTAGTTCTCTTGCATCTTTGGCACACAAAAATGTAAAAATGAGGGTTTTAGTTGTAAATCATTTTAATAAAAAAATTGAATAGGCTTCTTTATTTTGCTCAAACTTTAATAAAGTAAAATAGAAACATAGTCATATGATGTTTGTTGCTCTATGGTTGAATCTATTGCCATGAGTATGCTTGATATTGACTCTGATCTCTTTTATCTCCTGTAGATTTTCATCTTTTATGCCTGATGTAGAGTTATTGCATCTTTCAGCATGGTCTCTCTTACTTCTATTATTCTATTCTAAAAGTGATTATTTATATTCTATTTCCATCCTAGTGGTAGTGATCATATTTGATTCAGCTTCATTGATTATTACTTCATTGTTTGTTTTAGTTGTCAACACTAAATCTAGACATTATTGATGTAAAAAGTCACACTTCACATTTTATCTAACATATTGTCATTTGCAAAAGATGTTATATTTTGATTTCAATTGGCATACATTGTTGGTTGTATGCAATGTTGTTTTTTCTTGATTATAATAGACTTCAACTTTATAACTTCTCCAAGTTTACTTTTCTCATTTGATATGAATAGTTATATAGCTCCTTTCATTTGTTGTAATAGTTATGGCTTCCATTCAACTCTAAATTTCAAACAACTTGTTAAGTTCTTCATTGTCATAGAATTTCCCATCTTTATTTTTTGTTAAAAACTTTATGAAGATAAATTTGCTCGCATTATTGAAATGGTACTCCATTTTTTTGTCTGACATTTTCTTGTCATGCACTTTTAGCGATATTAATCATTATTTCTTTCTTGTATTTTTTTGATGAGCTTCTTTGATCTTATCTTTTATAGGCACATCAAGCTCAATAACCCTCGTGAGAGCCTACGATTATATTTGCATACCTATGAAAGATAAGATTCTGCATAAGAAACAAATATGTTAGAAATAAAAACTTGATATGATTATTATTGCCTCTTTATGTTGGTATATGTCTCTATTTTATGTAAGTGCATGATATGACAGTAGCATAGAATCAAGGTAAACTTTAAGAAACCCCCTCTAGAAAAAAGATATAAAGTATTGGAAGATCTTTTATTATTTTGAAAAACCAAATTATTTTTATTGGTGAATCTCTTTTTTTTTTATTAGAATAATTATTTACATTGGTGATTATTTTGGAATCATAATTTTTTAGTAGAAAGTATTGGTGAATCTCAATAATAATAGGAATTTTGCTAATCCTTATGCAATATTACAAATCAAAATTAAACATGTTTTATCTCATAGAAATCATGAGGATAATTACATTATATTTTAAATCAATGGTGAAAACTAAATATTGGTAATATATCCCTAAAGTAATAACTATGATAATTATTGGTGAATTAATTTAAATTTCTTTGATAATATATAATATTTAGGTAAATCAAATCTAATCATGTATCGAATATTGTGGCAACTCTTTGAGTTTTATTTTTTTAATAAAATAAATTATTGAGCAATTTTAAATATTTTAGAACTAAATTTAATAAAAATGTGGCAATTTAGGTTGCATTAAATCTTATTTTATTAGCCAAATTACTAGAAAAAAATTTCTAAAATTTGCAAAATTGCAAATAATCACCACTAAAAAACATCCTAATAGAATGTTAAAGCATGAGGTAAGATGCTTCATCATTGCTCAGATCCATTCGATCTAACACATCTTCTATATGTATGCAAGACTCAGAGACTTAGAGGAGATGCAATTTGGGGCAGCATATGAACAAGACTAGAGATATTTAATACAACCAATCATTACAAGAAATGACTGGTGTCCTATGCCCCTCTCTCGTTCAATTTTCTTTTCTTTCATGTTCATGAACTTTTGTAGAATAGAGATAGATATCAATAGATTAGAAGCTACTCTCAAAGCCTATTGTGTGAGAGGCACTTACTTTCAAAATTTTCATTTCAATTTGCTAGTTATAAATATCAGATGTATCCATCTTTTGATGAACGATACAAGGACATTCTTCTGTGAAATGAATGGAATTCATGCACTTTCTTTGTCTTCATACTTAAATTTTACACGTACAAAATTTTAGTAATAGATCGAGCATGAGTATTGATTGAGTGTCAATATATGTGATGAACATAATTTTGGCAGTGATCAAGTAACCCAGTGATGATGGAGCATCAAAACAAAGTGTTGACCAAGGGACAACATTCTCACTACTTATGAGAAAATCATGATTTCTAGCTGATAGAGTTGATTTCTTGGAATATGTAAAGTGTGTTAAAGACAAGGATGGATGACCTAGAACATTTAAATCAAGGAAAATTATGTTTGTGTGTTTCTATGCAAGGATTCGCAAATAATTTTGGAGAATTTTCTAGAATAGAATAGAGGAGATGAAATTTTGGAAGGATTCAATGAATATGATCAAACCCTAAGATCTACAATGGTGTTTAAGAAAAAAAATATCAGAAATACCTATTTAAGGAGGCACAAGAGCTAAGCTTTTGTGTGTGTGCGAGTAGGTGTGAAGACTTAGCAAAGCTGGAGTAGTTGATGCTATTGATTAGTGAACCTAAATAGGAGGCTAAATAGAGTTGTGTAGAGTGATTGCTCGAAGGGTTGCCAAAAAAATTAGAGATAGAGATTGACATGAAGGCCAGTTAGTGGATCATCTTATGAATAGAATTTTGATATATGCTTGCAAAGTGAGTTGTACTTATTCAGATCAAAATCTATTGTTACTTTCTAACCATTACATCAATATTGAAATCATTTAATCAAGTTTGACCTAATAGTCATATGTAAATCCTTTAATCAAGGTAGTATTCTAATGGAATTTTCTAAAGTCCTCTAACAACGCCACTCCTAACAAGGTGACTAAATCCTTTAATAAGGTCATATTTAATAGTATGTTTTGTAACCTTTAACAGGGTTGGCTCCTAATAGAGCTTACCTCATAAGAGTAAAAAAGAATGGAGACATGTTGTTGGTGGTTTTTCCCAAATTGGGATTCCATGTTAAATCCTAGTGTCTAACTTGTGTGGATGTTATTTGTGATGATTTTAATTGTTAATCTCATATTAGTTTTGACATATGAGTGACGATATACTTAAGTCATTTACTTTTTTCATGTCAAACAAGTAATACATGTCGAACATAAGTTGTTAGATATTATATGTTGAGCAACATATATTTAGTGCATGTCAAGAAAATAGTGAGTGTCAAGGGACTCAAGTGTTGAGTCACTCAAATGCCAAGCAGATAGTATGTGCCGAGTAATTCAAGTGTCGAGTAGACAATGATTGCCGAGTCATTCAGATGCCAAGTGACAGCATTGAAGTTGTAGTTGATGCTGAGCATTAGGGACTTCAAGTGTCGAGTTACATAGTTTTGACATAGTTGTTTCTAATGGCACAAACTTCTATGTAAACCATTTATGGGCCAACTTAAGGATTTATTTACAATCTTTGTTGATAAGGAAGAATCTTAATTATGAATCCCTATGCATTACATGCATCCAATCAGATAAAGGGAAGGTTTAAGTAGCAATATGGGTGAATCACTATCGTTGATTCATACCTAACCCTAGGTCTTCTTAAGGAAGACAAACCCTAAGATTTAAAAGAATGTTAAGGAGAATTGAAGTAAGTTTTGCATTTGTAAAAAGAACATTCATGGTGATTAAGGTGTTATGAATTGAGTTACATTGCAAAATTAGTTAAAGGAGAATAGAGGAAAGAAATCAAAGGAAAAAAAAGATACATCTAATTAGAAATGATCAAGTACACATCAATATAGAGGTGATCTGACATCAAGTAACAAAATG
Source organism: Cupressus sempervirens (assembly GCA_028749045.1). Classification (NCBI taxonomy): domain Eukaryota; kingdom Viridiplantae; phylum Streptophyta; class Pinopsida; order Cupressales; family Cupressaceae; genus Cupressus; species Cupressus sempervirens. The sequence goes on along the minus strand of CM053783.1, from coordinate 295,654,338 downwards.
TTAATCATAGGATCATTACTAAAACATTTTAATAGGTGAATTAGTTAAATCTCTTAACAGAGTAGTCTTAACAAGCTATTATAAATCCTTTATAGGGTGCTTACTTCATTGTAAGTTAAAGTCCTTTTACCAAGTACACTTTTAGCAGGGCGTTTAAATCCTTTAACAAGGTAAGATCTAACAATCTTGTAAGCCTTTAACAGGGTAGATCATGTTTCATGGTCAAACATTGTAACCTTCACTGGAAACACTTTATTACTATAGTAGTGAAGATTTGTGGGTGTCATCCCCACCCCAGTTTTACTGTCTCCTAGGAGGGTTTCTAGGCAACCAAATATCTTGTGTCATATATGTGTTGAATATTTTACTTTTATGCTATGGATGTATATGCTTAATTTGGTATTTCAGTTTATATGCCTAAATTGTGAGATGGATGTGTGGTGAATTATTTTAGAGGTTGAAATTTTTGAGTGTTGATTCACATGCGCACCCCCCCCCCCCCCCCCCCCCAAGAGTTTACTTCCCTACTATATTTCCAACAGTTGGTATCAGAGCACTTGGTCTCTTAAAGTAAAGCTTTGCAGCTTTGAGGAAAGATCTTGGAGATGAAAGTCTACATATTGGGAAAGACTATTAAGAATCAGAAGATTGAAATACAAATTGCCTTACATCAACTAAATGAAGCAAGAAATGATTTGAAGATATCACTGAAGAGAAGGAAGGAGATCACTATTGTAGAGAATGACACACAATACCAAGAGATTGACACTACTACATTGTTTGTTGATGGAAACACAAATGTATTTGATGTAAAAGTTGTAGATCTGATGAAAAAGAACAAAACCCTAACTAAAGAAGTCAAAAATCTAAAGAGAGAACAAGAAGTCCAATCAGTATTTCTATGTGAGGTGATTGAGCAAAAAAAGAAATCTGACGAGGAAAAAGTCATGATTGAAGATGACAAAAGAATTTTGACCAACAGACTAGAAGAGAAAACATCAGAGGTAACTAGGATTGCTAACATGAAATTGGAAACTTTGGGTCAAATGATGATTACAAATCATGAACTGAATGCAAAGGGTATTGAGATCACAACACTAAAGTTATAGAATGAACAACTCAGAAATGATCTAAAAAGAGAAAAAGAGTTTGGTGATAGTTTCAATAAACCTAGTGATAGTTTCAATAAACCTAGTGAAGCCATCAAGTACTTTGAACAATTGATGAGATCCCCTAGATCCAACAATGATACTTTTGGATTGGGATACACTAGTACTAAAGAAGGAGATTCATCCAAAATTGGTGAAGAAAGAAGTAACAAAGGTAAGAACTTCAAACCTACTTGTCATAATTGTGGTAAGATAGGTCATATTGCTAATGTTTGTAGGAGCAAGACTACAAATCAAAACCCTAAGTAGAAGTTTATGGGTCATTGCCATAAATGAAATAAACAAGGACATCAAGCACAAGAATGCAGAATCAAGACCTCATGCACACAAAGATTTAAAAGATACTATTATAACTATCAGAAGTATGGACATAGAGCATATGAGTGCGGATCCAAGCCTAAATGGTCATCAAATAAGCAAATAAAGGTAAAGCACAATGGAAACTCTTATAATTGGTATTATAATACAAGGTACAGTTGTCACTACTATCAAGAGTATGGACATGTTTCTGAAAACTGCAAAATAACACATTTTAGAAGTGACTACAGTAGATGGTTGAGTCAAACCACATGTTGTAGTTGTTTGAAAACTAGTCACATAAGTAGAAATTGTCGAACAAGGTCAGAGGCACCAAGAAGCAAGTTCAACAAAGGCAAAGGAAAGGAAAATGTTGAGAATGTCAGAGATGAGATGAACAAGACATGGAAAAGAAAGGAAGATTGCAACACATTAAGTTTAGAAGGGATCACTTCACCCAATGGGTCAAGTGATCACACCTCCTCCAATTAAGTAATCAAGAGGTATGTGTGACTGATATCTAAAATATTTACTATACATCAGTTCTAAGGATTTAGCTATGAAAAGATTACATATGCATGAATAAAGATACAAATCGTTGTTAAAAATATAGAAGAAATCTTTAAGTTTTGCTAGTTTTCATGTTACTACCAAGCATGAAAAGTCACTATAATTATCGATTGAAATGATAATAGATGACGAGCTATCAAATTTGTTAGTGTTGACTAAGCTCATAGTGGTTACCAAGTGAAATGGGAACTTCATGAAAGCTGAGTGAGTCAAAATATTTATTGAAGCCAAGCTTACAGCTGTGTAAGCACTAAGCATTAAATGCAAGGTTTTGAGGTCTATATGATCAATTTCTACTCGTTTGACATCATTTGAATTTGAAGAAGAGCATGAAGAGTGAAAGGAAAAATTGTAAGAGATCATACTAGTGTTTGTAAGTTGAATTCAATAGTCACTCGACACCCTAATAGTAGATTCACAAAGGTATTTATCGTATGTTGTGCTTCACAGTTTGAACTTTCACAAACCCTAGTTTACATTATGGTGTATAGTTATTCAACTACTAAGGTTAAAGAGGGTAAAGAAGTTTTGAATGTGTAATTGATAAGTAATGAGATCAGATGACCAAACTTTAGAGCTATACCTGATATTGCTTACAAGAAAGATCCATCCAGTGCATTGTTGATAATACCACCAAGAGTTTTGATGATTCAAGATGTAAGATGCTACTATACATGCAAGGTTGGTAGCATAGGAGACATGGAAATTAGGGAAACCTATGGAAAATTGTGTGAAAATAGAGCATTAAAGGATGAATTCAAAATTGTAGAAAGGAAAGTGTTGACCTTCGTGCCCTAGATTTTCCAAATGTTTTTAAGACTAAATGGATTAAGATAGTCCTGAGTAGATTTCATGATAATTCTATTTTGTTAGATAATGGACTAGTAAAGATCACCAAAAAAATTGTACATAGAGTAACAAGATATCCAACACTTGATCAACCTAAAACAATGAGAAGTGAATCTAAAGAGGCCATTGAAAAGAATACAAGGGCTATGTGGAACAAACAAGGGATGGCAATTAATACTATTTCAGATCCCCGAATTGCATTTGCAGTAAGGATAATAGCACATAAATTATATCAATCAAGTATGTTCATCAGTGTACCATGTATTGCTATTGACATGGGCTATAAGATAGTAAAGATGGATCGTACCTATGACCTAGCCAAGTTTTAGATGCAACAATTGTCAAAAAAATTGGGAGCTATAAGGAAGACCAAAAGTGCACAATGTAAAATTGGCTCAATTTTTGTATGCATGTTCTTTTATGTACAAAATGCATTCCCCACATTTGGTAAAGTGTCCTACAAAACAAATAGATCTATTGCAGTGCAGATAGGAGAGTTTATTGAGCAACTTGGGAACAATTTTGAGTCAATTATGACAAGCTATTTTAAGGACTTCAAAAAATCAATGAAAAAGAGACTAAGGATACTAGTTTCACTAGTTGAGAAACATTTTAATGATGCTTTCTTTCTAGTTAATACTAATTGTATTTATGTTCAAGCTACTATTCCAAGGGTAAGGTGGCTAAGGCCATTAGGCTATGAAATCAATTTTGATGAAACCTATGTAGCAATAATAGCATTACTTGTAGAAGAAATAGACGTTAAGGCTACTACCTTTAGAAACTATGATGCATCCAAATATAAGATTAAAATGGATTTGAAGACTGCCTCGGTCATTAGGAAAAAGAACAAAATTGTAAAGAAATTAAAAGAGAAATTTGGTGAAGGAGCAGATGAAGAAAAAGATGATGATGATGATGATGATGAATAAGAAGAGGATATATCAATTCAAGCACCATTGATCTTAACTCAAGGTCAAGGAGAAGACCAAGTAGAAGAAGTGGAAATTGAAGAAGGTTTCAAGGGAGAAGAAGCTAGTGAAGCACCTGAGCAAAAGAAAAGGAAAGCTAAGACACCAGTTGCTAAAAACTAAGGAAGGTTGCAAAACCTAAGCCTACGGTCCTCTCTACAAGAGAAAGCAAAAGGGTTACTACAAAGAAGGCCCAAGAAGCAATTAAGCCAAAGGAGAAGAGGGCTAGTCAAACTATCAAGGGTGAAGAATCTCATGAGAGACAGAGGAGAAAATATGTTACTCCAATTGAATCTAATGAAGAGAAGATAGAATCTGATGACAACAGCTAGTTCCAAGTGGTAAGTCATAGTCCTCCTTCAAATATAGATAATATATTTGAGAATATAAAGAACAAGGATGATTTATTTGGTCTCTCACATATTAAATTTGATACACTTAGAAAAGTTGAGATGAATCAAGTGGAGGAATCAATTTATGCCATGATGGAAACATTTAAACAAATTCCAATTGAGAATTCCAACTCTCTACCAAAGGAATTATTTGGTAGAGTTGAGAAAAGTGGCAATATAGTCTAAACATAGAAAGACAAATTAGAGAGACTACACTTGCTAGAGTAATGTCAGAACTAGATAGGGAATCAATGGCCAAGGCATTGAAGAAGCATACTAGAAAATTTGCACTAAAATATAGGGCATTCAACATATTGCAGAACAAGATTGAGGATATCATACAAAAGACCACTTTGATTTGGAAATCACTATATGGTTTGACAACACCCAAGGCAATAATGCAAGCACCTATTGAGGTAGGTGAGGACAAAGAAGAGCAACAACAGATAATTAAGGTAATCATAGTTGATACTAAGCCAGTTACACAAGAGGAAGACACTAAAAAAAATGTAGATACACAAACACCAGCTGAGGATGAGCAACAAATAGAACAAAGTGTACCAGATACACTAGTGTTGAGTATTAGTCCTCCACATGAAGTGAATATAGAATGTGATAATGTAAAGTTAAGGATGTTTCTAATTCTATCACTCAAAACATCAATCCCCTCATAGTGGATGACTTCAAAAAGATACTGGTGGAATCCACTACCCAAGCCAAACTTTGCAAGAATCTTGTACTGGTGAGTTTTGATGAGATTGAGAAGGTAGATAATATATTTGTAGGGGAGGAAGTACAAAAACAAGTTACACATACAACCCCTCCTCAATTTTCTATGATACAACCTATGTTACCCCTTGTGGTATATCAAAGGAAGGAACCAACTACTTCTACCATCAATACATTGGCACAAAGTACTCTTGTCTCAATTATTATAAGGGTAAGTGAGCATGATAAGGGTGAGACAATTGGAGAGCAGAAAGTTGAAACAGAGAAGATTGAAGGAACACAACTTCAAATAGGTCAGGTAGACACTTCTACACCTACAAAAAAAGGACAAGGTTTATATATAAATGTAGAGAAGGAAAAGGATAAGACTAAAGAGCTAGGTATGACTACCAAACCTAAGGAGCAATTAGCAATACAAACACTGGTAACTTTACTAAAAACTACTACTCCTCCAAGTCAGGCTCTACATAAGCCAAGTATAGAAGCTATGCCCCTACAATCATCACACTTGATCCCAAGCACATCTAAGGTAGATGAATTCACATCATTTTTCAATGTGAACTTGGATGAGATGATTGAGTTGCCCAAATTTAATTTTGCAACTATCACTATTGAGAAAATGAGCATACTATAGGATGCTCTAGAAAAGAAAAAGAATCAAGAACTACTTAGGTAGGAGCATAGGTGGAAGCAAGCCTTGAAAGATATCAAGGACATTTTCATTGATGCATTTAGTTTGCCAACTCCAGAAGAAAGCAAGCCAATAATTGAATAGTTAACTAGCATAGTGGAGAGTCTAAATGAAGTAGACCTAGATTCAAATGTAAAATCACTCGAATGGTTTGAGAAAAAGTTCCAACATAAGGTTGATGAAAATATATCAAGTGTTATTACACTATCATAGTTTGAATTAGCAACCAAAATAGATAGTATGAATAAGGTATTAGAGAACATCTTCTCTTTGTACACCAAATTATATAATCCCACACTCTTCACACAAGAAATAAGGAGTCATATTCTAAGTTTGAAGAGTCATATACAATCATCTGGTATAACTCTGCCAAAGTCTTCAGCTCAGAGTGAGAAACATTTTAGACATCTCCTCAACTCCCAAAGTTAGTTAGTAGTGTTACAAATAGATGAAGTGAACATCAAGGCTAAACTGATAAGCATCCAATCAATTATGACTCCACATATGAAGATATTGCACAAGGAACTAGCTTTTGTTGAAACACTCATGAAGAAAGATCTTCATCTTTCTACTCATTAAGGATTAATTCACCTTGCTGCTAAGCTAGCCATCGAGATCAAATCATTGGAGGTAGCTTGTGATAACTGGGATGCAGCATTGAAAATCATGCTTGAGGTCCACAAATTATTTTTGGACAACCACACTCTAAGAGTATAACCCTAAAATATCAATGTCAAAATGGGGGAGAAATAAGGTATGGGAGAGATAAGATGTATGGGGGAGATAATATTTTTGAGGGAGGTGACAAAAATAGAGTACATACAAATCTACTCAATAGGAGGAATAATTTTGAGTTCAGACAGATATAGAACAACACAATCAACTTAGGGGGAGTTATTGAATTTTGAGGTATGACTAATGAGTCATAGGCTTTTGCAAAATTTTAAATTTTTGTATGTATATGGATGTTATCTAAGTTATGCTTGAAAGGTTAAAGGTTATTCATACATGCTCAGGTATTTTTCCACTCATGTCAAAGGGAAAGATTGTTAATCTCATATTGGTTTTGACATATGAGTGACAATATACTTAAGTCATTTACTTTGTTCATGTCGAACAAGTAATGCATGTTGAGCATAAGTTGCTAGATAGTATATGTTGAGTGACAAATATTTAGTGCATGCTGAGTAAACAATGAGTGCTAAGCCACTCAAGTGTTGAGTCACTCAGATGCCAAGAAGATAGTATGTGATGAGTGATTAAAGTGCTAAGAAGATAGTACATGCTGAGTCATTCAGATGCCAAGTGATAGCATTGAAGTTGTAGTTGATGCCGAACATCAAGGACTTCAAGTGTCAAATTAAACAATTTTGACATAGTTGTTTGTAATGGCACAAACTTCTATGTAAACCATTTTTAGGCCAACTTAAGGATTGATTTATGATATTTTTTGATAAGGAAGAATCTTAATTGTGAATCCCTATGCATTGCATGCATCCAATCAAAAAAAGGGAAGGTTTAAATAGCAATATGGGTGAATCACAACCACTGATTCATACCTAACCCTAAGTCACCTAGATCTTCTTAACGAAGACAAACCCTAAACTTTAAAATAATGTTAAGGAGAATTGAAGTAAGTTTTGCATGTGCAAAAAGAGAATTCATGGTGATTAAGGTGTTATGAATTGAGTTACATTGAAAAATCAGTTAAAGGAGAATAGAGGAAAGGAAATAGAGGACAACAAATATACATTTGATCAAAAAGTATCAAGTACACATCAATATAGAGGTGATATCACATCAAGCAACAGAGTGTTAACTACATGATCATTCTTGAGACATTCTAACAAGTGAATCAATTAAATCTCTTAATGGGGTAGTCTTAACAGGCTATTGTAAATCCTTTAACAAGGTGCTTACTTCATTGTAAGTTAAAGTCCTTTTACCAAGCACACTTTTAGAAGGGTTTTTTAATCCTTTAATAGGGTAATATCTAACAATCTTGTAAGCCTTTAATAGGGTGGACCTTTCATAGGGTAGATCATGTTTCATGAACAAACATTATAACCTTCATTGGATACACGTTATTAGTGCAATAGTGAAGATTTGTGGGTGTCATCCCCACCCTAGTTTTACCTTCTCCTTGGAGGGTTTCTAGGTAACCAAATATCTTGTGTCATACATGTGTTGAATATTGTAGTTCCATGTTATGGATGTATATGCTTAATTTGGTATTTTAGTTCATATGCATAGATTGTGAGATGGATGTGTGGTAAATAGTTTTAGAGGTTGAAAGTTTTAAGTGTTGATTCACCCCCCTCCCCTCTCTCAGAGTTTACTTTCCTATTTTATTTCCAAAAAATGTTTACATTTTGCAAGTCTATTATATTTAAGACAATGGACTACTAGTGTATGCAACTAAAAAGTTTACTATAGAGGTTGATTTTATTGATGTTTAGATTTGAATTAGTTTAAGTGTTTGTTTATTCAATTGGTACATGTAGACCTTCGATAACTGCCAACTCCCCCTTCCCCACCCCCTCAAGTCTTCTAAACATTATAACATCTTATGCAGTGATGAATATGAGATAGTAGATCATCTCCTTCTAAATTGTCCTTTTTCTCAGTAGTGTTTGAATTTCATTATGAACAAGTTAAATCTAGCTATGTCCCTTCCTAATAAATATGGGATATGTTTCAATCATGCTCTAACCTCTATTCCAAATTCATTTTTACATGTCTATGGAAGTGTATCCCATCCACCATTATTTGTTCTATATGGTGGGAGAGAATTAAATAATATTTTGGAAGATGATTTCTACACTATAAACAATACTATTGGGATAAAGAAATCCATCTCAGAGATAGTTAATGCAAGAAACCAAGGCATGGGAGGTAATCATTTGTTTGCCCCATAGGATGGATTGGTGTATTCCTTCCCTAACTTCTCCTAGCTTTTAAACACATCAATACACACACACACACACACACACACACATTAAATGGCAACCTCTGAGCCCCAATTATATGAAGCTCAATTTTGACAGAGCCTCCAAAGGAAACTTAGATAAGTCTAGTATTGGTATATGCATCAGAGATCATCTAGGTAAATTGTTGGAAATAAAACCCTCCAATATCCCTTAGAGTACAAATAATGTTTTTTAAGTCATTGCACTTTTAAGTGGTTATTCCTAGCCAAAAAATTGGGTTACAAAAACATGCACATAGAGGGGGGTTCATCTTTAATTATCAAATCCTTTATAAAGAGACTATCCACAAATTGGAGGATCGCATATATTCTAAACTAGATTTGGTCACCTCTAGATACTTTCATTGAATCTTGCTTCTCTCATACATATAGAGAAGGAAATAAACTAGCTTATCTACTAGCCAATACGTCTTATGAAAATGTGAATCTGGACTCATCAATATCTATTATTAATTTTGATCATTTTCCTTGCTTGGTATGAATTGTGAAAATGGAACAGGTTTAGGTGTCTAATAATAGTTATGAGCACAAATTCATATAATTACATGATAGCTTTGAGGCACATGAATAAGGATAAAGATGAGATGGTAAGGTAATGGAATATGTAGCAATGTATATCAAGACATGTATAATTATTTACATTATTTATTTATGTAATTATTTTTGCTCATATTGCTAGAGATTAAACTAAGTATTTGAAAAGACATATTATGAATTAACTTATTGCTAATTACACCTGGGTATGAAGTCCAACTTCAAACTTTGTTTAATTTAAAGGAAGAGGTTATGAATCTAGTCAAATTATCTATTTTCAACAACTCTATGTGTTGTCAAGGTTCAATGATATTATGCACAACTAACCTTCATCTAACTCAATGGATTTATAAGGTTCATCAACATTGGTAAATATGGAGTTTTAGCCTACACCAATCAAAATAACAAAAAAAATTTCAAACCAACATCTACCTCCAACAATTGTTACTAATGATGGACTGTATTTACTTAGATTCCATCCAAAATTGTCATATTTTCAAGCTTTCTCTATTAGTGTTTCTATGTTGCATAAACAAAAACCCCTCATATTTTCTAAGAATTTTTTTGGTTTGCTCAACTCTCCTCAATCATCATTGTTGCATTCATACTTTTGCTATTAAAAAAATTGAATCTATTTATGAATTTGAACCTAGATTTTTTTGCTTCTCTCATTTTTGGTGCCTCAACCTTTTGTAAACATTATAATCCTATAGAAGATTCCCTTGAATAAATACATATAAAACTATCATTAAACTTTGAGTTTATCATTACAGTGCCATACATTTAATAATCATTTTTTAAAGTTATCTCCATTTAAATATGATATTTTGAGTTGTAGGCCACCAAAAAGAAGAAGAAAATAGAAAATGTGGACTTTTTTTTTATTGGTAAAAGGCCTAGGCCAATTGATTATATTATTAAAAAGAATTAGAATTTAAAAGAATTTACAATTTCTCCATTCAAAAAGGCACTAGTAGGAAAGGACGAAGAAGAAAACCTCCAATCTTGCCCAGGACTTTCATCCTATACACTTTTACACATTAAAAGGGGCATACCTTAGTATTACAAAATTAATGTGATCCTAGTCTAGTACTTGATTTTAATCTAGAATGAAAATTTCCTCTTTATCCATTTATAATGAGTTAAGAATGATTTTTGAGCCTCTGAATAAGTGTGAGAGGGGAAAGAGTGCATAACCCTCGAAGATATACCATCTATTTAAACACCCTATTTTCCTAAATTTTGCCAAAATTTTCAAACTTAAAAAATTGTAAGTCTAGTTAGAAATTTTAAGATATAATATCCTCTGTAATGATTTTATGTGTTGTTTCTTGCTGGCTATTAGTCTCTAATGTAATAGTGTTGATTAGTATAGAGAACTACCTTCATAAGTACTCCTTGATTATTAATCAAGTGAATAGTTTTGAGTTATTTTTAGCCCTATTTGCTATATTGATTCTTGTTTAAATTATTCTTCCCTTGTTTCACTTTATCAGTTAGAGCATAAAAAAATGATATCAGAATGTGACAGTTCAACATTAATGACAAAAAAAATGGTATTTGCGTTTAAAATATGAAGATGATGTAAACTGATGAAATGTGTAGAATTGTATGAATTTTATGCCTATAATTTTTATTATTTTTTTGACTAAGAATTTATTCATTTTATTTTATTTTGAAGTCCCTTTTTTAACTGTAAAAAATATAGGATGTAGTTCCCGTCAAACAAGTATGTGCAAATCATCTTTTTTTATTATGATTTGAAAATATTTTATAGATGACATGTATAGCTAGTGCACAAAAAAAGAAATAATTATTTTTGATGTATATTTTCTTTGTTATAAGTACTCAAGTTCGACCTTGTCAGAATCCAACAGTTTTTTCCTCCCGTCAAAACTACCCTATCAAATCTATACCTTCTTGAAAAAAATTTACATATTCATGAAGAGGATTCTCTCCTCTAGTGATAAATATATTTTTTTTATTTTTTTGATATGATTTACTATTTTTTTTCATTTTTTTAGAGAGCATCTTCTGAAATGTTGAAATATCAACTTATAATATTTTTAGATTATAGCATATTATAACTAATCAAAACACTCAAAAAATTATATAATGATGATATTGAATCTGAAATCTATAAAAGGGTATTTTCAGTTTTTTTTTAAAATTGAGTTTTGATAGAGAAATGAGATTTGACCAAAACAGGTTTTTGTATCACAAACGGTGACATAGATCTATGCTTTTACCCGTGAATAGTTTTGAGTTATTTTTAGCCCTCTTTTCTATATTGATTCTTGTTTAAATTATTCTTCCCTTGTTTCACTTTATCAGTCAGAGCATAAAAAAATGATATGAAAAAGACAGATGTAAGATTTGGCCAAATTTATTATAGTAGATCCAAAGCTAAAATTGTTCTAAATTGCCCATCTCTAAGTGCAAGGTTTGAATCGTAAGTGAAAAATGTCAATGACATATGTTATCAATATTGAATTTTAAGAGAAAAAATTATAAGAGCAGAGTTGAAGAGGCATAGAAGGAGAAAACCAAAAAAGGAACAACAAAACCAAAGTCAACTAAGAATTATGTCATTGCAAAAATGATGACCTAAAATTTGTGTGTTTATACCAAATATTATTGTGATTGAAACCAGATTTTATACAATCAGAAAAGGCTCTATCCTATCTAAGGGAGTGACTGTCATTCTTTTGATATGTTTAGATGAATTTACATTGCTTACTAGCTACAATCCTAACCTTAATAGAAAAGTAAAAAAATGGCCACCATTATAATGGTGGCCTTCCTTGCAGAGGTACTACAGACAAGAAAAGAAGACCTTACAAACTAGGTCAAAACCAAAGATGTGGTTTTGAGCTTAACCAAACTAGACAAAAAGCATAACCGATATACCAACTTCAATCTTCTACGAGGTCTTCCATCTAGTCGTACCATTCCATGCTTTGCATAAAGGCCCTCTTATCTTGTATGTTCAGAATTGGGAATATTTTAATCAGAATGTCCCAGATAATGTACTCGCTCCTTTTGGGAATGCAGAGGTCATCATCAATATTCCCTAAAACTACATCTAGCCCCTTGATGATAGACACTATGAAGAAAATCTTACATAAGTCCCTAATGGTTGGTTTGTCCCTATCCACATGCAAGATAGTGGCTACAATGTCGGTGTTATACTTGGGTCAGTGATCTAAGGTAGAGAATTCACCCCCCAAGATGATCTTAATGGCCCTGTGAACTAATCTATCCTTAGTTTTGATGATCTTGCTAATCCTGAGGGTCATTATTTCCCCCCAGAAGTCCATTTCTCTGAGGCCAAACTTGAACCTAATGGACATATCCATCCTAGACCTATACCCTATTTATGACAATTGAAATTCACCAGCCTAATTTCTATTGCTCTTAGAAAAAGTATAAGCCATATATATTGTGAAAGACCTTAAATAGTTGGGTTGTCATAATTATTGGTTACCCTCCACTTTGAAGCTCGTACCAAAATTTTGGGTTATCTTATTATGCGATGGTTTTGATTAAATGATGCCTAGTTTTTTCCTTCAACTTATGTGTTGTCCATTTCAAGGTAATTGGGATTAGGAAGGTATAGATTACATGTTGATTGTAATCTATTAACACATGTAGCATTGATTTATTTAATGTATTTATTTAATTGACAGGGTATCTCAGTTGTGTGGTAATAATATGAGTATAAAGGGTATAATTAGCCTAGCGCATCACCCCAAAATCATTTTAAGCTAAAGGTTAAGGTGTAAACATTTTTCCTAGGTTTTCCTAGATCTATGAAAGGTGAAGATGATGATAAGAGCCTAGCACCCAAATTTGGCTATGTTCAAAGTGAATACTTTTGCATCCCAATTTTTAGTTAAAAATCTTTATGACAATTCTCTAGTGTTATTGATAGTGAAATCTTGTCCATATGTTCTTGAGTTTTCTAGTGAGTCTACAACTTTATTGTCTTCCATATGTGTGTGTGTGTGTGTGTGTGTGTGTGTGTGTGTGTGTGTGTGTGTGTGTGTGTGTGTGTGTGTGTGTGTGTGTGTGTGTGTGTGTGTTGATATCTAATTTCTTCAAATTTTCTTGCTATACTTAGCGTGACTTCAAGTCTAGAGTTCAATATCCACTTGGGTGTACTTCTTTTGTAAAGCACATTAAGGATGATTTCAAAATCCCCTTCTATTATGAGTTTCTTGATTCCTAGATCTAAGCTTAGATGTAGTCCTTCTATAAGAGCTTCTAGTTCTGCCAAGTTACTTGTTGATTTACCTAAAGGTTTAGCTTGTTTGATGATCCATTTATCTGATCTGGAGATGAGACATCATATACCTTTTGTTCTAGGGTTGCCTTTGGAAGCTCTGTCGAAGTTTACCTTTTTCCATCCTATAGGATAAGGCTCCCACCTACAATTTTCCCTCACATGTTTACTTGATTTTGCATATAGTAGTGGGAGATTAATCAAATCGTCCCAATTCTTTTTCATTAGGGCATCTCATTCCGAGAAGGTTCCTTCTTCTTTGATGTTATTTCTAAGGTTGTTATTAATGACTTCAATAATGCTTATTTATACTTTGTATAAGAGAAAATTAAGGTTCATTTCCTTATTTGTGAAAATTCCTTTATTTCTTTCTTTCCAAATATCCCATAGGAGGATGGATGGGGAAATTTTCTAAAGATTTTTTGTAGATTTTAGATTGACCATCTTTAGGCCAGCTTTTTAGATGTTCCTAGAGATTGCAATGTAGTGTTGTTGACCAGTTTAATTTGTTATAGAACCATAGCCAGTCCATCTTTGTATAATGTTTCCATAACATTTTTTTTAACCATGCCCAAGGAGTTATTAATGTGAAGTTACTTCAGAAATGAGAATTTTAAAAACAAGGCAAAACTTGATTTTCTCTCTCCCCGAACTCCAACTCGCTCTCTCTCTAAGAACCTTAACTTTTTAGAAAGTTGAGGTTAGAAAGTTAAGGTTGAGGGGTCTACCTTCCTTTTTCTCTGTCCCCAAACCCGTACTTATCCTCTCTCCCCCAACCTTAACTTTTTCCCTAATTTTAACCTCAATATTTCAAGAACCCAAACTTGAACTTTGAAACCTAACAAGAAGTATGAATAACTACCATATAATCATGACAAACAAATGGTGGAGAAAAACAAGAAAGATGTAACAGAGGCTTGAAATTAATCACCAAATTTATGCATGACATCGACTCTTATATTATTTGACAGAGCATCTGAGAGAATCGATCAGAATGATTTTGGCTTCTCAAGAAATGTAATTCTCCAATGTTAAGGTTGAAATGCAAAATGAAATTCTTCAAGTTCATGCTTTGATTGATCTTTGCCCACCAAGATGCGATTCTGAATTATGCTACAGCCTACACATGATCTAAATCAACCATGGTCAAACATCTTTTGTTGCAAGAGCAACTATATAAATAATATTTCTATATTGTTTATGGGGGGTACTTATATGTTTTAGGGTATATTTTATCATTTTAGAGTATAATTAATAGTTTCTATCACTTAAGAAATAATTGATGTTTAGAACACATTTTAATATTTTAAGTAGTTTTTTTTTCAGTTTCTTCTTTCCATCCAATATTGAGCCTATTATAGGCTTTGTCCTTGTTATCTCCTCATCATCTTTGGAAGCGGATATCAATGGTGAAGTGTGTAAATCATGGAAGCATCAACAAAGGCATGTGAACTGGTCTGATATCGATCTGACCCAAGTTGCAAATAGTTTCACAATTCGTAGAATTGAATGTACTTATTCACTGGCCAACAGAGCAAAAAAATGTAAGTGTGAATGGAGGATAGAAGCATATGAACTATTTGACAAAATTCTAGTAACCAAAGTGCAAATTATGTAGACAACCCCAAAGTTACAAAAATGGAGCTAGGACGAAGGACGATTTCTATTTGATAAAATATCTGCAATAAAAGAAGTTGTTTGATTAAAGTCCATGTTGCAGGAATGCACTTCATAGCAGCAAAAAGATGTCTTCCATGTAACCTGCCACTCTCACGCAACCATCGACAGAGACCACGAACTGGAACATGAAAAACATCGCTTCACACCCGCGTGGATTATAATGGAATCATGATAAACCTTCATCTCATGCCCACTTGACCCTTTGAGATAACACACGATATAAAAAATGCATCATGGGAATAATTGATGTAACAACATTTCATTTCAGGTAAAGGATGTTGTGCATTATGCTCGAGGTGTATTATGCGGAGTCCTGATTGATGGGAAGGCACTGGATGTTTTTAATAAGATGTTAAAAGGAAATGGGTTCAATAGGGATGAGTTGTGATGGTTATTGCAATTTGTGCTCTGGTAGAAATGCATACAAAGTGTGAAATCATAGACACGACATTGACAATATACATGACAGAATGGCCAAGGTAAAATTATAATCTCGTATGAATAGATATGTGTGTGTAGTGTGAGGGAATCTACCAAATTTGTTCACGGATGCAGAAATACTTCCCGAGGATTGGTGAAGGACACATGTTTAGCGTGCCAATCATTTGAGAGAATGCCTTTAGTGGTCAGATTCATCACTTTGATCTTGAAGCATCCATTCTATGGTCAACAAAAGACAGAACATGAAAATATTAACTTTATAGATGTCTTGACCAACAAAGTGCTTCTAAGGAGCTGGCGAAGGCTTGTTCTAAATAAGTGAAAGAAAACATTAGGCATTTTATCAGTAAGAGCAATTGAAGCACATTAGTTGGAGTTTTGAGACAACATCACAACAATCATCACAATCAGGTCACCAAGACAAGAGCTTTGAGAACTAGAAATGAGATACAAACTCCAAGGCAAGGAACCTCCTGCAATACTCACAAGCATGCTTCCTGAGATATCAGATATCAAAATGGGATATATTAATATTGCAAATTTTTGGCAGGCAATGAGCAGAGAAGATAGATCGCCTTTAGCACAATGAACATTGGACAATGGGTTGGCTCATGCAAGAGGACATCCACTTGTGGTTCAGTGTACCAAACTAATTTTAGAATGTATCAAGGCATATGACCAAAATTCTAGGGACATTAAGACTTCAGGAGGTAACGTCATAGCAAGGTTGGATAGGTTGGATTCGGTATCAATTTCAACTTCATTCAAATTGTCGATGAGGGAAGAATTCATAGAAATATCTAAAGAAGGTGTTCAAGGATATTCACATCAGAATAAATAAAGTGTTTGAATATTATTGCTAGAAATTGGTTGAATCAACCTAGGAAAGGACAACCACAATTACAAAAGATGCTTTGCAGGACACTTTTCAATGAAGACATTTTAGATATGATCATCCTTCTTAGTAGAATAGTGGGAAATGAGACAACTGAGGACTTTCAGGATTGGATGTTTTTGTACATCAATACCATCACCATTGAGAAACAATTCATTGATTGGAGAGAAGTGATTAGTGACACCTTCACTGCCAGTTGACTGAATTTAATATGAATCAGGGATCTTACATGTCTTTGTATCTTATGTATGCAATTTCCAGTATGAGATCATGGCCTAGTCTCAATCCATATGGGGAATACAATGTAGTGACGCAAATCTATAATTATTATCCCTAGTTGCAATTGAAACAAAGAAACACACACTTCTACAGGGTGAATGATGCTTTCTCTATGCCTACAAACAAAAAGCTATAGGGAGATATAGGGCTCTAGATTTCTCCCAAAACAATCAATTTCATAAGTACTTATGGTAGCTTTTTCACAGTATACCCTCGGTTCACCTACATCCACATTGGAGGTTTTCAAGATTTCCTTCTTATTGCCTCATTTTGTAGATGACAGGTTGGTGCTTTCAAAAGTTTGCAGGCTAATTAGTCAAGCAAACAAGAAGTGCAGGAATAAAAGATCAATTCCTTTCCCAATCAGTTTTGGAAACTATAGTTGTCTTTCTTCTTCAAATGCTCAAAATATTCAAAGATCCACGGTAAAGATAACTTTAAACTCTTTTCAGAGTTGTTTCCCATTTGATGGCAGCGAGTATGTTAAAAACAACTTGACAATGGGACCTAGTTATCTCCATCGTCCTACAATGGAAGATTATTGGGTGAACTATGAAAATGACTTCGAAGTGAGAAGAAGGGATTGGATGAGATTCACCATAAAACAAACCATTGATTACAAGATGGGGTGGGATGTGATAGGCATAAAAGAATATGTATCAGACCTAAGTGATTCTTTCTTCTTTGAACAAATATAATTGTTAGAATTTTCAAACATTAATTGGTCTCTACTGGAATTGAAAGACCTCAAGGAAATAACCTTCTTTGTAATTCACAAACTGAGATTTGGTTGAAGAGTAAAGTCAGAGAGGCACAACTACTAGATCAATAGGGAGAGGCAATGCAAAGAAAAATGAAAGTCTGTGGGAAAGAACATTTATTTTTCCATTCTATCTTCTATAGCTACTTTTTCCGGTTCTTTAAATATCACACAAGGTGGAGATGATGGTGAAGGTCCAGATAAAGAAACTGATCTAGTTTCAGCATGTGAGCTTAATGCAGCCACCAGGAAGAAAAGGTTAAATCCCAAAGAGAAGACTTTAAATCCAATCAAGAATATGATAGATGAAGCTCTTGAGATGAATGCTTTACCGTCATCATCCATAGACAATATGATTCAATCCATAGAATCTCGTATGTGTTCTCCATCTCCTATTTAGTAATTGACTAATTTATAAATGTCTCAACATCTTGGTTACAACAAAATTTGGAGAGAAAGAAGAAAAGGGTGATCCAATTGGAAGCACCAAATCTAGATGTTGTAGCTTATCTAGTGCACAAAGGTATGAAGGTAAAGAAAACTAGAATAGATTCTAGACTAGTGTTGAATCCTACCTCGGGAAACCTATTTGTTGAGATTGCACAACCAGTCATAGAGAAGAACATAAATGAGGCAGATGAAGTTGATTTTAGCATAACTAAAGTGGATTTAGGTTGGACTATTCATGAAGGTAGAGAGCATAATTTCCAAGTGTCATCTTCTATCATGATGGAATAGTCAAGGAGAGATAAGCAAGCTAAGAATCAACTCAAGTGTCAAGTTTGAGCCCTTTCTTCATGCATCCAATCAATGGTTGGTGATTCATTTCTAGATCATAGTTCATCTACAGAGATAATAGGAGATCTCAAGAAGATGTTTGATGAAGAAACCATTCAAAACATAGGAGAATTTCAAGCTTATGGTAAGATGGTGAAAGCATGGATAAAATGCATGAAAGAGTGAGCATCAAGCCTATTCCATAAAGTAAAGGTCACATATGCTAAGGCACATCACATACAACAAAACATTCAAAAAGAGTTAACAACTCCGAAGGAACAACAAACATTCTAGAGAGAAATTAATGCTAATTTAGTAGAGATTAAAGAAATGGACAATGATATCATCAAATTTTTGGAGTTAATCACTAGCAAAGAAGAAGAGAAAATTGATATATGGCTGGAAAATATCAGATGGAAGAATAATAGCATAAATCGGCAATTAGATGAAGGAGAACAATTCCTAAACACTTGCAAACTGCTGAAAAAGAAGGCCTTGGGGAATTTACCAATGATTGTGGAAGGTATTCCTATTAGTGAACACACTGAGGATCCAAATGTATCTTTCAGTTTGGAATGTGTAGATTTAAAGACCAGCACCGAACTTGGTGGTAAACAAAGTCTAGATGGTTGTATTATGATGAGATTGAGCATTCTCTCAGTGGCATTGGACTCTTGCATTCACAACTTACTAGGTTACATCCTAGAGTTGGATGAAGTTAGAAAGAGTCATGAGTTGTGCAAGCTGAAAATGCAAAGCTTGATCATCATCAAAAACAAAGCTTTGGCATGGGTCATCAAATCATTCATATCATACAAGGAAAACCTAACTCAACTACTCATGACACCTATAGATCAAAGAGCAAGCACAGGAGATATCAGTGATCGCAGTTGAAAATTAGAAGTAGTAGTGTTGCTTGTATATTTTACAAAGAGGTCAACTTTAATTTTAATCTTATTTTGGTAATTGTCTTAACTTTCCTTAGTTATGGTTGGGTAGTGTTGCCATGATTTCGGTTCCCTGTATTTTTAAAACTTCTAGGATTAAGATTGAGTCAATGTGATGTCATGTCTGTGTCTAAATTGCATATAGGATGACCTCTCTTCTCATCATTCTTTTGAGCTAACCTGATGCAAGAAATCATGTGAACAATGCACAAGTCCAAGGCTAGGTGATTAGGTTTTGGAGGGTTTGTTATGTGTTCCTGTAATGAGAAGAAGGTCTAGATATTTTATTGATTTTATTCTTAATCGTGGTGAAGACAAGGATCCATATTATGTTACAGTTTTCATGGGAGACATCACATATGATTGAGCTGAAAATGAAGAGAAAGTAATATTGTACTGCAAGAAGTAGTCAAAAACCTTTGAAATCAAAATGTAAAGATAAGCAAAAGTGTGTCCTCAATTCAACTGCATGGATGGTTAAGATATAATCATAGCAAGTTACGTGGGCGGGTGAAAAGTCAATTAACAAAAGAATGCACGCCATTGGTCAATTGAAAAGTCAATAGCTTTTTTATCAGTTGACCCCATCTTCTTTTGGTTTTAAATGATGCACTAATCATAAGATCAAAAGAAGAAAGATATAAGAGTTACAATGATACCCAAACTGTAAGACCAAGAGAGGAAAGGAATAGAGATACGATGCTATAAATAATCATCAAATCATAAGATCATAAGAAGTGTGGTTGCAAAGTGAAAACAATCATAAGATTGGGAAGCTGAAATAGTAAAGATAAGAAGTTATGCTAGTTGTATGGTCATAAGACTTAATTAAGAAGCCACGATAGTCATAAGATCAGGAGTCTTTAATTCTAGAGTTGAGATGTTATGCGAGATCATAAGATCATAAAATCATAAGATTGTCAACAAAGAAATATTAAAGTTGAGAGGGTCCAATGTATAAACATGTATCATAAAGTCTTCTGATGTTACGAACTAAAGGTTGATGGAGGATCATAAAGAAAAAAGATGAGTATCTTGATCTTACGATATATCAAATAGTCATAGCATTGCGGATATGTATTTTCAAAGTTTATGATCCTATGATCATTTCAGTGTCATTAGATCATAAGTGTCTCATATCTAAGGTCTTCCGATCTTACGATATATCAGCCAACATATGATCGCAAGGGTTAGAAAGAGGACTCTTGACTATATGATAGCAAGGGTATTGTAAAATTGTAAGCAATAAAAGTTAAACTAAGTGGATCATGAGATCATGAGGACAAATTTCCAACAAAGAGTTTTCAGTTTCATGGTGATTGTCAGATCTTAGTAGATATGTGTTTGGCATTTCCCCACTTTTTGAAGATGCATGAGAAATAACCAATGCATGGTAAAATGAGCATCTGACACATGGAATAGGTGAACCCACATTACAAAAAGGTACAAATCACATGTTGTTCAAATTAACTCAGGATCAAAGTCACGAAGATGCGAAAGCATGTTAATCACATCAGTGCAAGGTTAAAGATGAGTTAGGATTTCTAAGGTGCAACAGTGCAGAATGGTAGCTATAGTTAAATCCAATAGGTTCTTGCACAATCGCAAGTGACATAATAGTTAAGTTTCTTCAAGTCATGAGGATGTGATGATGGGCCTAGTAGCTAAAATTTAAGCTTTCACATAGTCACATGTGGTTAGGGCTAACCATAAGCTAAGGTGTGAAATTGTGAAAAGTAATCTAAATAGTTAAGTTTAAGAGAGCGCAACATTGTAGGTGACACATGCAATTTAGCTTTTCAAGTTGCGAGCTTGTGAATGAAGTCAAGGTCAACCTAGAAGCAATCATTGCATTGTCACATCATTAAGTGCCAGGTTAGTGTGAGAAGTTGCGAAGGAGTAACAAAGTCAATCTGAAGTCAATGATAGTTGCAAAGCTACAACACGATTATTTGTTTGAGCCATTAATATTTTGTGGTTAAAAGAAATGTTAAATCTAGAAATTGTAGTGAAAATGTAACATAAAAGAGAAGATACTATTCAACCATCAGATTTCAAAGGATCAAAGACACTGGCTTTCCTTCTTTTCAAAGACGCATGTAGGATAACCAATGCAAGCAAGCGAGCATTGGACACATGTACACAGAGGGACCCACAGAGGAAATCATAAAGAAAAATAAAGGAAGGTTTATTATGTTTTCATTGTGATTATTGATTTGAGATCGACAATGAGAATTCAAACTTGTAGTGATCATTGATATTCAAATTATATGAATTTGGTGCCAGGGTGACTATTGCAGATCAGAGAGGAATATGAACCATTTTGAGGGTTTCTAACCATTTTTTCTTTCTTTCTCTGATGTATTGAATTATAACCAATAACTGTTGGATTTCTTAGCGATTTAAGTTCTATGTTAATGTAACTAATGAATCTATAACCGGCCAAGAACCCTAAGAGGGGGCCTATATATGTAATTGTCTAAGTTACTGGAAAGCGTAATCAATTTTATGTAACTTCTCCCCCTACATTTCTAGATATTAAGTGAGAATCGAGAGGTTGTATGAAATGGAAGATTTTATTAATATATCTGCAACTAGGTTTGTTTGGTCTTAATTCCATTTAGGATCAAGATTTCTAATGTTTTGTTTATTGTTTCCTCCAACTGAGCTAACCATGTATAATAGAGTACTCTCTATGGGATTGTAGGAAAAATGTATTTGAAGCTGAGGATATCTTACTAGATTCCATTTTAGTGGACGGTTGTTAGTCATGGTGGATTCCATTTCATCTTTTGTGTGAATTTCTACTTTCTCCCTAGATTACATTTCAGTAGGATTAATCTACATTTAGATTAGATTAGTAGTAGTATTAAAAGAGCTTCTAGGTGGCTTGTGATATCCATTCCACTAGGTGTTATAGGTTTCCCAAATCTATTTCTACCTACGGTTTTTGTAGTCATGAACATCCTAGTTTACCCTCTTCTACTCTTAGGTTAAGAGCGTACCCCCCATCCCAATGATATATTAAAAACACAATTCATTGCATATATTACATATAAGGGAGTTGTACCTTATAATTCAGAGGGTAGTGATATAACACATACATTGACCCATTTGTTGGTGACATCATTTTGTTTCCTCACATTTTGGGCATCTAGAGTCAAGGTAAAGCCAAGTTAGCAAGAGGGGCAGACTATTAACCAACAGTTTTGGTGACTCTACCAGGGATTGGAATCTAAGCCCAGTGTTTGGTTTCTCATCCTCAAAAATCTAAAGGTTTCTTTCCTAAGATGAAGATTGGAAACTCTATATGAAGGACCTACTTTCTTTAGTCTAAGAAGGTCCAGTGTAAATGGCCATGCCAAATTCAAAGATTGGGAGAAGGCTAATGCCTAAACCCACTCTCCAAAAATTGAATGAGACTTCTAACAAGCTGTTGCAAGAGTTTGTGCTTCTATATAAATAAAGCATCTCCCATGCCATCCAAAATAATATCAACATTGAAGATTATCATGTTTCTACATCCTTGTAGAAATGTGTATGCTCCAGATTCTACAAACTGAAAGACATGCAAAGAGAGCAATTAAGGTTGAAGCAAGCAAGGATGAGGATCATTCCTACTCTTGAAGAACTTCATACCACAAATGATAAGGTGCTTCATGAGGTTTTTGAATAGTATAGAGAAAGCATCTCCTATGAAGCCCAAGAAAACATTAGCATAGAAGATGATCATATGCCAAAGATGTTTTAGAATCACATATATGCCCATTTCCAAAGACTCAAAGACCTACAAGAAAGTGAAAGAAGGAAGTGAAACAAGTATAGATAGTTGAACATGAAAAACCCTTGGTAAGGTTAGTTGACTCTATTCTTTATGGTTTTCAAATGTTTAAAGAGTAGGTGAATATTCCTAATAGGAGCATCAAGAAGAGGCCAAGGTTTGCGCCTACTCTAGAAGAACTCCATACAACTAAGGAAAAGGTCTTTTAGAAGATCTTGTTGAATCTTGCAGAGAGTCTCAATAGAGGAGATGAACCAAAAGCAAAGAAGATATGGGACCACCTCTACAACCAATTCCACAAATTGAAGTACCATCAAAAGGATGAGAGAAAGGAGCTAAAGTTGAAGATAGCATCTACACTTGATTATGAAACTCCCACGGTAATGTTACCTGATTCTAGTTCTCATATTATTGTAGTCTTTGGTAGACAAGAGGCTATTCTTGATGTTACATATCAAGGTGACAATACTCCATCAGAGCTCTCTAAAGAAGAATCTTTTGATGATCATCTACCTACACTAGAGAATTTCACTTGTGATCTACCAATCACTACACTTCTAAATTCAGTTGAAGAAAGAAGCAATGAAGTTCAGTGTGAAGTATGGTTGTATCAGCATGAGGAGGAACTTTACGAATCCTATGGTAAGACTCTTATCCTTGATAAAGATGTGATTGAAGAAAAGAGTCCAGAGATCAACTGTCAATTTGTAGAAGAATTAGTTTCATTGGTAGATGTAACTTTTTCTTATAGTAAGGAAGAGGAGATTGTCTGTGAGTTCATCTCACCTCTCCAAATGGATGAACTCTCTCAATATGACTCAACTATGGAACTAAAACTTGAAGAAAGGTCATTGGCTTGTGAGTCTCTTTATGTGCATTCAAGTTGTGAAGTTAGTGATAATACACTGAAAGAGGGAAAGGATGAAATTGATTTGTTTTTTCAAAGCAATAAGGTAACATACCATCAACTAGTGAATTCCATGGTGAAGGTGACATCTTCCTATTCTAAGGCTTGTGAAGAAAGTACAAACCACTGCAAAAATGAGCTCACTTTCTTAAAAGAAGTTTATATCTCTCCTCCTCTTCTTGACACAACAAAAGACCATCAAGAGAATAACATGATAATTGAAAATGGAGATAATAAAGTATATGATCAGGCATGGTTGTTTGGACCTAAATGGATATATGGCTAGCTAGTATATGCAATCAAAGAATCATGTGGAGTTGTCATGTTTTTTTTCCTACTACAAGTAGGAATCTGGCTTAGAGAGAAAAATCAATATGGAGGAAGGAACCCTACTTTAGTCAATCAGTAAATGGATTCACTTGAATATCTTTTTCTGTTTGTTTCATAAGGTGAGATTCGTCTCACCTCTGTAAATATGTTAGATAGGTTGTGTGTTTTGTGCAGTTGTCTTTCCTTTCTTTTTTGCTTTCTGTGTGTTTGCTTCCTTTTTGTTGGTTGCCCTATTTCCCCACCACCCAAATGCATAACATCTCCTTGTGCTACTTTAATACTTTTCAACCCAATGGACTAAGACATTGATATTTTCTATTTGGTGTTCTTTGAAATAAAGGAAGTAGGTAGCTTGTTGTGTGTTTTTGCCAAACTTTTTGTGAAACTAGAGATGGCTAGGTTCCTGCCTAGGCACTAACATGCCTAGTTCCCCAATCAGAGCCAGTTGTTGCCATGATTTCAATCCCCTATATTTTTCAAACTTCTAGAATTAGGATCAAGTTAATGTGATATCATGTTTGTGTCTAGATTTCCTATAGGATGACCTTTCATCATCCCTTTGAGCTAACCTGATGCAGGAAATCATGTGAGCAATGCACTAGTCCAAGGCTAGGTGATTAGGTTTTGGAGGGTCTGGTATGTGTTCCTCTAATGAGAAGAAGGTTTGGATATTTTAATAATTTTATTCTTAATCATATTAAAGACAAGGATTCATATTATGTTATAGTTTTCATGGGAGACATCACAGATGATTGAGCTGAAAATACAGAGAAAGTAATATTGTACTGCAAGAAATAGTCAAAACCCTTTAAAATCAAAATATAAAGATAAGTGAATGTGTGTCATCGATTCAATTGCATGGATGGTTTGGATGTGATCATAGCAAGTAATGTGGGCTAGTGAAAAGTCAATTAACAAAAGAATGTGTATCATTGGTCAGTTGAAAAGTCAAAAGCTTTTTTGTTAGTTGGGCCCCATCTTCTTTTGGTTTTAAATGATGCCCTAATCGTAAAATCAAAAGAAGAAAGATATAAGAGTTATGATGACATGCTAGATGATACCTTAATCGTGAGATCAAGAGAGGAAAAGAATAGAGATATGATGCTATAAATGGTTGTCAGATCGTAAGATCGTAAGAAGTGGGGTTGTGAAGTGATGATAGTTGTAAGATTGGGAAATTGAAATAGTAAAGATAAGAAGTTATGTTAGTCGTATGGTCGTAAGACTTAATTGAGAAGCCATGAAAGTCATAAGATCAGGAGTCTTTAATTCTAGAGTTGAGATGCAACATGAGATTGTAAGATTGTAAGCAAAGAATTATTAAAATTGAGTGGGTCTAGTGCATAAACATGTATCATAAAGTCTTTCGATGTTACAAACTGAAGGTTTATAGAGGATCATAAAGACAAAAGATGAGTGTCTCAATCTTATGATATATTAGGTGGTCATAGCATCATAGGTATGTATTTTCAAAGTTTTTGATTTTACAATCATTCTATTGTCGTTAAATCATAACTATCTCATATCTAAGGTCTTTCGATCTTATGATATATTAGCTAGCGTATGATCGCAAGGGTTAGAAAGAGGACTCTTGACTATATGATAGCAAGGGTATCATAAGATCATAAGCAATAAAAGTTAAATTGAGTGGATCGTGAGATCGTGAGGGAAAATTTCCAACAAAGGGTATTTTAGTTTCATGGTGATTGTTAGATCTCAATAGATCTATGCTTGGTGTTTCCCCACTTTTTGAAGATGCATGAGAAATAACCAATGTGGTAAAATGAGCATATAACACATGGAATAGGTGGACCCACATTACAAAAAGCTATAAATCACATTTTCACATGATGTTTAAAGTAACTCAAGATCAAGGTCATGAAGATGCGAAAGCATGTTAATCACATCATCATAGGGTTAAAGATGAGTTAGGATTTCTAAGTTGCAAAAGTATGGAATGATAGTTGTAGTTACATCAAATTGGTTCTCGCACCATCGCAAGTGATATAACAGTTAAGTTCCTTCAAGTTGCGAGGATGCGATGACGGGCCCAACAGTTAAGATTTAAGCTTTAGCATAGTCACATGCAATTAGGGTTAATCATAAGCTAAGGGTGCAAAACCATGAAAAGTAATTTGAATAGTTAAGTTAAAGAGAGCCCAACATTACAAGTGACACAAGAAATTGAGCTTTTTAGGTTGCGAGCTTGCGAATGAAGTTAAGGTCAACCTAGAAGTAGTCATCACATTGTCACAACATTAAGTGCCAAGTTAGTGTGATAAGTTGTGAAGGATCGACAAAGTCAGATTGAAGTCAATGATCATATGAATGATAGTTGCAAAGCTGCAACACAGCTAGTCATTTGAGCCATTACTATTTCACAGCTAAAAGAAATGTTAAATCAAGAAACTGCAGCAAAGATGTAACATGAAAGAGAAGATACTATTCAACCATCAGATTTTAAAGGATCAACGATACTCACTTTCCTACTTTTCAAAGATGCATGAAGGATAACCAATGTGGGAAAGCAAGCACTGGACATGTGTACATAGAAGGACCCACAGAGGAAATTATAAAGGAAAAATAAGGGAAGGTTTATTATGTTTTAATCGTGATCGTTGATTCGAAATTAATGATGATAATTCAAACCTCTAGTGATTGTTGAGATTCAAATTATATGAATTTGGTGCCAAGGTGACTGTTGTAGATTAGAGAGGAATATGAACCATTTTGAGGGTTTCTAACCATTTCTTCTTTCTTTCTCTAATGTATTGAATTGTAATCAATGACTGTTGGATTTTTGAGCGATTCAAGTGCTCTGTTAATGTAATTGATGAATCTATAATTGGCCAAGAGCCCTAAGAGGGGGCCTATATATGTAATTTTCTAAGTTAATAGAAAACATCGACAATTTTATGTAACCTATCCCCCTATATTTCCACATACTAAGTGAGAATCAAGAGGTTGTATGAAATGGAGGATTTGGTTGATATCTGCAACTAGGTTTGTGTGGTCTTAATTCCATTTAGGATCAGCATTTCTAATGTTCTATTTATTGTCTCCTCCAGTTGAGCTAACCATGCATAATAGAGTACTCTCTATGGGATTGTAGGAGAAATCTATTTGAAGTTGAGGATATCTTACTAGATTCCATTTTAGTGGAGGGTTATTAGTCATGGTGGATTTCATTTCATCTTTCATGTGCATCCCTGCTCTCTCCCTAGATTACATTTCAATAGGACTAATATGCATTTAGATTAGATTAGGAGTATTATTAAAAGAGCTTCAAGGTAGCTTGTGATATCCATTCCACTAGGTGTTATATGTTTCCCAAATCTACTTCTTCCTGGGGTGTTTGTAGTCATGAACATCCTAGTTTATCCTCTTCTACTCTCAAGTTAAGAGCATACCCCCCATCCTAATGATCTATTAAAAACACAATTCATTGCATATATTGCATATAAGGGAGTTTTACCTTATAATTTAGAGGGCGGTGATATAACACATACATTGACCCATTTGTTGGTGATATCCTTTTGTTTCCTCATATTCTGGGCATCTAGAGTCAAGGTAAAGCCAAGTTAGCAAGAGGGACAAACTGTTAACCAACATGCATCAATAGTTGGAGTTGTAAAAGTTAGAGTTGGTTATGAACCTTCTTTAGAATAGTCCAAACTATAACTTTATGAGTAGTTACGAACCTGAGAAGGTGATTATGCTAGAATAGATTATAAATTCTAAAAACCCACTATAAAGGGGGAATTTTTGAATTTAGAGATAGGGGCACTTATGTTTTGATAGCAAGGAAAGTTTTGGAAAGTGCGTACAATTCTTGTCCTTGTAATCAACAATTTTCTTATGTTCTTTGTGCTAAGAAATAAAAGAAATACATTTTGTGTTCTCTTTTCTACATAATCTGAATTGTTTACATGTTGATTCTTTGTAATGAGTATTTTAATGGCGTGGTT
This sequence comes from Cupressus sempervirens, assembly GCA_028749045.1. NCBI lineage: Eukaryota > Viridiplantae > Streptophyta > Pinopsida > Cupressales > Cupressaceae > Cupressus > Cupressus sempervirens. The sequence goes on along the minus strand of CM053783.1, from coordinate 295,626,097 downwards.
TAAATATTCATGAATCATTGAATTAGCATTGTGTTGATGATAACTTTCAAGCATTGTTCTTGTTTGTTTTCATTAGTAGTTTACACTAATTTTAGGGAAGCATTGAAGTCATGTGGTGCATTCGTCATGAATAGTTTCCTATATGTCTTATATTTGAAAAATAAATAAATATATATATATATCTTACAAGGGAGCTGCCCCTCTAAATGCAAAGGAAGGTTGAATATCAAGGACCTATCCAACTATTAGATATTTTGATTTTTCACATATTCCATTGGGCCAAATCACGTATTTTCTAAGTGACAAATCTATTTACCAACATATAACTACATTGGTAAAGGAGATGGTCTGCCACCTCTGCTTCTAGTTTACATAGGGGGCTTCTTGATGGTCCCTTAAAACCCATTCTGGTGAATTTGTCGGTAGTTAGGATTCTGTTTTGGGTAGCATCTCAAAGAAAGATAACAGTCTTGGGGAGGCATGTTGGATCCCAACATAGGGCCAGGGGATTTCGATGTGCTTCCATCTCTGTGAATTCATAATTAAGTTGTATGTTGTCTTTACTTTGTATACTCCTTTCGAAGCCCCCCAAATTAGTTTATCTTTTCTATTAATGTGTTTGATTCTCCTATGATGTATGAATTGTTCATACAACAATTTTTCTTGTTCCAATAGATCAATGTTTTCTGCATTCCTCCATTGCCAAGTTTCTTTTGTGTTTTCAATTACTCTAAGTTTGTAGTCTTTAACATTTATTCCCCATAGATTAGATAATTTACGCTTTATGGATGTCAGGAGTTGGAAGGAGTCAGGAGAGGGAAGTCCACGAGTCTTTCCAGAATAATGCTTCTTCTCTATGGCCTATATCCCAAGTTAGACTATTACTAATTAATGGTCAACATTGCATCATGAAGTTCCAGGTTTTAGATCCTTGTAGGGTAGTACAAAAAAGAGACAGAGGATCCGTTGGATTGAGGTATGTTCTATAAAGTATTTTTGCCCATTTGTTTCCTTGGTTTGTATACATTCTCCAAACTAACTTGGTTCCAAATGCTTCATTCTGCCAACTGAGTTTTTTATTCCTAGTCCCCCTAGTATTTGGGGTTTGCATATATTCTCCCACTTTATCAGAGCTTGTTTTTTCTTCTCTTATGTCCCTTTCCAAAAAAACTCCTTTATTTCTTATCTATTTTATTTTTAATTCCTTTAGGTAGTGGGAGGCATGAAAAGTGGTATGAAGCTATAGTTGATAGGATTGATTTGATCTTTGTGACATGACCCGTTAACGTATTAATCATTAGGGTTTACAAGTTAGGTTAGATATTTTAGTTATAGTAGTTATTAAATTGCTATATGACTACCTTATTTATGTAATGAATCTTGATGAATAGATAGAGTAAAGTTTCCATTATGTTTACATTATTTTCTATTACATCAAATTCCTGGGCCTAACAATGGTATCAGAGCAGGAAAAATTGATATAGTAGAAAGATGGTTTATTGGACTATATAAGGATAAGAGAATGTAAATACAATAAACCCTATAATTGTTGAGAGTCATGACCGTCTGATCTAGTGAATGCACAGTAGAGCCCAAAATGGTGGTGTCACATGTAAGTTTTAATTATTCTATTCAACTTGAACCAATCAACAAAGTTTTTGATCATTTCTATATCATTTTATTGTGTGAATCAATTTATTTGTGAATTTTCTTCGGCATTTGGTTGAAATTTTGTATTCATATTATTCCCCACTAGGATTCAGATGGTATCAATTGATGAATTGTTAAAAGACTTGACTATTTTGTCCAAGTGAGTGTTCAATGTGAATGGAATTTGCTAAAAGACCAAGAAGAAAGTTTATTCAAACTCAAGGATGATTTTTCTTTGCTATTAGTTGAAGGATTAACATTGATATTCAAGAAAGTGTGGTTATTAGAAGTTGATTGCAGAATGATTGTTTTGAATTAAGTCACTGAGGAATCTATTAAAGGATTGGTAATAGTTTTATCTATATTATGGATTTAAATTTATCCTATCATATTTTTGGTCAAGATTTTAAACTCTTGGATGACACATGAAATGTTGACGGAAGCTTTGCTAGAGAAAAGATGACCGAATAAATAGTGAATTGGATGCTTTTTTCTTCATTTGAAGGAATATATAATTTTGTCTCTATAATGCCCATGACTGCAAATTTGAAGGTTTGGGGAATGTTTTCAGCAATAAGAAAATGTCGTTAAAGCCTTTACATCATTTGGATTTAGAAAGAAAACGAAATTTAGAAGTTTCATGACATCAAGTCACTTCAAAGAAGTAATTGGCTAGGAAAGCAAAGAAACTAAACAAGAGCAGTTCAAATTGAAAGTTCAAATGAGACTACCAAAGATAGGCTATAAAAATGTGGCCTTTTCATTAGTGACTTCATATTGTTAATACTATTCTCTCTCATCTATCATGGGGAGGATATTCATTTAACAATTCATTTCCTCTCATCCGTCAAGGGGATGATATTCTTATATGTCAGATTCAAGTTCAAGTGAATGCAATTTCAGATTCAAGTTCAAGTTCAAATGAAGGACAAATACACAACATCCAATGTGTTATTTTATTACACCTAATGTGTGCTATTATCAAAATATGGATAAAATAATTCATAACACCCAATGCATGTTATTTCATAGCACCCAATGTGTGCTCTTATCAACTTGTAATACAGACAAACAAGTCCATAACACCCAATGTGTGCTCTTTTCAAATTTTAACATGAACAATATAAGTACATTGCACCCAATGTGTGCTCTTTTCAAAATTTAACATGAACAATACAAGTTCATTGCACCCAATGTGTGCTCTATTCAAATTTTAACATGAACAATACATGTTCATTGCATCCAATGTGTGCTATTTTCAGTAATTATGCACCCAAAGTGTGCTAATTCAAAGGGGACAAAATAAGTCTCAAATTGAGACCTATCAAAGCAATAGGCTCATTATATAAATTTAAAGTCCATCAATGGACAACATGCTGAAGTATAAAAGTTTAAACCCTGGAAGTTCAAATGGATTTTAGATCATATCATAGGTACAAGCTTTCAAAAGATGATTTAGATCAACCAACAAATGTTTTTGGTTGAGTTCAAAGTTTGAAGATTTCATAATACTCCTAATTTTATGTAACCCTTTCCGATTAAGGGGGGGTGTTGACATACTAATCATTAGGGTTTACAAGTTAGGTTAGATATTTTAGTTATAGTAGTTATTTTATAGCAGTTATTAAACTGCTATATGACTACCTTATTTATGTAATGAATCTTGATGAATAGATAAAGTTTCCATTATGTTTACATTATTTTCTATTACATCACATTTTCGAGCCTAACATGACCTGCCTTGGTGAGCCATCTATTCTTCCAGATATTAGTTTTTTTATCTAATTTTTTGATAATTGGATGCCACATTTTACCTTCTTTGGTCCCTTTTTCTATTTGAATTCTTAGGTATTAACATGGAAATGATCCCTTTTTATAGCCCATTATTTGATAGATGTGCTTTTCCATTTCTAATTTTTTATTTAGGAAGAAGATTTCTAATTTTTCCTCATTAAATTTTTTAACTATTTGTTCAAATAACATAAAATAAATAAATAAAGCATCTACACATTTTCATAATTTATGTGGATATTTGCATGTTGTGATCACTAAGTTTGTGTTGATTTTCTTCTCATCAAGATTTAAGGGTCTCCCATGTGAAAAAGATTATTTTTAAAAGATCCATTCCTCTTATATATGATAAAATATTAATTTAATAAGATAAAATTATAAATATTATATTACTATATCATTTGATTCAATTTGTTCAAGCTTCTCACATCTTCCGTACCTCAACCTTTCTAAACAATAATAATTCTTTTTTAAAAAAAAGATACAATATCAAAATAATCATCAAATTTTAAGACTATATTGGTAATGTTAGTTATTTAATAATTACATTTTCAATTATTTTCATTTAAATTTGATATTTTTATTTTTACAAATCATTAAATAAAAGAAAAAGATAATAAACATGATTTTTTCATTCAAACAATACAAGAAAGATAAATGTATGAAAATATATTGGAGAGGTCATTTGCAAAAAGCCATGCTCCACTCATATATGGTAAATTGATTTTTAATGGATTTGTTCAAAAGAAAAATTCTAAATTATCTAGGTCATATAAAACTAGCACTACATGTTGATGTTGTTCTTGTTCATTTCCATATTTAATAGTTAATTTTTTAAAAACTATTTTGATTTAAATTTGATATTTTGAGAATCAAGTTAATAAAATAGAACAAATGTAATAAACATAGTCCATTTATTCAAAAAAGACAAAATAAATGTATGAAATTTTTATACATTTAATATTCATGATTTATGAATTATTTTTGTTTTGTAAAATCTTAGTATATTTATCTAGTTAAATTGACTTAAAAATAAGAGATCATTTGTAAATGTCTTGCATATGATAGATTGATTTAAAAAATAAATTATTACGAAATTAATCTTGGTGTCTCAACTTTCCAATATTAGTGACTTTTTTAACAAGCCTATAAAATACATTGAAAACTATCATTTAAATTTTGAACTTACACTTGCATTAGTCTATCTAAAATTATGTTTTGTAGTGTTACATATTTAATATCTAAAACTACTATTAAAATTTGAACTTAGATTTGCATTAGTCTATCAAAATTATCATTAAATATACAAATTGTCTTTGTAGTGTTACATATTTAATATTTTTTTAATTATGTTCATTCGATTTGATGTTTCCAAGTGCCAGTCATCAAATAAAAAAATCAAAGACAATAAGCATAATCTATTTATTCAAATAGAAAAATTACTATAAATATTAAAATGTGTGTATTTACCTCTATTAACATCATTTTAAATACAACTAGTGTCAAGTGTTCCATTCATTATTCTAGTGAGAAATGGGTTCTTGTAAACCACACTTATAAGACCAAAGTTCGACTAAAAAACTACAAAGTTGAATCATGAAAGCAATATCACTATTTACATTAAATCAACAAATGTGAAAAAATCATTTGCTATCATCCATGATATTTTTTTCCCTAAAGTTGAAAATAATAGTATATACAAAGTTAATAATAAAAATTATAAATACTAAAGCCTCACATACAACTAGTATTATCATATGGTAACCCAAAAACATATGACTAAATATAATAGCCTATAAAAATACAATTAACTTTCCCAAAATACATGATAAGCTGATTTAAATTTAAAGCCCAAACCTTACAATATTAATTCTAGTCCTATCTTTTAGGAGGAAGAATCGGGAATGCATTTAAACTTTGGCTAGAAAGTCTGACTCAACATTCCACGTGGGTGTAATTGACTTTTAATACGAACATAATCATAACAATGATATACAAATATGGGAACATTAAAGACTGATTTATCAAGTAAAATCTGGAAAGCTACCTTGGAAGAATCAAATGTTCGACAAACCATTTTTTTTCAAAATTATTCGATTTGATTAGCGACAATTGAAATAAATAAATATATGAAGTTTCGGCTACGGCCATTTAACAGTATTCATGCTCTCATAGGAGAAGCGGCTATTTTAACATCAAGAGCGAAGTAGTCGTTGGAATTGTTTCTTGGAATTTGGAGTTAAGCCGCTTCTCCTAACGGTCAGAAATCATTACAATACACAGCCAGATTTGAAAGGGCTTCTGGTCAGACAGATGTTGACAACGCCACTGGATTTAATTTAACACCATTTGTTTAATCATAATTGTCGAAGGATTTGCAAATTTTTATTGTTTTCTTCGCTGAAGCGATCGGAGCCACACAAACAGAAATCTACGTTCAGCTGGGTACTCTGATCTGCATTTTGTGGTCGATCTGCTGTTTATTTGATGCAAGTCCGGGTAAGTTTCACTCTGCAGAAAAAATGTGTGTTGTATTGAGAAGTATTGTTTCTTCTTTGTTTGATCGGTTTGATTGTTTCTTGGATGAAGTTGATGGTAAGGGAGTTTGCCCGGTTGGAATTGTTTGATCGGATGCGAAGCCCATGAATTTATTACGTTTGATTTGTAGAATTGTTGGAGATTTTCTTTTGGCGTGAATCTGATTTTGTAGCCTAATGAACTATGTACGAATGGGCTTTTAGCTAGGGTTTTGTAGCCTTCAGTGGGACATTTGAATGCTATTTGGGGAAATTCTTGGTAATTCTTTGGTTCTGTGTTTCTGGTTGTGACTTGTTTGGTAGATTCTTTGTCCTGATTTTTACAGCCAGGGTTTGGATGATATAGCGGCAAATGTAGAACCAGCGATTTGTCGTCGATCGGTTTGATTTGGAGCCTGTTTAGCTAAATGCCTCCGAATTAAGCAGTATTGCCTTTTTACTATTTTCGCCTTTTATTGAACTTTTAGCTCTGCATTTGGGTTTGACAGATTTTTTCTATCCCTGCTTCGGGGTGCTCTACTACTGCTTTTTTCTGCATAATCAAAATACAAGAAGATGTCTGTTAGCCTGCATTCTATTTATATCCTTGTATGTTAGCCTGCAAAAGCCTCTAACAGCTTCTTCATTAGCTGGACACGATTTTCTCTATGATTAGATGCGCATCCGAGCTCTCCTCTGTGAGTCTTCCTTTACTAGAACAGTCCGTATAAAGTGACACTACATTAGCGTATTTTATCGTGAATCACACGGCGTTCACGTGAGTTGTTGCTGCTCAAATTTATGTATCTACTCTCAAGGGGTGCGAAAAGAGTATGTCAGCATTAACGAGTGGTACGATAGAGCCATTTTAAGCTTTTAAGAAGGCAAGACTGTGCCAGAATACATTTAATAGATGTAATATTTATTTAGGAAGTCGCTCTATACCAAGATAAGAAATAGTTATTTGATTCTAAATCCCAATTGCCTGCGTCAAAGTTTAAAATCTTGCCTCGGTATGCATCAAATGAGTCATCGGGCACTATGTTTATGAATTGGCAGATTGTACAATTCCTTTCTGAAGAATTTTGGTAAATTGGCATAATGTCCGCTTCCTGGCTTAAAAAATGACAATTTTTGTAAACTGGCACTGTAGTTCTTATGTTTACATTATACTATCACCATGTCATCAATCGTTTCTTTACTTAACCTTGGAAAGCCATTCAACTAACGTTCCTTTGTACTTTTTCTACAGATTCGACATTGAGTTGCTTGTACTTCAGTAGCGGTGCTGCCTAGAAAGAGCCGAAGCTCGGATGTATGAACATTATTTCTCATTGGGTTTGGAGGCACTGTGACAATCTTTAAGGGATTTATCACGTTTTCCTGTTATAATGGAATACAAAAAGGTGGGATTAAGTTCTCCATCTGTAACTCCCAAGGCCTCTGAGAGGATTAAAAATGGGGATTCCAATGGAACTAGTCGACATGACAAAGAGAAAGGAGTAAATGTGCAGGTTTTACTGAGATGCAGGTAAGTCAAGGTAGTGCTAGCTAGCAATATAGTTTAAGATTATTTAGAATCTCTGAAAACAGCTTTGCGAGTGGTTGATATGTGTTACTGTTATCATTTTCAGGCCTTTCAATGAGGATGAATTGAAGGCTAATGTTCCCCAGGTCATAAACTGCAATGAGCAAAGGCGAGAAGTCTCGGTCTATCAAAGTACAGCCAGCAAGAATATTGATCGGACATTCACTTTTGACAAGGTCTTCACTATTGTTGAACCCAGCATTTCAATTTTGTAATTAAATTTAAGAAAACAAGTCTGGAGACATATTTAATGTGTTAAATTGCATTTACTTAAAATGGGTTCCAGGTTTTTGGTCCAAACTCCCAGCAAAGTGAGTTATATGATCAGGCTATCGTGCCTATTGTAAATGAAGTTTTGGATGGATATAACTGCACAATTTTTGCCTATGGCCAGACTGGTACAGGAAAGACATATACAATGGAAGGTGGAGGAAAAAAAGCCAAGGTGTTTTAATGCTCTTAATTTCGTTTGACTTAAATAAAGCAGCATATTTGTTTATCTACTTCCGTCTCCTTTTATCATATATATGTATGATATTATGGGGTTTTAGAATGCTCTCCCAATTCACAACTAGCCTACTGGCCATAGCCCTCATGGTTAAAACTTAAAAGCAGCTGCAGGATTCGCTTAGTTGATTGCAATTTTTTTTATGTAAGTGATTTGGTGATTTTGTAGAATGGGGAGTTTCCTTCTGACTCAGGAGTAATCCCAAGAGCTGTACGCCAAATTTTTGAGACATTGGAGGCTCAAAGTGCTGAGTACAGTATGAAAGTTACGTGCCTAGAGCTATACAATGAAGAAATAACAGATTTGTTGGCTCCAGATGAGTTCCCAAGACCCTTTGATGATAAATCCAAAAAGCCAATTGCTCTGATGGAAGACGGTAAAGGCGGAGTGTTTGTAAGAGGCCTTGAAGAAGAAATTGTGTGCAGTGCGAATGAGATATATACCCTGTTAGAAAGAGGGTCTTCCAAGAGACGAACTGCGGAAACTTTACTAAATAAACAAAGCAGGTATAGCTAATACAAATTTTACTTATGATATTTATTGAACTTTTCTTTGAGTTTATCTTAACCAACATTATATTACATAATTTACTATTTTGCAGTCGTTCTCATTGCATATTCTCAATTACAATTCATATTAAAGAAGTGACTCCAGAGGGTGAAGAACTTATTAAATGTGGAAAACTTAATCTTGTTGATCTGGCTGGTTCGGAAAATATTTCGCGTTCTGGTGCACGAGAGGTATGCCAAGAAGGATATTACAAAATGAATGGTATTATTTGACTGACATTGGTTTAGATGTGGCAATATTAGATCCTAGATTAGCTAGTCTTCTTTATGCAATGTTTGACAGAAATAAATTCTGCAGGGAAGAGCAAGGGAGGCAGGTGAGATTAACAAAAGCCTGCTCACTCTTGGACGTGTGATTACTGCTCTGGTTGAACATTTAGGCCACATACCTTACAGGTATTAGATTGTTAACTGCAGTTCTGTATTAATTTTATCATACTTCATATTCTTAATATTTTCCTTGTCCAAACAGAGACAGCAAGCTGACAAGACTGTTGAGAGATTCTTTGGGTGGGAAAACAAAGACTTGCATTATTGCTACAGTTTCACCTTCAGTCCATTGTCTTGAAGAAACTCTCAGCACATTGGACTATGCTCATCGTGCTAAGAGCATCAAGAACAAACCAGAGGTTTGCTGTTATTTAATTGTCATGATGCGTACCACAATTTTTGTCAAATACTTGCCTTCACTAATTAACTTGAGAATGTTTTGTTTCTATATTCAGGTTAACCAAAAAATGATGAAGTCTGCTCTTATAAAAGATCTATATTCTGAGATTGACAGGCTTAAACAAGGTCTTCTTCTTGAGCATTTATATTATGGAGATTTATTTCAGATTGTAAATGCTTTCATATCAGTGTTATTTCTCTAGCCGTTTAAATTATGTGATGTTTTATTGGGATCAATTGTGTAGTTAAAATGGGTGATGAAGACTGACTCAAAATTATGCAGTTGAATTATGATAAATCATTATTTAATTTGATATACTGTGAAAACACCACTTTTATGGTAATAATTGAGGTAGGGAGCTCTATAATTAATTGTTTATAAGACACGCTATCTGCTGAAGGCTTCACAAATGGGTAGCAAGAGGGATTGAGTTGATTGTAGAGTGCACATTGTAAAGCTTGCTTGAGCTAGAGTATATTGGTGTAGATGATTTTTAGGTAATTGGGGTGCTAAGTGGATCACGAGCGAATCTTTATTCATTATTAATGGGTCAATGAAGATTTTCTCAAAACTACCCATTGCTTAGATGCAATGAGTACCAAGTGGATATGACACACATTCATGGTCATGAACCTGATCGCTGCTGACAAATAATGGGTTGATGAGAACCAACTCAAAATTATGAAGTAAAATCCTAATCAGTGGGCTTAATTGTGGAGGAACCTCTTAGGAAGTTCACTTGCTTCTCTCTATGAGCATCTTCTCCTTGATACAATTTGTGCTTAAGTGCACTATTCATTGTCATGAGAATTGTGCAGCACTACATGAAAATTATCTTTATGTGTTGATAAAGACTGACTTGATTACCTGGTTGAATCTCAATGGATAATCACATAAGGAGCTATTTGCTGGGTTATGAGAGTGGGTTATGAAGCACAACACATAGTACTCGTGAATAATGGGTCGACAGAGATTGACCCCAAAACCATGAAATGCAGTTGAATCCCAATAAATTATCATATAATTAGTTGTTTGCCAGGCCTAACGTAAAGCTTAAAAAATCAGATATCTGTTAACAAAACATTTGATATCCATGTATTTGTTGACAAGCAGAGGTCCATGCTGCAAGGGAGAAAAATGGCATATATTTACCACGTGAACGTTTCCTCCAGGATGAAGCTGAAAAAAAGGTTAGGTCTCTTGTGAATTTCAAATAGGCTTTGTGGTCTAAGGGTTTTGTACCTTTTACCTGTATTTAGCAAGTTGCTTTCCATAAACTCCTTGTTTTCAAATTCAGGCCATGACAGAGAAGATGGAACAAATGGAAACAGAAATGGAAGCCAAGGACAAGGTACAATTATTATCTTAATTTGTAGAATGGTTTTGTCTTTCTTTTACATTATTCCTTCTAAATTTGTAGCATTGCCTGAATGCAGCAAATAGAGGAGTTGCAAGGACTTTACGAATCTCAAAAACTTCAAAGTGCAGATTTATGCAATAAGCTTGAGATAACTGGGGTCTGTATAAGTGTATATTAGCTTTCCTTGACAATCACTTTTTCTTATGTGTCCTCATGGGCCTAAAATTTTTTATGCTGGCTTGCAGAAAAAGCTTGAGGATACAGAGTATGCTTTGAATGATCTAGAAGAGAAGCATAGACAGCTAAACTATATGCTCAAAGAAAAGGAATTCATCATCTCCAATTTGCTACAATCTGGTTAGAGGCTATTGTTGATATCTCCAGTATTACTATTTCTCGTTTAGTCTAATTCGGCTCTGCCATTGTTCATGTACTGAAACAGGATATTTAATACCAATGTGCAGAAAAAGCAATTGTTGAACAGACTTGTGGGATTCGATCAGAACTAGAGAATACAGCACAGGATGTATCAGGACTATTTGCAAAAATCGGTAATTATTGTTCTGTAGAATAATAAAGAACTTTTGTTCCTTGAAAATTGATACCTATTGTTCATATGAGGACTTATGATCTTGAAATAAAAAGTTCCTGGTTGGATGCTAACTCCACTCCTTTTATTTCTTCAGAGCGGAAGGATAAGGTAGAGATGGGAAATAAAGTTCTTGTCCAAACTTTTCGTTCACAGTTAACTCAGGAACTTGAAGTTTTGCATAAGATTGTTGAAGATTCTGCAAACCAACAACAACAACATCTAACAACTATGGAAGAGCATATGCAGTCCTTTGTATCCACAAAAACTGATGTAGGGGTCAACAGCCTTACTATTTTTAACTCATTCAAATTTATTACATAATTCTAATGTAAGGTCGTACTATCTGTTCCAGGCTACAGAAGAACTTAGGAGCGGGGTTGAGAAATTGAAGACAATTTATGACTTTGGAATGAAAGGCCTGCATGACCTAGCAAGTGCGCTGGATGGAAGTTCTCTCTCTACTTTTGTTGAACTCAACACAACAGTATCTATGCATGCAGCCACACTTGAGAATGTAAGATATCTTGATTTCTGGTCTAAGGTGTATAATCTGATGACTAACAAATTTATGTCTGCTTTTTGTTCACATACTTAACCATTCATCAGGCTTTATGAATAACAAGTTTATGTCTGTTTTCTGTCTGCTATAAAGTTGTTAGGAAAAGCTGTATTAGATGCTGAATCTTTGCTTAGTGAACTTCATGGCACTCTTTCCAAGCAAGAGTGCACAATGGCTTCATATGCAGAACAGCAAAAAGAGGTTGTTACATTTGTTATCTTACTAATAATGTCTATTGAGAAATTTTGTTGGATGCAAAGTCTTTTACATATTCATATCAAACTACCAAGATAACTTTTGCTTTTTGTTAAATATAGGCTATTCAGAGAACTATAGATTCCACAAGGGTTATTTCCAAAATCAATACAGATTTCTTTGCAACCCTTGAAAAACATGCATCTAAGCTCAATTGTTTTGTGGAAGACATGCAAAGAGTTCATGACAAGAAATTAGAGGATCTTGAAAAAAGATATCAGGTAACTTCAAACAAATCCGGTCCTCTTGAGTTATTTTTCTTCTTTTTGATAATAAGATTCTCTATGTCTTGAGGTATAACAAAAATTATACATATTGTTTTTTCGCGTACAGGAGTGTGCTGTAAATGAGGAGAAACAACTTTTGGACAAATTTGCAGAAATGCTGGCAAGTTCAACTGCTCGAAAATCACAATTAGTGAGTCTTCTCTAATATCACACTTTTAATATTGAAAAGAGTTTCTTTGAAGTTTAACATTGTGTTCCACACCAGTTCTTAACATCTCATTAGTTTCCTACTTGCAGTTTTTGTTTTAAAATGGAGCTAGTTGTGCACTATTTTCATAAACAAATTGAATAGCTTTCTGTAAATTGCAGAAACCTTGTATAGACTAAATGCAAGTCTGCTTTCTATAGTTCTAATTAAGATATGCAACTTCTAACTTCTTATTGATTTGTTATCCTTCAGGTACAATCGGCTGTGCATGATCTGCGTGAAAATACGGTCAATAATACTCGTGAGTTGCAGGAAGGAATGTCAAATATGCGACATGACACATCTGGTGTACAGAGTCAGTGGAATATATACATGAAGCAAGTTGAAACTGACTATGTCGAGGATACAACATCAGTGACAAAGGGGCACAGCTCTATGAAAGAAACTGTACAGGAATGGTAGGGATTTAATTAATTGTTCCTTAAATTTTAATAAATACATTCTATGAAATTTTATGTGCCATCCCCTGAAATACCCATTTTTTGTGTACAGTATGGCAAAAACAACTGCTGCTGGAGTACAGTGGAAGAGTGCACAAGAATCAGTGCAGAAACTTGAGAAGAGCAATATCGAAGCCGTTGCTTCAATAATCAAGTACTGGGCTATACTGACCTCTGAAATATTATTACTTTTCCCATTTCATTTTTGAGGTTGCATTTTGACATAATTGACATAATTCTGGCCTTGCAGGAGTGGCACAGAGGCAAATCGACTTATTTTGGCTAATTCTACACATTCTTTATCTTCCACCAATGAGGAATTTCAGACTGGAAATAAAAACCTAATGTCATCCACTGACTGTAAGTTATGGCTTGGTTTGAAGATAAATTTAATTCCAATGCTATATGTGTGTGTCCATAATTAACCTGTGACAGCTGTGCATATAGGTTTACTGGAATTGGATCATGAAATCTGCACAAACATTCAATCCACACTAGCGCCTTGTTCAAATGAATTCATACGACTTAGAAAGGGTCACTATGGAGAGGTGGAAAAAATAAGCAAAGAAGCACACAAATATCTTGAAGAGGAATACATGGTAAGTAAAACATTTTCTTAAGGTAGTGGAGGATTGATTGAGTGCACTTCACATTTCTAACTGACAGTATTTTTCAATATATGAATAACCAGGAAGATCGACCTTCTTGTACAACACCGAGGAGACGGCCTATCAATATACCAAGCATGGCTTTAATTGAGGAGTTGCAGACTCCTCCTTTTGATGAATTATTGCAGGAATTTCAAAAGATGAAATCTGAGAATCGCTTAAAGCAAGCAAATGGAGAGCTAAAACATTTAGTGTCAGACTTTTCATCCATGAGAGAATCAAGAATTCCTCTCACGGCTATAAATTGATGGGTTTCGGGAAATGGGCATTCTTTTTAGTAATTTAAAATTGTTTTATTAGTTATTCAAAAGGTAGGAAAAATGGGATTGATTGGGGTTTGGGATTTATCCAGTTCTGTAAATTATGTACAGCATGCAAGCACAATGAAAACGAGGACTTCTTGCGTCAGAGAAGGGCACACACTGGACCCTTAGTGTTTGCTAATCATCCATTCAGGATTAGAAAGGACCAAGCAGTTGAAACACTAATAAAAGAGAATGTGAGTCCAGAAACGGGTTGCATTTCACCCTGTGGGTTTTACATGTTATGGTTCCTCTATGTTCTGTAGTGAAGCAGATTCATTTCTAGAATTTATTAATATACTTTAATATACATTATCACAGTTAGATATTTTTGTATGGGATTTAACATCTGACAAATCCCTGGCCCGCTTCAAGTATTAATATGCTTTGTAATTGAAGCAAAACTGTATAAGAACTAATGCTACTGTATATAGGTCCAGAGGGTATTTAAGGTTTAATACTTGTCTTTTTGCAAGATCTCTCCTTATTTTCTAATTATCTGCTCTATGCTTTTTTAATCGGGGAAGTAAATGTATGCTGTACAAAAACACAGGCGAGGTAGATTTAGGTCTGCATATCCATGTTACAGAGTATCTGTGGCATTGTTTTGATGGTGAAAATAGTACTGATAATTTTGAGGACTGATAGATAATTTTGGAGAAGAGAAAGCTTCAATATCATCATTTAATTTTACCATTTAAAATAATGTTGGACAATAGGAGAAACTCTGAATATAAAGTTGATCTTCTATTAATTCTACTTTTGAAATGATAACGAGGCACATACAATGAATAATGTAACAAAAGGGAGAGTGGTTATTGTGTTCTTACCCTAGATCTCTTCTGCACTAACCTAACTCAAGCTAGACTTTAGTCTCAGACCAATCCCTGTACTGAAATGGCTGGAATTCCTTTAGTTTCTCATGTCCTGCTTAAATGCATTTTGGCCCTAGCCTGCTGAGCATTGTTTGACTTTAGACTTGGAGCAACTACTAAACAACCATTTAAAAAGTTGATAAGTTTGAAATTTGAGTTAGTTTAGTGAACACCATAGGAAACTATAAGGAACGTTAAATCTCATCCACAATTTTGAATCTTTCAAGCTAGAAATTTTGTATAAATTCTTCTTCATTGAATTACATGCAAAGTGATGCGGTGCAAGGTGGGAGAATCCCCAAAGGAGATGTCCTAGGCCCAACAACTAATCACACAACAGAATATAAACAATAACACAGATTTATAATTGTTCTGCAAGACCTCGCAAGATCTAGCCACTAGCTAGTTCATACTCACAATCTAGTAGAAAATCTCAAAAAGAATATAAACTTTTGCTTGCAAGCCACGTCTCCCAAGCTCACACTTAGTTACTAGCTCCGTTCAACTTCACTCCTCTCTACTTCATTTCTATATGTTGAATGAATAATGATTCTAGACTCCACAAGACCCTCTATTTATACTAAACCAAACCACAAGTCAGCCTAGCAAGATTACATTATATAAACACTCACATTAAATACGCCCTCAATCCACAAGTTGGCTTGGCAAAAAATATTAAATATAGGAAATACTTAGGACAGGCTTGAAGTTTACAATGCATAACTAACTCATATGACAACATAAGAGTACACACACTTAGGCATAGGTCCACATGCCATCCAACAATTCAAATCCAAGAGCATATAAGGTAAATCCCTTGGATCGATGCTCGCCAATACAATCTCCAAAGTTTGTCCAGGAAATTAGGAACACATTACTAGCAGTCACTGAAAAGGCTCTAACTCCACGAGGATAACTCCAATTATTATGTGCACTTAGGACAAGTTGCCCAATATGTCTCGAACAAATCTCCAATTGCATAAACCATAAATCCTAGCTCAATTCTCCTTCATACAGGATTGTTGACTACTCTAGAATGCCCCTGCATTAGACACCCTAGGTGCGAAGAAGAGATGTTCTTAATAGCTGGAAGAACACTTTTTAGAGTTTAGCACATAAACACCAAATTGGTTCTTCACATACATGTCCTCCACCACATCAACTTGTAAAGTCTTGCCTATGTTCTAGTTCCACAACTTGTTTCCTGCAACCATCATCTTCACAACTGTCTTTGTTGTGCAACAAGTATGTTTTCCATGCTGATTTCTATCCTTTTCAAAATTCTTCAACTCAACTCAGCTACCAAAACTCAAGTTCCTCCTACCAAGTTCTACATTCTACAAAGGAATTAGAGAATGCTTCCTACCACCCTTCTCAATAGTAAACACATTCTTGACACAATAATGCACAACTTTGCAATGATACTGAAAAACTTTATAAAAAAAATATGTGACAAATGCTCATGTCCACAATATCACACAAAACTTGATCAACATATTGTCCAATTTGAAAATTAACAAGACATTGATCTCTTACTTCCAAAGTATTTTCATCTTGTAACCAACTGATCCTATAACGACAAAGATGTCTCACCCTCTTCAAACCAAGTTTCTAACCATCTCTATAGCAACTAGGTTATCAATATTGCCACCATCCACAATCACATTCCAACATTTTTCTATAGACTTACAACCAGTCCTGAACAAATTCCTTCTCTGACAAGGTTTCAACACCTTACCAAGCAACACTCTTCGAATCTGCACATTATCCCCCTCTATCTCAAGTTCATTCACTGAATCCACATTCTCATTCACCACAACAACTCTTTTATCACTAACATTCCTATAAGTATTAGGACATTCAAAGGCTCTATGTCCTTCACCACATCTGGCAAGTACCCTTAAATGCAACCTTACCTATTCTTTTGTCCTACTCAACAGGTTTTGGTTCATCTTTAACAATCTATTTATCCCTCTCAAAGTGTTCCTTTTTTCCCTTCCCTTGGGAATTGCCTTGATGTCTTCAATTCAAATTCTCTTCTCCCCTCAAAATATACTGATAAGCATCCTCAATTGAAGCAATATTCAGCATACCAATCTCATCTTGGATACTAAATCTCAAACCATTGATATATCTAGCTACCCTATCTTTAGAAAGTTCTCTATATCCAGACCAAATAGTGAACTTGTAGAACTCCTCGATATAATCCTTCACAGTCATAATCTTTTGTTTTAGATTCTATAATCCCTTAAACAACTCAAATTCATAATCAATAGGAATGAACTTAGCCTTCAATTTGGTTACCATTAATCTCCATCTAGTGATCTTCATTTCGCCTTCTTCCTCTCTATCTCTTTGCAATTATTTCCACCATAAAGCATCATGTCCTTTCAACTTAGTCTGTGTCAATCTCACTCTGAGCAGATCTTTAATATTCTCTAACTCAAAGTAGTCTTATAATTCACCAATCCAATCAATCGAGTCTTTGAGATTCAAAGTACCTGAGAATTAGAAACATCCATCTCGTGCTTCAATTTCAAATGAGATCTAGATCTATCCAATCGACTAATTCTATCTTCCAAAGATCTCTCCATGCAATCATCTTTGTCTTAACCACTAGATCCAACAACTTCAAAGTCTTTAGCAGTTTCCTCAAAACCATCTTTAGTACCCACGTTCCTAGGTACACCAACAATAACTCTCAAGATTTCATTCTTCATCAACTTCATCTCAAATCTGAAATCTGATCTAACTTTCTCTGAAATCCTAGTCTCCACAGCATCACAAAGATCATCAATTGCCCTAGGGTTCAATCTTCTTAGAAGCATCTTCCAAAATCTTCGTAAACCCAAAGCGACAAATCCATAAGATCAACCATCTTTGATACCACTTGATGTAGTGCAAGGTAGGAGAATCCCCAAAGGAGATGTCCTAGCTCCTAGCAACTAACCACACAACAGAATATAAACAATAACATAGAGATTTAGATCCACAAGAATGCAAATTTTCATAATAGAATCATAAGATTTACAACCAACATGCCCGACTGTAAGGCCTTCCAAGTTATGGCCAAATACATCAGCAATTACAATAACAGTTCTGTAAGACCTCACAAGATCCAACCACTAGCTAGTCTAGACCCACAATCTAGTAGAAAACCTTAAGAAGAATCTAAACCTGTGCTTGCAAGCCACCAAGAAACCTTTAAGTTTTCCAAGCCCACACTTAGGTACTAGCTTTGCTCAACTTTTCTCCTCTTGGCTACTCCATCTGTTGAATGAATAATGATTCTAGACTCCACAAGACCCTCTACTTATACTAAACCAAGCCACAAGTCAACCTAGCAAGATTACATTAAATAAACACTCACATTAAATACCCCCTCAAGCCACAAGTCGGCTTCACAACAAACATTAAATAGAGAAAATACTTAGGATAGGCCCAAGTTTACAATGCATAACTAACTCATATGACATCATAAGAGTACACACACTTAGGCATAGGTCCACATTTCATTCAACAATTCAAATCAAAGAGTGCATTAGCCAAATCCTAGCTCATATCGAAGATCACGAATAAAATCTCCAAAGTCTGTCTAGGTAATTCGAAACACATTATCAACAACCACCAAAAAGACTCTAACTCCAAGATGATAACTCTGTTTATTATGTGCACTTAGTACAAGGTTTTCCAATATGTCTCAAACAAATCCCTGGCTGCACAAACCACAAGTCCATAAATCTAAGCTTAATGCTCCTGCAAACAGGATTCCTGACTACCCTAGGATGCTCCTACATCACAAAGTTCCTATCAAGGCTATGGTAGTCTAAGTGCCACTTGCAACCAATACATTTTTTATTAGAATAGTGTAAAAACTTATCACAACAAGTTCATCATGAGTTGTTTAGCATAAAAGAGAAGGAAACTTCCAGAGTATCATACTTTAAAACTACCAGATCACCACTATACATGACTTATAAGGTAGTCAACCCATTTGTCCCACTTGAAAAAGTAACAAACCAATATAAGATTTACATTGCATATCAAAAAGATTTACATAATGTTGTTTATCAAAATAAAAAATGCTATTGATTTATATTCGGGCCCCATCCATCATTAGAATCCAATGCTTGCAAGAAAGCTACATTGAACAATTCATCATTCCATCCTACTAGGACAAAATCATTATTCAGCTGAACCTCTTCACCATTAGTAATGTTTGAAACAGGTTGTTGGGTAGTAGTGAAAATGTGCAGATCCTCCATCATTCTTTCAATTTTCTTAATATCATTTGGGTCCATCATATCCTTGAATTGATCGAGGTACTTGAAAGCCTTGACCTCATCCTTATGAATAAGTAGCATGTCATCCCTAACCAATGTCATAAATTGAACCATAGAAATTTCCAGATAGAGTGACACCTGAGACATAATGGAAAAATGTGTGAGTTCACAAGTAAACTGAGTAAGTCCTCTATCCTTCTACTGAAAGACCTCTTCATTTCTCGCTTTCCAAAGGAACCATAAAATCTCACATGTAAGAACATACCAAAAAGAGTTAAGCTTTGAGTCAAAAGCTTCAACATATCTAGCTAAAATTTCACTCCAGGAAAGACCTGGTTTTGAGTTCCATACAATAGGATTAACCAAAAAAATTGACCATATCATAACAAAAAAATCACATTAAAAAAAAATGTGCTCAAAAGACTCAACTACATCACAGACTTTGCAATGACCAGGAATGAGACCTAAAGACTCCAAGTTAGATCCTAAAGCAAGTTTTTTGAGCAACAGAAGCCACTTAAAACATACTTTTTTCGGTTCCACTTTTGACTGCCATAAATACTAAAAAAAAGAAAGACCATTTAGAAAAAGGGGAACCTAATCCCCATCCTTGGATCACTCTTTGAAAGATTTTAGGATCAGACACAACATATTATATAACTATTTTATTGTCACTTCATTAATCACTGTTCCATCACTCGACAACAATTGTTTGAAAAAATTGTCAAAGTCAATAGCGTTGGAGTCTATGTGATACCAAATCTAGTTCTAATTTCATCCCAAGTACCGATCTGATTATCAATCATTAAGTCACTGATTAAAGACACTCCCAACACATTCCAATGTTTTGCTGAGTAACTTTGTGTAAGTGCCAAAGGTTTTCCATTTAGGTATAGATCCCATCAAATTGATCTATCAGTTACAACATAAGATGGGGAAGAATCAGCATCAGCTCTAACTGGTAAAAATGTCCTTGAATGGGTCCAAAAAAATTAGAACCAAAGACCTTGATCTTAAAGTCACCTAATAATAAATCACATAATGGAATGTTCATCCAACTTTTACCTTTGGAGATAATAAAACATTGAATGGTATTTCTGATTAGGACTTTCCAAGGTTCATTACGATAAATGGCCTTAAGAATCTACTTAGAAGCAAGGGCAATAACATGATTTTTTAGGTCCTTCAAGCCCAATCCACCATACTTCTTGGGTTTACAACACTACTGCCAATTCATACAATGTCTTTTTTTGTTTCCCATCCTATCAAACCATAGAAAGTCTCTCAAAAAAATTTCAATTTTATCCATTTGTTGATTAGTCAGAAGCAAAGTAAAGGTGATGAGATGACAAAACCTTTTGCACAACTTGTACCCTTCCTACCAAGGAGAGATAGTGAGTCTACCATTTAACATGTTTTTTTGAATTTTATCAAAGACCCACTCCCAGATAACTTTAGTAGAAGGATTAATAAAAAAAGGGATACCAAGGTATCTGACAATCTCATTAGGGCCTTTTCATTTGCAAGACAACAGTTGAACCCAATTAGGAGGAGATTCATACCAACCTAGAACTGAGGATTTATGAGGAGAAATTTTGGCACCTGAGGCTAAATATAAGAAGAATTCAAGTCTATCCAAGGTGTTACAAAAAGTCATATCCTCAAGTTTCAAGAACAAAGCAGTGTCATCAGAAAACTGATAATTTAGTAAAGAATCATTATTAGGAAGGAGGAGACCTTTAGCAGGAGGACCAAGGGAGGGAACTCTAAAAATGTAAAATAGAGCATCAACAGTAATCACAAATAGGGAAGGGGCAATGGGACAACCTTGCCTAATTGATCTCCTAAGAGGAATAGGGTTGGTAAGATTTCCATTCACATCTATGACAATGGAAGAGTCCTTAAACAACACCTTTATCCAACTGCAAAAATAATCACGAAATCCAAAAGCTTGCAACATCCCAATAAAAAAAGGCCATTCAATCCTATCATAGGCTTTTTCAAAATCAAGTAAGATCATAGCCACATTTTGATTACTCTTCTTAGCCCAATGCATTGTTTCCCAAGTAGTTATTAAATTTTCCAAGATATACCCACCCTTAATGAAACTTGTCTGTGTAACTGAGATAAACCTATTAAGAAAAATCTCAATTCTTTTAGCTAGCGACTTTGCAATGATCTTATAAAAGATGTTCAATAATGTTATTGGCCTCCAATTTTTTATTTCAGCTTTATCACCATTCTTTGGGATCAATTTGATTATGCCTTTATTGATTCTTTTACCCAGGGATCCTATACTAAATGAGTCTCCATAGAGTGACAACAAATCACTAGCTATCCAATCTATATTAGTTAAGTAGAACTCAGCAGGAAGACCATCACATCCTAGTGATTTTTCATTGGCTAAAGAGTTAATAGCCCATTTAACTTCTTTCAGAGTAATAGGATTGTCTAATCTGATACTACCTCCTTCTAACACTTTTCTAGCAATCTTTTGAAGACATTTATCAAGTGCCTCATAATTAGCATCAGACATCTCAGATGAGAGAAGCTAAGAATAATACTCAAAGAAGGTTGACTACATTACCTCTATTTAAAGAATTTCCACCATTAATGTGAATGTGTTCAATGAATTCCCTTTTATTCATTTCCTTAATAATATTGAAGAAGTATTTAGACCCCCCTATCTTCTTCTAGATTCCAATTCATTTTGGACCTAGTTCTTTGACCTTGGATCTTATAGTTTTGGATCTTCCATAAGGAATGTTTAGCCTTAATCAAATCAGCTTCTAACTCCAAATCCTAAATTTAGATATGAAGATATTTCTCTATCAGGTTAAGATTAGTTTATGCCCTAGTTTCTTCAACATTTAAATCCATACTTTTTTTTTACCAATAATCTGAAAAATCTTTTGCCAAACATCAACTAATCCTTACCACATTTCCCTTGGTTGAACATCACCACTAACAAGCTTATAAATAACAGTGACCTGCATGAGAGCACCAATAGTATCATGGTCTTTAAGAAGAGAAAGATTAAGTTTAAAGGGCTTGTTAACATTCATCCTAGAAACCATAATCTCATTTTGCAACCCAATCTTTGTAGAGATAGGGGAATGGTCAGAGAGAGAAGCAACAGTAACTATGATAGGTGAGTGACTAGGATTAGAGTAAAAACAAAGAAGAGAAGAGTTTTCATAAATTCTATCAAATCTATAATAAACACTTTGAGAGCCCTTTTGATTATTGCGCCTAGTATACCAAATATCCTAAAACTCAAATTTTCTTTCTTCTAAAGGATCTAACACATTAAACTTCCTCTTAAATTTGCTCCAAAAGAATAACTCATTGCCTTTCCAACTAAAATAGTTACCTCCTATTTTATCCTCCCTATGTTCCACCATATTAAAGTCACCAATAAAGATCCACCTAGTATTAGGAAAATTAGTTGTAGCCCATTCCTATAGTGTTGCTTTGTCCTTATAGTCATTAGGTGCATAAAAATTACACAACCTAAAGCTTTGGCCATCTTTACCGATATAATCAACAATACCCTATGACAAGGATAAATTCCTCTATTCACTATAAAATCCACCCAATTAGGTCCCACAAGAATAACAACTCCCCCCTCCCTCTTTCATGGTTGGAATAGAATGCAGTGACATGATCCCAAAGCATTTTTAAAATAGTGTGAGCTTGAAATCCAACTACTTTAATCTCTTGTAAACAAATAAAGTATTTTTGTAAAAGCTTACTACACCATCTTCTAAAAATATATTTTCTATCATTCACCTCCAATCCTATAACATTCCAACTATAGATGTTGATCATGTTCATGATTTTCAGAGTTGTTCTTACCATTGTTATAAAGTCTATTAATGAAATCAGTGATATCTCCCTATCTATTTTTATAACTATTATAATTGGTTAATATTTGGTTATCATCGCCCTTTCTTTTCTTATTTCTTTTATTAGTGACTATAACAAAAGAAGGCTCAATTCTATTCTTGTTTGGAGAATTTTCTATGCTTGAAGACTTTGAACCATTCAATTGCATATTCTTATCAGTCAAAGAGTTATTGGCAATCTTAACTAGCTCTACCCTCTCAGCTAGAGAATTAAGAGCAAGTTTTTGAGCATTAAGTTTGATGGGGGTTTCAATCAATGACACTAGAACAACACTTTCTTTTGCATAGATAATAGATTTCAACTGGTTGGAACCACTTGAGATGATCTTAGAACTAGATATGGGATCATTAGTAGGAGTTAGCTTAGTATCATAGAGAGGTTTGACAATAGTGTAGAATTCCTTTTCTAAAACAAAATTAGAAATTTTATTTTTATCATTCTCCATAGGCTTATCCATCCTTAGAATGCTAGAAGAGTTACTTGAGGATGGTACCAAGGGTTTCTTTGTTTTAGAACTAGATTCTTTATTAGCATTATCTTTAGAAATCTCAAAGTTGTTAGTTTGGGGTCTAGATAAATCTGGATAGTCCTTTCTCACATGTCCATTCCTTTTGCAATGAAAACAAGCACCTAGATTACCAAGTCAGGAGACTTTCCATGAAAAAGCTTGAAAATCAATAAGGGAGATATTATCAAGGAATAGAATTCTAGGTTCAAGAGAAACTAGAACCCTAGCATTTAAATATGGGAGGGTAGTCTTAGATTATTCTATCTATAGAACCAAGAAAATAGGCTTCAATAACTAGTGGATAAAGGGCCAAAATTCAACATTCAAGTTTTCAATTTCTACCCAATTTGGTGAAGCCCTAGCAGAAACTTCTTCTACTTTCCTAGGTGGCAACCATGGGAAGGCTCTGAATAGATGTTTACCCACATTCCAAAATTTATTGTTAAGGATTCTTTCTTGCATACTATGACTCTTAACAAATACAAGAAAGAGGCCTCTTTGAACCATTCTACAGAAAGTAACATGAATCCCAAGTTTCTTTCCCCAAACATTTACAACGCATTCATCAAAAAACTTTTGAGAAGGTAAGAACCCTTTATCTAAGCATGCAAAGAAAACTACAATATTTTTTAACTGAGATTGTTCTTTTTTAATATCTCTTACCATACCCTCATTCGGCGAGAGAGAAAGGGTCTTCAATTCATGGGGTAGGATCTTACCTTCCTCCTTTCCTCCACTAACACTAGATTTAGAATTGCCTCCATCCTGGAGTCTATCTCCTTTGGTTATGGGTTTGCCATTTTGGTTTCAATCCATAGTGATTTTGCAAATCTTGCTAGAAAATAAAGTCGACAGTAGGAAAGAAGTTGAAATATCCTCCACCACTACCTTATACAAAGCTTTCTCATGCAATTTTTTTTTCTAAACTCAAGAATTATCCAAGTCATGGGTGTTGTTTATAACATCATCCACTTTCATCATTTCTTCAAACATCTCTCCTCCACCATCAGTCATGATTGCCTCCCCTAGGTCTCTAATGAGTAATCTAGGGTGGGTAGATAATGGCAGGGTAAGATTTACCAATTATTAACAGAGAAGCCCAAACAAAAGACCAAAAACCACAAAATGATAATCAATAAAGCACATAGACAAAGAAAGAAAGTACCAAAAGCAAAGAAAGAAATGAAAAATATTACATGGAGTGAGAAAAAAGGTCGAGAAACACATTGCAAGGTATAGGAGTCGAGCACATAAGTTTCTGGCTTCCATACACAATTGCAGAGTTAATGTCGCAATCAATACATTTTCTAAAAAATTCACTTTCAATTATGCTCTGGTGGATGTCCATACCTTGCTTAATAGTATTTGATATCCCTTTCGGCAAAGAAATGTTTAATAAAATTTGCACTCTTGACATTTCAGGTCACAACATCTTTCAAGGATTTTGTTAAACTCTTCATGTACCATATATATGCTTAAACTCTTTGTGTGTGTATTTGTGGGAAGACTTGCAAATACATTTTAATAAAATCCCCCTTCTATTGTGCTTTTACTACTATGCATATCATTTTGCAAAGCTCCCATTTTTTCATAGATTGCACTAAATAAAATCATGGGGAATGTGAGCTAGAGACATGTTAGGATCAAGAAACACTATGGTAATTTACTAAAATGTAGTTACAAGTCTTAATGCTACAACACTTTCAAATCAATTTAGTACTTTACAATTTAATCATTAAATTCAAAAAGTTCAACACATAAAATTAAAATCTACCTCAAAAGAGAACTCATAACATCAGGATTTTTTTTTCAAGAAAACACTATAGTGAAAACTCCAATGGGGGTAGTACCAACAATATGATGCACTAATCAAAAAATTCTTTGTTAAGAGATATAACTTCATTATAATTTAAATTAATGAATAACACCATAATTATGTTCTTGAGGAAGCCTTGACCAAGGGAAAGCCCTAGTGGGGATGGTACCCACAAGATGATGAACTGATTTAAAAATCATTTGTTAGGAGATCTAACTCTATTATGAGTCAATACATAGCATTTAGTACATTAGTCCCTATTGAAGGACTAATCGTTGTTAGACGTATGCAACCCTGTTAAGAGTTGAGTACAAAAAGAGAGCACACTTACTTGAGAACAAAGTTTAAATCCACCTTCTAGACTTTTTGCCCAAATTCAAAGCAAGTATTACAAAAATATAGAACTATAATTGACATCACAATGCATGATTAGTCCTCAATGAAGCTTGCATCTATTCAAATCCAATATCAAGACTCACACATCATATACGATGCACATCACATATCACATCTACCTTACATTTCATGCATTCCTTTATACCCTTGAAAATTATTTATCCTATCAACTTGCAAATACTTTACCAAGTGTGTCGACACAAATATCAATAAGAAAAATAGAATTGTGCTATCCAATATATCATCACTACATTGCCAAACAATTCAATTTGCTAGGCCAAAATTCTCGATCACATAAACTTTCATGTACCAAGACTATATTGCACCAATTATACTTTGCATTGTACATACCATATTCCCAAAATTGTAGCCATATCTAACAACTTTGTTGTTGTTGTAGACCAAAACTATCCAACTATATTTTGAAGTCTTGCTCTCAACATGATATTTTCCATGAACCAACTTCACCAAAACTGATTGTCAATCCAAGCCACCATGCCAATGAGATATGTTGTCATCAATGACAATATTTGATGTATCATTCAACACGCACTGACCAATAATCTCCCCTTTTTCATTGATGATAACACAATGAAGAACTACACTCCCCTTAAATCCGGTGTATCATTTCATCCTTAGACTAAACTCCCCTTACAATGTTGTACATGCATCAAACTTCACCCCAAAACTCCCTCTTTTGACATCAATGACAAAGGTGAGATACAAAAATTTATATACAATTATCAAAATTTTGCATCTAAGAAAACTTTATCTAATACTTGTTGCAACACTTTCAAACTACTTTAATACTATACAACTTAATCATAAACATTCACAAAGGACAATGCATAAAAGTAAAACATAGATCAAAAGATAACTCATAACACCATATTTTGGTTCTTGAGGAAATCTTGACCAAGGAAAAATCCCAGTGGAGATGATACCCACAAGATGATACTATTAGAAAAAGGGAATACTAAGAGGGAGGTTGAATCAATATTCTACAAACTTTAGCCCAAAACTGGATATTATTACTTTGCCTTATAACATGCATATGAAAGAAAACTAATTATACTGAACAATAAACATAACCATGCAATAAGAGAACTCATAACACCATTTTTTGTAACTATGGAAACCTTGGCCAAGGGAAAAACCAGGTGGAGATGGTACCCACAAAATGATCCACTAATAATAAAAAAATAGTTTAAGATATTGACCTTGTTAGGAGTCTATTACATGCATATAGTGACTCGATCCTTGTTAGAGGACTTAGGCCTTATTAGAAACCTCAACCCTATTAGGAGTTGTTTCAACCATGTTAGGAGTTGGTACATATACATATACAAAATTTTGTACAAGCTCGGCTCATTGCCCAAATATGTAACTTACAAATAAAGTTCTTTAATACAAGAGATAATTAGAAAACCTCTTTACAATGTTGATATCTTCAATATCTGATCTTTTCCTTTGTTCTTCATCACATAAATCACAATCCTCTAATCGTACATCAGAATTCACATCACATAAATTTTGTGTAGTCTTCCTTAGAAGCACACTTTATTTCACACATTGTAGTCTACCTTTATACCTTTGTAATTCACAAAACATTGTCCAGTCGGCCTTCAAGCTTTCACACACTTGGATATATACAAAATTAACTATTTCCCTCTTAGGGTTAACATCTAGGATGTTGTCACTAATTATTCAAGTAATTATTTTGTAAAAATAATAATTCCTTAACTCGTAATTACCCATTTTCTGTTATGCTCTTTTCTTATTTGTATATTGTCGTAACTAGTAAAGTTGTCATATCTTCTTCCATACTGAATGTACTAACTTGCGCATTTGAACACATCACCCTGACACTCTGTACTATCTATACCTAGTTGTTCATGTACCCATAATGTCTTAGCCATCCATACATATCAAATTTGTATATGCTCTACTAGATAACTTAGCTAATACTTAGACAATTTTCTAAGTTTAAGCACATAATCTTCATCTTTAAAATCCACCTTCTTACTACCAAATATATCTTACCATAAATGAAAACTCCTACTTAGCCAAATTTTCAACAATCTCCCCCTTTGGCATTGATGGAAATATATGAGAAAATTGGCTAAGTCTCAAAATGTTGAACAAAAACTTGGTCTTAACAAAATTTGCAAAACTTCAAAAGTTTTTGGATCATCATATTTTATAACCATTTTTCCTTATCTCCTATTACATTTTAACTCCTTTGACTATAATAAATCTCATAAATATTGCTCCCCCTTTCTACATACATCATACAATTTTTCTTTATTACTCCCCCTTTGACATCAATGACAAAGGTGTCAAAATTTACATACAAGTCAAAATTGTGGATCTATACCTCTGCATTCAGGTGGATAGGCATGAAATGCAATCATCAAAACTTGTCTTTAGGCTCTTGAAGTTCTTTTTCCATGAGTCTCTAACTCCTTCTAATATGCTCAAAAGAGCACAGAGTCCATAGGATGCTACTTCTATTGTATTCAGATCTAAGTAGACAAACTTCTCAAAAGATGTCTTTTCCTTGAGACATTCCTTAATGTACCTCTCTAGAGTTGGTATCTCTAGAGATAAATGTTCTCTCAAAAGTGAGAACCTCTTGGTTATTCTTTCTATGTTCATTTCAATAAGACTTATTTCAGCATAAGTCTTTCCTATCTGAGCCTCAATATCTTCAATCTTTTGGTCTAGATGTTGAAGTTGATCTACTAATGCTTGTAGATCTTCATTCTTTCTCTTCAACTCATCATCTATATCCTAGGTGAATTTAATGACACTACACACTTATAATATAGTGCTTTTCCTTTCTATTCACATTTTCTTAGCTCTTTGATGCATGTATTGAGAGCTCCAAGGTCATTTTTGATGTTCTAATAGATAGTGTCAAACATATGCACATCAAGCTTGGCCTGTGCTTGAACTATTGCAATATTAGAAAGGTTAGTGAGCTCTTCATAAAGGATTTCACTAATTCCTTGGCTCTCAATTGCAAAACATGTTCTAACTTGTAATGGAATTGTATTATTTATTCTGTCCAACACTTTAGTTAGAGTCTTTTCTAGACTATGTGCTTTCTTATTCTTCTCTAGTAGCGTACTCAAAGATGACATAAATCCTTTTTTATCATCATCATCTGATGTTATTGCTACTTCTTTTTCCTTCTTTGCTTGACTTTATTCTTCCTCTTCTTCTTTCTTTTTTCTTTCTCTTTCTTCTTCTTCTCTTGTTCTTTCCTCTTCTTCTCTTCCTCTTCTTTCTTCTTTTTCTCTTGTTCTTCTTTCCTTTCCTTTTCTTCTTCTTCCTTCCTCTTCTTCTCATTTCTTCCTTTTTTGTGATATGTTATTCCTGTTTATTTTTCTCTTCTTCTTACTTTATTCTCTCTTCTTCTTGTTCACCATCAAAGCTAGTGTAACTGGTCAAATTTCCAACAATATTTTTACCATAATCGAAAGGATCTTCTGATGTATCAAATTTTACCTTGGTGTTGTCAATATGCATAGTATCTGTCAAAATTGTTATCTACAGAGTGAGGGATACCTCTATCTTTTTCATGACCTATCATCATTTTTACAAGCGTTTCCTATGTTTCATTATTAAATTCTTCATAATTTACTCCCATGATTAGAATGGACCTTGTCTTATTTCTCAAGTAAGGTGTAAGGTTAGCTGTCAAGACTTGCAAATGATTGTCATCTTTAACTTCACAAAGTTTTTCAAGATGATTCTTTCTTCTCTTTTTTTCTTCTTCTGCAACTCTCTATTTTTTTTTGATAAGCCTTTTATACAATTCTATTGGACAAAAACCTTGTATATCTAAAAATTTATTATCATTAATAATCCAATGTCTTATTACAACATTTTTGAACTTGAATCTTTCAAAACTGCTATACAAATCATAGAACTTGTTAAGTCATGCAAAATTTTCTCTGCTAATAATTGCATCATTTAGGGTCTCAATCATTGGCTTCCATGCCTTCCTTCCCATGGGTGTCTTTTTTTCTAGCATTTTTACTTTAGGTTCCTTCTCCTCTATTTCCTTATCTGATGATTCAAATTTAGATTCATCTATCTATGATTTTCTTTTGGGAACAAGAGTTTTTCTTCTCTTTTCTGGTCATGCAACCATCTATTTGACTCTCTTCTTTTATTTTGAAGGTTCTATTTGATCCTTTTTAACCTCTATAACTCTTGTGGATTTTTTGGTGCTTGGAGGAGTAGTTATCTATACCTTAACAATGTTGACATCCTCTATATTATTCTTTTGTACAATGGTGGATTGCACCTGTGAGACTGCAACATATTGTGCACTGGGAATCTATGATGAGGGTTCCACTACTTTCACCCCTTCTTCTACTCATACTACTACCAATGGTACAACTAGAATGTTTTACTTACCACTTGCCTTTACTTCTTTGGCAATTTCCATAGCTCCTCTAAGTTCCTCTTTTGTCATACCTATTTCTTTTAGAATTATTTCAATTTTCTTATCAACTCTTTTTTTATGTCTTTACTATATAGCTTAGTTTGTAATTCTTTCATATTTTCTTCATATGTCCCCCATCTAGGACACTCTTCATATCTTTTAGATTTAAGGATTATCTTTGCATATCCTTGTATCAGATCTTATGTCATCTCGTATTTCATAAGGTTAATAAATTTGACTCTAGGCTCCATTGCCTACATACATGTTATATTTGTTTCTACCATAAAACATATATCATCTTTATACTTTTCTACTAAGGAGGATGAAATTATCTATCTCTATTTAATTTTAGACTGGAAACTATTCATTATTCTTATAATATCCTTAGTTATTCTTTCTTAAAAATATCTTCTATAATGATGTGTTATTAGGTTCATTGTGCACTTCTTTCCATTCCATTCATAACTAGGAATTTTTGGAAACTTTCTCATAGCTTGGAAGAATAGGTGTGTGATAGGGATTCAAATCTGAACACTTAATTCTTGTCTTAGAATCTCGCACATGTTCAGTTTCTTTTTCTTTACAAACATAAGATATGTTGCATATATAAATCCAACAAGCATAGAGTCTATCCTAGAACTATAATTCATTTTATATCCAATGGTTTTACTCAACAATTTGATATTTTTTTTCTTAATCAGATCTAATCTCATGTTCCTGTTATCTAATTTGGTTTTCAGAGTTGTCTCCACTAACTTTTTGATATTTTTCTCATTAATAGGGTTGCATCCTCCATTACTCAAACCTATCAACTTATGAATCACATCATTGTCTATCATCATACAAATATCTCCTACCCAGAACATATCCTAATGGATTTGGCTCAAAATTATCCCAGTCTACTCATGATTGTCAAATTTAGTATAAAATACATGTCCAATGATGTTCAACTCATCCAGATGCTCAAAGCCTTGTTTCAAGGATAGGTCATTGTAGCATGCTAATTTAATCTCCTTATGAATGTCCTCATCACCAATTATCTCAAACTTACAATGAATGTAGGCTGTAATATCTTCCACGTACAATACATCTAAGGGAACTTTTGAAAATGCTCATAATGGCTTATTTCCAAAGATGCATAATGGTGTTTCTTAAATGTGTATTTAGGGCATTCATTCACATCATAAACTATTGGTGTAGCCATTGTTTCATATTAAAGACATAAATACCTCAATTTCATGTAGCTAGGGCTTTCGACACTTTGCACTCCAAATCACCTTCAATTTTTGTTCAATTATTGTTAATTTTCTCTTTACTACTCATTAATTCTTCACATGATTGAATGATGCCTAGGATCTCACTCACATCCCTTAAATCTCACTAAATCAATCTCTGCAAGTATGCAATTTGTAAAAAAGTTGTTATTGATTACTAGTAAACTTGTTTTCTTTTGTACATATGCATACAATCTCCAAATGACATGCACTCTTAACCATAGCTTCTACTCATCATGTACTACTCATATTAACCACACAAACTTTAACTATTTGTCTACTATCTTCTCTACCTTTTTGATGCTAATTCAATTATAAAAGATGCTCAATTCAAATAGGATGAATCACTTCCTTCAAGTTTATCAAATAATTGTTCTTCCAATACTATGTGCAAGCTTGATGGATCTTTTCCTTTGACAAATACTTCTTTGAATTCTTCCACATGCTCTCTCAACTTATATTTTTGAATTGTTGATATCATTCCTTCTAAAATTTGAATTCCTAGTAATGTTCCTCATATCCATTCTACAAATTAATGCTATATAACCAAATTTATTGCATATCTGACATACTGGTGTATTATTCTTGTAATCAGGTCTAGGTTAGTTAACAAGTGCTCTATAATTTATGGAAATATGTCCAAAGTTGTTACATTTGTAACACATAATTTTTCTTTGTGTTCCATTAGTTCCTTCATTTGATCTCCTTCTTTCACCTATAGGGTTAGTACCTCTAAACATTCTACTATTGCTACTATTACTATCAAACTTAGGTTTCTTACAATCAACTACTCTACACTAGTACAAAAACAACAATGTACTACTAAATAAACTACTAGATCACGTGACCATGGAAGTTTATTGTTGAACATTTATCTCCCAACCAAATTTATGACTAAACTATTTTAATCATTGATTAGGTCATTGATTTAGTCATTTATTGTTGTTACTTGGTAGTTTATTTGGTAGTTTTGGTAATTTATTTAGTAGTATATTTGGTAGTTCTTTAGGTAATATATTTTGTAGTTGATTTGGTAGTATATTTGGTAGTTTTTTGGGTGGTATATATGGTAGTATGTTTCGTAGTGTATTTGGTAGTTCTTTTGGTAACATATTTGGTAGTATATTTGGTAGTATATATGGTAGTATATTTGATTATATATTTGATAGTTTATTTGGTAGTTTATTTAATCATAATTTAGTCATACTAGGGCATGATGGAATTGAACCACCATCCTCCTACTTATAAAGCAGAAACTCTTCCATGGAGTGAGTACCCTTTAAAAAATAATGCAAAAAATAGAAAAAATTGTCCTGCCAACATTAGATCTACCATGATCATGGTCATTGTAACATGATATACTCTTCTCAAAGAACACAAATTATTTTAGTTATTATGAAAAAAAAAATCTAAATCTTTATCAATAACAATTCAACAATTTTAAATTATTTTGTTCAAGCATTTTAAAATTATATTTGATCTCAATTACACTTCTCTAAATTATTGTAGTGATAAACTCTTACAAAATATAATTTGGAGCACTTTGGCCACACACAAGTATTGTTTCTTGTTCTAACTTCTCAGAAAAAGATACAAATGATTATGCAATTTATATCAAGAAAATAAACCTTTGCATTAAATAAAAACATCAAACCTCGTTAAAACATCATATCTATTAAAAAATATGAAACACAATCAATTGAAATACTCACTTTTTAACATATGGAGGTGCCAAAGGATCAAATATTTTCTCTTTCTTATGCTTAGGTGGGTGTTAAAAGTGTTTACTAGGATCTAATATTTCCTCTTCCTTAGGATCAAATATTTACACTTAATATGAACAAAATCTTGAATTCTATTCAACACAGTTAGAAGGTGTAAATAGGGTTCATTAAAAAAAAAATGAAAAAAAAAAGGTTCAAGAAATGTAAGATTTTCAAAGACAAGAGTCATAACCTTGGTTCAATCATTATTAAACTAATAAGAATATTAGGGACCATTAAAAAAGTCTCATCTTGAACATCTTGTATTACCATTAGCTCCTTATCCCTCCATGCTACAACAACTAAATAATCTAGAGAAAAAACAACAATAGGACTAATTTGTTAGAAAACCCATGAATCTTGAGGCATGAAAATTGACAAGAAATACATATTTTAGAATGAAAGATGGTATCTTACTTTTGCAAGTGATGACATTACTAGCAGTTTCCACAAGAAACAAAGGAACTCTTCCATCTCTACTCTAAAAATTCTTATTGAAAGAATCAATTTATATTCCACTCTCTATCTTTATTCTCCAAAAAAAAAAAAAGGAAGAAATATTTTTGCTTCTCTTCTAATTGCTTAAACCTTAAAATATTTTATTTACCAATATTTGAAGCCCCTAGACATAAAATCTCTAATCAATATGTTGGACGGAGATAAAGCACAGAAGAAAAAGAATGATAATAATCCATTGATATTACTCTTCAGCAATCAAATATCCAAATCGAACCAATCATCATAAGCACTCATTGAAAGAGAAAAAATCAACATTCAAGAGGAAAATGACATCAAAGCAGATCTATTTAACTTACAAAATTGGACTGAAAAAATTGGCATAACACCACTTCAATAAGAAACTCTTATCATGAATGAAAAGGATTGCAAGTCATGTTACAGTGAATAAGAATAAATAAGTCTAAGTAAGAAATCTTAAGTTACCAGTCAAGTGAAAATAAGTAGTGGACAAACTAATAATAAACATCAATAACAAATAGAAAAGGTAATTAAGTTGTTAACATACATGGAAAGGTGCAATCAAGGAAAGGAATAGATAACTAAAGCACAAGTCCTTACAACTGTAGAAGAAATCATTTCAAAAATTAAAATGATATTCAAAAATTCATCTAGGTAACTGACTGACTAGCACACCCGATTCAACATTTGATATGCCCTTTAAGTAAATTGATGTGACATGTGTCACCTCTTCGCGAGCACTTCAACAAATTGAGAAGAATTAAGCAATGTGTGATATAGATCTAGCACTAAATAGAGTTTCTTTTTTTGTAGTAATTTTTTCATATCATTATCATGTAACCATGCAACTTCTCTATCTATAAGCTCAAAATCCAAAAAAATATTTACATATTTTTTAAAGTTATATTTACATATAACTTCAAAACTAAAGAATAATAGGAGATTGAGAAAGTTGAATAATGTATTAATAAGATTAAAAAATCATTAATCATTCATTTAGTCATTTTTTTGGGTGACCAATTTTTTAGTTATATATTTGATCATTTATTTAGTCACTTATCTTTGTCTAACCTTGTGATTTTACTTGATGACCAAATTAGTCATATATCTAGTCACTTATAAATTACAAAATATTGCTATACTTTGATCACTTTTAGTCACATGACTGATACTTTGAGTCATGTAGTCATTTTTTTCCCAAAATTATACTAGTTTATTCATTTATTCAGTTTTAGTCTTCAAATTATTCCACATCCTCTCTCAATTATCTTTTTGAATTGTTGATATCATTCCTTCTAACATTTATGTTGTTCTTCCTTCTAAAATTTGGATTCTTGGTAATGTTCCTCATATCCATTCTACAAATTGTTGCTATATAGCCAAATTTATTGCATAGCTGACATACTAGTGCATTATTCTTGTAAGTAGGTCTAGGTTGGTTAATAGGTGCTTTGCAATTCTAGAAATATGTCCAAAGTTGTTATATTTGTAACACACAATGTTTCTTTGTGTTCAATTAGTTCCTTCATTTGATCTCCTTCTTTCACCTACAAGGTTAGTACCTCTAAACATTCTACTATTGCTACTATTACTATCAAATTTAGGTTTCTTACAATCAACTACTCTATGACCAAAACCATGACTTTTGTAATAATAAAAATTAGAAATAGGTTTGAATGACTTACCTATGTAGTCACTTTTCATATGACCAATTTCATTACATGAAAAGCATCTACCTTTAAATTCATACATTACTTCCTTGGGTGATTTAGCTTGTTTAGTTTGCTTAGGTTCATCAATTTTCTCTAGTTTATTTGTTTGCTCAACCTCATTTGATGTATCTTTAGATTGACTAGATTCAATCTTATCTTTCTCATTTGTCTTATGTTCAACATGCTTAATAACTAGATTTGGTTCTTTTCTTGCTTCAAATTTCTTGGTTGACATTTCTCCTATAAATATCCAAGACAAGTCTTATCATAGGAAGGTCTCTAAAAATATAGTTTCTCATCAATTTTATCACTATTGGAATATATATTTTCTAATTGTTTTTTAGTCTGGGTTAATTCTCCTTTCACAATAATATTGTACTTTCCAAGTTTTTCATGTTCTAACATGATGGATTCAAGTTTAGATGTCACTTTTGTAAGATGGGATCTTGTATTTTCAAATTTCATATCTGACTCAACTTTGCTATCATCTTTCTTCAAAATTAACTTGAGTTCAGAGATCTTCAACTCATGTTTTAGAATCTCATTTTCTAAAACACTCATAATCTTGAAACTTCATCAATATACTTTATTTTATTTTTAGATTCCTTTCTTGATTTGAGCTGATCAATCTTGTCTTTTAACTTCCCAATGTATTCTTTTGCATCTTCATATCTCTCTTTCAGGCTATCTCTTTCTTCAATAAGAATATCAATCTATTAGAGAGCTTCTTCTAGGTTCTTTTTAAATTATTCCATATCCATAGGGATCTTACTCAAGCTATTAGGAATCTTTTTAGTAACAATGCTCTAGCACCAATTGTTAGAAATAGGAAATATTGGGTGGGGGGGGGCGCGGGGCTTGAAAGAGTATTCTACAAATTTTAGCCCAATGGATATTATTACTTTCCTTATAACATGTATATGAAATAAAACTAATTATACTAAATAGTAAACATAACCATGCAAGAAGAGAACTCATAACACCATTTTTTTAAGTAGGGAAACCCTAGCCAAGGGAAAACCCCAGTGGGGATGGTACCCACAAAATGATCCAGTAATCAAAAGTATTTGGTTAAAGATATTGACCTTATTAGGAGTCTATTACATTCATATAGTGTCTCGATCCTTGTTAGAGGACTTAGGGCTTGTTAGAAGCCTCAACCCTATACATATATATTGATGGACAAATAGAAGAGAAAGGTGAAGTAGACCAATCTTCTCAAGATGTTAAAAAGGGAGAAAAGGAGGCAGAGCCATCCAAGCCAGCAGAGACCTAGAAGCCCAAGAAGCAAGAGGCTATCCAATATCTTATTCAGTTGTCAAGTGTTGTTCATACTGATACATTAAATATTACACATTTTCAATAAGTTACATCAAATCAAAAGGAGCACACCCCATTTAAACAACATACACCTAGACCAAGTGCAAAAGGGGAACAATTGAAAATATCAATACTTAGTGATAGCACCCCTCAGTCATAGATAATAGCATAGAAGTTTGACACACCTAAGAATCTAATAAGTTTAGATGAGGTCATTACTTTACCCAAGTATGATCCTTGATAATATAACATTGGAAAAAATACAAAATCTACAAGCTTCACTGAGTCAGAAGACAAAGCAAGATAAACTAAGGAGGGAGCTCAAGAAAAAGTAGGTACTTAATGATATTAAAAACATTTTTGTAGATTCTATTTATATTCAAGATGTAAATAAGCAACAACCAATTTCAGAATAGTTAGTATATATAGTTAATAACATCAATAATGAAGATATAGAGACTAGTGAAAAGATAATGTGATGGTCTGAGAAAATGTTTGAGCACAAAGTTTTGGAGAAAGTCTCAACGAAACTTGCCATAAGGTAGGTTGAGCTTTCTAAACTTGCAACTAGTTTTAAAAGGATTTTTAAAATCATTCATTGATTGTATATAAAACTTTGTGATGTTGATTTCTTCACTATGGAGAATCAATACTCCATTGATTAGCTACAAGTAGATTTGAAGGGTTATGTTGATTCTTTGAGAAAGAATGCAAGTTCAAGCCTACCTTAATTTAATAAATTGATATTTGGTCAAGGTAGCTTAGCCAAAATGGCTAAAGTGTTGATCTCTAAGTAAGTTTCCTATTAGTGTCCAACACTTATTCATTCACTAGGAAGCATTGGTTGGTCATCATTGCAATTGAACCATCAAAAGAAGGCCAAGCTACATAGACTTGTTTATATTTCATTACATGTCGAACAAGTCACAAGTTGTTGAGCACCCCAATAGAGACTAATCTAGTACACATGCCAAATAAAATAATGGAGACTGATCAATGTAAAGTTAACTTATTCTGAGTGAGTTAGTGTATGTTGAACCTATAGAAGTTGAGAGAAACCATGAATGTTAGTTATGACCAAGCATCAAAACATTCAATTTTTGAGTAAACTAGTTTTGACATATGTATTTGTATTGGCACAAACACTTATGTAAACCATTTTAGCCAACTTCTATGTGACCTTTAAGGATTGTAGAGATGGTTAAGAAGTAAATTGCACATTTTTTCAGAAGGCATTAATCCAAAGAAAGACATATTAACCAATCAAAAAATCAAAAGGGTAAAATGGAAAAAGAATGAATTATGGATTGTTGATTATAATCTAGAACTTTCCATGATTGTCTATTATAGAAGTGATGTAACCCTAAATTGGTATGGAAGTGAGAAAAAATTGTGAAGGAGAAAAAAATCCAAGGATAGAGAAAGGAATTCTAATTTTGATAGAGAGATCAGACAAAGCAACATAACAGTGAGGGTAGAATAGAGAAAATCAAGTAAGGAGATTAGTTTAGACATTGAAGAGAGGAGATTTGTAAATAGCTTATAGAGAAAAATGAAGGATCAAGTATTGAGACATTCTAAGAAGTGAATTAGGAAAAATCTCTTAACATAGTGGTTTTAATAGACCTTGTTCAAATCTCCTAATAGAGTGCTTACTTTATTCTAAGTTTAAATCCTTTAGTCAAGGTAGACTTAATAGTCTTATATTGCTTTTAATTGAGCATACCCCTTACATGTTAGATCATCAAAAGTGATCAAATTGTATACCTAACAAGCGAACTTTGATGTTGCATCTATAAAGATTTATGGGTTTCATCCCCACCCTAATTTTACCTTCACCTTGGATTATTTTTGGGTTACCAAAATCTTTGTGTTATCTATTTAAATATTTTTATGGACGTAATGCTTAGATAGATTTTCATTTCATCATTAAATTTTATGATTATATGGTATGAGATCTAAGATATGAGAAGGATTAGGAGTGAATATAGTTAATCTATTATATTGTTTAATCAGTGAAAGGTTTTATAGGTCTTGATTCACCCCCCCCCCCTCCCCCAACCCCCCCGCGTATCTTGTTTGAAGATAAGACTTCGAACATAAAGACAACAATATACAGAAAAAATTGATTACTATACAAATCATGTTGCTACCTCATATGGAGGTCATTCAAAAGGAACTATCAATTATAGAAGATTTAGCTAAGATAGTTCCTCACCTCTCAACTTTAGATAGTTTAGTTAATCTAGCTTCTTAGTTAGAAATCCATACTCAAGTCCTGGAATTAGCTAGATCTAGATTGAATCAAGGATTAGAGGTGATTTTATCAAATCACAAAACATTTTTGGATAAATACCAGGTTGACCCCTACAAACCCTAAGCCATAGAGTGTCAAAAACAAGGTGGAAATCAACCATGACACTAAAATAATCAAGACAACCATAGAAGTCAAAAGGGTTAATATTCATGATATCATAAATGAAATCAAAATCATATGTATTAGCATTAGAGATCACAAGTATACAAATACATGTACATATATTGTGTATAATAGAGTCAAGTTTTTTTAGATTCTAATTCATAGTCTAAGGGGGAGTGCTAATTTTACTATTTTGCAATTTTGAATAGATTTCTAAGTCATGACAAGGAGTTTTTGCCACTAATGTTAAAGGAGGAGATTTTTGATCTCCAAGCCTTGTTGCCTATTAGTTTCCACCACTTTGTCATTTGCTAGGCAGTGTTGATTAGTCATTATTGTGACTAAGCCATCCAATAAAGGTCGAGCT
The DNA here is from genome assembly GCA_028749045.1 of Cupressus sempervirens. Lineage (NCBI taxonomy): Eukaryota > Viridiplantae > Streptophyta > Pinopsida > Cupressales > Cupressaceae > Cupressus > Cupressus sempervirens. The sequence goes on along the minus strand of CM053783.1, from coordinate 295,586,556 downwards.
ACATGGACTTATTTTCTTTTACTACATATCGAACAAGTCAAAGGTTTCCAAGCACCCCGGTATAGACCGAGTCACAATATATGGAGACTGAGCAATATAAAGTTATTTTCTGTCGAGAGAGTTAGTGCATGCCAACCATATAGAACCCGAGTGTAACATGAATATTAGTTATGATTGAGTGTTAGAATATTCAATTGCTAAGTAAACTAGTTTTGACATATGTGCTTGTAATGCAACAAACACTTACATAAATCATTTTGGCCAACTTCTATGTAATATTTATAGATCGTAGAGAAAACTAAGCAGATAATTATGTGTTTTTTAGAGGATATCAATCCCTAGGAAGGCAAAGTAACCAATCAAAAAATAGAAGGACTAAGCAGAAAAAGAATAAATTTTGGATCATGACTATAATCTAGAATCTTCTACAGCTATCTATTTAAGAAGGAATCAAACCCTAAATTGGTGTGTGAGAAGGAATATCATGAATGCATGAAAAGAATACGGACAAAGTGAGAAAGGCCAAGTTTGATCAAGTGGACAAATAGAGCAACCTAGCAGTGAAGGGGAAAATAGAGAAAATCATATAAGAACATATTTAAACATTGAAGAGAGAAGATACATAATCAACTTGATGTGAGAAAACTGAAGGATATGGTACTGAGGTATTATAACCACTGTATCAAGGAAAATCTTCTAACATAGTAGTTTTACTAGACCTAGTTAAATATCTTAATAGAATGCTTACTTCATTGTAAGTTTAAATCCTTTAATCAAGGTAGATTTAATAGACTAGTAATGCTTCTAATAGAGAAGACCCCTCATAGGGTATATCACCAGAAGTGATCAACATTGTAGCCCTAACAAGAAAAATTTACTACTGTAGTAGTGGAGATTTGTGGATGTCATCCCCACCCCAATTTTACCTTTACCTTGGAGGCTTTATGGGTAACCAAAATCTTTTTGTTATGTGTTTACATTTTCATATTAATGGATGTCATGCATAGTAAGATCTATTTCATTTTTACAATATATGGTATATGATTTAGATATTAGATGGATTAGGAGTGAATTTAGTTAATTTATTAAGGAAGTTAAAAGTTTTATAGATCCTGATTCACCCCCCACACCCCCACCCCCCACCTCTCAATTGTTGGAAATATAAGAGAAGTAACTAAGAGGGGAGGGGTGAATTAGTTACCACTAATACAATTCTAAATCCATTAGATGTCAATACAAAACTCTTTTATAACTAACAGCTCAGTTAGAACTAGAAATGCATTGTAACTCAGTCAACAAAGTAATTTTGAGATATTAATCTGTATTAACCTTTAGTAATTTAGTTGTAAAAAGATAAAGTAGTAAGCAAATAGTTGATCTCATATTGGTTTTGACAAATGAGTGTCTATACAATTAAGTAATTTACTTAGTTCATTCCAAATAAGTAACATATGTTGAGCATAACATATAAGATAGAGCATGTTGAGTAAACAGTGAGTACCAAGCCACTCAAGTGTTGAGTCACTCAAATGCCAAGAAAATAGTATGTGTCAAGTGATTCAAGTGCCAAGAAAGTAATTGATGTCAAGTCATTCAGATGCCAAGTGACAACATTGAAGTTACAATTAGTGCCGAGCACCAGGGACTTCAGATGCCGAGTAATACAGTTTTGACATAGTTGTTTGAATTGGCACAAACTACTGTATAAACCATTATTGAGCCAACTTAAGGATTGCTTTATGATCTTTGATGATAAGGATGAATCTTAATTATGAATCCCTATGTATTACATGAATCCAATTAGAAAAAGAGAAGGTTTAAGTGGAAATATGGATGAATCACTACCATTAATTCATACCTAACCCTAAGTCACCTAGTTCTTCTTAAGGAAGATAAACCCTAAACTTTCTAACAAATGCTAAGGTGAATTGAAGAGAGTTTTCATGCACAAATAGAACATTCATGGTGATTAAGGTGTTATGAATTGAGTTACATTGGAGAATCAATTAAAGGAGAAAAAAGGAAAGGAATTAGAAGATAGCAGAGATACATCTAATAAAAAAGGATCAAGTACACATTAGTATAGAGGTGATTTGACATCAAGCAATAGAGTGATAATCAAAGGATCATTGCAAAGATATTTTAACAAGTGAATCGGTTAAATTTCTTAATAGAGTAGTCTTAACAGGTTGTTGTAAATCCTTTAACAAGGTGCTTACTTCATTTTAAGTTAAAGTCCTCTTACTAGGAACACTTTTTGCAGGGTGTTTAACTCCTTTAACAGGGTAAGATCTAACAATCTTGTAAGCCTTTAATAGGTTAGACCTTTAATAGGGTAGATCATGTTTCATCATCAAACATTGTAACCTTCATTGGATACACTTTATTACTACAGTAGTAAATATTTGTGGGTGTCATCCCCAACCCAGTTTTACCTTCTCCTTAGAGGATTTCTAGGTAACCAAATATCTTGTGTCATACATGTGTTGAATATTTTACTTTAATGCTATGGATGTATATACTTAATTTGGTATTTCAGTTTATATGCATAAATTGTGAGATGGATTTTTGGTAAATAGTTTTAGAGGTTGAAAGTTTTAAGTGCTAATTCACCCCACCCCCCCTATAGAGTTCACTTCCCAATTGTATTTCCAACAATTGGTATCAGAGCATAGTTCTCTGAAAGTAAATTTTTGTTGTTTTGAGGAAAGATCTTGGAGATGGAAGTCTACAAGTTGGGAAAGACTATTGAGAACCAAAAAAATTGAAATACAACTTTTCCTACATCGTTTGAATGAAGCTAGAGATTAGTTAAAGAGATCATTAAAAAGAAGAAAGGAAATTTATATTGGAGAGAATGAGACACAATACCAAGAGATTAACACTACTAAATTATTTTCAAATGGAAACTCAAATGAATTTGATGCAATAGTTGCATATCTGATGGAAAAGAATGGAATCCTAGTAGAAGACTTTAGAAATCTAAAGAGAGAACAAGAAGTTCAATCAGTATTGCTATGTGAGGTGACTAAGCAAAAAATGAAAGCTAAAGAGGACAAAGAAGATGACAAAAGGATTTTAACCAACAGACTAGAAAAGAAAACATTAGAGGTAACTAGGATTGCTAACATGCAATTGGAAACTTTGGGTCAAATGATGATTTTAAATGATGAACTAAATGCAAAGAATATTGAGATCACAATACTGAAGTTGAAAAATGAACAACTAAGAAATGATCTGAAAAGAGAAAAGGAGTTTGTTGATAGTTTTAACAAATCTAGTGAAGCCATCAAATACTTTGAACAATTGATAAGATCCCCTAGATCAAAGAGTGACACTTTTGGGTTGGATTACACTAGTACTGAAGAAGGAGAATCATCCAAAAGTGGCAAGGAAAGAAGTAACAAAGGTAAGAACTCCAAACCTACTTTTCATAATTGTGGTAAGATAGGTCATATTTCTAATGTTTGTAGGAGACAGATTGCAGATCAGAATCCTAAGTAGAAGTTCATGGGTCATTTCCATAAATGCAACAAACAAGGACATTAGGCACATGAATGCAGAACCAAGACCATAAGCACACAAAGATTTGAAGGATATTGTTATAAATATCTAAAGGATGGACATAAAGCATATGAGTGCAGATCTAAGCCTAAATGGTCATCAAACAAGAAGACAAAGGTAAAGCACAATGGTAACTCTTATAATTGGGATTATAATACAAGGTATAGTTGTCACTATATCAAGTGTATGGACATGTTGCTGAAAATTGCATAAGAACACATTTCAAAAGTGACTACAATAGATGGTTGAGTCAAACCACATATTTTAGCTATTTGAAAAGTAGTCACATAAGCAAAAATTGTCCAACATGGTCAAAGACAGAAAGCAAAAAATTCAACAAAGGAAAAGGAAAGGTAGATGTTAAGAATGTTAGAGATGAGATAAACAAGACATGGAAGAGAAAGGAAGACTATTGTATATCAAGTTCAGAAGGGATCACTTCACCCAATGGATCAGGTGATTACACTTCCTCAAATTAAGAAATCAAGAGGTATGTGGGGACTAATATCTAAAAGATATACTATACATCAGTTCCATGGATTTAGTTTTGAAATGATTACATATGTATGAAAAAAGATACAAAGTGTTGTTAAGAATCTACAAGAAATATTTAAGTTTTGTCAGTATTCATGTTACTGCCAAGCATGAAAAGTTTCACTATGGTTTTTGAGTGAAATGTTAGTTGATTCCAAGCTATCAAAGATTTTAGTGTTGACTGAGCTTGTAGTGGTTGCCAAGAGGAAACTTCATGGAAGCCAAGTGAGTTGAAATCTTTATTGAATCCAAGCTTACAACTATGAAAGCACTAAGCATTAATTACAAGGTTTTGAGGTCTATATGATCAATTTCTACTCATTTGACATCATTCAAATTTGAAGGAGAGCACAAAGAGCTAAAGGTGAACTGGAGATTTTATCCTAAGTGTTTACAAATAGATTTAACTATTGTTCGGCACCATCTCAGTAGGATTGAAAAGGTGTTTGTCGTGTGCCGAGCTATGCAGTTTAAGCTTTTGTAAAACCTAGTTTTATGAAATGATGTCAAGTTCTTCAACAACCAAGGTTGTAGAGGGAAAGGAAGTTATGAATGTGCAATTGATAAGCAATGAGATTAAACAACCAAATTTTAGAGCTATTCCAGACATAGCCTAAAAACAAGATCCACAATGATACCACCATGAGTTTTAATGATTCAAGATGTTAGATTCTACTATACATGTAAGGTTGGAAGTATAGGAGACATGGATATTAGGGAGACATATGGGAACTTGTGTGAAAATGGAGCATTGAAGGAGGAATATAAAATTTTTGAGAAGAAAGGGTTAACCCATGCCCTAGATTTCCCCAATGTCTTCAAGATAGAATGGATAAAGATAGTTTTGAGAAGAATACTTGACAATTTTGTATGGTTAGAGAATTGACCAGTGAGAATCACCAAGAAGATTGTGCATAACGTTACAAGGTATCCAACCCTAGATCAAACTAAGACAATTAGAAGTGAAGCAAAAGAGGTAAGTGAAAGGAATACAGGGGTTGTATGGAAAAAACGAGGGATGAAAATAGATACAATCACAAATCCCTTAATTGCTTTTGCAGTAAGAATTATAGCACACAAGTTCTATTAATCTAGCAGATTCAACAGTGTACCATGTATTTCAATTGACATGGGATACAAGATAGTGAAGAAAGATCATACTTATGATCTTTCCAAGTTGTAGTTGCAACAATTGATTGAGAATTTGGGATCCATAAGGAAGACCGAAAGTGCACAATGAAAATTTGGATCTATTCTTGTATGTATATTCTTTTATGTACATAATACATTTCCTACTTTTGATAAGTTGCATGGAAGGTAATGTAACACCCCGCCAAGGGACCCAAAAGAAATAACCTAAAGTTTTACTAAGTTTGCTAACATTTTTTTTTAAAAAGTAAGAAAGTATAACATGCACATCAAACACATAGTAGCAAAAGAAATAACATACAATCAACTAAAGCATACATGATAGGTTACATTCCTTAAGGATCCCATGACACTGAATTACATTTAAATCTAATCTAATTCTAAGTCTAACAACTATCACATTCACATGAAAGAATAATCAGAAAGTCCAATGTCCATATTGTACATTTGTTCTGAATGCCTCTTGGCAAATTAATTCAGAATGCTCAATCATCCATTGTACATGTCATAGGGTATGAAAGGCTAAAAGAATAAACATATGTAGAAATAGAAATAAATATACATCACCCTCCTTGAATCCATGATACAAATTACAACAAAACAAATGAAAGCATCCACCATACATGATACATCCATCCATCATATAAGATATAAACATCCAATATAAAATACAACTATCCATCATAAAATATAACTAACTAAGTGTGTGGCTCCTCCTAACTATCAATAGCATCATTAGACCATCGCGGGTCCTAGCCATCCCCCACACGTAACATCCCAAGCCACCGATCAGATCATTGGTACCATCATAATAGGGATGTCACTCCTACAACCTACTACAAGAAAGCATAAGGAAATCTAACACACTAATCATCAATATAAGGAAATGCATCAGTAATAACATCACCTAATCATGATAAAAAAAATCCCAAGAAGCTCCAGCCACAATGACTACGAACAGGTCTCAATGGTAAGAGTAAAAAGCACTACCACCTGACCACGTGGAACCTAAATGGCCCACTCTCACTGCACTGAGGAGATAGTCTCAAGTCCCAAAAATGATATCAAATCACATAACACAAATACTCTCTAAGTCTAGGAAATCTTAAAAGTATTCTAACTCAAGGGTTTCAACATAGATCAACATCTAGACGTAGAGGCACACAAGACATGTAGGAAACCTACAATGTAAGTGGGCAAGTGTCATTGCACGAATCATGTAGGAGTTACCTTGGCAGTTAGCTTAGGACTCCAGGGTCCCTAGTGATCCCTATGCAGCCACTAGTATCCTCTTGTACCGATGAGGCATACTACAAAATGCAAGGTCGTAACCAAGCATTCTCTCTACTCCCATCCTAGTCTATACTAGCACTCGAGGCATGGATGAGAACATACAATTAACTCTTATTAGGTTCATTTAAGTTAGTATTTAGTGTAATGTATTCACTTATTAAAACAACTTATATTGGGTTATTCCTAGAGCCACTTAGGGCCCCTATCCCCCATTGCAGGCCACTTCCTGACACTACATATAGATAACCTACCCTAGGCTCAATAAAATTACAAATCAATAATCATATAAAAATCACCTCAGCCTTATACAAGCAACTGAAAAGCATCAAAAGGTAATCCACAATATTCACATCAGTTCTCCATGAGCAACTGGAAAGCACCAAAGATAATCATAATAATCACAACAGTTCTCAACAAGCAACTGAAAAGCATCAAAGATAAATCACAAGATCCATCAGTTCTTAATGAGCAACCAGAAAGTATCCCAATAATAATACTGATCAAAGATGCCAAAATGGTCAAGTCAAACATGACACAACATGAAATCATCAAGAATAAATCATTCAACACATCCTAGTCCTCTCAAAGCAATTGGAAAGCAAATCAAACATAATTGATCGATGACTCAAAAATGGTTAAGTCAGGTATCTCATAAATATACACCTTAGCTTCACACAAGAGGACTAGAAAGCAATAACAACTAGTAAATACAAACATATCATAGAGCATACTTAATCACATTACCATAGTTGGGATGAAAAGATCGAGATCAAAAAACATCAGCATGACATCACAAACTCATAACCCTCGAGCCTTTGGTAACAACCTAAGACTAGTCAACACTCTAGGACCACCCAAACCCCAAACATAGACATCACATAGAAGACAGAATAATCTTATAGTTTGGTGTGAGTTTGAAAACACGCACTTGAGATAATTAGTAAGTTATAAGTTTCCAGTTTTCATTTTCAGTGTAAGTTTTCAAGTAAATAGTTTTTGTAGTTTCACCCTTATAATTAACCCATTCTTATTTTTAAATAACTTACAAAATTATCCCTATTGGTTTTAGGTCGATTTTCTAAAATAATCTGAAGATAGATATTTATTTAAATTAATAAAATAATACTTGTTGATTTTCAAAGAAAATAATCTACGATCTTAATTAAATCTGTATTATAATAATTTAATAAATTTAAAACTTAAGTTAAACAACTTCCCATATTAATCAATCCTAATTAATTTACATTTAATTAAATTAATTAATAAGGTATATAATTCGCATCTACAATTTCAAAATATTCAAAGGTAATAATTTATTTAAGTTATTAAATAACAATTAAATAAATTAAAGATTTTATTTTACAACATTTATTATTAATTAACCTTAATTAAACTAAATTTAATTAAGTTACTTATTAAATATAAAACTATATTGATATTTTTTTAAAATTAATTATTAATAAATATTGATAAAATTTATTAACAATATTAATAATTAATAATTTAAATTAAATATAACTTAAGTTTAAGAACATTTAAATTAAGTAGAATTTAAACTTGATAAAATTAACATTTAATAAATTATCAATTAAAAATTATAACAAAACTTTAATAAATTGAAAAATATATATTTACCTATCTGTTTAAGGCTTGCCGGCCACCACATAAGCAACTGCTACTGTGCGGCAAGTTGTGTGCTGCCACAGGCCGTAGTAATTAATATTAATGCCTACGTTCGGCAATACACCTACACACGCTGGTCAGGGGAGGTAGGAGATAAGGGGGTGGGTGGGGTAAAAACCCCCCCTCCCAAAAAAAAATTTTAATTTTTTTTTTTTTAAATAGAACTTTTTAAATCGATTTCCTCCCATATATTTTTATATATTATTTTTTTAAAGGTTTTTTGTTTAATAATTAAATTAACCAAGCTTCCCCATATAATTGTTTATATATATATATATATATATATATATATATATATATATATATATATATATATATATATATATATAATTAATAACATTCACAATATTAGTCTAATAGGAAAAAAAAGTTGAACCATTCGAATTTTCATTCTAGGATTTTCATTTCCAAAATCAAACCTTTTTCCAAATTTAAATTTCTCAATTCCATTTTAATTCAAACCCAAATCCCGATTTAATTCTAATTTCTTTCAATTGTTGAACAAGGTTTTCTAAATAATTTTCAATCTGGATTTACAAATGAAATCGAATAGCAAAAGATTTAGAACAAAGGGTCGCAAGATTCATGCAACAAAATTTGAAAAAATAATTTTCTACAAGCACGAAGTAGACAAAACATATTGAATTACATACTTCATTTAGTGATCAAAACACAAGACCCTACCTAAAACTAATGCTAATACGCAACCACCCGAAAATCGTGAGAGAATTCGCTTCTATCCAGAAATCTCTCTCTTTGAAACTTTTTTCGAAATTCCCTTCCAAAATTTGCGTCCAAAAATTCCTCTCCAAATTCCTCTCTCTCTAAAATGAACCCTCTAGTGGTGATAAAGAGTTCTCTCCTTAAATCAAGGCACTAATTGTGCATTCACCCAGGAGAAATCCTTGCTCACAACCCTTAACTCAATATTAACTTTTATTAATCTGGCTATATCTCTTATCATGCACATTAAAATGAATTATTAAATAACTTTATTTAATTTTCCACTTGACTCATCTTTTAATTAATTTATTAATTTTAATCCCATGCACACTTTATACAATTTAAAATATCTTTATTAAGTTCACTAGTTTTATCTTTTTAATTAATTTCTCATATTTTAAACTCATGCATAAATTGCGCAATCTAACAACTTTTATTAAATTAATATCTTTTCATGCATTAATTCATTTTTAAAACTTAATTGATAAAATATTTATTAACTAAATAATAATAATAATATTTAGCATTTATTTAAAAATGAACTCTAAATATATTATTAATACATTAAATAAATATTATCACATTCTAAATTTATACTATAACTTTAATCTTCAAATTTAATTATTTTTATTTAATTAATTTCTTGATTAATTAAATATAATTAAATATTAAAGTGTCATAATAATTTTCTATTAAATTAAATCATTAATTTAATCTTTTAATTAGACATAATTAATAGAAAATACACCAATGACTCATAAAATAAAAATACAAAAACTCATCATAGCAAAACACATACTAAATCAAACAAAAGGATAATAATCATGAATTAACGTCATTCAACATATTCAGAGGGTACTTGACTCAGATGCTTGTCCTAATTTTCAATTAGGACAAATGGCTTAAAGGTTTAGGATTTGGACTTAAAAATTTATTTCCCCTCTCCTACCATTGAGATAATGCGATAGGGTACGCTTATCCTAGCAATTTAGGGAAGTCGATACCTGATACCTACAACATGTATAAAATTCATGCATGTACAAACACAATATTCTAACCTAAACATAAAATGGCAAGAAGTGGTGCATCATGTAGATCTCGCCTAGCAGGTGACTACGACTCCCTTCCTTAACCACATTAGAAATGTCATGCATAAAGAAAACAAACAAGCACACCATACATATGCAGTATGGGGTAAGTATCCATAAGAAAACGCATATGATAATAAACCATCTAACTAATCATCATAAATAACTAAAATCACTAAATAATCATCATACGTACATGAAATATAGAGTACCTGCACGAAATCTGATTGAAAAGCTCATTGTTGTTGAAGATCAAAGAGGGAGATTGTTGTTAAATAATGTTTCAATCATTTTTTTTCCATTGATGTCAAACCTGCTATTTGTAGGAATGATATTTTCTTATAAGATTCAAGCACTATCACTTAGTTGATTGATGAAGAGGATTTGATCAACAAGATGTAACAAGAGCACCTAAGGGAAAGGTTGAGTTATGATGTTGTAATGAAGTGCAAGGATTAGCTAATGCAATGGTTAAGTAGTGTATTGATAACATACTCAAAGATACAGAGGATGATCAATTTAGACATATTAAAAAGTTGTAACAAAGTTGTCTGCAAAGCTTTAACCTTGATCATTAGAAGAAGGCGACCAAGTCAGTTGAAGTTGAGAAAATTTGTAGTAGAAGCCGAGTAATAGACTTTTTTAGTTAGTGCCGAGTGATCTCCAAGTGCCGAGTAAAAGATCAAGTGTCGAGCATCAAGAAAAAAAATTAGTTAGTGCAGAGTAATCTTCAAGTGTTGAGCATAAGGAAAAACATAGTTGATGCCAAGTAATACAGTATGTGCCAAGCACCAGTATTTTAATAGTGTCGAGCTACTGCATTATTTCAAATAACAAAGATTCACCAAATCCAAGCTGACATAGTAGTTACATTGAAATTTGTGAACAAGTTGGAGGATAAGGATGATGAGTTGTTGGCACAGAATCTTATGTAAACCTTTTTTGGGTGAATTCTAATGGATTATCAAGAAGCTTCTAAAGGAAACAAAATATGAGTTTGATGCAATGAATCCTACCTAATCCATGCGAATTAAAATTGAAGAAAAAGATGAATGGAGTAGGAAAAGGAACTCCAAGACTTCTATTTAAGAAGTCATAATTAAGATAGAAGAGAGCTGCTAATACTATTACTACAGAAGTGTCAAATCTGTGAAGTGATTGAAAGAGTGTCAAGAAGAAGAAGGAAGAGCATAGAGGCTCTGCTTCTACAAGTGGTCATGAAGAGATTATTGCACTAGTACATTGAGTATGGAGACTCAAGAAGTCAAAGTTTGAAAGATAAGGCAAGCAGTTAAGAGCTCCAAAGATAGAAGGCCAGACAAGGGTATGAGCAAAGAAGCGATTTGAAATCTACAAGTTAAGTTGTATGTTGTAGTAAGGTCAAGATTTTCTAATACTCTCTAGAAATTGTATTAGATCTGAAAATCCTATGGACTTAGGTTGGCCTAACAGTCATTTGTAAATCCTTTAATAGGGTGACATTCCAAGTGAATATTCTAAAGTTCTTTTACTAGGTAGGCTTCTAACAGGGTGGTTAAATCCTCTAACGAGGTCACATTTAACAATGTGTGTTGTAAGCCTTTAACAGGGAAAGCCTTTCATAAGGAATCACTTTCAAAAGGGTGAGAATTTAGTAGCATGTTACTGGTGGTTTTTCTCAAATTGGGTTTCCACGTAAATCACAGTGTCATTTGTTGATTTCTTGTGTGTTATACTTGCATGATGATTTACAGTAACTTGCTGATTAGACAAGTTAAAGTTTGAATGATTGAATGGATTTAACTCACTTAGATAAAAAATTTGAAAGGGACATCTGGACTTTGAATAACTAATTGACCCTCCCCCCCCACCCTCTCAATTATTCTAAAGCAATTCTAACAATTGGTATTAGAGCCTTCTGCTGATTTAGTTTCAAGGTACTAGAAGCAGAAAGATCAAGATGTCCAAGAGAGAAGTTCCCAAGCTTAACAAAGACAACTTTGTTGCATGGTAGAGTTTGATGAAATTTCACCTTAGATCAATAGGTGACTATGCACAAACTTCAATTGGAACAGAACATGTAACTCTAGCAGGACCTCTTACTACAGATGATTTGAACAAAAAGAAGGAGCACAATCAAGCAATGTTGGAGATTGCCTCTACACTTAGCTATGTTGAATATGATGTCAAAGACTATGATACTACATTCAAGATGTGGAAAACCCTATCAAAAATCTATGGAGGAGATCAGAATGTCCAGAGAGTAAAGAGAGAAAGCCTAAGAGGGAATTTTGATGACATGAAGATGGAGGAAGGTGAAAATGTTGCTCAGTATGCTGCAAGAATAAAAGAAGTGGTGAATTCAATAAGAAGTCTAGGTGGTGAACTAGAAGAAGAAACATCCATCAACAAATACTTGAGAACTCTGCTCCTTATCTATGCTATAAGAGTTTTAGCCATTCAAGAGCTGAGGTGTGTACAAGGAAACACTAACTTTTGAAGGAATAGTTGGAAGACTGATTGCATTTGAGCTATCCAATTTTGATAATTATAGACCTAAGAACCTTGAATCTACTTTCAAGGCCAAAATAACAATAAAAGATACTAAGGAGGACACATCAAGAAAAAGAAGAAGAAAAGGAAAGCATGCATCTAGTGATAGCAGCACATATGAGGAAGATGTGGAATAGTTAGAAGCACTACTGGCTAGGAGATTTCATAGAGGTAAAGGAAAATTCAAAGGTAAGCTTCCTATCATATGTTTCAATTGTAATGAAGTAGGTCATATAGTTGCAATATGCCCATAGAATAATTTTTTAATGAAGGAAGCAAGTTCAAGAACAAAAGAGAAGATGATAGCAAAGATTACAAGGCCGGAGAAAGGCAATAGATGTTACATTGTTGAAAAAGATTCTGATGAAAATGATGATGAAGAAGTCTATGTAGCCATGAAGGATGAATCAGAGAAGGATGAAGATGAAGAAATAGCATTGGTTACCTATGTGAACAAGAATGACAAGTGGATCATAAACAGTGGATGCTCACATCACATAACATGAGATAAAAGTAAGTTCATTAATTTTACTCAATATGATGGAAATAGCATTAGATTTGGTAATGATGCCCCATGTAAAATTAAAGGAAAAGGCTCTATCAAAATTGCAAAAAAAAATTCATGTGATAATGCATACTATGTTGAAGGATTGAACTACAACTTGTTGAGTGTATCTCAGTTAGGCAATGTAGGTTGCAAAGTGGAATTTGGAAACAAAACTGCCAAGATCTATGATATTGATGGAAATCTGATAAGAAATGGTGAAAAAACTAGGAGTAATATGTTCTACCTAGATAAAAAAGAAGCAACATGTCTTATTGTTATACTTGATGATGTGTGGTTGTGGCGTAAAAGGTTGTGTCATGTTAATTTTGATAATCTGATCAACATTAGTAGGAAGAACAAAGTTAGAGGATTGCCCAAGTTAAAGAAACTTGAAAACCCGATGTGTAAACAATGTCAACTAGGGAAGATGACTAAATCTAGTTTCAAAAGCAAGGCATACAATTCTAATGAATTTCTAGAGTTAGTTCAGATAGATTTATGTGGCCCAATAGAAGTGCAATGTTGCCTAGGAGACAGATACATAATGCTATTTGTAAATGATTATTCCAGAATGATGACTGCTATGTTCTTAAAATAAAAATATGATGTATTTCAAATGTTCAAATGGTATTTGACTAGAGTTGAGAAGGAAACAAGAAAGAACCTAAAATGCCTAAGGTTAGACAGAGGAGGTGAGTTCACATCAAGAGAATTTGAAGTATTTTGTAACGACAGAGGTATCAAAAGGCAATCTTAGCACCTAGAACTCCACCATAGAATGGTATTGCTAAAAGGAGAAATAGGTCAGTGATTGACTATGCTAGAACCTTGATGATGGAGAAAAATGTTGCACTTAATACTAGAGGGAAGTTGTAAGTACTGCAATCTACATACTGAAAAGAGTTCAAGTCAAAAAAGGTACAAATGCAACACCCTTTGAATTATGGTATGGTCATTCACCTAATGTTAAACATTTCAAAGTGTTTTGTTGTAAATGCTATATTCTAAAAGACACTAAAAATGGCAAGTTTGATGCAAAAAGTGATTAAAGAATATTTCTTGGGTACTCCACTAAAAGTAAGGCATATAAGTGTTTGAATACTAACACTAACAGAGTTGTGGAGAGTGCAAATGTAAATTTTGATGAGCATGAAAAAGTTCAAGATGATGAGTCAAAGCAAATAGCGAATTGTAGAGCCTTTGTATACTTCTATGAAGGAATGACAGCTAAAGACAATGCTTCAAATCAAGTTGGGAACTAGCAACTAACTTTAGTATCTGTCGAGTCCTAGCCTATGAATGCTGAGTTACATTTAGAAGCTAAGTTGCAAAATGTAGAAAATGAAAAAACTAGTTCTAAAAATAATATACATGAAAGGAATGATGAATTACCTAATGAAGAAGAATGAAATGACTCTAAAGCTGAAGGATCAAACATGGAAAGAAGGACTGGACCCAGCTTAGCTAAGTATGTAAGAAGACATCACCCAGAAGATCAAATCATTGGTGATAAGGATGCTAGAACAATGAAAAGGAATAGACTCAGAAATGAATCATGTCTACTGAGCAAGGTTGAACCTAAAATAGTCAAAGATGTACTGCAAGATGATGACTGGTATAAGGCCATGAAAGAAGAGATAGATCAGATTGAGAAAAACAAAACTTGGTCTCTAGTTCCCAGACCAATTGATAAGAATGTGATTAGTACCAAGTGGGTGATTAGAAAAAAACTTGATGAGAATGGTGAAATAACAAGAAACAAAGCCGAACTAGCAAAGGATATGCGCAAGAAGAAAGACTGGATTATGGAGAGACATTTTCTCTTGTTGCAAGAATGGAAGGAGTAAGAACATTGTTTGCATATGCTGCGTATAACGGTTTCAAAGTCTACTAGTTGGACATGAAGTCAGCTTTTTTGAATGGTATACTGGAAGAGGAAGTCTACATAGAACAACTAGAGGGGTTTGTTGATGAGAAGAACAAGAACATGGTCTGCAAACTACAAAAAGAACTTTATGGACTGAAGCAAGCACCAAGAGCATGATATGAAAGGTTGCAGAAATACCTTGTAAAAATAGGATTTGAAAGAACAGATGACAATAGTAATTTGGACATCAAATCTAAGGAAAGTAAAGACATTTTGATTTCAGAAATCTTTGTTGATGACATAATATTTGGAGGAAAAGATGTTTTATGCAAAGATTTTGCAAATCAAATGAAGTATGAATTTGACATGTCAATGTTTGGAGAAATTAAATTCTTTGTTAGATTAAAATTACATCAGTTGAAGCATGGCATATTTGTGACTCAATCCAAATATGTCAAGGAAGTACTCAAAACATTTGGGCTAGAAGACTCAAAACCAATCAGCACACCAATGGAAACTTGACATAAGCTATCCAAGAATGATGAGTTTGCTGAAGTAAATCAAAAATTGTATAGGTCAATGAATGCAAAGCTGAAATATGTTGTACATAGTAGACCAGACATTGTACTAGCTATTGGAATAGTGGCTAGATTTTTTATCAATCCAAGAGAAAACCACTTAATGGCAGTAAAGAGAATATTGAGATACCTAAAAGGAACTAATGACTTTGGTTTGTACTACAAAAGGAATGATAAATTTGAACTGGGAGCTTAGAATAATGCAAATTTGGGAGGTAACATTGATGATAGAAAAAGCACCAGTGGAGGAGCACTTTTTTTAGGAAAGAGGTTGATTACATGGACAAGAAAAAACCAAAGTTTCACCTCACAGTCTACTGCTGAAGCTGAATATGTGGAAGCTACTATAAACTGCACTAATATTGTGTGGATCAAACATTTGCTGCAACGTATGAAGGAAGAGGTAATTGAGCCTATGACACTTTATTGTGATAATACAAGTGCTATCAATATATCAAAGAATCCAGTAATGCATGCTAAAACCAAGCATATTGCAATTAAGTATCATTATATAAGAGAGCTAGTGGAAGATAAACACGTGAAAATGGAATATGTTAGCTCAAAGGAACAGATTGTTGATATCTTCATAAAAGCACTACCTAAAGATTCTTTTGAGTATCTTAGAGGTAAGTTAGGGGTGATACCCCTAGCTAAGGCTACTTAAAGAAAAGCAAGAATGCCTTGCATCAAATAAGCTGAATGCTGAAGATTTTATACATTGATGCAGAGGATGTTTACTTTGGGATCCATGCCTAAAGTAATAAAAGTTCTGAAAACTTCAAATCAGTCACAAGCAAGGTGACAGAGGGAGAGATTGACTAAATCTATAAGAGCTACATCTACATATTAAAGATGCTAATACATCTTTGGCATTGTTGTCAAAGAGGGAGAAGTGAACAACTAATCAACAACTATTGAAGATAAAAGATTCAAATGAAGATTGAATAGAGACAATTGAACAAATAAATGCAGATGGAGATTTTAGAAGTTGATCAGAACAGAAGAAGATGAACAATACAAAGGGAGAAAGACAAAGAACAAGGCTACAGTAGCAAAGAGGGAGAAGCTAAAATGAAACAATTAGAATAGTAGAAGGAGATTTAATGTCACAATTTATTTTTGGCTTTTGACTTACTATTTTAACCTAATTAGTTTGTGGTTGAATAGTTTAAGTCTGATGGTTGATCAGCTTGGTTTGCCATTAATGCCAAAGAGGTATATTGTTGGAAATCTAATTGAAAAGCTCATGGTTGTTGAAGATCAAAGAGGGAGATTGTTGTAAAAGAATGTCTCAATCATTTTTACACCATTGATGTCAAACTTGCTATTTGTAGGAATGATATTTTCTTATAAGATTCAAGAACTATCACTTAGTTGATTGATGAAGAGGATTTGATCAACAAGATGTAACAAGAGCACCTAAGGGAACAGTTGAGTTATGATGTTGTAATGAAGTGCAAGGATTAGCTAAGACAATGGTTAAGTAGTGTATTGATAACATACTCAAAGATATAGAGGATGATCACATTTAGACATATTAAAAAGTTGTAAAAAAGTTGTTTGCAAAGCTTTAACCTTGATCTTCAGAAGAAGCTGAGCAAGTCAGTTGAAGCTGAGCAAATTCTTAGTAGAAGCTGAGTGATAGACATTTTTAGTAAGTGCCAAGTGTTCTTCAAGTGCTGAGTAAAAGATCAGGTGCCAAGCATCAGGGAAAAAATTTAGTTAGTGCTGAGTAATCTTCAAGTGCCAAGCATCAGGAAAAACATAGTTGGTGCCAAGTAATACTGTATGTGTCGAGCACCAGTATTTCAATAGTGTCGAGCTGCTGTATTATTTCAAATAACGAAGGTTTGCCAAATCCAAGTTGATTTAGTAGTTACATTAAAATTTGTGAACAAGTTGGAGAATAAGGATGATGAGTTGTTGGCACAAAATCCTATGTAAACCATTTTTGGGCGAATTCTAATGGATTATTCAAGAAGCTTCTAGAGGAAATAGAATATGGGTTAGATGCAATGAATCCTACCAAATCCATGCAAATTGAAATTGAAGAAAAAGATGAATTGAGTGGGAAAAGGAACTCCAAGAATTATATTTAAGAAGTCATAACCAAGATAGAAGAGAGCTGCTGATACTATTGTTGTAGAAGTGTCAAATCTGTGAAGTGATTGAAAGAGTGTCAAGAAGAAGAAGGAAGAGCATAGAGGCTCTGCTTCTACAAGTGGTCTTGAAGAGATGATTGCACTAGTAAATTGAGTATGGAGACTCAAGAAGTCAAAGCTTGAAAGATAAGGCAAGCAGTTAAGAGTTGTAGAGATAGAAGGCCAGGCAGGGGTATGAGCAAAGAAGCGATGTAAAATCTACAAGATAAGTTGTATGTTGTAGTTAGGTCAAGATTTTCTAATACTCTCTAGAAATTATATTAGATCTTAAAATCCTATGGACTTAGGTTGGCCTAACAACCATTTGTAAATCCTTAATAGGGTGACATTCCACGTGAATGTTCTAAAGTCCTTTTACCAGGCCCACTTCTAACAAAGTGGTTAAATCCTCTAACAAGGTCACATTTAATAGTGTGTGTTGTAAGCCTTTAATAAGGCAAGCCTTTTACAGGGCATCACTTAAGAAGGGTAAGAATTGAGTAGCATGTTACTGGTGGTTTTTCCCAAATTGGGTTTCCACGTAAATCACTGTGTCATGTGTTGATTACATGTGTGTTATACTTGCATGATGATTTACAGTAACTTGTTTATTAGATAAGTTAAAGTTTGAATGAATGAATGATTGAATGGATTTACCAAACTTACATAAAAATTTTGAAAGGGACATCTGGACCTTGAATAATTGATTCACCCTCCCCCCCTCCTCCTCAGCTATTCTAAAGCAATTCTAACAGTACCAAGTAATCTCATCATATAATAAACTAAATGTGAAACAATATCTAATAATCTCAAAACAATAGTACTAATCATCAAACATAAAATTGGCCTAAAAGAGTTTGGCAATGATAGCAAAAATGCAAACTAGAGTAGGCACTACAGGTAAATAGATCTATTGCAGTGCAAATAGGTGAATTGATTGAGCAACTAGGTAATAATTTTGAGTCAATTATGACAAGATACTTCAAAGACTTCGAGTAGACAATGAAGAAAAGACTAAGGATACTGGTTTCACTAGTGGAGAAGCATTTTGATGATGTTTGTTTCCTAGTTGACACTGACTTTACATATGTCTAGGAAGCAGTTCCTAAAGTTAGATGGTTAAGACGATTGGGATATGAAATTTATATTGATGAAGCCTCTACAACAGTCACCAGATTACTTGAAGAAGAAGTGAACAAAGAGGCTACAAATTTTGGGAATTATGATGTGGCTAAGTCAAAAATCACCATGGACTTGAAGACTACTTTAGTCATTAGGAATAAGAATAAGCTAGTGAAGAAATTGAAAGAGAAATTTGGTGAAGGGGCAAAAGAAGAAGAAGAAGATGATGATGATGATAAAGAAGAAGAGAATGCACCTATCCAAGCACCACTTTCCATCACCCATGGTCAAGGAGAAGACCAATAAGAAGAGGAAGTAGAAATTATATAAGGTTCTAAGGGAGAAGAAGCTAGTGAAGCACCTATAGCTACTGAAAAGAAGAAAAGGAAAGATAAAGAACCAGCAATGAGCAAACCAAAGAAGGTTGCAAAACCTACTCAGCCTATAGTGCCTACAACAAGGGCTAGCACAAGAGTCACTACACAAAAGGCTAAGGAAGAATCCAAGCCAAAGGAAAAGAGAGCTAGTCAAGCTTGCAAGGGTGAAGATTCTCATAAGAGACCAAGGAGAAAATATGTGACCCCGAAAGAATCTGATGACAATGACCAATTTTAAGTGGTAAGTCATAGTTCTTCTTCATATTTAGATAATCTATGTGAGACTATTAGAAATAATGTTGATTTATCTAGATTCTCTCAAATTGAGTTTGATAATCTTAAGAACATTGAAAAGAATCAAGTTCAAGAGGTATTTTATGCCATGATGGAAATATTTAAAAAGGCTCCTCTTGAACTTGCCAACTCCACACCCAAAAGTTTGTATGAGAGAGTTGAGAAAAAGTGGCACCATTGACTGGATACTAAAAAACAAATAAGAGAGACAATACTTGCATAGGTAATGCTAGAGCTAAGTAAGGACACAATAGAAAAATTCATTAAGAAGCATACTAGAAAATTTGCACCAAAATATAGGGCATTCAATATATTACAGAATGACATTGTGGATGTTGTACAAAACACCACTTTGATTTGGAAATAAATATATGGTTTGACAACACCCAAGGAAATATTGCAGGCACAAGATGACTTGAAGAAGATATTGGTGGAATCCACCACCCAAGACAAACTTTGTGAAAATCTTGTCTTGTAAGTGTTGATGAAATTGAGAGGGTAGGTAAGGCATCTATAGGGGAGGGAAAAAACCACTAGGAACATCTACACCCCTTTCTCAATCTACCATGACACAACCACCATTACTTGTTGTGGTGTATCATAGAAAGGAGCAAGTAATTTCCACTAACAATACAATAGTACAAAGTGCTCCAATCATTAGAGATAAGCCTACAAAGAAAAATGAGTTGAAACATCTAGTGAGAAGAAGGATGAGATTATAGCAGTAGAGCAAGATGGAGCTCAAACTCAAACATGTCAGAATGTCACTCCTACACCTACAACAAAAATTCAAGGTGTTACTAGTAATACAAAGAAAGAGAAGGACACGACTAAAGAATCAAGTTTGACAATAAAGCTAGAGGGGCAATTAGCAATAGAAGCACTGGTAACATTACCAAAATCTGCTACTCCTCCTAGCCAAGCTCTTCAAAGGTCGTATAGAAGCTACACCATTACAATCCTCAAGGCCAAGTCCAAACACATCCAAGGAAGATGGAGCCACATCATATGGTGATGTGATCTTAGGTGAAGTGATTGTGTTGCCTAAATTTGATCTTGCAACCATCACAATTAAGCACATGGGCATTCTTCAAGAGGCTCTAGCAAAGAAGAAAAATCAAGAACTACTTAGAAGGGAGCATAGGTAGAGACAAGCCTTGATTGATATCAAAGAGATTTTTCTTGATGCATTCAATCTGTTGGCTATAGAGGAAAACAAGCCAATAATTGAACAATTAACCATTATAGTGGAGACAATTAATTAACAAACCTAGAAACAAATGTCAAATTACTTGAATGGTCTGAGAGAAAGTTTAAGAATAAAGTTAATGAAAAGATATCAAGTGTTATTGCACTGACATAGGTTGAATTAGCAACCAAAATAGAGTGTGTGAAGAAGGTACTAGAGAATATTTGTATACCAAATTGAAATACTACACTCTTTACAAGGGAAGTTAGGAGTCATGATTGAGGTATGGCTCTGATACCACTTGATGAAGTACGGCTCTGATACCACTAATGAAAGGGCCACACCACCCTTACCCACTCACAATCAAGAAAGCAACAATATGGAGACCAAGAGAAATAAAAAAAAATGCTCCACAAGCAATTTTATTATACTTGAAAATCCTTACAACACCCATAAGATGATATGATAGATATGACTTTTTCAAAAAGAATTTTACAAATTCTTCAACATAAGAGAAATCCCAAATAAGAGTCTTCACACCAAGAGCTTCACCAAGAATTTCTACTTTAAGAGCTACACCTTTAGAGCTTTCACAACTTGAAGTCTTCACACCTTCTAGCTTCTACTTCTCAAGCTTTCACTTCTCAAGATTCTCCTTGAGCTTTATTAGAAATGCTCATATGCCTTGCTTAAATAGGCACTTACCACCCCATGCATGACTTATCCACAACCTTCTAGAATTCCTCCACAACCTTCTACAACTTCCACAACCTTCTACAACTTCCACAAC
The DNA here is from genome assembly GCA_028749045.1 of Cupressus sempervirens. Lineage (NCBI taxonomy): Eukaryota > Viridiplantae > Streptophyta > Pinopsida > Cupressales > Cupressaceae > Cupressus > Cupressus sempervirens. The sequence continues at coordinate 295,565,085 of CM053783.1, read as the reverse complement.
TTTCTATAACTTTCTAGAATTCTACCCACACACCTCGATAAATGGAATGACGACCATTTATTTTTTTATTTTTCTATTATGCCACCTATGCACCTCAAAAATAAAAATCCTCTTTTTCTTTCTTTTCTCCCTTTTCCCCTTTTTTTATATTTTTTATTATTTCTCCTCTAATTTTCATCACTTTCTCTCTCCTCCCAAAAAAAAAATTTTCCCAATAATTTTCCCATGCAAGATGCTCCTGCATCAAGTCATATCCTAAATTTGGAGATCATAATGTAAAAAAATGGCATAACTCTACTGAAGTCTCTAGCCCAAAGTGAGAAACACTTCAACACCCTCCTACAATCCCAAAGTTAGTTAGCAATATAACATGTAGATGAAGCCAACATCAGGGCTAAACTGATGTGCATCCAGTCTACATTGATTCCACACATGGAGATACTACACAAGGAATTAGCCTACACTAAAACTCTCATGATGAAAGATCCTCATCTTTCTACACTTGAAGGCTCAATATACCTTGTTGCCGAGATGGCCATCCAAATCAAGTCATTGGAGCTAGCTTGTAATAATTGGGATGCAACTCTCAAGATTATACTAGAGATCCACAAAGAATTTTTGGAAAAACACATTATTAGTGTATAACCCTTTGACTTAAGTGTCAAAAAGGGGAAGTAAGAGAAAAGGGCGAGTAAGAGAATTACAAGTAATGAGAAAGAGCATGACAGAGACAGAGACAGAGATAAACAGATAGAAACAAAGTATTAGCTCAGCTTATGCAAATTTACTCAGTAGGAGAAAGATTTTGGTTTAGATATAGAGTATAAAATAGATCATTCAACTTAGGGGGAGTTACGAAATTTTTAGGTATGATTGATAAGTCATGTGTTGCAAAATTTTGAAGTTTTAAAATTTTGTGTAGAAGCTAAATAGAAATTAGATATCCAAGTTATGTCTATAAGGATAAGATCATTAATGTATGACCAAGTATTTTTGACACTCATGTCAAAGGGGGAGATTTTTGACCTCATATTGGTTTTGACAAATGAGTGTCTATACACTTAAGTCATTATAATTCATTTACTTAGTTTATTCTGAATAAGTAACATATGTCAAGCATAACATATAAGATAGAGCATGTCGAGTAAATAGTGAGTGTCAAGCCACTCAAGTTCCAAGTCACTCAAATGCTGAGTGATTCAAGTACCGAGCACTAGGAACTTCAGATGTCAAGTAATACAATTTTGACATAGTTTTTTGTATTGGCACAAACTACTATGTAAACCATTTTTGAGCCAACTTAAGGATTGTTTTACAATCTTCGATGATAAGAAGGAATCATAATTGTGAATCCCTATGAATTACATGCATCCAATCAGAAAAAGGGAAGGTTTAAGTGGCAATATGGGTGAATCACTATTATTATTCATACCTAACCCTAAGTCACCTAGGTCTTAAGGAAGATAAACCCTAAACTTTCTAACAAATGCTAAGGTGAATTGAAGAGAGTTTGCATGCAAAAATAGAGCATTCATGGTTATTAAGGTGTTATGAATTGAGTTACATTATAGAATTAGTTAAAGGAGAATAGAGGGAAGGAATCAGAGGATAGCAGAGATACATCTAATTAGAAAGGATCAATTACACATCAGTATAGAGGTGATTTGACATCAAGCAACCGAGTGCTAACCAAAGGGTCATTGCTAAGACATTTTAATAGGTGAATTAGTTAAATCTCTTAATAGAGTAGTCTTAATAGGCTATTGTAAATCCTTTAATAGGGTGCTTACTTCATTTTAAGTTAAAGTTCTCTTACCAAGCACACTTTTAGTAGGGTGTTTAAATCCTTTAACAGAGTAAGATCTAACAATCTTGTAAGCCTTTAATAGGGCTAACCTTTCACAGGGTAGATCATGTTTCATGGTCAAACATTGTAACCTTCATTGGATACACTTTATTACTATAGTAGTGAAGATTTGTGGGTGTCATCCCCACCCAAGTTTTACCTTATCCTTAGAGGGTTTCTAGGTAACCAAATATCTTGTGTCATACATGTGTTGAATATTTTACTTTTATGCTATGGATATATATATGCTTAATTTGGTATTTCAATTTATATGCATAGATTATGAGATGGATGTGTGGTAAATATTTTAGAGGTTAAAATTTTTCACTAGTACATTTAGGTTCAATTTTTGACCTTTTATTGGTCAAATTTTCGACCCAAATTTTGACCAAATTTTGACCAATTTCGACCAACCCATTGGTCGATATTTTTCTGGTCAAAATTTTGACCAACTCATTGGTTGGTCAAATTTTGACCAATCTATTGGTTGAAAACCCACCAAAGCCATTGTCTAAGTTCATACAAGAATTGGTCAAAATTTTGGCCAATGAAGGTCAAAATTTTGACCAACAAAGGTAGAAAAAAAATTATGCATTGGTGGAAATTTTGACCAACAAAGGTAGAAAAAAAATTTAGGCGTTGGTGGAAATTTTGACCAATTAAGGTGGAAATTTTGACCAAAAAAGGTAGAAAAAAATTTAGGTGTTGGTGGAAATTTCGACCAATGAAGGTGGAAATTTTGACCAGCAAAGGTAGAGAAAAATTTAGGTGTTGGTGGAAATTTTGACTAATGAAGGTGGAAATTTTGACCAACAAAGGTAGAAAAGAACTTAGGCATTGGTGGAAATTTCCACCAACAAACGTAGAAAAAAATTTAAGCGTTGGTGGAAATTTCCACCAACAAAGGTCAAAAAAACCCAAGCATTGGTGGAAATTTTGACTAATGAAGGTGGAAATTTCCACCAACAGGTAGGTGTAAATTTTTTTCAGGCATTCTATAAAATAGTTCACATGTCTTTCCTATGATATGACATTTTACATGCATCCTACACTCTCATTCGGCTGATGATGGATAACGCGGAGTGATCTAAAACCATGATTCTAAAAAACACACACAATCAAATCCAAAATGAACTTGCACTACAAATGGATTATGGAATCTGATATTGTTAATTTTGCATCCATGTCTACCAGGACAAATATATGTTTAAGTTGTGATTGTCCTGGTAGACATGCGTGCAAATTTACCAATATCATATTTCCACAATCCATTTATAGTGCAAGTTCATTTTGGATTTGATTGTGTGTTTTTTAGCATCATGGTTTCAGATCACTTTGTGCAATCCATCATTAGTCAGATGAGAGAGTGTAGGATGCATGTAAAATGTCATATCATAGGCAAGACATGTGAACTGTTTTATAGAATGCTTGAAAAAAATTTACTATAACTAATATGAAGAATATATAATTAGTTATATGATTGAGAAAAATCATGTACGAGTGAGTTGGTTGAAATTTTGAGCAAAAAAATTTTGATCAATGAGTTGGTTGAATTTGGTCAAAATTTGGGTAAAAAATTTGACCAATAAAGGTCAAAAATTGAACCCAAATGAACTAGTGCAAGTATGCTCGCCAAGTTGACTCTTTGAGTTTGGTCATCAAGTCACCCCACCAAAGTGCCTCATCAAGGTTAGTCTTTAGGTTCGCTCATCAAGCTTGCTCACCAAGTCAGCTCACCATGTCGTCTCTCTAAGTGGCCTTGCTAAGTCAGCTCACCAACTTGCCCCACCAAGTTGCCACTTTAAGCCCACTCACCATGTTAGCTTGCCAACCCAATTCTCCAAGTCAACTCGCCAAGCTCACAATTGAAGTATGCTCACCAAGTTGACTGTACAAGTGCACTCGCCAAGTTGACTCAGAGTTCATTCATCAAGTCACCCCACCAAAGTGCCTCATCAAGGTCAATACTTAAATCTACTCACCAAGTTAGCTTACCAAGTCACCTCACCCACATGTCCCACCAAGTCCCCAAGTCCACTCGCCAAGCCGACAATTCAAGTGTGCTCACCAAGTCAACTCTTTAAGTTTTCTCACCAAGCCCATCCCCTAGGTCAACTCTCTAGGTCAGCTCGCCAAGTCACTCCCACCCAGCCACCTTAATGAGTTGAATCTTTCAGTCATCTCACCAAGTCTATTGTTCAAGTACGCACGCCAGGTCGGATCACCAAGCCAACCCAACAAGTCATGTCACCAAGTCGACTATTTGAGTACACTTACAAAGTTGACTCTTTAAGTTTTCTCATCAAGTCACCCCACCAAAGCGCCTCATCAAGGTCAGTCTTTAAGTCCACTCACCAAGTCAGCTCTCCAAGTCAACTCACCATCTTGCCTCACCTAGTAGACTTGCTAAGTCAGCTCACCAACTTGCCCCACTAAGTCGACTATTCAAGTATGTTTTCCAAGTTGACTCTTTGAGTTTGGTCATCAAGTCACCCCACCAAAGTGCCTCATCAAGGTTAGTCTTGAGGTCCGCTCATTGAGCTTGCTCACCATGTCGCATCTCTAAGTGGCCTCGCTAAGTCAGCTTGCCAACTTGCCCCACCAAGTTGCCACTTTAAGCCCACTCACCATGTTAGATTGTCAGGCTAGCTCCCCTAGTCATCTCACGAAGCTAACAATTGAAGTATGCTCACCAAGTTGACTCTCTAAGTTTGCTCACCAAGTTTTCCCCCTAGGCCAACTCTCCAGGTCAGCTCACCAAGTCACCCCCACTTGCCCCACCAACTCACCACTTTAAGTTGACTCACCATGTTTAGCTCACCAAGCCGACTCCCCTAGTTAGCTCACCAAGCCAATAATTCAAGTACACTCACCAAGTTGACTCTTTATGTTCACTTACCATGTCTACCCTGTAGGTCAACTCACTAAGTCACCCCCACCTAGTCACCTCAACAAGTCAACTCTTTAAGTCAGCTCACCAAGTTGGCTCACCCAGTGGTTTTACCACCTTGCCTCAGCAAGTTGGCTCATTATGTGTGCTTGCCAAGTTGCCCCACTAAGTTGCTTCTCTAAGCCCAGTCACCATGTTAGCTGACTTGGTCGACTCACCAAGTTGACTTTGAGTTTGCTCATCAAGTCACCCCACCAAAGCACCTCATCAAGGTCAGTCTTTGAGCCTGCTCACCAAGTCAGCTCGCCAAGTCACCTCTCCAAGTGGCCTCACTAGGTTCACTCACTAACTTGCCCCACCAAGTCACCACTTTAAGCCCACTCACCAAGCTGGCTCCCCAAGTGAACTCGCCAAGCTGACAATTCAAGTACGCTCACCAAGTTGACTCTTTAAGTTTTCTCACCAAGTCTGCCCCCTAGGTCAACTCTCCAGGTCATTTGTATCCCCTGTTGTAGGTGGACTTGATCTCTGGAAAGCTTATTTTGACTATATCTTTTATTTTCAACAATACCAATATTTTTAAATTGGCCTAGCCCCATCCTATTAGATGCTTGATCTAATGTCACTCTGCTAGTAATGAATAAGAATAGCATGTGTATTAAAGATAAATCACTTGAGCTAGAAACTGTATCCATCTTTATGAATCTAAATTATGACATAGCAAAAAGTGGAATAGTTCTAATGGAGAAATATTATGAATGAGCCAACTTCAGCATCAAATGCCTAAATAACAATCAAAGTATACCTCAAATTCATAATATTTGCAACAATATAGAGACCTTCCTCATCGTTCACTATCTACATTAGCCATTTGATTAGATTTTTTTTGAGAATTAATGGAATGGTTCTGAGACAGCAATAACCAAGAACCAACAAAGAAAAATCTAGCTAGGAAACAAACAACTAATAAAAATAATTTTGAAACTTGAAATAAAAAACAATCATTTTATCTTTGCCCCTAGATAAAGAAATAACTCTAATAGTAACAAGGATCAACATGCACTACTGCTCATATGACACAAATAAAAGAATGGATTCTCTAGAATCAAATGATTGATTGATGTCTTGCTAGTTTTAGCCTATGAGGGCTCAGTTCTATCTGTCCATTGTGAATGTGGATAAAGAATGATTTTCTTACATGCTTTGATGTACAATGATCTTGGATGATAATTGTTACATTTTGCATATATGTTTGGTGCCAATGTTTAATCTATTTGGTAATTACTTATATTATAGTAGTTCATGGTTCAATGGTTTTTAGGATACATGTCTATCATAAGTTACCTACAAAACTTTGATGCTGCTATCCTGAATGCTGCCTACTACACATGGCTTAGACACATCAACATAAGTATGTGCTTTGCCAATGCAAAAAATAATATAGCCCTTCTATTTATCTATCTATGATCTCAGTGTTACTTAAGCTTCACATCAAATGTTGGACCAAGTACTTAAAATGGTCCGTAGTGTCACCTAAATATATAATAGGGCATGTGGCCAAGTGGAGTGCATAGAGTTTGGATATGGTGTAATATTGTACAAGTGTTCTTTGGTGTTTCTTTGAGTGTTAGTTAAACTAATTGTTCTTGTTTAGGATTATTTTTTGTGTCTACTTTTCATTTATTATCTCTACAGATACTTTCTCTATGTGGTCATTTAGTTGAAATGAGATTGCTTTCTTGGGTCTTTTGACATCTTTATAAAATACTTGTTGATTTTCCACTTTGTTTTATTGCATTACTAAGAATGAGTTTTTTCTGTTATATAATAGCTCTCATTTTCTCAAGAGGGAATTGGTTCTTCAGTCAGCAAGTCTCATCAATTTTAACTTTGTCTCTTGATTGACCTTGAGATGAGCCTTTTAGATCAAACTACATATGTATGTGAAGCTATGAACAGAGCATATTTAGCATAAGTATAAGTTGAATCTGTTACAAATTTCCAAATCCAATTTTTAAGAATCTACGATAAATTTTGCTTCACAATCACTTTGGATTCATAATGGCAAAGGAGTCCCATAAATAACATCTAGAGTCTAGAAATAGAAACATCTCAACATGATAAATCATATCACCTCTGCTTATACATTAATGGTATTAATATTAAATATACAAGTGTGGCTCCTCATATTTAATTCTGAAAATAATGTCTAGTTACCAAAAATTGACATATTATGTCAACGATTAAATGGAAAACAAAGTAAGAAGGTATAGAAAATTTGTGTACCTTACAACTAGCATTAGTTGGCTAGCACACCTAAATGTATAGCTTAAAGGACTTGTATAGTTATAGCTAGCATCTTAAGATACAAAGATGCATCAATTTCCAAGGATGCTAACAAAAATTGCCAAATAAACTAAGAACAATAACTCCCACTTTCTTTGACTAATTGCATAGATGAGACTAAATTAGTATGCATGGTGTTTAAAATGTAAATCTCTTGTACACCCAAAACCAAGTAGAAAATACAAAATTTTGGGAATCCAATATGTCTAGGGACAAACACACAAACTCAAATATACTAAAATGCATTTTGTACATTACCCCACTGCTCCCATAAACAGTTTCACATCTACTTGTTTTTTGGATCTACAAACTCAAAATGTTAAATACTTGATTTTAGGTTATTGGGTGGTAGGGTGACTTATTTTGAGCTTGTCATCTTGATTCTTTGAACAATATATTTCTTTATAAAAGTTAAGACATTTTTTATTTAAAGATTTCAAATATGCAATAAAGATTAAAACAATTTCCCCTTATTATAAAGATTCATTTTCCCCCTTGTCTTTTATTATGCTTACAGATAATACTGCAAAAAGCTAATAACATCATACTTATGTTTCATTCAATCATGCTATTTTTGAATTCTATTCTTTCGTTTTGTTCATTTAAGTCCACTAGAATATTATAGATTTTGCCGAAGCAATTCTAAACAATACAACCATTGGATATATTCATAAAACCATTAAATTTCTTTTACCTTTCTATCACAATGTAGTGATGACTATACTCTTTACTTTCTGAATACCATGTAATATAAATATATTGTTTCATTTATCACCCTTCTATCATTGTGCAACTTTTCTGAATAATAAATAGTTAATGACTTTATTACCCATCTTATCTTAACTAGCCAACAATTCAATTGTTGGATGAAGTGTGAACAAAAAAATATATCATACCTTTTGGGCTTTTTTTTCCCTCCTGATTTTTAAGAGTTCACACTATTGACTTTCAGTTTTTTAAGCAGCCAATATAGCCAGATTTTTATGCAATATATCAAGCCCTTTGGATTTTAAGTTTGACAATCAATTATGAATGTCAAAATTTACATTTTTCTGTATTTCTAGGGGTTTACCAACCCATTTGCACTAGGTTTTATGAAACAACTCTTTTTCAAAATAGATTTCTTTGCCCACAGAAAATGCAAGAATTGGCTGTTGAGGATCATGAGTTATTTATTTTAACAATATAAAGAGATGTCATTTTAGTGAAGGGATTAAAAATGAAAAATCTAGAGTGGGTAGATAGTGTGATGTTTATAGTCACAATATAATTACAAAACCCACTAACAATATACAACATAATTTGTTGAACATAAAACATAATTCGTTTTAGGTAGCAATAGTTATAAAGGGAATAATTTGTCTACTTATTGGTTGGAGTAGTATATATAAGTGATCTCTACACGTTGTTTTAATCTCACAATTTGAGTATCAGTTTCTATCTCACAATTTGAGTATCAAAAGAATAATAATGGAGAAAGTTGGGGCAAGAGAGTGGAAGGTGAAGAACTCTAAACTAGTCATGGTAGCCCCTTCTCTACCTACACCCAAAACTATTCTCCCCCTCTCCTCCATTGATAACTTAGCCATGTTAAGAAGACATATCTTTACTTCCTTATTAGTTTACAATGCTCATGATAGTATTTATGTTGATCCTACAAAAACAATTAGAGAGGCTCTCTCCAAAGTGTTGGTGTATTGTTCAATAAAGTAATTATTTTGGTACTTTTCCTACTTTTCTTTTTTCTCTACCATTCTTATAGTTTGTTCAATGACCTAATCATATCGTTTATGGGTATCAGTTTTTGTATACTTCAATTTTTTAAAAATATTTTGAGCCTAGTTGACATCTTTTGCTGTATTTTGAATTATTATTTTATTTTTGTATTTTTGTTTAATTTTATTGTTAAATTATTCACAGATTGAACATAAGTTTTACTACACATTATTATATTTGAAATTATCAGCTACCATCATATTAAAACCAAAAATTGTAACATTAAGATCCTAGGTGCAAAAAGAAAACAACAGCACTCTAATGCCTTGTTTGAATTCTTGGGCTCTCTCAATTTGAGTCATGGATAGAAGATTTTCATTGATGTTACTAAATTAAGCACATTTCTTCATAATTTTTCATGGAAGAGCATTCCATAGCCTAGAAATGGCTTCATACAAAGGTTGTTTTTGAGTGAAATGGGTATGCAGATGACATATCTTTCACAAGCTTTTTTTGGAGGCTCCTGAGAACATCGACCACATAGATATAAAAGGCTCTTTATTACCATTTAAGTCCATTCACAATAACCTGATGTTTTTTCTTGTTCTTAAGCTAATATTTTTTTTTTATCCAATTCCTTTGAATCACACCATCTTTGACATAATAGCTCATCACTAGAAAGAGTTCCTTTAGTTGGTCATCCATAGATCATTGGTTACATTTTCATTCACAGTTATGTATAGCTATGCCATTATTCTTCTCTTGAATTCTTCATTTCTAATTTTCTTATTCAAGATAGTAAAGTTTTTGTCTAGAAAATATTGTGTTTGGAGTCATTGTCAATCTATGCACAAGAATTTTTATTTAGTCCCATCGATCAAAGAAAACAAAATTGTCTATCTAATTTCTGCCATCAAAATGCCATTTTTAAAATGGTTTTCATTAAGCCTAACAATTGTTGATAAGTTACCACATCCAAGAGTAGATTAGACCAAACAATTTTTAGTTCAAATCCAAAAATGATTCCACTCCTAATTCTAGAATTCCCTGGACAGAGCCCCACAAAATCCATTTGTGTTAAATTATTGATGTGACGGATTGATTGATCGAACCAAAAGTATATTGCCAATTTTGCTTCTGGTTAGACATGCTTTGAGTTGTGTAATTTTGTATTTTGCCAATGGGAAAGTGACTATAATTAATTTTGTACATTCTTTGAGTCTAAATTATATATTAGATTTCAACAATTTATTTTGTTGTTTTTAATGTAATTAAACTATTTTTAAAAAAATTATTTCATTTTCCATATCAATAGAATTTCTTGTAGAATTCATTAAGCATCAAAGTGTTGAAAAGTGGTCATTTCAAAGTGTCATTCAATATTTAAGATGTCTTAATAATTATGGACTCCAAATTATCTATACTAATAGACAAATGTATCAATAGTTGTGCACAAAGGTCCTACAGGGGAGGTGGGGGGTTGTGCAAGATACAAAGTATGTTGGGCTACTAGTGATTGCAATTCAACTGATATACTTGCTACATTTGATGATGCAATTCATGATAGTGTGGATGTGCTCTCTATGTTTCTTGGATCACCACCTTCACTAGATGCTTATTTTGATGATGCAATTGCTATTGGGTCATTTCATGCTCTAGAAAAAGGAATTGTTGTAGTTTGTTCAACTGGAAACTCTAGACCTTACTCAAATACAGTTACAAATACAGCTCCTTGGTTAATTATAGTAGTAGCAAGCACAATTGATAGAAGTTTCCCCACTTCATTGACTCTTGGAAACAATCAAACCTTCAAGGTTAAACACCCATTCATCTCTATTTAGCAAATTGTGTAAGATGTTTAATATAGTTGGATCATTCATATATAGTATCAATAATAAGAGATTTCCACAATCCAGATTGTATAGAGAAAGCTATCTCTAGATTAAATTGTGTACACAATTTTTGTACCCCACTTTTTGATTCATAATATCATGATGATGAATCATGAAATCTGATCTGAAAGATTGATACAAAAAACTTTTACATAATTTAATTTTAAACCAGTTTTCTTTCTCTACTATATTATTTTCCCTTGGCTGGGAGGCTCAGAGGAAAAGAAAATGTGGATCTTGAAGTGGATTTCATAGGTGAGGGCATTCTATTTGTGGAAGCAATGGTAGATAACACTCTTTCATCCTTGGGAGATTTGGATGACGGCAACCCATCATTTCAACATCTGCTTTATTCACTTCTACCTATTACTACTCCTATTGAGAACTTTCATCTTCTGGTTGTTCAAGTAATTCTTCGTTTTGCTTTTTTATTTATAGAAAATTTAAGGATTAAGTTTATCTCTTGTATAAAGTGTTTTATCTTTGGGGTTAGGGTTAGGGAGAAGGAATAGCTTAAACATCACACACTAAGTTTAATTCCTAGACCAAAGTGTTAAATAGTCAAAGTTGACTTTTTTATTCCAAGCTTAATTCTTCCCTGAAGAGAAGGGGGGTGGGGAGAAGGGTTATGCTTTTGCTTTCAAAAATGAGTTGGAAAGGTCATAGATGGAAGAGGAGTTTGAACAAAATGATAACACCACCAAGGTAAGGCAATCTTACTATTCATAGTTTTAGTATATTGAAACATTTGTCGACGAAACGTGTTCTAATGGGAGTTTGAACAAAATGATAACAATGTTACGATAAGTCAATTCTATTACTTACAATTTTCGTATATCAAAACATATGTTAACAATTGGTGAAGTTGAATGGTTCTTAACAAACCCACCAAGAATATTCTAATATTGCTAAGTGCAAGACTCTAAGATCGATGCCACTAACAAATTTGGTGGAATGGATACTCCTAAATCCTTGACTCTTACTATCCTATATTGAGTTGTATTGCTCTCTTACATTGGGTTTTATTATCTTGAATTTTCTTTTCCAATTTCTATATTCAAGAAAAATTTTGGATCTCCTAGTTTCTAGTATTTTTTTAGTTATCATTTTCATTACATTTGATGGATTTGTAACTTATTTATTTCAATTTATACTAATGATTTAATATATGATTTTTTAACAAGATTTGTGCATTTTTTTGTTGTTATTTCTTGTATTTACTTCATATAGGTAACTCATTTTGCATGCAGTGGTTTTGTTGTGCGAGTGAGTTTCCACCATAGTATATGTGACAGACGAGGAGTGGGTCAATTTTTTAAAGGCCTTGCAGAAATGGCAAGGGGAGAGGTTAAGCCCTCTTTAGAACTAGTATGGAATAGAGAGCTATTGAAGCCAAAAGATCCTATAAACCTCCAATTTTATCACTTTGAAACCATTATGGAGAGTGTACATAGTCCACACCAACCTCTATTGAAAGAAGATTTGGTTCAAGCCTCTCTATTTATCAAAAATGATGTAATTAAATTTATCAAAAAATACTTTATGGAAGAAATTAAAGGGTTTAAGAAAAGTTTAGATAAATGAAGATCACGGCTTAGATGTGAAACAAAGATCAATAGAAGAGAATAGGTCTCGCACCATATAAAGTATGAAACCCCTGTGAGGAAAACAGGTTACTGATAAAGTATAGTAAGCCAACTGTCATAATGGCTTGACATGAAAAAAAGCATAAAACAAATAAGAGAATCAAAGATGATATCATGCTTTCACAATAGCCCAAAAGAGATAGGGCAAAGGACTCACTTAGTATTCATTGAAAGCATGTATTTCTCAATAGATTCACAGTAAATGACTCTAAGTTTCTTTCTAGGAAAATCACTGTGATTAATTTATTTCCATCATAACAATTTTTGGTACACCCAGTTTCATAAAACTCGATGGAATACTTGAAGTGTTTTAATTTTAGGATGTTCTGAACTCAATGTCTTCCTTTGGTCATTGTATTAAAATGCAACTGCAGCCTAGTTATAGATCGAGAAAAATGGAAATGAAGGGAGAAGATCAATATATGATTAGAACACAGGAATCAGAGCAAGGATTTCACAGTTCAAAAACACATTTTTTTGAAAAAAAAACATTAAATAATAATGCAAAACCAATCGCCATTTTGCATAATGATGCATCTCATCAGCATTGAGTAACATAACATGTATCGAGCACTTTAAAAACACAGAGAATGAAGGCATAAAATCTCTAAGTAAACAAGAGGACAACACTCAAGGTTTAATATTTCCAAAAGCTTACCTATTATATTGAAAATCTGTGGTAGACCAATAGAAAGGTCTCTTCAATAAGACCCACATAGAACTTCATGAAAACACTCATTCATCATGGCAATGTGAAATGAAAAAGCCGAATGAATAGGCCACAGGTTTTATGAGGGCCTCTGCAGCTAATGCCTGCCTCTCGATGCAAGAAGCCACTAGATCACGCATGATGCATACAATTAAACACTGATGTGGATCTCTATCATAAAAATAAACATATAAATCTACGTTTTCACTCATAGCTCCCTAGTTCTTCAACTCCCCCGCGCGCGTTAAAGCTGAATGGAGAATACAATGAAATGGGCAGCATTTGCTGAATAGAGAATACAATGAAATGGGAAACATTTGCCCTTTTTAGATATTAAGCTCATGTTGGTCAAAATTTTGAGCAACATGGGCATAGATTAAAAAAAAGCCATAGTTTCCCTTTTCATACCGACCAATTTAATAAATGGTCAAAAAATTGGTTGAAAAATGACCTCAAATCTACTAGTGTTTAAGTATTGATTCACCCCCCATCCCCCCACCCCCCCTCAGATTTTACTTCCCTATTGTATTGCCAACACAAATAATAAGAATACAAAAGACACCAAGATTTAATGTGGAAACCCAAATTGGGAAAAACCACCAATGCAACTAATTACAACTTTTCACTCTTCTAAAGTGAGCCCAATTAGGAGCCAACCCTGTTAAAGGTTACAAAACACATTGTTGGGTGTGACCTTGTTAAAATATTTCAATCACCCTATTAGGAGTGGCCTTGTTAGAGATCCTAAGACACTTCAATATAGAAATTCTACCTTGTTAGAATATTTACAAAAATGACAGTTAAGTTAGCTCTGTTAAGAGATTTCTTCACTACTACAATTGTTGGAGATTAACAATGATTGACCTAATTGATGAAATAATTGGATTACAAATTCAGGTCACTATTTTGGTTTATCCTCTAGATCCTTCCTAATCAAAATATTATTTGCAACTCCTTGGATATTCTACCCTCAATCAGATATCCTTATTAATTCACATCTTATCTTCTTCCATAACTTCTATTATTTCAACCCAAAACTTGACCTTTCATATATAAAATACAATGTCAAGTCAGCTTGAATACCATTACAAATAAACAATTAACATCCATTAAGTTGGCTTCCATAAATAAAATAATAATATTTATTCTAATGCAGGTCAGCTTGAACTAAAATTGACTCACTTGGCTACCATTGAGTTCGTTGGCAACTAAATTGACACAGTTTACACTAAAGTTCTTTGGTAGCTGACCTAAATTGGTTACAATTGGATTCCTTTGGTGACTGACCTAGCTTAGCTTCAACTAGATCACTGAACTTATCTTCTTCTTAGCTACTATAGGAGTCTTTTGAGCGTGGTTCCAATTAGCAGTGCTTTGCTAGAGTATAACATTTGTGTAACATCAATGATACTATACAATTGAATAATTGTTATCAACAATCTCCCTATTTGGAATTAATGGAAACAAAACACGTCATAAGCAAAGAAAACTTTGGAGAAAATCTCCTTTGTTTGATTCTAATTCTTCAACCATGAAAACTCACTCTAAGATTCTCCCATCTTATCTTTAGACTCCATCAGATCAAGTTCTCCCTCTTTCTGATATGAAGATCACTTCCTCTAATTCTTCTCTGAATACATCAATCTCTCTCGTAAATGAGTATATGACATGATTCAATCTCTTCTTCTTTGACATCACATTCCAAAGACTAGATATAATGTTTTTTATAATATACTTGATGTACTAATTTATATGTAATGAGCTCTGACTACTTTGCATCAACTTGATAGATCTGCAATATAGTTTGGTTGATGCATCACTAATCTGTACTCTAGTGAGCATCAGATAGGGGAATGACACCTAGCTTTCCTCTTAGATACAAAAAAGCATGTTTAGATAATGGTTTGGAAAATATGTCAGCAACCTGCTCTTTTGTGTTTACATATTCTAGTCTTACCTTTTTATCTTGAACTAATACTCTCAAAAAATGATACTTGATTGCAATATGTTTTGTCTTGGTGTGCATCACTAGATTTTTGGATATGTTGATTGCACTTGTTTTATTACAATAGATAACCATTGAATCCTTGATTTCTTCCTTCATTCCTAGAAACAGTTTCTTGAACCACATTATAATTGAACAATTAATTGTTGCCACAACATGTTTAGCTTCTACTATAGACTAAGAGACACAATTCTTCTTTTTTCTTTTCCATGATACTAACCTCTTTCCAAGAAAAATGATCCTCCACTGGTGCTCTTCTTGTCATCAATGCTTTCAGCCCAATTAGTATCACTAAAGGATTTCAACTCAAATTTTCCTCCTTTCTTTCACCATAGACCATAGTCTTGAGTGCCTTTTAGATATCTCATGATCCTTTTAATTTCCATCATATAATTTTCTTTAGGATTTGTAGAAAATCTTGCAACTATACCAATAACTAATGCAATATCAGGTCTTGTGTGAACAACATACTAAATTTTCCCAATCATAGATCTATAGGTTGTCTTATTTACCTCCTTAGAATCATCACCCTTAGATAGTTTATGTCTAACATAGATATGTGTTCCAACTGGTTTGGAATCTTCCATTCCAAAGGTCTTTTAGTATCTCCTAGATATATTTTAACCATGTAATGTAAATGCCATCTTTCATTTGATGAACTTGTGAGCTAAAAAAGAATTCTATTTTTCCAAACATTGACATTTCAAATCCTTTCCTCATTTCTTTAGAGAATGACTTGCATAAGTCATCATGACCTCTAAATAATATATCATACAGAAATATTTTTGCTAAAAAAATCTTATTTTTGTGGTACTTCTTTAATATACAAACTATTATTATCATTTTTTCTTTGAAAACCAATCTCTACTAGATATCCATATAGTCTCTCATATCATACTCTAGGAACTTTCTTTAGACCATATATAGCTTTGTGTAATTTGTAGACCATGTCTTTTTTCTTTGGATCAATTAAACCTTCAAGCTAATCAATGTAAGCTAATCAAGCTAATCATTGTATTATGATTCTTATTTTGTACCATTTGATCCACAATCAAAGGATTAGGAGGTGTCACATACTTGTTCTCTAGAAATTTTAGGCATGTGTCTCCAATAGTTGCTAAATGCATCTTCATGAGTTCCTTCCATGCTTTGAAGTTATCTCTATTAAACTTAGGAATCTCTCTACTGTAAGACATCTTGATCTTTAGCTTAGGTCCTTGAAACCTATCCTATAACCACCAATTGCTCTAATACCAATTTTTGGGAATATAAGAGGAGTAACTGAGAGGGTGGGGGTGAATCAATTATCACTAAAAAAAATCCAAATCCCTAAGATGTCAATAGAAAACTCTTTTAACTTATAGCTCAGTTAGAACTAAAAATCCACTGTAACTTGATTAACAAATCAATCTTGAGATATTAATGTGTATATACCTTTAGTAACTTAGTTGCAAAAAGATAAAGTAGTAAGAAAATAACATGAAAACAAGAGACGCCAATATTTAACATGGAAACCCAATTCAGAAAAAACCACCAATGCAACTAGTTAAAACTTTTCACTCTTCTAAAGTGAGCCTTGTTAGGAGCCAACACTATTAAAGGTTACAAAACACACAGTTAGGTGTGAACTTGTTAAAGGATTTAAATCACCCTGTTAGGAGTGGCCTTGTTAGAGGTATTAAGACATTTCAATCTAGAAATGCCACCTTGTTAGAGGATTTACAAAATGACTATTAAATCAACTCTTTTAAGAGATTTCTTCACTACTACAATTGTTAGAGAGTAACAATGATTAACATGATTGATGAAGCAAATAGATTTTTAATTTAGATCACTATTTTGGTTTATCCTCTGGATCCTTCCTAATCAAATAATTATTTGCATCTTGTTGGATATTCTTCCCTCAATTAGATATCCTTCTTAATTTGCATCTTATCTTCTTCCACAACTTCTATTATTTCAACCCACAACTTGACCTTTCATATATATGAAATACAATGTCAAGTTGGCTTGAATATCCTTATAAATAAACAACTAACATCCATTAAGTTTTTTTCATAAATAAAATAAATAAATTTATTTTGATGTAGGTTAGCTTGAGCAGAAGCTAACTCAATCAGTTACGACTAAGTTCCTTTGTAACCGACCTAACTCAGTTTACACTAAACTTCTTTGGTAATTGACTTGACTCAATTACAATTGGATTCCTTTAGTGGCTGATCTATCTCAGCTTCAACTGGATCACTAAACTTGTCTTCTACTCAATTGATACTAGAGTCTTCATAGCTTGGTTCTAGTTGGAAGTGCTCGGTTAGATTATAACATTTGTGTAACATCAATGACAATATACAATTGAATAATTGTTATCAAGATCGGTATCTTGCTTCCCAATAAGACTTCCAACATATACTAGGGTGCTTGGCAACCTTTGACTTTCTCAACATGTAGTGAAAATATAAACAAGTCCATGTAGCTTGACCTTTATTGGATGGCTCAGTTAAAGTGATGACCGATCAACATTGTCTAGAAAATGACTATGTAGATACTTATAGGAAACAAGGCCTACATATCAATGGCCTTACTAGTCTAACCATGAGCTTCTCTTGGTTTGTGTTTATTCCTCTTCCTTGTGATTGTTGATTCATTAGTGTAGCACCTTAATCTATGCATGTATTAGGGTAAGAACTTGAGGTAATATATAGTGTTGAAGATGATTGAGCCCAAAGTGTGTATGTTTAAAAAAATTATTTTAATCATTTGATAGAAGGGTTTGACCCTATGAGCACACTGAATGCATGTGTACTCGACTGTCATTTTAAGGCCTATAAAGCGTTCAATGTTTCTAACACTTTTTCATTCAGTATATCCATGCATCACATGATGATAAATTTCCATTCTGAGTCATTCCATGAAGTTTCATTTTGAGCAATGTTTAAATTTGCATTTTGCTTGTGTCAAATAATGACAGGTAGCCTAGTTTGCATTTGAATATCTCATACCCAGTAATGTTTCATGACTCATTGCTTTGGGAATGTTTAGTACACATATCAAAGAACCTATATTTCATATTTCAAGTTATTTTGATATGTTTTGACTAGGTTTTGAATCCCTCAAAGTTGGTTGTTTATTGTTGTCATGTTGATGTTAATTTTTTAAAATTTTGGGAGGCCCTGTTTGACCAGTTGTAACTTTGACCCAGTTGACCCAAATGAAAAAATTTCATTTTTATTGCATTCTAGGGGTAAGAGACTTTCTATGTTCCAAATTTGAGCCTATGAAAAATCTATTTGACTTATTTTCAAATGTGATTCCAAATGCAATTTCTATGTTTCATTGGTGTCATAAAGTGCAGATTGATCGGTACCCCTGTTCAAGATGTCATAACTCTAAATCCATGCCAAGTAAGATCAAATGAATTGTACCACTATTTTCTACTCTAAAAATTATTTTAAGTGTGCTGATTTGAAAATATTGACAAATCCATCTACACACTTTTCCAGGTCCATTTTGTTTTCAAAAATTACTTTTCTACCACCATTCCCAGTTCTGCAAATCCAAGGAGACCATTTTGACTATTTTTCAAATGTACCCAGATATTCATCATGAGCTCAAATCATAGATTTGTACTCTCCTCATCATAGTAAACTAATGCCCCAGTTTTTGTGCCCCTAAGTGTCAGTTTGACCTATTTTGGAAGCCAAAACCAAACACATTTTATGGTTTCCTAACATGTTAGTAGTTTTAAGAAGGCAACTTTGATGGTCAATATATTTTGACCCCAGAGTCATCAAGAGACAAAATTTGATCGGGTTAGAGAATGTAGAGTAGAGAACTAGTATGTCAATTTTTAAGGCTCAGTCAAGTGTTTTGGTCAATTTTTGAGGCCAATTAGAGGACCCCTTGGCATAGAATGGACAAGTTGCAGAAGGAGGTGAAATGAGTAAAAAATGATGTTTCAGTGGTTGAATTTGTTTTCAATTAGTGTCGAGTGATTATTGGATTAGTTTGCAATGTTAGTTGTTTAAAAATGAAAAAAAATTAGCTGGACCCACTTTGGGGCTCGACTAATTCTGTTGGGATTGATAGAATTTGAGGTAAATTGAAGATATTTCAAAGCAGGGATTATAATGGTTATGATCATTATCATTTTTCAGTATGGATATGTCATCATCTGAGATCAAATAAGGGTAATGAGACCATTGTATAGGAACACTATTTTATATTTAGAGGCAACTTTTGGACTAATCTTTTCTATCAAAATTTGTAGGCCACAATATACACTTTATTAGCACATAAAGAGATGGCTTAGAAATATTTTATTGACTCATCTATGGTTTCAAATGAAGGTTCCTCTAGCACTTTGGTGTTCTTTTTTGGTTTCATAAAGAACTTGAGAAATTAATGGATCGTTCCAAACATCTTCTACTACGCTATGATTGACTTTGAAGTGGAATGCAAGGAGTCGGATTAAACTTGTAATTGATTGAACTTTTTCAACTACTATAGACATCCCAATGATGTAATGGATGAAGAGAAAGCATGTGAGTATTCTTATATGCCTTAAACATCAGAAGGATCATGTGAAAATGGAGTCATTTCCAATTCATGCATGCCACAAGAACTATTGTGTAGGCCGTTCAAGATTAGGGAAGTGATGAGACGTGTCATAGGAAAGGGAATAGTGTATGTGGACCCTTTGTCTCAAAGTGGGAATTTGTATTCTCAGTGGATAGACACCATAGGTAACAAAATCATAATTTTGCTCATTTATATATTAGCATTGGTAAACCTCCTTTTAGTATTGATCCCAAGGCTTATGTGCCAAAAATTGTATTTAAGTGTTTGTGAAATGGTTAATAGTGCCTTAAAAGGAGGGTTTGAAGTCATGAAGCTTCTCACATCTGAAGGATTTTTGAAAGAGTCAACCATTTTAGCATAATAAAAATGTATAAGTACCAAGATTTTTTAACTTTTATTGGGAATACATGTCTATATGTCGCAACAAGGAGGAATTGCATGAATCTAGTGTTGAAGGCTGGTGTGGATGATGTGAGAAGAAGCAAAAATGTGTTGTGTTTGGAAGTGTTTCACATTGTTTAGGACAATAGATTTGGAGGAGATCATGAGTTTTTTTGTCATTCAAAAAACCATTTGGGAAGCTAAGTAGAGTTAGTTAGTTTGCATAGCATTACTTTAATAGGGTAGTGAGATTTGGTTGGGATGAAAGCATCTAGAGGAGGCTAATGCCACACTTGTGGTTGGAAGGAGAATTAAGGTCTATTGGCCTCAACTGTTAAAAGGGTCTATAAAGAGATGGAGGAGGTGTGTTCTCTAATGAAGAGGGATGAACCACTATACTACACAAATTTTTGAGTGTTAGATTTGCACAAATTGTGTATGGTCAGCATGCATGGGGAAATTGTGTAGCAATTGCAAAGTATCCGTAGCACTAGTAGGAGATGAATCTTGATTGTTTGGAGGTAGATCCACTACTTGTCAAGGAACAAGGGGTAATGATTTAAGATGGGAAGCTAAGCACCTCTCCTTAATCCAACCATCAATCTCATCCATAGAGAATCTTGATGAGGACCCTAAATGGTGGAAGTTGCTAAAATGTAATATCCCACATGTGTTGGGTAACAAGGTATTTTAATTTTTAAGTATCTCATCACACCATATCTAAATGTCTTTGAGACATTTGGCTTTTGAAGCCACAAAACCCATGTGTGAGAGCCCACCAAGATGTTGACATAGCGCCTGGATGGATGACCCAAAAAATGAACTCATAGCACACATGGACAAATTACAATGTGACATATGGTGGATCCTTCAGAGCTTGGCATAAAGTTTAAAGTGTTAACATGGTGGGTAGGGACACATGTCACTATATCACAATGTTATGGTGGCCAAATGACTGGCATAGTGACATGCTATCATGTGGCAGAGGTAGGTGATGTGGAGATGATGATGTGGTGTGGATTATAAGGCAGGTGATGTGGATCAAGGTGCCACATGTCATGACATCACTATATTGCGATGATGTGGCAAGGTAATGATGTGGATAGTGGCATAGCGATAGTGTAACATGTAGAAATCAAGGTTGAGGTGGCAGTTGTAGGATGAATGCACCAAATTTTGCCATGTGGCACAAGACTGATGGTTGCAGGCATGTCACCAAGGAAAGATGCAAGGAGGTTAAGAATGGTGATATGGCAACCCAATCAGAGGCTTCCATGTGGAAGCAGGCCCAGACAAATGTGGTTGTCTAAAAACCAATGGGGTGGTGCCACATGGCATCTAGGTGGTGAAGGTACTGATAGATTAGATGATAGTGCATGGACAAGCCAATTAGAGTGTGACACATGCCACAGCTTGGTCAAATAGGTTTGACATGGATTGGAAATAGGAGGGAAAAATACACAATGCAAAAATTATTTTTTTATTATTTTCTTCAAAAAATCATGTACATGGTTCATTTAAATCTTTTGATTAATATTATAAAGTTTGACATTAGGAAGATTTAAATATTTGCAAAGAGATGCAGACCTCAGAGGCATGTCCAAGAACCTGATTTTCAAACTCATATTTTGGGTGTTTTGATAAGTGAGTATAGGACTATCATATACCATTGGAACCAAGAGAAGACAAACTTTCTAGTGTTGAAATTTTTTTTTTCATAGAAGGTAGTATGTTTGAGTTATTTATGGTTTTGAACCAGGTGCCTTTTTTTTAGCCACATTCTATTATAGCAATTTAGATTTGATTTTTGGAAAATTGGTGAACTGAATGTATGCCACTGGTAGTAAGGATTTAGTTAGTGATGGTTTCTTCACCTCTAAATCAGTTTAGTAGAAGATTTTATCAGAATTTTAGATGCATATTTGATGATTTTATCAAGACAAGGGTTTCTCATCAATTAGAAGAGATATTTCAAGTTTGTTACACTCAATGATGAGATTCTTTTCAAATTTTAGTTGTAGAGAAAAGAGAGATTCTTTGTAGCAGCAAGTAATGAAGATCCAAGTGAACATGTGTTACTTCCAAATTAGATCCATTTTCTTCTTCCTTTCCTCTATCTTTCTCTCTCTCTCTCTCTCATTGTAAGGGTTGGTTCCAATTCTTAGATGTTTTTCACTATTGTGATACCATGAGGATGGATTCAGTTAGGTTGAAATCTCTATCATGACTATGATTCCACCATTTTTCTTCAATATTTCTCTCTATTATGAACAATAGTATTGTAGTTTCTTGTAAGCAACTAGTTAACACAGTTGTGTTTTGTGTATATTCTGAGTTTTTGCATATACCATGATGTATTGATTTCAAGGAAATTAATAAGAAAGCCTCACTAAAAGTTTCAGTCTAGAATTTGTCTCCATCTTCATGGGTTTGTAATTTTCTATTGATATATGCATAAGGTGCATACTGTCTAGTTGCAATTGGGCTTTGAAGTTGTATTCCATTGTATGTTTTGCTATTGGATCAAGGACCTGAGTAAATTTCTCAATATACATTGACAAAATTACAGGGATAATGGGAAGATATGATAAGCATGAATTTTATTTTGAAGATTGATGTCTATTTATAAGATAGATAGATAGATATGGTATCTGAATATATGTGTATATCTCAAGTATCCATGTGTATGTTATGACTTGGTTAATTTTCAATGGATAAGGGACTGATCAGCTTAGGAATGCATGTTTGTATTGTTCATACCTAGTATATGCTAATATTCAACATCATTTATCAAATCTTTTTCCTTTCATGTTGAAAGAGCTAAAAGAGTTACCTTCACTTGTCTTATCTAGTTCATAGGTTATGTTATTAGCTATTCCATGGTTATGTTGTTTGTATAAGAATTAGAAGAAATAATGGTTTTATCTACTTTGTTTAGATTTAGTTGTGTCCTTTTAACACTAGTACCATATGAAGAATCTATAGGTCCACCCACCTAAGTTTTGCAAAGCCTGAAGTAGAAGGGTCTAGCCTTATAGTTGGATCAGTGTCTAAAAGGGTATGTTGTAGATGGGAAGTAACCACCCCTAGATGTATTATGTTCTCATTAGGATATTTGAAACATAATGTTTTAAAACACCAACACAACAAAAATTCCAAATAATCCTCTATCAAATATAGCTACATCCCAACAAATGGTGGTGATATTTCTAAAATGTTGCATAGCCCAAGGTCCCTTTAACATATATCCCCAAAAATATCTAATCTCAAACACTAGCTATAAAAAAAAAAATACAACTCCTCCCAATTAAGCCCTTGGTGAAATATATGCTAGAAGGAGTCAATAGAAAACTTTAAGTTATATGTCTCACCTCTTCATTCCATATTGTTTTAGTTGAACATGTTCATTTCCTAAGTCAACCTCCTACTAAAATTTTCTTTCTCTTCTAATAACTAAGTAATCTAAGTTGACTTTTCACTATTATATTCTAAATTTAGTAGTTCACATTGTAGATTAAGACATTTTACCCAATTTCTATATGGTCTAATGTTTATTCATTCTTAATGGGTGTTGAGTAATCTTGTCATGTATTAAAGATGCCTAAATATTATCACATTATTACCGTTGGAAGAGGTAGGTTATATGAATTTTTGTGCTTCATTGGCATTTGTATGATGTTCTTTTTTTTGTGGGATTGAGTTTGCATAACATCCATTTGCATTGGGATTTATGATTTATCATCATAGCCATATTTTCCTCTTTTAGAGACAATCAACTACATTCTAATGTAAAAGTAGTTAAGAGTCACATTAAAATGCCAACATCAAAGACCACTCTTTCTCTTTTTATCTATTTACAAGTCACACTAAATTTCCAACATAAAAGAACACATTTTCTATTTTTATTTGGTCCTTCATAATATATATCCATATATTAGTCACCACTCCATAAAACATCTATTTTTTTAATAATCTAAACTATTCAAGTTCATCTTAAGAAAGATAGATCATTCCTTGATGAGCACTACCACGTACGACATCATATAACATGATAAAAAAATTAGATCCAAGCACACCCAAAAAGAGTTATAATTCCTATATTACAACTATAATATGCTCTTTAACTATATTTATCATTTAATTTAATAGTAATAAATCTATTGTATTATGAATTTAATTAATAAATATGATTAAAAGTGCATCTTCGGTCTTTGTATATTATTGATTAAGCAAGGAAAAATGTCCACATAAATATTGCATTGAATGATCAATGCTTACTCTTCTCAAACATCTCATAGAATGTTTTTTTTCTAGTTTGCAATTCCTAGAGCCAAAGAAGCATTGTGAACACTTTCTATTGTAGTTGTAGAATCAAGAGATATTCCCATCACAAGGTTGTGTGACTTTATTAATTCTAGCCTTATGTCTTGAATCATGTCTTAAAATGGATGAAAAACAAAAACATAATGGCATAGGGTCAAGTCTTAGAATCCATTTTGAAACTAGCTAGGTTATTGGCTTATTTACACCAAAGATTTGTTGTACTAAACTCTCTAAAAGATTGAATAAATAGAAGATGAACTACATTGATTATGTGGATATTGACTAGAAAATTTGAAATAATTTAAAATAAAGTTGCATCTATCATATCATATAGTTTGGCCATCATAGAGATCCTCAAACATCTTTTCCCATTGACAAGGTGGTGTAGGAGTTATGTGTGCAACATTGGGACCATCCACAAGTTTTTTATCCTTCTACACCATACTATTATAGATTAAAAAAAAAATTATGTATCAAAATGTAGTTTCTATTAGCCTTTCCTAGAATTTAGTTAGAATTCATAGTAAATGCCAACATAGTCCTTTTGGTCTTGCTACATGATGGTGGAGTGGCATTTTTATTAGTTATTGTTACTATGTATTAAGTAATGGAATTCAATAGTTAATCTCATGCTTTTGTATCTTAGGTGCATATCCTTTTATTTCATTTATGCCCATGTTGCTACATATCATAGTCCATCCATGTGCATATAAATTAATTATTGTATTCTACATGAATATTTACTTCTTGTTGACTAGGATGTCATAAGTTTATCATGTTATATGGAGTCTAATTATTATTTGTAGTTATGATTAAATATATCCATTCTATTTGTGTTCTAAAGTCATTTTATGTGCCCCAAACATAGCTCTATGACTAAAGAATGATTCCAATGAAAAGTCAACATAGATTGTAATGTCCCATTTTTACAATTTCAATACATTGATCTTAGTTTTTTATTTTAGAACTAGAAGTATGTACTTACAACTAATTCTGCCAAATAAATAGTTGCTCAACTGAAAAGTTTCAACTAAGGGTTAATGGTAAATAAACATCCTAGCTAACTGATCTAGTATATTAATAATATGTATTTTTATATCAAATAAGAAACTTAAAATTTGATGTGATAAAACTATTTATAATACATTGTTCAATATTTTGTTCATATCATCTAATATTAAATTAATGATCTATGTCTTGTGTTTTTCTCGAGTCTCCATCATTATCCAAATCAATTATCTATGTCATCGTGTATTTTATTCCATTATGTATACCAAATTGTATATTATAGTCTCATATTATTTCATATGATATGGACTTTTTTGTTTATTGTCTCATTCAGTTCATTATGCTTATTCATCTTAGCAGTAATAAATATCTTACATCCTATTTCATTTGCAACTACATGATGTTCTAATGATTTGTTCTTCCTTTTCTCCAAATGCTTATGATTAGATGATATTTTATAATACATCCAATATGGTGTATTTGATACCTTCTGCAAGAACGACACTATTCTAATGAATTGGGAAATGATCTCTTGTAAAAAATGGAGGTTTTTTAAGCCAAAAACATATATATTTCCTCCTTATAGAGTATCATCTATTTTATTGTCTGATTAGAACTAGTTATTACATGGATGTTCCTTACAATAATTCATTGCATTTCCCTTAAAGATAGTTCATTACCTTTTGTAGAATCCTATATGTAAAGTAACCTCTACATATAATGTAGTATCTAGCTTCTTATAAAAGGATCTCTCTCTAATTAGACTAATATTTTTTGCATTCCCAATTAATATCCCATTTTTTATAATGTGTCACTCCTTGATTGATATTTTTTGCATATGAATAATTATCCATTGAATCTGATTGGATCTACTTGGATCTAAGGACTTGATATGAACATATATCCAACACACCAATATAAATCACAAAAAATGGACATCCCCCTCTTCCATGGAATAAAATATATTTATATATCTCATGTATTGGTATTTTTGTCCCTATATGTTAACCATAGCTCACTTGTTTGTTGTTAGTGAAATATCTCTTTCCGCAAAATAACTTTAGAAATTTTAGTAAGCTGGGATTAATCTAAGAGAAGAGATGATTAATCCATTCTTGGAGAAATAAATATTTAATTTAATGAAACTAATTCCATTTATTTTTAAGGGGTAAATTCATTTGACTTGGAGTAATGAAATAGTGAGGTCGTAAATGGAGGACCCCATTCCCAAGGAAAATTTTGACAATAACACCCTAGTGAGGTTTGAGCCTTGATGGAAAAAATAATGTACCTCAACCATCACACTATGCCAATATTGGAAAAATTTATTCCAATACCAGTCTCAATAATTTAGTAGATTATTTTTGTAGTTAACATTCCAATTCTAGAGGCAACCTTCTAAATAATAATTTTCTAAGAAAATTTGAACATCTTTGTACCTTTGAGGGTAGTAGAATTTGACCACCAAGAATTTTTTTTTCCAAAAAAATTGGATCATGGAACCACATATTGTGTAATTCAAATGGGCTCTTCTATGGAGGGGAGTCACCATTGACATTGAAGGAAATTAGGAAATGTTCTAATCCCAAAACCAATAAGTTGTTACTCTTCACTTTCCAATTTCTGTTCATCCAACTATAAGAGACAAGAAAGGTATCTAAGTGTTTAGAAAAGTTTCTATAGTCCAATTTTTTTATTTCAATTGTAGTGGCTCTTCTTTAGAATCACATCAATCAATGCCCA
This sequence comes from Cupressus sempervirens, assembly GCA_028749045.1. Taxonomy (NCBI): domain Eukaryota; kingdom Viridiplantae; phylum Streptophyta; class Pinopsida; order Cupressales; family Cupressaceae; genus Cupressus; species Cupressus sempervirens. The sequence goes on along the minus strand of CM053783.1, from coordinate 295,538,002 downwards.
TCTTCCCCCCAAAGGAACAACCATAACTGAGATTGAGTTCAAATTAATCTCCCCCAAGTAGAGGTCATCATAGTATGTTGTACCTCTAGCCCCATTATATGATCAAACTTTATCTTCTTGTCTCTAGATACAACCTCCTTAAAAAATAATTGATTATTGACTAGCATAGACCCATCTTTAGCCAAACAAAACTCTTATAATTCTCTAGACCTTTTAGAAAATAGTAATTATAGTAGCTAATATAGTTTAGATAGCTTGTTTCCTTAAAATTTTTAGGAACAAGATTTTATAAATAGTAGTAGCCCCCATGCCTATGCAAAATAAGTATTCATGATCTATATTGAGATGATTTTCATTGAATCATAAAATATATACATCTATTTTAAGTGAGTGCAACACACACACACACACACACACACACACACACACACAAAATATACCAAGGATCAAATCATCTATATTCTCCACCAATTGTATTACAAATTTTAAAGCTTTGATATGAAAAAAAATATTAATTATGTCTATTGAAATTCACTTAACTATGTTTATTTCACTAGCTAGGATATTTAGTGCTTAATATTACACTAATCTATACCTATGAAGTTAATTTTTTACTAAATAAAAAATGTCTAATTAATTTTACAAAAAAATAAAATACTAATGCATTTTTTAGGGCATGTTGATCTCCTTTTCTTGTTTTAGTGTTAATACTTCTAGTGCCAAAACAACTTTGATTCATCACTCTTCCTCTTCTAGTGCCAAGAGAGACCACACCTGACAATATAAACCCATAACAAAATAAGGAGATAATTGGTAGATTGTGGTCTCAGTTCAAAACAAAAGGTGGTGGAAATTTTTTATTGTCCCTACAAAAATTGTAAGGGCTTAAAAAATTGAAGAATTCTAATCACAACTGTTGAGAGACATTGTAGGAAACCTGGTCACATTGAAGCGAGAGATAATTTTTATCCATTGGTGTATGTGGATTTCCAATTGGGGGAACATGGAGGTGTAAATATCAAAGTAGAAGGTAATTCTCCCATGGAAGAAGATGATCCTAAGACAAAGAACACAACTGAGGATGTTGGTATTGGTGTAGCTTATCATGTGAATATGATTAAAGAAGATGGTATTAGCATAGCTGATCAAGATGATGAAAATGATGATACTAGTGCATCGAATAATGATGATGAAGATAATCTTAATATAGATATGCTTGAAAAGGATTATGAGCCCTCATACCAATTCTTTCAAACAACTCTTCTCTTCATTGTCTTGTTGTTGGTGAACTTCAAGTTTACGAATGGTATATCCAATGTAGCAATCTCATGTATGCTAAGGTATATTGTCATTTTTTTCATCTTCTATGTTAGCATACCATTAATGTTCCTTATATTAAAAAAAAAAAATTACATAGGTTGATAGGTGAGTATTTTTTACCACCATCAAACACTCTACCTCTCTCTTACCGAGAATTATTGGTCATTATGAAAGATATTGGAATGGAGTATCAAATAATATATGCATGTCCCAATGATCATATTATATATCATAAACGACATAAATTTGTAATAGAATGCCTTAATTGTAAAATTAGTAGATATTGATCATATCAAATAACAAAAAAGTTTCCTCACAAGGTTCTTTGGTACATTCCCATTATTCCACATCTACAATGATTATTCAAGTGTGCTAGCTTGGCACAATTTATGAATTACCATGCATGCAATAGAAGTCAAGATGAAATTATGTGAATGCTTGCAGATGGTTCTACATTTAAGGACATAGAAGATACGTGGCCACTCTTAAAGCTTTCATTGGAAGTGGATGGTGTTAATCCATTTGGAGAGATGAGATCTGTTTACTTAGTCTGGCTTGTTTTTGTTATTAACAATAACATTCCCCCTTTGATGTCCATAAAGAGGGAGTACATAATGTTAGCAATGATTGTACCATTTATTTTTCCATTTAATAGTCATCTAAATTAATTTATAAACACCGCATCAAAATGGCCATAATAATTATGTTTTATTATGTCCATTTAGCTAGGTAAGTACCAAGTGAAAGATATGAATGTATATATTGAGCCCCTTATTGACAAGTTATTGAAGTTATGGAACTGGGTTACTATGTATGACATCTCTAAACCAATAACACAAAGACAATTTTAATTACGTGCAATGCGTGTATGGACAATACATGATGCCCCTAAGCTAACATATTTTTGTGGTATGTATAATGGTTAATGTATATTTTTGGTATGTAATAGTGCTAACAGATTTTCATTGTACGTTTAAGTTGTGAATGATAATTGTAAATATGAATCTTCTACACATGTCATCCAATTATACATGATCATGTAGGTCTTTAGACAAAGAGAAAATCTGCATGTCTAATTTGTAGTCCAAAGATGAAATCTCATCATTCAAAAAAATTTGGAAAGAAGGTGTTTGATGAGCATAGGCACTTTCTCCACAAAAATCATAAGCATGTAATTATCGAAAAACATCTTTTCAATGGGAAAGCAGAGACAACATCAAAGCCATGAAGAATGAAATTCCATCTAATGGGAAAGCAGAGACAACATCAAAGCCACGAAGAATGAAATTCCATCTAATGGGAAAGCAGAGACAACATCAAATCATCGAGGTAATGTCATTCCATCTAATTTAGGTTTTTGTATGAAATTTAAATCTAGATATTGTATTTTGTTTAATAATGATGCAATTGATGTTTGTGAAGGTTTTCAAGGTATTGATGAGAAACTTCAAAAATGACTAAAAATCTATCCTAGACAATTTATTAGGTTTTTTTACTATGAGCACCTCCCAATCATGTGTTTCTTTGATGCTATGCATATTGGAAAGAATGTAATAAAGACATTATAAAAAATATTAGATAGAAGGCATGACAAAGAAAGATTGGTCAAAAAATTTAATAACATTCATGACTCCAATCATGCATTGAATTTTTTCATTGAATCAAATAACAATGGAAACCATATGTTATTTTTGTGTCTTTCTTTTCTTTTTCTTTAATTTATTGTATAATTTTTTTAGATTCTCATTAATATGTTTTTGTGTGATGAATATCTTCTAAGTGGTTGTCATCTAAAGAAATTGATTAAAAAAAAGACACAAAACATTGGAAGAGAAAAATTCCTCACCTTTTTTTGTGAGATGCAAAAGTTTCTATCTTCAAAAAAAATCAATGCACAAGAACACTACCTCATACATCTAGTTGAGGAGATTGAATTGTGTGGACATGTACCAACTAGGTCAATGTGGATAGTTGAGGGGCAATTAAAAATTTTAAAGGGTTCGGTTCGAGAAAGAGAACATCTTGAGGGTTCCATGGTGGAGGGATATATGGTATACTAGAGCATGGTGTACATTAGTGAATATCTTCCCAAGTTTGTGGAAAAGATCCATGTAGATCACAAATTCTAGAGGTAGAAAGGTGTGTATAAGTTTATTTATCATGACCCACATGTGTAATATCAACTCACAGATGGATGTAGAATTTTGACATGTTTGAAAAATAGCAAGTCAATGACGACAAAGCTATGTACTACAATGGTTGTAAATTTTTCATAAAAAAGTTGGATGACACAACGAGAACTTGTGATTCTAGGATAACTATAGTTTTTGAGGACACTAATATTTAGTCTACAAATGACATGCATCCTCAATAATTTGAAAATAGATATTATGGTATTTTGGATGATATAATTGAGTGTGAATTTAATTCCTTCAAATTAGTTCTATTCATCATCAAATGATACAGGCTATGATGGAATCAAAATGATCCTAATAGAATTGTTATTGAACATGATAATAGATTTACAATGATTAATACAAGGTCATTTGAGTCAATTGAAAATAAACCCTATGTTCTTCCAAGCCAATGTGAGCAAGTTTTTTACTTTGGAATTTCACATAAATAGGGTTGGTCATTTATTGTTAGACACAATCTAAGATGAAGATCGATAAAGTATAATATGATTGAAGAAAAGGATGCCAAGGAAGTGAAATATGAAGTAGATGATGATCATGAATGATAATTATTGGATGATGATGATGAAAAAGAAGGAGAAGAAGAAGATGATGATGATGATGATGATGGCAATGATTCTCATGATGATGGTGATGGTGATGGTGATGAGGGCAAAATCCAAGACAAAATGAACACAAAAAGAAAAGGAGAATTTTATTATTAAAAAAGATATAATATTACATTCAGTACAAAAAAATAGACTCAACTACATACTCAATAGGCTTACAATGTTATCAGATTCTAGAAAAAAACCCTTCTCACAGTACCTTCTCCCAAACTCCACAAAAATTGCCTTTACAATGCAAGAAATGACCCTAAGTAAACTAAATTAGGTATAGGGTTAGAAATAAATTTTATAATATGTCATTTGGAATCCACCACCAAAGTAGAAGGCTCTAGAAGACATGTCAAAAGTTGGTACAAAATTAGAAGAATTCAGAAATGGTAGTCCAACTTCTGGGAGGCATAACTTTTGATCCAAGACTTCGATTGACAAACTATTTACATTTTCAGAAAGCTCTCCAAGAACTCTATACTCCTAAGGATAATATTATCTCATCCCCCATTTTTAGGTCCCATAAAAGGTATTTTAGTGCCTCAAATCTAACTTTGAAGCATTCTTAGGGGGTCTCCAAGCAACTTAAAATTATAATAACTTTCAAATCGTAAATCATTTTGACCTTTTTTTTTTGGAATGCTTTAGATTACAAATACAATCATCCCTCAAACTTATACCCTCTATCTCATCAATTATAGCTCAATTACAAAATAACCTATTTTTTTGTACTGGCACATATCTGGAGGTGCTCAAAAACACTAACCTAGAAAACCAATAGTGGAACTATGAGAGTTTGAATCTCTATTTGACCCGAATGGGTATCCATAAATATAAACACAAAAATAGAAACTAACACTAAGCATATTTTGGGTGATACAGGATTTCCCTTACACCACTAGATGTTCCTACATCAGATGGTGATGATGATGGAGATGGAGATCTTGATGCTAATGTTGATGTTGATGGTGGTGGTGATGTTGATGTTGATGTTGATGCTGATGTTGATGTTGAAGCTGATGTTGATGCTAATGCTAATGTTGATGTTGATAGTGGCAATGGTGATGGTGATGGTGATGGTGATGGTGATGGTGATGGTGATGGTGATGGTGGTCATATTGATAGAAATGATGATGATATGGATGAAGAAGATGATCAATGACATGATAAATGGAAATTAATGAGGTTTAATCAATGAAATGTAAGAGGTATTCATATATTCATTAAAAATTTGTTTTATTTTTTATATGTTTTCATGATTAATATATTTCATGTTCAGGTCTAATGTCATTGTATAATTATTTTATTGTGTTCAATTCTAATGATAACAAAATTGTTTATTTATGTTACACATGTTACAAATATGTGTTATAATTCTCAATTGTTGTTGCTCATTACTTTTTTGTGCATGATTGTCACCCTTTGTGGAAATAGGTTAAGGACTGCAGACATCGTCATCCCTTTTGTTGAGGATCTTGTGTAGCTAGCACACATAAAGTAGAGGTAACAAATTAAAAATATACAATAATTATGATGTATGCATATTGTTCATATTTTATTCTATGTAATTTGTAGCATTAGTATCATGTAATTTGTAACTGACTTAAGCTAAATGATTTACATATGCATGAAACAATATCCCTTTGATGAGGATCCTACATAGTGACATAAATAGAGGTATAATTTTATTAGATGCTTGATTTCTCTTTACCTTCAACATCAACTTTAGGGTAAATTCATCAATATTAACCTCATTTTATAGAAAAATATTTTTCTCTTTCAACTATATCTCTCATTTCATTGGGTTACAAGTACTACCAAATAGGTATTTTTCACATTTGTCTTCCTCAAGTGAGGGAAATAAGGGAATAGAAGAGGATAGTGAGACATGTAGTAGGTCTACAAAAGAGAGGCAAATTAGTGGTCAAGAGATTAGAAGAAAAATTAATAAACGCGTGCAATTTTCCTTGCTCAAGGGGGGTCATGTTCTTATGATGATGACACAAAAGGAAACAACAAGGTTCCCTTTGGGTACACACATCTCAAAAAAGAAAGGGTACCCAAGGAATTACCTCCAATTAACATTGATTTTTGTGTTAACAAGAGGATATATCGCATAGCACCATCATCATTACATGGTTTGGGCCTATTTTCCATGGATGGCATAAGATTAGTTATAGAAAATTTATTGAATTGATGGATTATATAGGACCTTGTTATAATTACAATAATTGGATGTGGGTAGTTCAATAAATAAAAAAAGTATGCTTAAGTATGAATTATCAACAAATTATCTACAATGGATATAAAATGATCAAAGTAAAAGACTTGCTATATGCATTGATGGAAGGTCAAAAGCAAATATTGTAACTTGTATAAGTAGTATGCATCCTAGGTAAACTAATAAGCAACCCGATTGCATGCTTAAGGTTTGTGAGGGAAATCATATTTTTGTATGTGTAATAAAATCAATCAGTGCAGGGGACGAGCTACTAATAGATTACAATTTTAATCACATAGATACAAAGAAAGTTACTATCATGGGACTTGTAAATACTATATATGTAATATTTAAACTAGGTACCTCCAATTATTAACTCCAATATACAATATACCATTTTATTATTAAGTTCTATTTCTAAGTTAAAAATTTCTTTCATTATGCTGATATTTTTATATTTATTCTTTGTCACAAGGCAATATGGATCCATCAGATGACAGAGGCAGGGATGTTCCTCGCACCCCTTCATCAGTGAAGGTAAAGATCAGTATAATTGTAATTTTACAAAATGTCTTATTATTATATTATTTTCAATAGGTTTTTTAAGTTATTTTGAATTTTTTATTAATATTTCTATCACAATTTGATGCTTAGGGAAAGGGAAAAGAATCTATTACACAAGAACAATTATTTTCTGATATGATGGCCATAGTATTATGCAATGATGACATCACATACCACTGACCCTATAAACATGTTTAAAAGGAGCCTAAAAAGCATCAATCTATAAATTATTGTGCTTGTGATGGATCCAAATTCAACCAAAGAGAAAGAGGCAACGAGAAATGAATTGTGTCAGAGACCACATTGTATGGAAGTAAGCAACAATGAATCTTTAGCTAGTACAATAGTTCAATAAAGCTTTATATTTTATACTAATTTATGGATCATGAACCAAAATATGTATTTGTTCTTATTAAAAAAATTGAGACCTCACTGAGTTGTTGGACATGATGAGGGTACTAGTACAGTTCCTAAAGGTATGTGATTTTAATTTTTAACCATCAGAATGGACATCATCAAAATCACCATACACCATGCTTCTCTATTGTATTCCATTAATAGTCAAAATTGTGCAATTATTTTCTTCATGATTATTATTGATAGTTTTATAAGAAAGGTGAACTAATATTACTGGTGTCATGTTTTTGCAATCTATATTTTTAAAAGACAATATATTGTATATATGAATTTTTTTAGGTCATGATGAAGTGCATATGCCTCCTTCGACGGGGCCAACCACCACTTCGAGATTATTGACTACAGGATCGACAACAAGGAGTGTGCAAACATCCACACTTGTTGTGACTAGAGTTGGTAAATCCTTGTTTTCCTATATATTATTATGTTAAATATGATTTGATTTGTACTTTCTTGGGTTCATTTTATCATATTCATTGATCAACTTTGTGCAGTGATAGTTGCACTTTCTCATGATAAAATAGATTCCAGTCTGATGATAATTTACCTTCCTTTCCTAGAATAGCCCATGTTATTTGTACTAGATCATTGGATGCATCATTTTTGTTGGTCAAGAAAGATATGATTCCCTTAAAATTGCCTAAGTTTCTAGGTACTTTAAAATTGTTAGTTTTTAAAGTGTAATTGTAGTTTTCTTATTCATAACTCATTTTCAACTAATGATCCCATGATGATTTTGCAAGAAAGAACATTTTTTGTGAAACTCTTTATGATTTAACATTGATGCTATTTGGGCCTACATTTTGTAAAAGGTGTGTAGCTTCATATAATGGGTATAATATTTTATTAGAGTAATATTTTATTTTCATACTACTTAAATCATATTGATTTAATTAGTTAAGTTATTACTCTTTACTGCTTAAGCTTACTCTTAGGTGCATTAATAATTAATTATTTTATTAATTATTAATGTGCAACCTAGCTTTTTTAGGCTTTAGGGTTTCATTCATCTTTAAGGTTTAACTCTTGTAATTATTGTTTTTTACATCTTGGAATACTTTTTTCCACCATTTTAAGGTTTTTGGGTGCTGGCAACGCACAACCAATGAGTTGCTAGTGCACCACCACAGCTTGGCACATGCTCTACCCTCGCCAGCACACCACCACTTAGTTGCGCCCACCACTGTCACCGTCACAATGCTACCTAACCACCACCTCTACCTGCCAACATTGCCTAGTCACCACCCACTGACATCTGATAGGCGACGTTAGTAATCTAGGAGCTAATATTATTTTGTCAATGAGAATTCAAATTTTCTGGCGACTGAAAAAAAAATTTGGCAACTGAAATATTTTTTTAATGAACAATCATTTGATATTCATACGGCCATCAAATTCTTTCAGTCTTTGTGTTTTTCCAAAGAGCTTATAGTTTGGAGGTGCAGTTGTTTTTTGACCATATCTATTACATACGGTGTTTGTTTTCAAAAAATAAATATCATCAGAAAGCTATTTCTGAGCCGAAGATGATGATGTTGGTTTCATTTTATGATTCAATCATTTGAGCTCCTATTTTTGGCATTGAAGTAGAGGCTTTAGTTTCTTACATCTCTGCATCTGGCATCCAAGCTTTTCTTCTAGTTTTTCTTGTGCTTTCCTTAGTTGTTTCTTTGGTATACAAGAGATAGTATACTATTTTTGGGGAGTTCAAATTCTCTTTATGTCATTCATTTCAAAGAGATTTTTTTACTTCTATCTATTTTCTTTCAATGGTGGACTCTTTTGTCACTTGCCTTACACCTCACAACTACCACACTTGGAAAGGACAAATGATTAGATTGCTTATGGAAAAGGGGTTATGGTCATGCTTCGATGTGGCTCCACCAGTTCTATAGAAACCTTATGAGGTTCTTATGTAGAGAAATAAGATGGATGAGGCAATGCGCCTCATTGCACTGAATATTTTAGATGGGTTGTTGTTTCACCTGGATAGTTTGACCACACCTAGGGCTATGTGGAACAAGTTTTCCACCTTGTTTGGAATAATAAATCAGTTCATGGTTCTATAGATAGATGTAGAGTTCACCTCCTTGGTACCTAAATCATTCACCAGTATTGAGGACTTCTTGATGAAGTTCAAGTCTCTTTGATCTATTTTACAGGTTATTGGAAATACAAAGTCATATGATGAGTGTATCTTTCTGATACTCCCAAAGCTTCAAGGTCCTTATCAGATTTTCACTTCTATCTTCTATTCCACTATGGATGCACTAGGTGCATAGCATGTTATGCCCTCTTTTGAGATATTTTGTGATAGGTTGACTCATGAGTAGTCCAAGCTCACTTAGATGGATTCACTTATAGGTTCACAGTCATAGGCATTGCTTGCCAAGATACCTCAGGGTACACAGAAGCAAAAGATGAAGAAAATATCAAATTCCTCTTCTTAGCACTCTACTAGCCCATCATATTCTTCTAAGAAGGAGAAATAGAAGACTAAGATTCCTTCATGTTCCTCTTGTCAGAAGGGACCTCATGATGAGTCACATTTTTTTCAGAAGAGATTTGATGGCTATGAGAAATAGATTGCAGTATAGAGCACTATTTCCTCTCCATACTCTTTGACCTCATAGGGGTCTAATTTTCAATCTTCTTTCGTATCTTTGACATCTAGACAAGATTTTGGATATTGTCATGCATTACGGGCATCCATTGCATCTCCTTGCTAGGTCCCTTAGATACTGGATTCAAGTGCTTCTCACCATATGGCATCTTCTCAAGGGATCTTCTCTACTATTGAGGCTTCTCCCATTCTTCATATTCTGATGGAGAATAAAACTACCCTATAAATCTATGGGAGGTTCAGCAGGCATTCAAGATGGCACATTCAATGATGTATTGTATGTTTCATCTTTTTTTGTAAACCTTCTCTCAATTTATCAAATTACACATAATAGATCAGGGAAGACAGTTGAGTTCACTACAGATTCAGTCTTTATTTAGGATAGTGCAACAAGAGGCTTTATTGCTAAAGGGATAGTTGATCATACTAACCATCTCTACACCTTCTCACACTTTGGTCCACCATCTCCATTGTCAAAGCATGACTCTTATCTTTCATGAGAGCATCATGTGGTACAGTTAGGACACTTGAACCTTTGAATTGTTCCTGAGATCACTTTTTTGACTACCACACGACATCTTGTTGAGGTCTTTTCTCTTTAGTGATATTCTTCGTTAGCTCTACCTAACCCTCCAACTCCATTCATTGAGCCACCATGTGCATTTGTTGAGGATTCTATAGCGGACATTCATCTCCTCTTTCATGATAGTGTCAGCACACCTGTCACCCCACCTACATTAGAGATTCCCTTTTAGGATCCTCATGTTTTCTCCTTTGAGCATCAATTAACCCTTCTAGTTTTACCTCTCATTTAGGGGTTTCCTTTTTGGGTGCCTTTTTTTATTCCACATTGGAGTTCCATTGGTTCGATCATTTCTATAGGGGCTCCATCATTCTGGAGAGCATTGGTGTCTCTTCTCTCTCATGGGGGGGATGGTTATACTTATGGTTTTGAGAGAGTCTCTTGATCCATTTCCTTTTTTTTCTTTTTTTATCTCTTTTTGAAGAGGATTTTTTTCCCACTGGGTTTTCTCCTTTGTCTCTGATTTACAAATATTTCCTTGTATTGGGTACCTGACTAGACCTTGTTGTTAGGACCCATTTCCTACTTCCATAGCTATGCTAGGTTAACTTAACCCCTATGCTTAGCTTAAGGAGGGGTGTTAGAGTAATATTTTGTTTTCTTACTACTTAAATCATATTGATTTAATTAGTTAAGTTATTTTTCTTTAGTGCTTAATATTTCTCTTAGGTGCATTACTAGTTAATTCTTTTATTAATTATTAATGTGCAACCTAGCTTTTTTAGGCTTTAGGGTTTCATTCACCTTTAAGGTTGAACTCTTGTAAGTATTATTTTTTATATCTTGGAATAATTTTTCCTCTCACTCTGCTAGGATTTCCAAGCTTTGCTTTTTCCTCTTTGGTTTCCTTCCAGCAATAGGTTATTCTGCATGCAAGTGTTCTTGGCGAATTGTGAAGTTGGTTTTCTCAAATTCTACATATTTTTTTGTTCGTCCATTTATTATAATATATTCAAGTTACGTATCTTTAGCTAAAAAAATTATCTAACAATTTTTTTTTTGTTAACAAGTGGAATGACCAAGGTCCTAAATCAAAAGATCGACTCATAAAATCTCTAGAGGATCTCTTTGGTCAAAATATTTTTAACAAAGACAAAATACTTTAGAAATCTTGCAAACATCTAAAGACTATGAGAGACCAATACAGAAGGACTCTAAAGGACTACCCCAAGTACAAGCATCCTCCTATAGTTCCAAAGATGGAGTGGAATGAAATCATTGAAGATGCAAAATAGAAAAGACTCAAAGGTAAAGGAGTTCAACACCACCTAGAAAAAAAAAATGTATGTGATAGTATTAATGTAATTATGCACAAACTAGTGATCTTTATATTTATATAATCTAACATATTTTAAACTTTACATACATATGCTACAAGACACATCAAAGGATACATAGGCTAGAATAGATAAAGTTGGCCAACACCATCATGGCTCTGGTGGATATATGAAACTCCATGCATGATTTGTAAGTAGTAGTAAATGAAGATTTGTATCAATTTTTTATATAAAATTACAAACAAGAAATACATTCAATATTGACAATATTATGTAAAAAATGCAAGGCTTTGAATTGAATATGGCACCATTGGAAGAGGACAAACAAATTGGCTTCAAGAAAGTCTATAAAGTTATGGTTGCCCACCATTGCAAAGATTATATTGACCAAAGATAGTATTCTGGTGCATCAATTCATACATAAGTAAACAGGCCTAATGAATCATAACTCAAATAGAATACTTGAGAAATCATCTATTTGATGTTAATTTCAAAGAATGATATCAATGTGTATGACATTTCACTACAACCTTCTAGTCATGCCACCGATCCTACACATGACAAAGGCCTTGATGTGCATAAAAATTATAGAGGTATATATTAAAATTCTATTAAAAATTAATTATGTAATTATTAATAAAATTTAACATCTTAAATTGCAATTGGTGTAACCTTTTTCTGAATATTTTAGACTATGCAGAACATCATGGTGACAGAGTGGAACATGATGCTAGTGTTGAGCATGTTGAGGTTGGGGCAAAATAAATGTTATTGTAAATGATTTGGTGCTGTCAGGTAAAGAAAAATCCATGTTAAGTTATTTTGATTAATGATATACTTTTAACATTAATAAAAAAAATGTTTTGAATTAAATGATGCAAGAACATTGTCTTAATGAATTTGTTGATGAATGTTTCTTATTAATGAATTACATGTCATTTTATTGAATATTATTATGTGATTATATTTATTGATATTTTCATGAATTATTGATTAATGTTACGTATTAATAAATTTTATGTTGTGGTAAAGAATGTTATGTGATAATAATGATTCAATATTATAGTATGGATGAATGAATGAATAAAATATTTAATTAGATGTTAATGGGGAATTTAGATTAATTATTAGGGGGAGAGTTCAAATGATCTTCCACCTTCATGCGGTTGGCCTTTTTAAGTAGAGAATATTAAAGTATTCTCGAAAACATTGAAGCTCAAACTAAACCAATCAGCATGTTCCCAAGGAGATGTTCTTATACTTATTAACCACAACACATCCTCACTATAGGACGACATCTAAACCCACACTGACTATCTACATTGTACAAACATTTCTTTGACCATACTCCCCTCACTTTATCCTACACCCATAATCTTAGACTTGCCTCACTACTTAAGATTTCACTGTCCTAGTTTGACAATAAATTGTTAACTTGTGTAAGTTGGATCCAAAGTTGTAGGATTATGTTAAGGGGATGATAAGATCTTTACTTTTGAATTAAAATCTCTTTTCTTTGCTGATATAGGGGATATTTATATTTTAGGGGATATTGATCACTTAATTAAGCATACACATTTATGGCTTTTCTTCGTATGTTTAAATCCTTCAATTTTTTGTTGTCATGTTTAAGGTTATAGTAGATTTTTACCCTTAGTTACAATCATGATGTCACTATCCTTGATGGATATATCATTTCTTTCATCATTGAATGATAATTTTTACCACTCTAAGATATTTTTATAGATATAACCTTAGATCCATAATATAATAATGCCACCACATTTAAGGTTGCAACCTTTGTGTAGAATTCATGTGATTAATCATTCATGCCATCTAATACTAAGTAACACCATCTTTATTTTTTTCACATGGAAAAATTTTGTTGCATCATGACTTTGTTGCTCTTTTTCACCTACTACTTCAAACTAAGAATTTGACCAAAAAAAAAATCAGATTTCTATTTGAATGGGTTAGATTTGAAAACCATTATTGTAGTGGATTCAAGGTTATGTTTTGTTCCTATATTTCAATTGATATTATTACTATTTGTGGACATTAATATAGTATTTTCTATTTTCTTCACTGACCTCCTAACTTTGTATTGTTCATATCATTCCAACTTTCCTTCTAAATGTAATTAAGTACTTGAAAAAATGGGGTATGAATTCCCATCCTTTGCTGTACCACTATACCTTGTAAAGGTACAAGTTTGTTCTCAAAATTAAAATATAGCAAATGAATCTATGCCATATATCTATTAGTGAAATAAATTGATTTGTTTTATTGATATCAGAGGGAATGTTTAATATTTAGTTGGGTCCATTACTCTCTTAAGTGCTTTAAAATTTTGACATAGTTTTATGTGGAACTCATCAATTTCCTTAAAAGCATATTTGAAGTATTAAACTTTTCTTTGTGGGAAGATGAAAGTAAGATGGATTAGTGCAGACAATATAACACAATATGTTCAATATGGCCTAATCAAATAGGGTGATATGTTCTTGAGGTAGTTGGATCTAACAAGGATGTAAGTCTTATGTGTTTTTATCAAGGCTTTAGATTTATTTATCACATTCAACATAAATAATTTTTGTTATGTGATTATTATGAGTTTATGATTACTTTTCTATAACTCTATTTTTTTAATATGTTTTAATTAAGAAAAAAAAAATTGGATTATAAATTTAATATCTTTTTGTTTTAACAATGATTGGGTTTGTTTTGTTCAATAGTAAGGTATACAAACTCATTCAATCAACAGGTCCAAGGTGTTCATCTGTAGGATATGGATAGCGCACGGTGGGATGTACTGGAGGAGCTAAGAATTGAATGAGGAAATTAGTTAATGGCTCATTTTGAAAATTGGATGACATAGTACAACGAGGGTATAACTATAGAGCATATTAGGCTCCGCTCAAGGGAAACCCTTGACTTTGACTATGTTGATTTCTTAAAGTCCAACCAAGAAATCAAACAGCAAAGTAGGATGAGGGTATCACCACAAACCAATTCAAGCTCCACACAAGGGAGACCCTTGACTCTGACTAAGCTGATTTCTTGAAGCCCAACCAAGAAATTGGCATAGTCAAAGTCGAGGGTTTCCCTTAAGTGGAGCCTAAGATGGTTTGTGGTGATACCCTCATCCTACTTTATTTTCTAATTTTCAAAATGGGTCATCAACTTTTTCATTCAATTCCTAGCTACTCCACATACAACCACACCCCATCCACATATGCATCCACTTCAACTCCTTCCATAACATCTCAATCACCTTTGTTACACAGAAACAATCCAAATGACTGAACTGTAGGTATAACAATGTGCATGGCATTTCACTACAACCTTGAAAACCTACATATGACAAAGGCCATGGTGTGCATCACAATAATGGAGGTATTAATGAAATAATTCTAATAGTACTAAAAATATATTTTGAATTTCACCCATTTACTTGTTATTGCACTGGACCCCCCTTTGTGTTTCCACTCCAACCATCATTGTTACAAATGTGTCATGTTCACATCATTCATTGCAATCTACACTTCAAAACTACATTCATAAATAATTCAAGTTAATAAATCTATATATTTATCTATAAAATTTCTTTTTCCATTTCCAATCCAATATGACCTTTAAAATTAAGATTTGTGCAGACTTTTTGCACCATATCTAATTTTGTAATCTATTTTGATAGTAATGATAGTTGTGCTAACACATCCCTGAAGATGTATTTTATAGATATTGTATTTTAATGTCTAGACCTCTTATTGTCAAACTAAGTCACTTATATGAAGTTTTTACCCAACTTCTTATCAAGTATGAGTTCCACATTTTCGTTATTTGGTATTTTAACTTCACCATGGGCATAGGTGAAATCTCTTTGAGGCATCCTATCAATATGTTCAAGGTGTTATAAATCAACACTCTAAGCCATATAATTTATAGGGAAGAGAAGTAGAGAATTGTAATGTAATGGTACTATATTATAAATTTGTATGGGAAATTTTATCCACATTTTGAGTCCATGTTTATTAGTGCAGCTCTACTTAAAAGATTCTAGAAAACAATTTAATTTCCACATGCTAGTATATTTTCCTTTACCACTTTTTACAAGTTTCATCAGAGTACAAACTATAAGTAAAATGAATGGAAACATCCAAAACATCTAACTTTACATGTTGAGAAAAAATAGTGCCGGTCAGAATTCAATGAAATAGCAATTAGAAAATCATATATGTATTTGTGTGCATGCATATCAGTTCACCATGTGAAATGACATGAATTCATAGACATTTATATGATTTATGCTATTATAAAACTCTTTGTGATTTACCTTGAAATAAATCTAATTGAACCAAGGATGAATATTTGATTATCTTTCTCTTAGAATGAGGTTGCAAACTCTTGATTATTTTAATCTTGAATATATCAAGGAAATGATGTTATTTTCTCATCAGATTGAGGGGCTTAATATATGTTGCACATTAACATGTCCACTAAACATAGGGCTTGATGGTTAATCACATTTATCATAATTGGATCATGTAATTAGTTAACTTCAAGCATTGTGTCTCTTTAATGAGACTCTTCAACAAAGTCTCATGTATGTTCGTATGTAAGCCCTTTGAGCTCTATATTTTTATTGACTAATTAAAAAAGAAAATACATTAAAATCAAAAAAATGTTCTCTCCCTACATATTGGCAATGACAGAGCATTCAATCTCTCAGACACTCAAATTGGAATCTTGAATATTATAATTCCTTCAATACTTGATAGAAGGATATGAATTAAAAAATTATAACAAGAGTCAGTAATTATGTTCTTCATATTTGTTCATACTAGTTTCACAATTTGATCGTAAGTTTTCAAACATGAACATGGCATTAGAGATAGGTTAAGAAGATTCATCAAGTGGATTAGTCGCTACATTCTTGAGAGAAGTGACCATTTATGAAAAATTCTTGATCATTTATTGCATCGTATGAAACACAACAATAAAGTCAAGTGATAAAATTAATATAATGGAAGACGAGATAGTTGTGAACTAATATCGAGACTTGCAACTATAAAATACAACATCTAAGGACTGATATGGTAACTTGAATAGATAAGATAATCTACATGAGCTTGGGGAAGTTATTGACATCATGAGTACATCATGAGTGTGTTCCTATTTGGTTGGGAATTTGCATTGGGGCTATTTTATCTACATCACATAAGGTTTGTGTTGAGAGGGAATTCAAATGTTATGGAATGATTATTCATAGCCAATAATGCATGAAGGCTAAAATATTTTGAAGAGGACATTAGTAGTTTCCATTATAGAATCTCGTAAGCATTAAGAAGAGACCGCAATAGTAACAAGTGAAGTGTGAGCTTTTTGCAAATAGATGATGATGGTCAAATAGAATTGGATTTCCATTAACTATATTAATATGGAGATACTAAAGATAATGTGAAAAAATAATGACAATATCATATGAAGCTATGAAGTCGATAGTTACAAACATATGGTTTAATATAAAAGAGTTCAAGCATATCGAGGATATCATTATATGGTTTCAAGGTGGTCATAATGCATTACCAATTCTTTTTTTATTGTTTATGCATGACTTTGGAAGGAGTACCATAGCCACTCAAAACTTGAAGTACTAGGCAAATACTTCAAACAAAAAAATCTTAGTTGAATAAAGTTAAATAGATTACACAAGTATGATAATGAACTATGACATTGATGCATATGAAAGGATTGGGTTTCATTGTGAGATAATCATGTCAACAAATTTTTTTTATTTTTATTTTTTTGTATTGGTCAAAATTTTAACCAACATTTGACGATAGTTTCAACCAAAATGATGTCAAATGTATAGCATCTTTGTCAAAAATCATTTTGCATTGGTCAAAATTGTGACCAAAATTTGATGATAGTTTCGACCAAACTGGTGTCGAATGTATGGCATCCTCATCAAACTTGAATTTGTATTTGTCTAAATTTTGACCAAGGTTCAATGCATATCAACCCATTTTTTTGGCTTCATTTTCGACCAAATGTCTGTCAAAATTTCAACCAAACTGTCAGTTATCTAAGTTTCAACTAAAATAATCTAACAAGAGTTTTGGTCAAAATTTTGACCATTGCCTATAGAAAATTTTACCAACTAGCATTGAAAAATGAGGGAAATTTCACTAGTGTTCTTTTTTAGTCTTAAAAAGCAAGCTTACATAACTACCATGTTTTTAGTGAGATAAAGGAAAGAAGATTTATCCCACTCTAGATTCTCTTTCATTTTTTTGCTATAGATTGAAGGTCTTTTCATTTCTTAGTAGCATGAATAAATTTAAGATCATCCATACTTATTTAACTGTTGGTAGAAAAATATTTGAATCCCATAGAATTAGATGATAAGTTAATCATGAAGGAGACTAGGAGAAGTTGGTTAGAGAACTAGAGTGTCCTTTATTTCCAAACAAGATAGGAAAAGTGTCCAATTATCCAAAGTGAGAAAACTTAAAAAGATAGCAAATATAACTTGTCACAATATACCCAAGTCATGGATAGATGCCCTATATATGACACTTGTGAACAAGAAAAAATAAGATCAATAAAAGATATATTAATCAAAGATGAACAAGTTAATAATTCGCTAACCAAGGATGATGTTAAGTAGCTCAAGTTTACTTTTTAGCAAAAGGAAATCCTAGCATGTTGAGATCAAGCAAAACTAGAGCCATTTTGAGCAAGTGCAAGCACTAGAGACATAGAAAAGAAAAGCCATATGATGAAACTCTCCCTAGTAAGCAATGCAAGAAAATGTTTGGACTTGATTTCTAACTTGGTTGACAAAGCATGACAATAGTGATAACATTAGTAACATTTAGGTTCAATTATAGTAGGAAGTTGTTCAAAAATATATTTTTCAAGAAAATAAGTGACACATGGAGTACTCTATAAACAATCAAGAAAGGTACAAATCAACTATTGTGGTCTCACAACACACACCCCATTTTGAGTCACAAAACGGGGACCCCCTAATTTGGAAATACTCTTCAAACATACAGTCAGGTGCCTCGGTTAATTAGAACCTTCCTCTAGGACCCCATTTTGAGTCACAAAATGGGGAACCCTAATTTGGAAATACTCTTCAAACATACAGTCAGGTGCCTCAATTAATTAGAACCTTCCTCTAGGTCTAGGTTAGTCTCCAATCCTTGGTCAGATAGGATTGAATAGTAGCGAAGGGTCAAAATTCAATTTTATTTGGGTTCATAAGTGTAGAAATATGCATGTGCATTAAGCGTGCACCTGCACACTCACCTCCATCTGAGCATGTGTACATGTACTTGCACATGTGTACACCCTCAAAGGTGTGCACAAGTACACCCTAAGCTATAAATACTCCCTCCCCTCTCCTCTTTTCTCACTTATATCTTCTAAGCCTTCCTTCGCACCCTCAAGATCTCTGCAGCTCTGTTTCTGCCTAGCTCCGCAAGCTTCCACCTTTTAAAGGTAAAAAATCCAACTATTTGGAGATGCTCACATATGCATAGGCACACAAGCACACCTCCAATAGGTGCACATGGTGCACAAACAAACCATTACACCCCCCCCCCCCCCCCCCCCCCCAAAGGACTCTTCTCATAATAGGATCATGTGCATAATTGCGCACATGTGCACAAGGTACACATTAAAAGGTGGGCTAAGTGTGCAAATACACATTTTTTCTACTCTAATGGTTTTTTAAATGCCAAAAAGAGAGTACATGCATAGGTGCACTAGGTGTGCAAAGCATATGTGTGCACATTTTTAGGCATTTGGGGGAATTTTAGTCATTTTCTTTTGTTTTTAGTCAATTTTTTGTCATTCCAAGTCATACTTTAGGATCATTATAGGTTTCTAACATTAATGTTATTGAAATTTCTCTCTTTTGTACATATATAATGGTTTCATCCTCATCCTCCATGGTTATGAAGATAGCACCAAAGCTAGTCACTTTCAAGTATCAAGGAGCACCCAAAAAATATCAATTTTAAGACAAACATTTTGAGATCAGAGACACCAAATTAGGGCACATTGACTAGAAAATTTTTCTTACATCATGTAATAAGCCTAAAGAGAGGTCAGCCATGGTGTCAGCACTAATGCAGAGTAGTTTGGTGAACATTTCTTCTCACCCAATGTTAGTTCAATCGTTTGAACTAATCATGACTTTGGCTCATCACTATGTACCGGAGGAGAAGGTGGTCAAGAGTGTGACTCAGGAGATAGCTTTGGACCTCAAACATCAAAACATTGAGAATGTCTTCCATCTTCCATGGGTGGATCAGTACCTTTGGATCACTTATGATGGTGCAAATAGATGGTATAGGGAGAATGAGACCGAGGCCAAAGAATTGGTCCAAGGGAAGTACCTAATTGACAAGACACTTTTCATGAGGAGAAGTGGAAATGTCAACATGACTATAGGTTATATGGTGGATCATATTGGCTGCTTGATAATTCTCTTGAGTAGAGCCATGGATCTTCCTACAACAAATCATCTTGAAAGATGGATGGTGTATTTCATAGAAACCAGCAAGACAGGCAAGATGCCTATTGATTGGGCTACAATACTAAGTGATCATTTGGATGATCAACTAGTTTTGGTGAAGAATGTCCCTTGCTTATATATAAGCTCCTAATGTATGTCTTTTGGTGGCAAGACCCATAGACTATCCAAGATTGTTAAAAAAAGGAATGTAAGATGCAAGTGCTTGGACTTATGTAGTTTATCCATAGCTGGTGAAGAAGAAACTCCCACTATAGAGTATTGAGTATAGGGTGGTCAATGATGGGTTTAAATTTTCCATCATCAAGTTCATTGAGGGAGACTATGCCAAGAGAATGTTAGTGGAAGTTATAGCATGGATAATGCAAGTTTGTGAATATTACATCCAATTCAAGAAATTCAACTATATCTAAGTAGTTAGCACCCTATTGTATCCAAAGAAGCTCTCATGATATCCATTGGATAAACTGATATTATTGGAGATAGAAAGTAGCTAGCCTCTATGTATGATAGGGTGAGGAAGCAACATAAGAAGACTTGGGTGTGGCTTATCACCATAAGGACCTTTGAGTTAAAATAGAAGCAAGCCTTTGTCACATTTGATTTAGAATGGGATCAATATCCTCTTGATGATTACCAATCACTTTTCCCATATTTTGGTAATATCGAGATGGTATAACATTTGGTGGGGAAGAAGTTTGTGCCTGAAGAAGCACTCAAAGATCATTGGATGAATGGCATAGATGACTACGATGTCTGCATTTGGGATTATTATAGGATGAGTCTATAGCTTGCTGAGAAGGTGTTCAATATAGAGATACCTCTTAAGGCCTTGGACAAAGATGCCCCTAAAATACTAAATCCCTTGTACAATAGGGATAAGATCTATGAAAGGCCCATAATTAATGCAAAGATTGGGTGGGAAGAGAATGGTGATATCAATCAACAAGGCCAACATGCAATCAAATTAACAAGAGAATGGATTAGAAATCCTTTTTGTATGGAGCTAGTTCCTCAACACCGAACTCTTTAGGTTGAAGTGTGAGGCCTCACCCCGACCCATCATAGCATAGTTGATACATTATTATTTTGATAGTCATGACTCGATATGTTAGGACATTATTTGATGCACTGAACATTATTATGCTATTTTATGATGTGTGATGCTTTACTTTTAGATGTTTGATTTTGGCAATTAAATTCTTTATGAACATGTATAATGATGAAGTAAATAAATGCAGAACTAACACTTTGACTATGCAATTTTAATGGTCGAAAATATGATTAGAATGAGATAAACAATTGATTATTAGAAAGATGGATGTTTTAAATTTACATGATTTTCTTGATATATAATTTACATATATGCATGTGATTTCTTGAACTATTGATGTGTGCAATTAGTGTGCAAGATACTTAACTGGGAAATCTAATGGAAAGACGACACTGAACCCCTTGCTATTGTGCTAGTTTGCATTGTCTTTCTTTGAAGGTTGTTATTTAGTCTTAAAATTCTCCTAGCTTTTGATTAGTTCCTATTAAGTCTTTAAGGCCTAAAAACATTAAATTTAAGTGCCCTAGGGGTAAGGGTATGGGTGGGGAGTAGTTTTCACCCCTCTAACCTCTTTGGTTGACTTTTAGGGTCACTCAAAAACCCTACTTTTGGTTGATTGCGAAAATTGATTTGTCTCCTTCATGAGTTGGTGACTCAAACTCCACCTTGGGGTTACCTAAACTCTAGTTGAGTTAGGATCATATTTAAATGCATTTTGGAGAAGTTTTGTGGTGGTTGCCCAATCTCTAGTTTTAGAGAGAAGTTTGAAGATTGAAGGAAAAGAAATTGGATATGTTGAAGTTTTCAATTCAATGTAATATGTATTTGGAGAAAACAAACAATCCTACATTGTGGATGAACAAATTTATCACTTTCCTTGTTAAATCCTGTAAGTGGAAAAATCAAATTTGATAAAGAAATAAACACATCTCTTTGTGCCAACTAGATGATTGTAAAAATCCAATTATTTTAAAAAAAGACATAAACTCTTGTTATAAGGATTAATTGGTAGGCATATATTGGCAAAAACATAAACATCCCCCTTGCAATAAAAAAAATGTTCACCTCCAAGAGCAATTTGCTCTCTGGAGTTTGAATGGGGACACAAGATTTGACCACATTGTCAACAGAGTATATTCCCTTTGATTCTTTCAAATAAATAAATAAATAAATCTTTTATCAAATTCCTCATTAATAGAAATGAATAAAGTCGGTTTTAAATGCATATTTATATTTTAGAAATATGGCCTTTTTATATATATACACACCTAATAAAATTTTGCTTTTACTATCCCTCCCTTCTAAAACTCCACCTAACACCCCCCCCCCCCCCCCCCTTGCATCTTGCCATGACCCTAGCGCAAGGAAAAAGTACTTGGCATCCACTGTCACATTTATTTTCCCCTGGGTGTCGAGTTGGAGTTACGGTTGGGTGTGAAGCGACAGATGTGCACTCAAATGCCATTCTTTATAACAAAAAAAAAATCAACTTTATACCTACCAAATTGACTTTATATCTTAACATCTCAAACCCCACGTGATAAGGCAAGATGGAATCTTTCTTTGAAAAAAGTTAGAATGTCATAGGGCAACTCAACACATTGCACATCATCTTTTTCGCAGCCCAAGTACTGTCCAAGCAGACTGACAAGGAAGGGGCAATTTAATAAGAAGGTGTAAAGGTCAATGAATGATTTATCGTCTTAAATTTCTTTGGCTTCCTTTTTTAGCACCAGCAGGGATTATAATCCTTGTCACACATAGTGGGAAACCAGGCCTGCGTTGGGTACGCCTAGTTAGCGTAGGACTATCCTTGACCAGTGTGCCCATGTGGGTATAAAGTTTGGGAGTGGGGGGAGAAGATTAGTTAGGCATGTGTAGGGTTTTATTTTTGGGGGCTTAAGTTAGTATGTTATTTGTTTTAAGTTAGTATGTGGTTAATTTATGTTAATAGTTTAAAGTTAGTATGTTGTTAGTTTATGCTAATGATTTAGTTAGTATTAATTAGTTTCTTTTTTTAGAGTTTAATTTAGTCTAAGTTGTAACTTAGTTTAGATTTGATTTAGTTTGAATTCAAGTTAGTTTTAGAACTAAGTCATGCTAGTATTTTATTTTGAATGGTATTTTTAAGTAGTAAAATTGTATTTAGTTAGGATTTGTTTAGTAGAGTAGTTTATTACTTAGTTAAAGCTATTAGTGTTTTAGTTAATTTATTTCAAATATTAGTTTATAATTGTTTCATTTATTTAGTTTAATTTATGTTGTTGTTATCCTTGGAAATATTTTTATTTCTCTTATAATTATAGATTTAAATAAAAATTAATAGTTGTAGAAAATATTAGATTAATAGATAAAGTTAGCATGTTGATGTTTTATAGATTATAAAGCAAGATGAAATGGTTATTAAAGTAAGTTTGTTTGATTTCTATGAAAGATGTTAATTTAGCTAGTATGCTATTTTCTAAAACGTTTGAATAATTAGTCTATATTAATTAACTGACATCCAAATCAGTTAGCTTGATTGTTAATTAATATTTCTTTTAATAAATGTATTTCTCGATTAAAGATAATAGAACTTCAAAATTATTGTAAAATTATGGTTTCTAGCATTCTAAAGATGTAATAATAAAAGAGAATTTTAAAACCAAATAACGATATGCTAAGTCCTTTAGCTAATCGAATCTAGTTGTTTAAATTAATTAATTATTTTAGCAATGAACATTACCAACCTTTTTCTTATGGAGGCTTTCAACCGAGTTGTAGCTTTAAAAGTTTGATCAGAATCTTGTAGTTGCCTCGAATGTAACTTATGGTTGTAATCAATTTCAAACTTATCAACTTAGTGAATTTAAGTTTAATTAATAATTTAAAAAAGAAAATTGTGTGTGTTTTGTCCATATATTTTGGGCATGACATTTTGGTATCAGAGCTCGTGTTTCAACACTAGGAACCTAAACCATTATGCTTTTGAACTTAACTAAAACATTATTTTGTGAAGGATGCCTCTTGTTACACGAAGCAATCATTAAGGCAGAGGTCGTAGGGCAAGAGGTGGTAGAGTGGGACAGGAGGATGGACCACCACCTCCACCATCGAACTTGAATCAGGATATTTTGGATGCCCTCCAGACATTGATTGGCATAGTCAAGCAGAGGATAGCACCTATAGTATAGCCAAGGCAACAGATTCTTGAAGGGGAAGCATAGGATCCTGGAGGAGGCAGGGCCAAAGACAAAGAGAGGAGTAGGAGTCCCCCACTGAGGTAGGTTGAGGGACAGGTTGAGCATGAGGGTGAGTTGATACATCAGAGAGGACCACCACTTGACAGACCTCCTAGACATATAGGAGATGATATCAAAGAGTTGATATGACTCAGACCACCACTCTTTACCAGTTCCATAGAGGGGACAATAGCAAAGGCCTAGTTATAGAGTCTTCAGCTATGCTTTGGATTATGTCCTTATAGGAGCAATTTGAAGGCACGTCTTGCAGTTCATTAGCTAAGAGGAGATGCCTCCAATTGGTGGCATCAGGAGGAGACTATAGGAGGAGTGAGCATGGATACCCTCACATGGGAGTCATTCTTAGAGAGATTCAGAGAGAGGTACATGTCTAAGCACTTCAAGCAAAAGCAGATTAAGGAGTTTCATTTTCTATATCAAAGGGGTCTCACAGTAGCTCAGTGTGACAGTAGATTTCTCGAGCTCCTTCCATATGTCAGTTACATGAAGGACGAGAAACAATGAGTGCATCAATTCATCATGGGCTTGAATGTCTCACTCCAGGGTCCAATCCGTTTGGCTTTCCCTACTACTTTTAGATAGATAGTTGAGGTAGCACTAGTTGCAGAGAATATTCAAGGTAGACAGGAATCTTGGGATTGGTCTCAAAACTAAAACTCTACCCAGCAGAAACCCCCTTGGAAGGGGAATTAGAACTACAAAGCAAGGTCCTCTAAGGGCCAACAGTCTCAATAGCATAAACCCTAGTAGTAGCAGTAGAAACCCTCAGAAGGTTATCAAGGCTCCAAGCTGAAGCAGTGGCATTCACAAAGTCCCAAGCAGGATAAAAAAGTATAGGCCCCACAGTCACAGTCAGTGAAGACTCAACAGTCTTCTAGGGGTGGTTTCAGTGGATCTAGCAGGTCAAGAGGCCCATAGCAGTTTGGATCATAGGGTGCATGATCTTATACATGAGACCATGCTACACTTGTGGTGGCATGGGTCATATAGCTAGAGAGTGTCGATAGGGATAGTCATTCGGTGGTCAGAGAGGGGCATTTTCAGAACCGATAGTTGGTGTTGTAGGTAGATCCCACAAAGTTTTTGTAGCAGTTGATAACTGCCAAGCTAAGCATCAGGCTATAGTTATTGAGGCTATAGGTATTATACAGGGTAGCATGGTTACTATTTTATTTGATTCCAGAGCTACTAATTCATTTATATCTCCTTTTTTTGTGGAGAGTTTCAGGCTGGTGGCAGTTAGGCAAGTAGAGTTAGCCTCAAGATCCAAAGTGTCAGTTAGTTCCATGGTGCATAATTGCCCAATTCAGATTGGAGACATGTCCATGATGTCTGATCTATGCATTACCCATCTAGGTTATTATGATGTTGTTCTTGGCATGGATTGGCTTTATGCCCACAGTACCAAGATCGATTGTCGATAGAAGAGGGTGGAATGTGTGGATGAGGATGGTATCTCTTGAGTGATCCTTGGGGTTAAGAGACCCATATCCCTTCATATGATTTCTACTATATAGCTTAGACGGTGTATGAAAAAGGGATTTCAGTTGTTCGCTTTCACCATGAGTGACAGGGAGGAAGATTCAAAGGGGGAGCCATCTCTCAATCATTTTCCAATATTGTAGGAGTTTGCAAATGTCTTTCCTTCAGAGCTCCTTGGTAGGCTTCCACCTAGAGCAGTGGATTTTCATATTGATCTTGTGCCAAGAGTGGAGCCAGTGTTGAGAGAATCCTACAGGATGACTACTCATGAGCTTAGTGAACTAAAGATTCAGTTGGAGGAACTCTTAGAAAAGGGGCATATTCGACCTAGTGTGTCACCTTGGGGTGCACCAGTGATCTTTGTTAAGAAGAAAGATGGATCACTGAGGTTGTGTATTTATTATTGACAGTTGAACAAAGTAACCATCAAGAACCAATACCCTCTTCCCAGGATTGATGACCTCTTCGATCAGTTGCAGAGTGCCCAAGTATTTTCAAAGATTGATCTTAATTCAAGTTATCATCAGTTGAGGATTATGGATAGTAATATCCCTAAGACTGCATTCTATACTAGGTATGGTCACTACGAGTTCACCATAGTACCATTTGGCCTCACGAATGCTCTAGCTATGTTCATGAGCTTCATGAATGGATTATTTTGTACCTTTTTGGATAAGTTTATGGCTATTTTCCTTGATGACATCCTGATATATTCTCGTAATGAGAAGGAGCATGAAGAGAACCTGAGACAGGTATTGCAGAATTTGAGAGAGAATCAGTTGTATGGTAGCCTACCAAAGTGTGCATTCTATAGTCTTGAGATACATTATTTGGGTCATGTCATATTAGGCGATGGTGTCTCAGTAGACCCATCAAAGATTAGGGCCATCATGGATTGGCCAGCACCCTCTAGTGTCACTAAAGTGAGGAGCTTTATGGGACTAGCAAGTTATTATTGACGATTCATTGCAGGATTCTCTAGATTGGCACACCCCATCACATCTCTTCAGAAGAAGGGAAAGAAGTATGAGTGGTTAGAGATGTGTGATAGATCTTTTCAAGAGCTCAAGAGAGCCCTCAAGAGTACACCAATTCTTGTAGTACCAGATCCATCTACAAATTTTGTGGTGTGCACTGATGCATCTTTGGATGGTATAGGGGCAGTTCTTATGCAGGATGGCCAACCTATTTTCTTCAAGTCCAAAAAGTTGAAGACTCATGAGCTCAATTACCCTACTCATGACCTAGAGCTTGTAGCAGTGGATCATGCTTTAGTGAGGTGGTGACACTTCCTACTAGTTCATAGATTTGAGCTTCATTCCTATCACCAGAGCTTGCAATACATATTCACGCAGTCGAACCTTAATGCTAGGAAAAGAAGGTGGATGGAGTTCCTTTGTGGGTATTATTTTGATGTTTATTACATCAAGGGAAAGGAGAATTTAGTTGTAGATGCCTTAAGTAGAAGGCACCATGAGCTTTCATCTATGACTACTAGCACCAATTTGAGAGAGCAGATTCTTCAACACTTGCCAATAGATGAGCTTTATGCAAAGGTTAGTCAAGTGGTACTTAGAGTATTCTTTGGAGTCTGATGGAATTTTTCATCATAGAGGATGTATGTATGTACCTTCCATTGGGGTTTTGCATGAGCTCATTATAATTGAGGCCTACAGAGCACCTTATGTAGTACATCTTGGTGTAAAGAAGTTACATGTAGATCTGAGGCAGTTGTATCATTGGCCAGGCATGAGAGTGCATATTGCTAACATAGTTGCGAGATGCCTTGAGTGTCAGAGGGTAAAGGTAGACCATCGTCATCCCAGTGGGCTCCTTCAACCTCATGAGATTGCAAAGTGGAAGTGGGATGCTATATCTATAGATTTTATTGTTGGTCTCCCCATGTCATCTCATTTCCATGATGCTATTTTGGTGATAGTTGACATGTTGACCAAGGTTGCCCACTTCTCACCTGTACGTACTACATACACAGCACAGAACATAGCTCAAATTTTTTTGCAAGATATTTTCATACTTCATGGCATTCCCTGTAAGATCATCTCTGATAGGGACTTATTGTTCACTTCTTCTTTTTGGAGAGAGTTGCAGGCAGCATGGGCACTAGGCTAAATTTTAGTACAACATACCATCCTCAAATTGATGGTCAGACCGAGTGAGTGAATCAAGTTTTGGAGAACATGTTATGTATGTATGTGATGGACCATCAGGTCAAGTGGGAGGAATACCTACACCTTGTCGAGTTTGCCTATAACAATGGGCACCATTCCTTCATAGGTATGCTGCCTTACGAGACCTTGTATGGAAGACCCTGTAAGATGCCCTTGATTTGGGACAAGATCGAGGATCAAGTATCTATTGGTCCTCAGTTAGTTAAGGAGATAGAGTAGCAAGTGACCCTGATTAGGCAGTGCTTGAGAGGCACAGGATCGAAAAAAGAAGTATGCTAATGCGAAGAGGATAGATCGAGAGTATTAGGTTGGAGA
This sequence comes from Cupressus sempervirens, assembly GCA_028749045.1. NCBI lineage: Eukaryota > Viridiplantae > Streptophyta > Pinopsida > Cupressales > Cupressaceae > Cupressus > Cupressus sempervirens. The sequence continues at coordinate 295,509,373 of CM053783.1, read as the reverse complement.
TAGAGTTTTCTTGAGGGTGTGGCCACACAAGAGTCTGATTCAATTTGAAAAGGGCTCTAGGTTGGTACCTTGGTTCGTTGGACCATTTGAGATCCTAGAGAGGATAGGACCAGTTGCCTACCATATAGCCTTTCCACCTATCCTATCATGCATCCACGATGTGTTTTATATTTTAGTACTTAGAGGATACATTTATGATGAGTCTCATATTATAGATTGGGATGCTTTGCATGTGGAGTCAGACAGCTAGTTAGTGTTGGAGCTTATCTGTATTATTGCCCAATGGACCCTAGCACTTCGAGGTCGAGAGTTGGACTAGGTTAAGGTCTAGTGGGATTTTTATGATGAGGTTATGGCTTCATGGGAGGATGCGGCATGGATGCAGTCTCAGTACCCATATCTTTTTTATGAACTCCAGGAGAAAGTTCATGCCTAGTGGGGGAGGATGTGAGGCCTTGGCTTGACCCATCGTAGCATAATTGATACATTATTATTTTGATAGTCATGACTCGATATGTCAGGACATTATTTGATGCACTGAACATTATTATGCTATTTTATGATGTGTGATTCTTTACTTTTATATATTTGATTTTGTCATTTAATTCTTTATGAACAGTTATAATGATGAAGTAAATGAATGTAGAACTAACACTTTGATTATGCAATTTTAATGGTCAAAAATATGAGTAGAATGAGATAAACAATTGATTATTAGAAAGATGGATGTTTTAAATTTACATGATTTTCTTGATACATAATTTACATATATGCATGTGATTTCTTGAACTATTGATGTGTGCAATTAGTGTGTAGGATACTTAACTGGGAAATCTAATGGAAAGACGAAATTGAACCCCTTGCTATTGTGCTAATTTGCATTGTCTTTCTTTGAAGGTTGTTATTTAGTCTTAAAATTCTCCTAGCTTTTGATTGTTTCCTATTAATTCTTTAAGGCCCAAAAATATTAAATTTAAGTGCCCTAGTGGTAAGGGTATGGGTGGGGAGTAGTTTCCACCCTCCTAACCTCTTTGGTTAACTTTTAGGGTCACTCAAAAACTTTACTTTTGGTTGATTGAGAAAATTGATTTGTCTCCTGCATGAGTTGGTGACTCAAACTCCACCTTGGGGTTACCTAAACTCTAGTTGAGTTAGGATCATATTTAGATGCATTTTGGAGAAATTTTGTGGTGGTTACCCAATCTCTAGTTTTAGAGAGAAGTTTGAAGATTGAAGGAAAAGAAATTGGATATGTTGAAGTTTTCAATTCAATGTAATATGTATTTGGAGAAAACAAACAATCTTACATTGTGGATAAAAAATTTATCACTTTCCTTGTTAAATCCTATAAGTGGAAAAATCAAATTTGATAAAGAAATAAATACATCTCTTTGTGCCAACTAGATGATTGTAAAATTCTAATTTTAGAAAAAAGACATACACTCTTGTTATAAGGATTAATTGGTAGGCATATATTGGCAAAAACATAAACATCCCCCTTGCAATAAAAAAAATGTTCACCTCCGGGAGCAATTTTCTCTCTAGAGTTTGTATGGGGACACAAGATTTGACCCCATTGTCAACAGAGCATATTCCCTTTGATTCTTTCAAATAAATAAATCTTTTATCAAATTCCTCATTAATAGAAATGAATAAAGTTGGTTTTAAATGCATTATTTATATTCTAGAAATATCCCTTTTTATATATATACTCACCTAATAAACTTTTTCTTTTACTATCCCTCCCTTCTAAAACTCCACCTAACCCCCCCCTTGCATCTTGCCATGACCCTAGCACAAGGAAAAAGTACTTGGCATCCACTGTCACATTTATTTTCCCCTAGGTGTTGAGCTAGAGTTATGATTGGGTGTGAAGGGATAGATGTGCACTCAAATGCCATCCTTTATAACCAAAAAAAAAATCAACTTTATACCTACCAAATCGACTTTATATCTTAACATCTCAAACCCCACTTGATAAGGCAAGATGGAGTCTTTCTTTGAACAAAGTTAGAATGTCATAGGGAAACTCAATGCATTGCACATCATCTTTTTTGTAGCCCAAGTACATCTTTTCACCTCCCAAGTACTGTCCAAGCAGACTAACAAGGTAGGGGCAATTTAATAAGAAGGTGTAAAGGTCAATGCATGATTTATTGTCTTAAATTTCCTTGGCTTCCTTTTTGAGCACCAACTAGGATTATAATCCCTATCACACATAGTGGGAGACCAGGCCTGTGTGGGGTATGCCTAGTCAGCATAGGACTATCCTTGACTAGCATGCCCATGTGGGTATAAAGTTTGGGAGTGGGGGGAGAAGATTAGTTAGGCATGTGTAGTGTTTTATTTTTGGGGGGGGTTAAGTTAGTATGTTATTTGTTTTAAGTTAGTATGTGGTTAATTTATGTTAATAGTTTAGAGTTAGTATGTTGTTAGTTTATGTTAATGATTTAGTTAGTATTAATTAGTTTCTTTTTTTTTTAAGTTTAATTTAGTCTAAGTTGTAACTTAGTTTAGATTTGATTTAGTTTGGATTCAAGTTAGTTTTAGAACTAAGTCATGTTAGTATTTTATTTTTTATGGTATTTTTAAGTCATGAAATTGTATTTAGTTAGGATTTGTTTAGTAGAGTAGTTTATTAGTTAGTTAAAGCTATTAGTGTTTTAGTTAATTTATTTCAAATATTAGTTTATAATTGTTTCATTTATTTAGTTTAATTTATGTTGTTGTTATCCTTGGAAATATTTTTATTTCTCTTATAATTATATATTTAAATAAAAATTGATAGTTGTAGAAAATATTAGATTAATAGATAAAGTTAGCATGTTGATGTTTTATAGATTATAAAGCAAGATGAAATCGTTATTAAAGTAAGTTTGTTTGATTTCTATGAAAGATGTTAATCTAGCTAGTATGCTATTTTCTAAAATGTTCAAATAATTAGTCTATATTAATTAACTGACATCCAAATCAATTAGCTTGGTTGTTAATTAATATTTCTTCTAATAAATGTATTTCTCGATTAAAGATAATAGAACTTCAAAATTATTGTAAAATTATGGTTGCCAGCATTCTAAAGATGTAAAAATAAAAGAGAATTTTAAAACCAAATAATGATATGCTAAGTCCTTTAGCTAATCAAATCTAGTTGTCTAAATTAATTAATTATTTTAGCAATGAACGTTACCAACCTTTTTCTTATGGAGGCTTTCAATCGAGTCATAGTTTTAAAAGTTTGATCAAAATCTTGTAGTTGCCTCAAATGTAACTTATGGTTGTAATCAATTTTGAACTTATCAACTTAGTGAATTTAAGTTTAATTAATAATCAAAAAAAAAATTGTGTGTGTTTTGTCCATATATTTTGGGCATGACATGAAGCTCAACCTTAGAGAGGTAAAGGAGTCAAAGTTATTATGCCTACTTGCCTACCCTACTAAATCACCAGTAAGCCTAGAAATGGTGCACCAACATGATTAGGAGAATGAGTACTGTGAGATAGAAAGGGGTAAGGTCAAAAAGAGAAAGAGATCCCCTCGAGTAAGGGAGCAAGAGGAAGAGGCATAGGAAGATTTGGCCACCCAAGAAGGAGAAGCCTAGCTTGAACAAGAACAAGTCAACCTAAACAAGAATAGGCTTAGCCAACACAAGAAGGAGATCCAACACCTCAAAACCCTATGGCAGAAGACTCCCCATCAATACTAAAAAGAGCAAAAATAGAGATGGTGGTGGTAGGTGTAAAGAGGAGGAGATTTTTAAAAAAGAGTACTTCATCACCTCAAGTTTCAGAAACCATCTCTGAGGTGGAAGATGAGGATGAAGGGGAATAAATAGAATTTTTCCCTTTGAACAAGAGGACTCACTCAACTATTACTATAGAAGATGAGAGGAGAAGGAGCTTAACTCAAATGTCACCTTTTGTGCCTCGAGAGCCTATTCATGTTGAGACCTTAGAAGAGAGACAACAAAAGTGGATTGACGAGATGGAAGGCAAGGAAGCAGATGTTTTTAACATCTCAAATTTTAATTTCATGCTTGTGGTAACTAAGATGGTAGGAGAGAGGATATGGGATACTCCTCAGAATGATTCATTGGGAGAAGATTGGAATCAACTACCTCCTTTACCAAAAGGGCCTCTTTTTATTCCTCCTCCACCAGCATAGGATATTCTACAATACTAGATCAAGGATCATTTTTTCTGCCTCCTCCAATTTCCAAACCTGAGAGTCAAACTTTAGAGTAAGGAGAATATGTTCAATTACACATTGATGAAGTATCAGAGGAAGGATAGATTATGGAAGAAAGGAAGCAAGCTCCTCCTAGTATATAGGCTAGGTCCCCAACTCAACTTGATATAGAAGCTCACTCTAATGTTCTTCATCAACATGAGAAGACTCTAGAGAGGAGTGATAAGGGAAAGGAACCTACATAAGAACCTACCTCTTCAGCTCAATATATGTCACTAATGGGGAAAATGCCATCAGGTCTCAAGAATGAAGTCTTGTTCAGACAAAAGAGATAGATGAAATTGATAGAAGAAGGTATGGCAGAGTTGATTAAAGCAATCAAGAAGCCTGAGTCATACAAGGGTGATGTGAAAACATTGGCCTTCATAATGAAGAATTAGGATCAAGATCTTCTAGAACATATCACCATTTTGTCCCCTTACATGGATATGTAAGAATTGACTCCTAAGGACCACCAAATAAAGGAGGTGGTATTAGGGAAGCCAATAGTGGACACAACAAAGCTTCTAATCTCTAAAAGTCTCAAACAAGTGTTCACACATCTTGAAAAAGGTAAAACAAAGCTTAGGATGTTGAGGAAATGGAATGATCTATTGAGGGGATATTTGAAAGAGGTAGTGGTAAATATAGATCTATTGGAAATGTAAGAGGAGAAACTAAGAGAGGAGGGGTGAATCAATTATCACAAAAACAAATCCTTGTCCCTTAGATATCACTACAAACTTCCACTTATTAGTTAACACTAGAATATAACGAATGCTTGGTTAACAAAGCAATATTAAGATTTATTGATATGTTTTATCCTTTAGTGACTTAGTTGCAAAAATATAAAGAATAAGTAAATAACATGAACACAGATGACACCAAGATTTAACATGGAAACCCAATTTGGGAAAAACCACCTTGCAACTAGTCACAATAATTTTCACTTTTCTAAAGTGAGCCCTGTTAGGAGCCAACCCTATTAAGGGTTACAAAATATATTGTTAAGTATGAACCTATTAAAGGATTTAGTTCACCCTATTAGGAATGGCCTAGTTGGAGGTCTTCAAATACTTCAATCTTGAGATGTCACCTTGCTAGAGGATTTGCAAAATGACTATTAAGTCAAATTTGTTAAGAGATTTCTTTACTATTACAATAGTTAGAAAGCAACAACAATTTGACCTAATTTAAGAAGCAACTTTCTTTATTGATTTAGATCTCTTTTCTGGCTTGATCTCTAGATCCTTCTTGATCGAATTTTTCTTTGCATCTTATCTTCCACACATTCCTACTCTACCTTGTGTTCTCTGACATATCCATCTATTTCATATTCTACTTGTTACATTCTTATCCTCTCAACTTGACCTTTCTTATATATCATAAGTTAAGAGAATTTGGCTTGAATACCCTTTCAAAACATCAATAAATATCCAAATAGTCGACCTAAAATAATAAAACACTTTTCAATTTCAATCTATTATCACTTGGTCAACGCTAGAACTGAACACTCAGTTGACACTATGACTTCTTCATTTCCTAACCACTCAGTCAATATTGCAAGAAGGGATCCTTTCATTAACCAACTGCTCAGTTAATAATAGAAATTCTCCATTACCTAACTACTCATTTAATACTGAGATATACAAGGTTAATATTACAAACTCTATATTTCTCAAATAATATTGACATATACAAGGCTACTATTACAAACTCTACATTGCTCAATTAATACTGACATTTTTGTAAACATTAATGACAATAAACAATTGGATAATTATTTCCAACAAACTCCCTCTTTTGCATTTATGGAAACACAACATGTCAACATAAACAATAAAAGTATGTAATTATATAATATCCTTAGTTTCATTATGATTCTCATCCATACTAGCTCCCTCCAAGATTTTTCTTAGATTTGTCTCTGCTACTTTCATGTCACTACTCTTCTATCATTTTCTCCCTCTTAGTTGTACACTCCATAACCAATATTTTCCCTCATTCTCATTAATACCAAACTTTTCATAATTTTCCATGTCACTCTTCCATGTTGACACTAATATATCCCTCTTTGAAATCAATTACCAAAGGATAAAGACATCTAAAATTACAATGTACCTTATGTACTCATTCATATGCAAATGCTAAGTGTGAAATTCTACATCAACTTGATTAATCTTCAATAGAGCTTGGTTGATGTCTCACTATCTTTTGCTTTAGTGAGTGTCAGAGAGGGGAATAACCCTAATTTTACCTCTTAGATACATGAATACATCCTTAGGTAAAGCTTTAGTAAATATATCTGCTATCTTCTCTTGATTGTTCACATATTCCAATCTCACCTCTTTATCTTAAAAAAATTCCCTTAGGAAATGATATTTGATTGCAATGTGTTTTTTCTTTGAGTGCATCACTAGATTTTTGGATACTTGTGTTATCACAATAGATAACCACTAGTTCCTTGATTTATGCTTTCATTCCTGACATCAACTACTTGATCCACATTATGTTAGAACAAATCATTGTTGCATCAACATACTCTACTTCTATTGTGGATTGAGAAATACAATTTTGCTTCTTACTTGTCCAATACACTAGCCTCTTTCCAAGAAAGAATGCTCCTCCACTAGTACATTTTTTGTCATCAATGCTTCCTTCCCAATCTACATCAGTAAAGGATCTTAACTCAATATTTCCTCCTTTCTTGTACCATAACTCCTAATCTTTAGTTCCTTTTATACCTCCTTTGAATCATCATTCCTTGAGAGCTTATATCCAGAAGACATAGGTGTTCCAATTGATTTGAAATCTTTCGTTTCAAGTACTTTCAATGTTTCCCTTATGTATTTTGATTGAGTGATGAATATCCCATCCTTCATCTGATTAACTTGTAGACCCACAAAAAAAATTGATTTCTCCAAACATAGACATTTCAAATTCTTTCCTCATTTCTTCAAGGAATTATTTACATAAGTTATCATGTCCTGTAAATAAGATATCATCTACAAATATTTTTGCAACTAGTATCTTTTCCTAAAGTCTTTCATTGATATACAAATTGCTATAATCATTTGTCTTCTCAAAACCATTTTTTACTAGATATCCATGAAGTCTTTCATACCATGCTCTTAGAGCTTTCTTTAATCCATATAAGGTTTTATTAAGTTTACATACCATGTTTCTTTGGCTTTGATCTATCAAATCTTCAGGTTGATCAATGTAGACTTATTCCTCTAAGACTCTATTCAAGAAGGTCAATTTGAAATCCTTCTAATATATTAGTGACTTAGTTGCAAAAATATAAAGCAAAGTGAATAACTTGAACACAAATAACACCAAGATTTAACGTGGAAACCCAATTCAGGGAAAACCACCTTGCAACTAGTCACAATACTTTTCACTCTTCTGAAGTGAGCCCTGTTAGGAGCTAACCATGTTAAAGGTTACCAAACATATTGTTAAGTATGAAGGATGCAGAGGCTAAGCCAGAATAGAGATCTAAATCAGTAAAGAAAGTTGTTTCGTAAATTAGGTCAAATTTATATTGCTTTCTAACCATTGTAGCGGTAAAGAAATCTCTTAATAGAGTTGACTTAAAAGTCATTTTTCAAATCCTCTAACAAGGTGACATTTCAAGATTGAAGTGTTGAAGACTTCTAACCAGGCCACTCCTAACAAGGTGAACTAAATCCTCTAATAGGTTCATACTTAATAGTATGTTTTATAACCTTTAACAGGGTTGGATCCTAACAGCGGTCACTTTAAAAGAGTAAAAAGTATTGTGACTAGTTGCAAGGTGGTTTTTACCAAATTGGATTTGTACATTAAATCTTGGTGTCATCTATGTTCATGTTATTTACTTATTCTTTATATTTATACAACTAAGTTACTAATGGATAAAATAGATTAATGAATCTTAAGATTTCTTTGTTAACTAAGCATCATTAATATTCTAGTGTTAACTGATAAGTGGAAGTTTGTATTGACATCTAAGGGACAAGGATTTATTTTTCTGGTAATTGATGCTTAGTTAACAAAGAAATCTTAAGATTTATTAGCTTTTTTAATCCTTTAGTGATTTAGTTGTGGAAATATAAAGCATAAGTAAATAACACAAACATAGATGACACCAAGAATTAATGTGGAAACTCAATTGGGAAAAACTACCTTACAACTAGTCACAGTAATTTTCACTCTTCTAAAGTGATCAATGTTAGGAGCCAACACTATTAAAGGTTACAAAACACACTATTAAGTATGACCCTATTAGAGGATTTAGATCACCATGTTAGGAGTGGCCTAGTTAGAGGTCTTCAAACACTTCAATCTTGAAATGTCACCTTATTAGAGGATTTGCAAAATGACTATTAAGTCAATTCTATTAAGAGATTTCTTTACTACTACAATGGTTAGAAAGAGAAAAAAATTTGATCTAATTTAAGAAGCAACTTTATTCATTAATTTAGATCTTAATTCTAGCTTGACCTCTAGATCCTTCTTGATGAAATGTTTCTTTGTAGGTTATCTTCCACATATTCTTTCCCTACCTTGCTTTCACTCACATACACATCTATTTCATATTCTACTTGTTACATTCTTATCCTCTCAACTTGACATTTCTTATATATCATAAGCTAAGAAGCATCAACTTGAATACCCTTTCAAAACATCAATAAATGTCCAAATAGTCGGCCTCAAACAATAAAATATTTTTCAATTTCAAATTCTTGTCACTAGGTCAATACTAGAACTGAACACTCAATTGACATTATGACATCTTCATTGCCTAACCACTTACTTAGTACTACAATTAGGGATCCTTTCATTGACCAACTACTTGGTTAATACTGGAAAGTCTTCATTACCCGACTATTCAGTTAATATTGAGATATACAATGTTAATACTGTAAACTCTACATTGCTCAGTTAATGTTGACATGGACAAGGTTAATATTGAAAACTCTACATTGCTTGATTAATACTGACATTTTTTAAACATCAATGAAATATACAATTAGATAATTGTTTCCAACAAGACCCTAGTAATCCTAAGATTTACTTGGGTTCATTTTTGGACGCTTGCCAGAGATGGCATCATAGTTTTGAACAAAGAGGAGTGTAAATAATAAAAGGTAATTTGAACCTTCTATACAATGTCCAAAGTAATGCCAACAAATTGGTTACCATTGTAAAAAAAAAAAATTGTGTAGATGGATGAAGTACATACCTAGGCCAGTGATTTACAAGCACTAAAATACATAAAAGGGAAAAGGTATCAGATGCTAATGGAGATTTATTCAATAGAAGAGTTAGATAAGCTAGATGATTGGATAGAAAAGATATATTTAGGAAATAAAGTCATGGAAGGGCTACACAAAGATATTTGGTAAATAAAGAATAAAGCTTAAGGGAAGTTTTTGGATGCAGACAAATACTATAATGTTGCTAGACTTGAGATTTTTGAAGATGAGTCTAGGACTAAACTTTCCTCAGTGCATAAAATAGTTCAAAAATTTAGGGATTTATTTGAAAGATCTTCATCTGAAGATGACATTAGAAAAGCATTCAAAATAGAAGAAGCATTATTGGAACTAGATTCTAAGCTAGAGGATTATGTTGATACAAGGATAGAAGTAAGTAACTACTACTAAGTAGTTCAAAATAAGTATAACTCGCTAGATTTACTAGAGGCTAAGGAAGTATCGGAGATGATTGAGAAATTCAAAATTAAGCATACATACATCATTTTGGTATAAAGTGGAAGAAAAACTAGATGTTGGAAATAAAGTTTTCACACTTAGAAGAGTTTTTGTGTTTTTGGGTCCTATAACCAAGGTGTTCTTCACCAAGGTGCGCCTTTTGAAGGTGCACTTTTTAGCATCATGCATTTTTTTAAGGTGCACTTTTCATAGGTTCCCCAAATTAAGAGGTGTGCCAACAATTTTTTTAGAAGAAGTAGTGTACCAACAGTTAACTGCCAATGGATAGTTTAGAACATTGCATGCATCAAAAATACATTTTGACCGTAGTTCAATTCCCAGAGACACCTAGAGAAGGTTGAGTTTCCATTTTTAGAGCTCTTAGTGACTCCTAGATCGTCTCATATCTTCTATCTTCTTATCTTCTTCTTTTATTGTTTTAAGTCATGAAAAGGCTCATGTGCCTATTAATTGATATAAACAAGAGTGGAGACCTACTTAGCACCATTTAGAGAGTTTGTTTATATGTAATTAGCTTTATTTTATTAGTTTTTTAGCATGAGTTTGCATTAGAAGAGGTCTCACTCCTAACACAAAATGAGGAGAGGATTTCTTTTAAATACATGGATGTAATATGTATTCAATGCTGATATTTTGATACAATAATATATGTTATTGGTGCTCATTTTCTGTGTGTAGTAAATCTTGTTGGATTGTGTTATTTTTTGTGAATGTATGTTCATGAATGATAATGGAGATAATGGTTTTATTGATTGTTATAATTGTGTGATCTTTTAGTTCTAGTGTTTGCCTTATGCCAACGAATTCTGTTGTTGTGATAAATTGGAGAAATGATCAATATTGTTCTTGTTGGCATTATGATACATTTTTGTCATTAGTTACAACACTTATTGGATTCTGAATGCTTACCGAGCTCTCACCGGAAGCCAAGCTTTACCTAGTTATCAGAGTTTACCGAGTGATCAAGGTGAACAAAGAAGTCAATGTTTACCGAGTGATCAAGGTGAACAAAGCAGCCAGTGCTTACCGAGTGTTCGAGGTAAAGAAAGGAATCAATTTTACCGAGTGAAGATGTACTTGGTATTGATCGAGAACTTCGTGATAACCGAGCTCCTGATAGTTATCAAGGAAATTAATTTTACCGAGCTCAGATGGTCATCAAGGAAATTAATTTTACCAAGCTCAGACGGTTATCAAGGAAACCAACTATCACCGAGTCACAAGGTTCCATCGAGTGTTTCCTTTGATCACCGAGCTATAGTTCAGATAGAAGTATTCACCGAGTGACATCTCTTCTACCGAGTCTCCAGTGGTTACCGAGTTCAGAACTACTCGAAGTGTTTAGTATGAACCGTGCCTTCACTTCTACCGAGTGCATGATGATGCCGAGTAACGCAGTGGACGCCGAGTATCAGAAGGACACCGAGTCAGTTTGGTGAACCCGAGTTTTTACCTTGGGCCGACTTTGTATAGAGATTTGCACTTGTTGTTTTGGCCGACCTTGCATGTATTGTTTATTTGGATGGTATATATATGTAATGTATTGTATCATTCAGATGTAAGGAAGTAAGTAAAAAAAAAAAAGGGAGAAAGCAAGTAAGAAGAAAAGTAGAGTAATGAAAGTGCGAAAGTATGTGTGCTGAGTTGTGAAGGTATTTAGCAAGGTCGAGTTTTGGAGCAGAAAAGTTTTATCTATCACATCAAGGTGAATCAGAGCATAGTGGATCTTATCAGCAATCAGTTGTAATCAGATCCACTGTTTCATTCTAACAGGTGAATCAGTTTTTGTAAATCCTTTAACAAGGTAGACTTAACAGTCTTTTGTAAATCTCCTAACAGAGTGCATACTTTATTGTATGTTTGTAAATCCTCTAACAAGGTGGATCTAGCAATCCTTTGTGCTCCTAACAAGGTAGATCACCAGAAGTGGTCATTGTAAGCCTTAACCGGCCAACTTCATACTGCAGTAACGAAGCTTTGTGGGTTTCATCCCCACCCCAGTTTTACTTTCTATTTGGAAGGTTTCTGGGTCACCAAATTTGTGTATTCAAGAGTTGCAAATGATTTTGTTTCATGCTTACAGTAGGTTACTTTGATGAATGGTGAATATATTAGTATGCAGTTTTATTGTTTGAAATTTTAGAAGTTACTGATTTACCCCTCCCCTCTCAGTAACTTGTCATATCTTGAATATTTCCAACAGTTCTTACTTAGCATTTTATCTCATGTGAGCATACTTTTTGTGGCCTCATAGTTTGATGAAATGTGAAACATATTTGTGGTTTTTATTGGAGTTCCATCGACAATTGAATAAGTGGATTTAAGGAAATATTTCATTTAACTTCATTGGTTTCCTACCAAATCCTTTCAATAATTTAATTCACAGACATGTTACTTTGGCTTATGTCTGTTAAGAATTTCCATTTCAGTAATTTTCTCTAAATCTCTCATTACTCTATGTTTGTTATTTTCTTTTCAAAATTTTGGTTATAATAGGAGTTCATAAAGTTCCATTGATAAATTACATTCATCGTAAAATAGAAAATACAAAAATATATATTTTTGTGGTTACATTTCAGCAAAGTTGTGTAGATTGGTAGGTACTAGCAAAGGCCTCCTTGTGAACATTCACATTTATCTTTAATTGAGTTACCCAAAAGATTGAAAATCAACCATCCAAAACCTTGGAGTTGGTCATTGATCAACTTTTAAAGAGAGAGATTTGAAAGGATTTTTGTCATTAAGCATCATGCAAAATGACCACTCAACAGAAGCGGCACTAGAAGGAGGGGCCCAAAACCATTATGTCCAAAAACCAAGTTGTTGTTTGAAATTTCTATAGTTTTGGAAGTTTTGAAATTTTTGAAGTTTGTCATTGTCAGAAGGTGTGCTTTTTGGAGGTGCACTTTTTAGAGCTACGCTTTTTGGAGTTGTGCTCTTTGGAGGTGCATTTTTCAGAGTAAACACAAACTACAAGTTCCTAATCCACTATCTCCATTTTAGTGAGCTTTAAGGTCTTTACCTGGTGGACATGAGTTCCTAAAACTCAGTCACTTTAAGCCTTATTTCAAATTTCATCATCTTCATTTATACCACATTTGAACTTACCCCCACCTATCATTCCACCTAACCCTCCATCCATGGATTTCTTTGAAAATGTAGTGGATTCACTAATAAATCTACAAGTTCAACTCAATGACCTTCCCAAGAACCCTGAGAAATTCTACCCAAGGTTCATCTACAAAGAAATACAGACAGCTGAGGATCACATAAAGGTTTTCAAAGAAATATGCAATCAAAAATATATTCAACAAGAGAATGTGGTCTTTCATTTATTTCTATATACACTGGGAGAGGTTGCATTTATCTAGTATGTAAATATGTCATCAGGATCTATTCAAAACTAGGTAGCTTTTGAAAAAAAATTCGTGGACCAATTCAAAAAATTCATCAATCTGGTAGCGATACATCACCAATTCATATCTATCAAGAGGTATCCAAAAGAGACCATCTCACATTTCAACCATCATTTTCACATGGCATATCACAAGTTGGAAACCCCTTACACCATACCAGTCAGGGTTGCAATATAGATCTATCTAAGCATTATGGACCACCTCACTACTATCTTCCTAAGGAGGTTTCCTACTATAGATATTGACATGCCAAAAAGCTCTTTGAAGAAAGAATTACCTTTACTAAATAGGCTAATCCTAATGGAGGAGGGACAATGGTTCCAACTCATGTCAGTGCAACAATACCACCATACCATCTTGGAGTGCAAGTGGTGCCTAGTTAATTCATTCCATAATAGGGCTAGATCAAATGAAAAAGACCATGTCTCAAACAACCAATGAGCTAACCCATCTAAGATTGTCACAAGGGTAGAACAATAATTTCCAAAGAACAAATGTGGCCCCTTACAACAATAACTATGGTCAAGATTACAACAAGAATTTCAGCAAAAATAATAATACATGGAATAATTTTAACCCATCAGATCATAACAACGGTTTCCAAAGACAAAATCCATAATGGAATACCCATCCAAACAATGGAAGTATTCCTATAGACAAAAATATTAATGCTTAGTTTGTTGACATAAATCAACAAGGCACCAACCAGAATATACCCAATGATGGCAGCTCATTTTTCAACAAAAATCAAGAAGGGAACTAGAATTTGCATTATGCTAATAATGAGTCCCTCTATGCAATTTAATTCCATGTTGTTATAATCTTATAATTCTCCACATAACACTAAAATAGGAAGCCAAGTCAATGAAGAATTTGTCTTTCTATTAAATCAAGAATCAGATCCTAAACTAGCAAAGATGTTTTCTTTTCAAAATGATAATCGAAACACTTATAACTTGCATAATAAAAGGGAACCCATGACTCATGAAATTGCCTCCGAATTAAAACTAATGCCACCAAACTTGAGGGAAAATAATAATCCTACCCCTGTAAAAGCACTCTTTTCTAGACAATAAATGCAGATCCAAGGAAACATACCTACTATACTAAGGAATCCTTCCTGGTCAACTGAAAAGTATAGTGTCATTGAAGAGTTAAAGAGGACCAAGGCTAATATATCCATGTATGATATCCTACAAAGTTGTCCTACTCAAATAGAAGCACTATTGAAAACTCTTAATCATACAAAGACAACATTCGGCCAAGCCCTCAGAAGATAGTATCACCACAAGTTAACACCTCAAAGGCTATTCCCACCACATATAAAGACAAGGTTGAAGTGCCCCATTTTTTTCTTAGACTTAGAATCTTTAGAAGAAATCTTCACAATTGTCTCATAGATTTAGGAGCATCTTGTAATGTCATTCCACTTTCAATATCTCACAAGTTGGGGGTCACCCCACAACCCATGAATTGAATAGTGATCCAAATTGACAAAATAGAAGTGAAGGTCATAGGAGTGTTGAATTATGTTCGCATAAAGTGAACTACAAACCCCTAGATCCAAGATATCATAGACATACATGTGGTAGATATTCTAGAAATGTATGAGCTATTACTGAGTAGAGAATGGACTTGGTGCCTAAGAGGATGGTTCTCAACTAACTTTACCCAATTATGGTTACCTTGGAAAGGATTGAAAAACTAGATTAAAATAAATGTCAAGCCAAAATTAAAGACAATTATCACAAAGTATAATGCTCTGAATGAAGAAGTATTTCTTTGATCAAACTTAGGCTCTTATAGGGTAATGACTCTTGACATAACTTCAATTGAAAAATTTGACAACCTAGATGGAGAATTCTTGAACACTACCCCATGGGAAGGAATCATAAGATAGTTCATAGAAAACATGATTTCAAATTTATAGTGTTTAGGGAAAGGAGAAGATCCAAATATCACATAAAGTGAATCGTTCAGATTTTTAAGTGCTTAAACTGTCAAGAAGTAATTTCCCAAGTATTAACTTAAATAACACATTCTATAACTAGTCAAACCATAACTCAAATATCCAAAGAAAATTCAATTCATTTGTGTATGTCATAAATAATGAAGAGGAGATAAAAGAATATCTAAATGCTTCATATAGTGACACCCCTTTGGATGCGGGAGCTTTATATTCTCCTCAACAAAGGATGATTAAAATTCTTAGAAGGAGACACTTTGTGAAAGTTCAAAGGTGAACTTGGGTGGTTGTTTGACCTAAGCCACCAACTGATAAAATCACAAAGTTGATTGGGGAAATTAAAGACAAAAAATGAAATGATCAATCCCTATATCAAGAATAACCACTAGTAACTCATCAAGCCCAACTTGGGAAAGAGTGCAATGGGTCCCGAAGAAACAATCCTTCAAAATCCAAGTGAAAGAGAAGCTTTAGACAAATAAACACAATAGAGGAAACCAAAATAACAATCAATATGGACACTCAGGTTTGATGGTTCCAAATGTTAATTAGGAGCCAGAGCAAGTATTGAATTAATTGATCCCAACTGTAGGTCTTTTAACTCTATATATTGTTTACAATTCATGTGTACTAATAATGTTGAAGAATATGAAGCCTTGATATGAAGACTCCTCTGCACATTAGAAAAGGATGTCAAAGCTCTTGTAGTTGAAGGAGACTCTAAGTTGGTGATTTGATAAGTCAAATTGATCTACTCTTGCAATGACAGAAGATTGCTCACTTACCAAAAGAGAGTTTAGGACTTGATGGAATATTTCAAATCCCTAAATGTAAGATCTATTCCAAGAAGAAATGAAGTAGCTAATGCCCTTGCAATTTGTGCCAATTCATTACAACCCATGGAAGAACCAAACTCAAAATATTCTTAGTAGAACTTGTGGCTGCTCCACGTATTCCAAATAACATTACTAACTTCCAAGTCTTTCAAGATGAACAACACATTCTAGAGTTCATTGTGTGCAATGGTTTGTCCAAAGGACAACAAATTTATGACACACTAGATGACAAACCCAAAGAAGATGAACTAGAAGATGAAGATGGGATCATAAATTTGAAAACTAATACTATTCCTAAGGGTATGGTGGAGTTGAACACATCTTTGACCAAGATGATTCAAGAAACAATAAGAGATCCATTGAAGAAAAAGGAATCAAATAATGTGACTCTTATAATGTAGGAATAGAAGATAACCCTAAGATGTTGAGAATTGGGAATGCATGTAATTCTCAAGAATGAGAAAATATGATCCATTTACTCACAGAATACAGAGATGTCATTGTGTGGAGTTACAAGGAGCTCAAGAATATAATCCCAACATCATCACTCATGATATTTTGTTGAAACCTAATGCTAAGCCTTTTCACCAAAGACAAATTGATAAACCCATCATTGAACCCTTGATAATGAAAGAAGTCCAAAAACTTCTTTATGTCAAGATATTATCTCCTATCTAACATTGACATGGTTTGCTAACTTGCTACTAGTCTAGAAAAAGACCATAGATATTTGCCTTTGTGTAGACTTTTGGAATTTGAGTTAGGCATCCCAAAAGGATAACTACCCATTTGCTTCACTAGATGAAGTATTGCAAATTGTAAATGGGTCTAAAATGATGTCTTTTCTAGATGGATATTCAGGATATAAAAAGTAATGGTAGACGGGGAAGATAGATTAAAGATGACATTCACAACCAAATGGGGAACATTTGTGTACTGGAGCTTGCCTTTTGGATTAATCAACATAGGAGCTACATTTCAAAGAGAAATGGATGAGGCTTTTAAGGGATTAACAAACAAATGCATAGTTATCTTTATAGATGACATAACAGTCTTTTCAAAAGAGAGGAGTATTCATATTGCTGATCTAAAAAAAATTTCAACCGATGTCATAAATATGGTATATCTCTTAAACCTAAGGAATTTTCATTCAGAGTTACCAAAGAAAAGCTCCTAAGTCACATAATTTGTGAAATGGGTATTTCAATTGATCCTAAAAGGATATAAGCAATTCTAAATTTATTGCCTCCTCATAGTCGCAAAGAGCTTAAATCTTTCTTTGGGAAGATTAATTTTGTACGCAAGTTCTTAAGTGGGTTTGCTAAGATAGTTTGCCCCCTCAATGACTTAGTAAAGAAAGGAGCAAAAATTAATTAGGTTCCTAAAGTCAAGAAATCTTTTAAAGATATCAAAGTGGCCATTTCCATTGCCCTAGTGCTCGTAAATCCTGATTATGAGTTTCCTTTCAAAATATATTCCTTTTCTTTAGAACACTCATGTGAAGTTATCCTCGCACAAAAGAAAGATAAATAAGATAAAATACCCATCATGTTCATGAGTTTCCCACTGAAGAATGCCAAATTGAACCATCCCAATCTTGACAAACAATCATCACCCTAATAAAGGTAGTCAATAAATTTTGCCACTACATACTCAA
Organism: Cupressus sempervirens; assembly: GCA_028749045.1. Lineage (NCBI taxonomy): Eukaryota > Viridiplantae > Streptophyta > Pinopsida > Cupressales > Cupressaceae > Cupressus > Cupressus sempervirens. The sequence continues at coordinate 295,491,550 of CM053783.1, read as the reverse complement.
GAGCAAGATATATGCTATTGTATCAGATCCTGCAGTCAAATAATTGTTGATAAAGAATGAGTTAGGGGAAAGAAGATGAAAATGGATGGCAATATTATAGGAGTTTGATTTTGAAATTCAACCAATGAAGCTAATGAGAGGACAAGGATTAACAAAGATGATAGTTGGAAATAAAGAACAAATCATAGTGTCTCAAGTAGACACTAATGAAGGAATAATCGTATATGTATAGTACCAAAATATTGTATTTTACCTCTTGCAACATAAATACCCTCAATGGATGAACAATTCCTTATATAGGGGGCTAAAAATGAAATTTGAATACTATGTGCTTCAAGATAGAAAAATTTGCAATAAAAACTATGAGGGGATTTATTTGAAATGTTTAGAATGTGAAGAAGCAAGAGAAGTACTAGAACAATATCATGACAAGTATGGTACTGGATATGGATCAGCGGAGGTTACAACCCATCAAATTATGAGATCAGGTTATTTTTGGCCTATTATTTTCAAAGACACATTTAAACATTTACATTCCTATTACATCTTCCAAACAAGTGCTAACAGAGAGAGGAAGCCAACTATGCCATTACAACCAGTATTTGAGATTTTCCCCTTTTCCAAGTGGGAGATAGATTTTGTTGGACTAGTAAACCCACCATCGTCAACAAGACATATTTTTTTCCTAATAGTTATGTTAGAATATATAGTCCAACAATATAACTAAGAGCGGGGTGAATCAATTATCCAACTCATATCACAAATATCAACCTTAGTAAATTTTAACCATATAAGAAATATAATCAAAAACTATAACAAGATACTCATACACATTTAACACCAAATACGTTAACTAGGGAAACCCTTGATCAAAGGGAAAACCCTGGTGGGGATGGTACCCACAAGATGATTTACTAATATAAATATTCATTATTAGAGGATGGACCCTATTAGGAGTCTATAACAACATTCAGTACATATGGGTCCCTATTAGGAGACTTTGAATCTCTATTAGGAGATTCCAACCCTATTAGGTGTTGTGCCAACCCTGTTAGGAGTTGTGGAAGATAGTTGGAACTGCTACCCAAACAACTTCAAGGTTAAGATCAATAAACCCATTGTCCAAATGATCTTCATATTATTCCTTATAGAATAATAGAAATGAATTCTCCTTCCTTCCTCTATCTCTATCTTGACAACTGGACTTCCCCTCCTTTAGATCTTGTAACCAGATCACAAAACTTGCATCCAGCAATCCCTTGGATCACTTACACACATTCAATGAATAATCTGCTCTTTTTTGCACTTTACACTTAATACAATACCTGATATATTCTATAAACAAGAAAAACATCTTTCCTTTATACCATATCTTTAAAATAATTCCTTGATTTGGCCTTGAGGCTTTCCTAATTAATTAAATTACAATTACAATAACATCGTCGACTCACAATCTATACAACTCTTCACATGTGTGATACTAGGGCTTGTGCACTCACTGACATCACCACCTAATTATCTACTTTCATTGTCTGACTACACATTTCTCATTACATCTCAGATGTAAGATAGAAAAAAAATGTTAGAATTTTTTTCTTCAATACTCTAATTCTATACAATTCTCAATAAATTAGGTACAAATTTTGTACGCTTATGACTTAGACTTTGTACACTTAACCACATCATTAGGACATAGTCTAGAACATGTCCTTGATTATGCATCACCAGACAATCAAACCATTTTTCATACCAATAAGATTTATGTCTGCTACTCTGGCATTCTTCATAGTCTTACTATTATGTTGACATCAATGACAAACATAGTCATGAATGCAAAAAGTCAATACTCTCCAATGATTAGGATACTACCCTAAAGTAGTATTATTAGCATTCATGCTAACAATCTCCCCCTTTGGAATTGATGGAAATATAGATGAAAAAATCTAAGTTCCAAGAAAACCAAATAGTACTCTGTTGTTGTTATTACACTCATCTTCTTCTTAGGATCGGCAATAGATGTTCACAATAAACAACTAATCATACATATCTCCCCCGTAGAGATATTCCTCTTGCTTCATACATGGATCTTTCTAAATCTCCCTAAAAAATGCTTAGGAGATGTTTTTCATGCATATTCTCCCCCATTGACATCAATGACAAAAAAACCTCACCATGTCAATATACCAATTATTACGTCTTGTTCCAACTCTTAAACTAGCTCAAGTGTCCAAAGACACTTCTCAATACCAAATACCAAATATCAAGAATCCTTAATGACTCAGATCTTAATAGATACTCCCCCATTCAAGAAGCATCAACATTTAATCTAGTATAACAATAGTGCTCTGTACCACAAGACTGATGCACTTTTGCATCATCTACTCTGAAGTAGGCAAGGGCATAACCCCAAGCATGCCTCTCAAGTACTCAAATCTATCTTTAGGTAAGGGATTCATAAATATGTATGAAATCCGATCTTTAGTACTCACATTCTCTAGCCTAATCTCATTTTGTGTTTCCTTCTCTCTCAAGACATGATACTTAATAGATATATGCTTAGTATTAGAATGCAATACATGATTCTTATACATACTCATTGTACTTGTGTTATCATAGTAAATGATAACAAGTTATGTAAACTCAATCCCAATATCCTTCAACATTTATTGCATCAACATAACTTGGTTATAGTTATTTGTTGTTCCTACATACTCTACCTTTGTTGTACTCTATGAAATGCAATCTTGTTTCTTGCTCATCTAAGAAACCAATCTTCCTCTAAGAAAGAAAGCTCCACCATTGATGCTCTTTCTATCATCCATACTTCCTACCCAATCTGCATCTTTATATGCACATAAAGTGAAATCATTTGATTTGTCATACCAAATTCCATAATCAGATGTTCCTTTTAAATATCTAAATATCCTCTTTACTGCTACATACTGATACTCTTTAGGATCAGCTTGAAATTTAGCTACAATCCCAACTACATTTGCTATATCTAGTCTAATGTGAGTCAAATATTGTAATCCTCCAATCATGGATCTATATTTCTTCTTCTGAACTATAGGTGTCTCGTCTTTGCTAGATAATTTATGACCAGTTATTATACATGTACCAATAGGCTTACAACTTTCTAATCCAAATCTCTTCAACAAGTCTTTTAAGTATGTAGCTTGTAAAATGAAAATACCATCATTGTTCTACACAATCTACAATCCAAGGAAAAACTTTATTTCTCCTATCATACTCATTTCAAACTCATTCTTCATTTCTTCAGCAAAGTTGTCACTTTCTTCATCATTTCCTCCAAATATTATGTTATCAACAAATATTACAATGATAAATAAACCATCATTAAATTCTCTCAAATACAAATTACCATCTGTTATACCTTCAACAAATCCAAGCTTTTTCAAATACTTATCAAACCTTGTACCGGGTTCTAGGTGCTTACTTTAGACCATATAGTGTTTTCTTTAGTTTGGATACCATCTCTTTTTTTCTATCAAAAGGAATCCTTCAAGATGCTCAATGTAGACCTCTTCTTCAAGTTCTTCATTCAGGAAATCTGACTTGACTTCCATTTGATACACCTTGAACTTCTTATATGTTGCATAAGCCAAGAACATTCTCAGTGCCTCCATTCTAGATACAAGGGCATATGTCTCCTCATAATCTATGTCTTCTTGCTATGAGTAACCTTTTCAAACAAGTCTAGCCTTGTTTCTCACAACTTCACCTTGTTCATTCATCTTGTTTCTGAATACCCTTTTGGTTCCTATCAAATTCTTAACTTTAGGTTTAGGAACTAATTTCCATGTTCTTCACAATTTGATCTAATTATTCCCTCATTGCTTAAATCCAATGATCATCTTTACATGCTTCATTTTCACTTTAGGTTCAACTTCAAAATTCAAACATAATTCCTCATTAACTCTATTCCTTGTCATCACACCTTTGTCTTGAGTTCCAATTATCTGCTCTAGAGGGTGATTCTTTGTCATGTTTTTATTAGAGGTAGGAGTTGTCATCACAACTCTTATCTCATCCCTTTTTTTAGATCTATGTTCTCATCTTTGCTCATCAGATAGTACATCATTTTGCAGATCATTATTAGTCTCAAAGAAAACTTTTGCATTTTTTCTAATAATTCTAGAATTATCTTCTTCTTCATCAGAATTATAATCTATCATTTTTTCCTTAGTACCAAACTTCCCATTAATCTTTACATTTGTGCATTCAACTATAGTCTTGGTTCTATAATTAAAATATTTATATGCCTTACACTTCAATGAATAACCAAGAAACATACCTTCATCACTTCTAGGATCAAACTTTCCAATATCATCATCTCTCTTAATATAACACTTGCTCCCGAATATTCTAAAATACTTAACTAATGGTGAATGACAAAACCATAATTCATAAGGTGTCTTGCTTATACCTTTTATGATATGTACTATGTTCATAGTGTATACTGTTGTATTTATTACTTCTCTCCAAAATGTCTTGGATACATCATTCTCAAACAATATCTCTCTTGCTACCTCTAAAACTGATATGTTTCTCCTTTCTGCAATCTCATTTTTCTTAGGAGTTCAGGGTGATAGTAACTATCTTTTGATTCCATTCTGTTCACAAAATGTGTTAAACTCTCTAGAGATAAATTTTCTTCCTCTATCTGATCTCAAACACTTAATATTAATACCAGATTCATTCTCAACTCTATTGTTAAATATCTTAAACTTCTCAAAATCTTTATACTTATCTTTAAAAAATGCTACCCACATCATTCTAGTGAAATAATCAACAAAAATCATAAAATACCTTTCACCATAGAATCCTTTGGTTCTTATAGGACCAATCAAATCTATGTGAACAATCTCTAGCTTCTCCGTCATAGTGAATTTCTTGCTAGGAAAAGATACTTTCTTCTTCTTAGCCATAATACACTCTTTGCACACAACATTAGTAGGCTTTGTAATCTTAGGTAAGTCTCTAACTACAAATGTATTGTTGATCTTCACAATATTATTGAAGTTTATATGACAAAATCTCCTAAGTCATAACCAAATGTTATCAAGTTTAGCAACCAAACATGTCATTTCAACTGAAATACATTACCTCTAGATCTAGTTCCAATTCCAATCATCCTTCCATCCTTATCCTTGATAATGTAGGTCTTCTCTATGAACTGCAATTGATATCCCTTCTCCACTTCAACCCATCAACAAAATAAACATTGTTAGTGTTACTTCTTCCATCTAAAGTAATGGATCCAATCCATGTAATATTATAGGTTGCATTATTACCAACCCTAACAATACCTCCATCATAGTTCCTAAACTTAAAAAACTTATTCATATCACCAGTCATGTAATGTGAACAACCACTATCAATTATCCAATCTGATTTCTTTTCAACTTGGGAAACTACAATTTTTTCTTCTCTAATTTCTCTATCAAGTTCATCTTCCTTAGTAGCCACAAATCCTAATTCATCATCACTTTCACTTTGAACTCTTTCATCAGATTACTCATCATCATTATCATACAAACAATTTCTATGTCTTCTAGGCTTGAACTTTCTTCTATATTTTTTCTCTCTTTTAGGACATTTAGATGCATAATGACCAAATTCATCACAAGTCCAATAATTAAAGATTTTCTTACCATCTTTTTCTCTTCTCACAAGAAGGGCTATACCTTCCTTAATCTTCTTGCCTTTATCAGATCTGTTGCTACTAGAAAAATCTCTAAGTGTACTTACACTCCTTGTCAAACTTGGTTGAACATTAAGTGCATTGAAAGCTATCTCTACTCTTGTTAGATCTCCACACTATCTTAGGTCAACTTCTACTACTTCCAATCTACCAAGCAAAATTTCCTTGGTGAAATCCTTAGTGCAAGGTATAAGTAGCTTAATCATTTGAGCCACTTGCTTGAATGGTGGTGTCAAACTTTTCAAGATCTTCCATATCACCTCATTTTCTTCCTTAGTTCTACCATGAGTCTTAATTTTTGCAACAATCTTTGATATCCTACCAATATTATTTCTTGCAGATTTATCTTCCATCATTTTAGCATCTTAAAATACACATATCCAATTATGTAATCTTACTCTTTTAGCATGTGTATCACCTACAAAAGTAGCTTCTAATGCTTTCCAAATTTCATAAGATGTTTGAAGTGTCTTTACCTAACTTTATTCATTCTTAGGAAGAGTTTATAGTAATTCTTCTCTTGATCTCATGTTGCACATGTACATAACTCTTTCTACCTCACTACATTCTTCAAGCTTTTCTTCTTTTACAATGTCCTTCTTGCCTTTCATCAAAAGCCAATAGGCTAGACCCATGCATAGCATATGAATCTTCATCTTCTCCTTCCAACTATCATAGTTGGACCCATCAAATCTAGGACTATCCTTTCTAAAAAGTTTCACCATCAATCTTCCAAATCTCTTAAGCTTATCCTTCAAGGACCTGATACTATGATACCAATTGTTAGAATATATAGTCCAACAATATAACTAGGATGGGGGGTGAATAAATTATCCAACTAATATCAAAAATATAAACCTTATTAAACTTTAATCATATGATAAATATAATCATAAACCATAACAAGATACTCATACACAATTAACACTAGATATGTTAACTAGGGAAACCCTTGATCAGAGGGAAAACCCCAATGGGGATGGTACCCACAAGATGATATACCAATATAAATATTATTGTTAGAGGATGGACCCTATTAGGAGTCTATTGTTGGGCCCATTTACCATTGCACCAAAAGCCATGACTGTTAGTGAACATGGAACACCACATAATTAATCACCTGTGGGCAAGGGAGCATGTCGCATCACCCAACAATCTCCCCCTCGACGCGCATACCAGGTGCTTACATGGGTCGGGAAGGCACCAGAGAGATTTGAACCCATGACCAAGCCAAAATTAGGCTCTGATACCAATTGTTGGGCCCATTTACCGTTGCACCAAAAGCCATGACTGTTAGTGAACATGGAACACCACATAATTAACCACCTGTGGGTAGGGGAGCGCGTTGCATCACCCAACATCTATAACAACATTCAGTACATATGAGTCCCTATTAGGAGACTTTGAATCCTTGTTAGGAGATTCCAACCTTGTTGAGTTGTGGAAGATAGCTAGACCCACTACACAAATAGCTTCAAGGTTAAGATCAATGAACCCACTATCCAAATGATCTTCATATTATTCCTTATAGAATAACAAAAATGAATTTTCCTTCTTTCCTCTATCTTTATCCCATCAACCGGACTTCTGCTCCTTCAGATCTTGTAACCAGGTCACAAAACTTGCATCTAATAATCCCTTGGATCACTTACCCACATTCAATAAATACTTTGCTCCTTTTCACAATTAACAAAATATATTCTAAAAACAAGAAAAACATCTTTCCTTTATACCATATCTTTAAAATTATTCCTTGAGTCAGGCTTAAGTCTTTCTAATTAATTATAATAAGATAATTAATTAAATTAGAATTGCAATAGCACTATTGGCTCACAGTCTATACAACTCTTCACACATGCGATACTGGGGGCTTGCACACTTGCTGACATCACCACCTAACTATTTTTTGTCATTATCTAACTATACACTCCTTCATTGCATCTCAAATGTAAGTTAGCAAAAAAAACATCATAATGTTGTTCTTCAATAATCTTTTTGTACTATTCTTAGTAAATTAGGTGCAACTTATGTACACTTATGACTTAGACTTTGTGCACTTAACTGTGTCATTAGGACATAGTATAGAACATGTTCTTGATTATGCATCACTAGAAAATCAAACCATTGTCCATACCAATAAGATCTAGGTCTGCCACTCTGGCATTCTTCACAGTCTTACTACTATGTTGGCATCAATGATAAACACAGTCATGAATGCAACATGTCAATACTCTCCAATGCTTAAGATATTCTCCCAAAGTAGTATCATCAGCATTCAAGACAATAAGCTATAGATTATTGCACTCGATGGACTAAAGTTGAAACTTTCAAAAATTGTATAGCAAAAGTGGTCACTAACTTCCTTGAAGAACACATTGTGACTAGGTTTGGAATGTCTTTCTTCCTAGTGTGTGATAATGGGTCATCCTTTTGCATCATTTTTTCTTACTCAATGGGTATTTGACAATAAATTAATAATCATATTCTCATCCAATTATTATCCCTAATGGAATGGCATGGTTGAGCCCACTAACAAGAATTTGATTACAATCATAAAATGCTTGCTCAAAAAATCCAAACGTTTGGCATGCCCAATTGAAATGTGTGTTATGGACAGGTCAGGATAAAGAATTATTTGGGAAAATCCACATATCTATTAGTCTATGGAAAAGAACTAGTATTCCCTCTCAATCTTAAGATTCAAGTGTTGAAATTTATGAGAGGATATGTTCAGGATGGTGACAGGGTCCAAATAAAATTGATGAATCTTTTGGAATTGGATGAGAAAAGGATAGTGGCTTTAGAACATATGTCAAAATTTCAAGTTGTCATAAAATGTTGGTTTGAATAGTGAACCATGATAAAATATTTTAGAATCTTAGACCATGTTCTTCTATGGGATAAAGCAAGGGAAATGATGTTTCAGGAGAAATCTAGAAGCATTGAAGTATTTTAGAAGGAGGGCTCCAAAACCATTCTACCCAAAAGTGGATTAAAGAGATGAAAGGCAAGGGAGTAGATATTTTTAACATCTCATATTTCAATTTCATGCTTGTGGTAACTAAGATGGTAGGAGAGAGGATATGAGATAATCCTCAAAATGAGTCATTGGGAGAGTATTGGATTAAACTACCTCCTTTACCACAACGGCCTCTTGGTATTCCTCCTCCACTAGCACAGGATATTCTATCAATAGTGGATCAAGAATCAATTTCTCTACCTACTCCAATGGTGGAATCTGAGAGTCAAACTTTAGAGGAAGGAGAATATATTCAATTACATTCCTATGAAGTATCAAAGGAAGGGTAGATTATGGAAGAAAGGCAGTAAGATCCTCCCAGTACAAAGGCTAGGTTCCTAGCTCAACTTGGTATAGAAGCTCGCTCTAAAGTTCTTCCTCAACATGAGAAGACTCTAGAGAGGAGTGATAAGGGAAATTAACATGCATTAGAACCTACCTCTTCAGCTTAGTATATGTCACCAATAGGGACAACACCATCATGGCTCAATAAGGAAGTCTTGTTCAAACAAAAGAGATAGATGGAATTGATTGAAGAATAAGGTATTGGCAGAGTTGAATAAAGAAATCAAGAAGCCTGAGCCACCCAATGGTGACACAAAAATGTTGGCCTTCATAATGAAGCATTAGGATTAGGACCTTCTAGCACATATCAGCATTTTTCCCCCTCATGAAGATACAAAAAAATTGACTCCTAAAGACTACCAAATAAAGAAGATGGTATTAGGGAAGCCCATAGTGGACTCAGCAAAGCTTTGGATCACTATAGGTCTAAATAAGTGTTCAGACATCTTGGAAAAGATGGATCATAGGTTTTGATGTTGAGGAAATAGAATGAGATATTGAGAGGATATTTGAATGAGGTAGTGGGTCCTATAGACCCTGATAATCATGAGATTTCTTTGGGTAATGCATTAGATTAAAAGGGGATGGGGCAACCTATGGATTCGTTTTTGGACACTTTTTAGAGATGGTATCATAGTTTTGAAGAAAGAGGAGTGGAAATAATACAAGGTAACTTGAACCTTTTGCACAACATCCAAAGTAATGCCAAAAAATTGGTTGTCATCGTAAACCAAGATTTTGGGCTAATGGATGAAGTATGTAACTAGGCCAATGATTTACAAGCACTAAAATCCATAAAAGGGCAAAGGTACCAAATGTTGATGGAGATTTATTTGGCAAAAGAATTAGATAATCTAGATGATTGGAAAGCCAAGATATCTTCAAGAAATAAATTAATGGAAGGGCTATACGAATATATTTAGTCAATAAATAATAAATCTCAAAGAAATTTTTTGGAAGTGGACAAATACTACAACATCACTAGCCTTGAGATTTTTAAAGATGAGTCTAGGACTAAACTTTCCTAGGTGCAGACAATAGTTCAACAATTCAAGGCTATACTTGAAAGAGCTTCATGTGAGATGACATGAGACATGCACTCAAAATAGAAGCATTGTTGGAACTAGATTTTATCCTAGAGGATTTCACTAATACAAGGGTAGAGGCAAGTAACTATTTCCAAGTAGTTTGAAATAAGTATGACTCGCTAGATTTATAGGAGGCTAAAGAAGTAGTGGAGATGATTAATAAATTCAAAAGCTAGCATCTAGACATCATTTTGGTATAAAGGTAAAGAAAACCCAAATGTTGAAAATCATGTTTTGACACTTAGAAGAATTTCTTTGTTTTTGGGTCTTGTCACCAAGGTGCACTTCTCTAAGGTGCACCAAATCGAGAGGTGTGCTGAGAATTTTTTAAGAAGAAGTTGTGTGTTGATAGTTAATTGCCAGTGGCTATTTTAGAGTATTTCATATTGCATCAAAAGTGCATTTTGATGGCAATTCAACTCCCAGAGACACCTAGTGAAGGTTGAGCTTCCATTTTCAGAGCTCTCAATGACTCCTAGATCATCTCATGGATTCTATCTTCTTATATTCTTCTTTTTTTATTATTTTAAGTCATGTAAATTCACTCGTTAATTGATATAAACAAGGGTGGAGACCTACTTAGCACCATTTAGAGAGTTATTTTGTATGTTATTAGCTTTATTTTATTAGATTTTTAGCATGAGTTTTCATTAGAAGAGCTCTCACTCCTAACACAAAAGGAAGAGAGGATTTCTTTTAATACATGGATGTAATATGTATTCAAGGCCGATATTTTGATGCAATAATATATGCTATTGGTGCTCTCATTCTAAGTGTAGTAAATCTTGTCAAAGTGTGTTATTTTTTCTGAATGTATGTTCATGAATGATAATGGAGCTAATGGTCTTGTTGTGTTGTTATAATTGTGTGATTTTTAATTATGGTGTTTTCGTTATGTCAACAAATTCTCTTGTAGTGACAAATTGGAGAAAGGATCACTATTATTCTTTCATAGCATTTTGTCTCATGTAAGTGTAATTTTCATGGCCTCACAATTTGATGAAATGTGAAATATCTTTCATTTTTTATTGAAGTTCCTATCAACAATTGAATTAGTGGAATTAAGGAAGTGTTTCTCCTAATTTCATTGGTTTCCTACTATATCCTTTCTATAATTTAATTTTCAAATATGTTTTTGCTTTTTCTTATGTCCATTGGGAATTTCCCTTTTAGTTATTTTCTTTAATTCATCATAAAATAGGAAATACAAAAATATATATTTTTGTGGTTACATTTCAACAAAGTTTTGTAGAGTGGTAGGTACTATAAAAGGCCTCATTGTGAACATTCACATTTATCTTCAATTGAGATACCTAGCAGGTTGAAAAATAGCCATCCAGAACCTTCAAGTTGGTCATTGATCAACTTTTAAAGAGAGAGATTTGAAAGGATCTATGTCATTAAGCATCGTGAAAATGACCACTCAACATCAACCTTGGATGATACAAGCTCATGTGACATTTTACAATGTAAGCCCTAGTACTACCATCATTTGTATGTTCAAATGATTTACACAAGTGTAGAAGAAAATAAAGACACATCAAGAAAAGTTTACCTAAAGGTCACGGTATTTACTCAATACATTTTCCCACAACTTGATGCCCCCTCACCTTACACAATGTGTTGCTCACAATAGATATTGGATTTGTCATGGAGTGTTATTAAAAAATCCAAAGGGATACATATGGTGATTCAAATCTTTGGGTGGCCCAAGTAATCCACTTGGGTTAATTGTGCACAAATATATTGAGCGACTAGAATAGGGTGGCTTCTAATCCTAGGTTCTTAGTAAGGGGATTGTTCATAGCACCCCTTACATCTAAAATAGAACTACGGCCTCACAACCACAAGAGTATTCAAACTAGAAATTCCCCCATGGTCACAATCCTATGAGCATCCTAACTAGCATGAATCAAGATACTATGTCCCTTCAATACTTTAGTCTTTTCCAAGGAGTTTGTGACTATAGTGGGTTGGAGTACTTGGGTTTGCTTGTTCCCACTTGGGTTGTTCTTGCGAGAGAAGATCCTCTAAAGGTAAAAAAATATCACTAATGGATGACAAGTGAAGGTCAAGTTTTCTATTTCACTCAAAGAGGAAAAGAGCATACTCTTCTACTCCAAATGCTTCTACCAAACACACCAAACAAGGGTTAAGGATACTAAAGAGTAACCTATCCAACTCACTTTCTTGATTCACACTAATGGGTGAAGATTTATTATTGTCTTAAAAACAATACCATACTCTCCTACTATCAATATGATCCCTTAATCATGAGCTATTAAGTGCCTAATGAAAATGAAATCTAACAACAACAAGCACAATGATATTTTTTTTGGTTTTTTGTCTTTCCAAATGAAAATGCACCTGCAAGTTAGTATGTATACTATGAAAACAAAAGCACATTAACCTCCAAAACTACTTGATTAGATCAAATATGATATTAAGAAATGAGAAATATAACTCAAAATGCAAAAAAAATCAATTACTAAAATTAGAAAATCCAAGAAATGGAGCTGGAAACTTGGTTCAAGCCCCATAGTGGGTGCCAAAAATGCATGCTCAAAATGTGGCACACTTCTATAAACCCTTATATCCAAGATATCCAAGGGAAATGAAGTTTTGAATGGAAGCTTATAGATATCTATCCATGACATGAAAGAATCCAAATGATATGATGGTGGCTCTCAAATGAACCTAAGATAGGATACCCTTACAAGGTGTATGATAGAATGACAGATTCAAAATAAAGATGCAATATAAAGTAAGCTAACATAAAGATGCAAGAGTAAACTAGGAATGAAATGAAATATTAAGCTACTATGAGATGAAAGTACAAGAAAAAAAATTAATCTAAGAGATGCAAAATTAAGATAAATGGGAGTTAATCTTAATGAGTTACAAAAAAATTAAATACTAAGCTAAATGAGAATGCAAAGATGCAAGAGAGGAAAAAAGAGTACAAAAGAGACAAAATGAGAGAGAGAGATTTGTGTGGAAGATGTGATGTATGTGATAAACAGAGGATAGAATTTAAAATAAAACATTGATTAAGTGCAAGATGTAGTCTAGCATAGAGATTAAAAATGCCAAAAATGGGGCTTATAGTTTACTAGACCAATTTTGGGTGATTATACTATGAAGGTGCAAAGCTATAAAGCTATGAAGCTACGAAGTTGCAAAGTTTTGAAGCTACAAATATATTAAATTGTGAAGTTATTAAGCTATGAATTAGTGAAGCTAGAGAGATTTAAATTGACAAACTGTGAAGTTGTAAAGCTACGAAGTTGCGAAGTTGCAAAGCTACAAATTTTTGTAGCCATGAAGTTGCATAGATATGAAGCTTTGTAACCCTACAAATTATATTTTTCTTTTTCTAAGTCATTTTTTTCTAGTTGCATAGTTCGAAAGCTATGAATATATGAAGCTACAAAGTTATGAAGTTACAAAGCTATAAAGAAGCAAAGTTGTAAAGCTATGAAGCTACAAAGATGTAAAGTTGTCTAGCCTCATGAGCCCACACTCTTAGGACCAAAATGATAAACTTCATCACATATTTTACATTTATGGACCTGTGCAAGTTTGCAAGTCATAAGCTCCACAAAGGGCCTTCATTCAAGTATTTCTACAAACTTGTGAAGGTGTGCAGGTGTACGACTTGACAACTTTGGGATTACCTAGTTTAGTCAATTTTCTTGTCTAATCATCATTGTCATCATTCCATTTTGAGTCATTTTACCATTTTTTTGCACATAGTTTATGAAAAATTACTAACGATTTCCCTTTTTTACATGGAGCTAACGGCATCAACATCTTCATCTAAACCAAAGGTGGCTTCACCCAAACTAGTGCACTGTAAGTTTTGAGGAGTCCCTCTAGCATCAATGGTGATTCAAAAACTTAGAGACACATTTGAGACCATATCTAATAAAGAGGACCTATGAAGAATATTTGAGATTGAAGAAGTGGTAAAGAATCTCAATCATAAAACTAAGACTTTCAATGAAATAAGGAAGGAGGTTTGTGAGTTCTACGAGAAGAGAAAACAAGAAATCAAAGCCCTAAGTGAGAAAATTGTATAAATATGCAAGTTCAAGTATCCATGGGTCCTTCCAAAGAAATAAGGGAGAAAACCTAGATCATGGTTTTTTAGTTTTGGACTTATTAGTTTTTGCATTATTTTTTGGTTTAGGGAAGTTTGGAGCTCTGCACTCCATAGTTTTAAAGTCTTCTTTGCAACTCTGCATTTTAAAGTTCACTTTGTAGCTTTGCAAGTCTGAAACTATAATGAAAATGTGGGACTTAGTTTGAAAACATTAAAACTTCTTGAATGATTTTGGGAGCTAATGCATTTAGGCATTTTTCAATGCTAGTTCTTATTTTAAATGACTTTCATGTGCATTTTTGGAGGAGATAAGGTAGTTGGAGGTTAACTATAAGTTTCACATGGAGAGGTAATGATTTTATATTTTAAGAGGTTGTATTTTTCCAAGTGAAATGCAAACAACACCTTAGAGGATTAGTTCAAGATGGAGCTTCATCTTCATATTATCTATTCTTCTTCTTCAGTTATCTCATCATGTAATGGCCTCATGCACATAATAAAAATATAAAAAATAGTGGAGACCTAGTTAGCATCATGCTAGGAGTTAGTTTTTCATATGATTAGATTAAAATTCATTACTTTCCATATTATTTTCATAGTGGATTTACCCTACCTTTGAAAATCACAAATTTGAGGTTGGTTATCTCTAAAAGAACAATTGTATAATGTATTAAGGATCAACATTTTATGTAATAAAGATATACAATTAGTGCTCTTATTCTACTTGAATATTGTGTCTTGATCAAAAAAAATTATGAATGATGATAGAGCTAGTTGTTTATTGTAGGTGATGCTTGTCAACGTTAGTATTTAAGCCATTGTCATGATTTCTATGACTACCTTTTCATGACAAATTGGAAAGGAAAATTTTGCTAGTACATTCATAGTAATTTGTGTCATTTGTATGTACATCCAATGTGGCTACACAATTAGATGAATTACAAAAAATATTCAACCTTTGAATAAATTTCCTCTAATGATTGTATCTATGTAGTTATAGTTGTGCTTCTCCTGATTTAGTGGGTTTCTACCCTTTCCCTTGAAGATTCAATTTGTAGAATTGTTGCCACTACAGCTTATATATGTATAGCATTTTATAATTTCATACAATTTTCTTATATCTCTTGTTCTCCTAACTCATTTTGCAAATTATTTCTTGAATCTGGTTAAATTAGAAAATTCATATTAGTTACATATTAAAATTTCATTCATTGAAAAATACAAAAATACAAAAAAAAAAAAAAAAGTATTCTTGTTATTTTCATAGTTTTGTAGGATTTCAAAATTACATCAACATCAAACCAGAAAAGGCCTCCTCATGATCAATCACATTTATATTTAATTGAGCTACCTAGGTGGTTGAAAAACTTCTTAAAGGAACCTTGGAGTTGATTTCAATCATCTTTTCAAGAGACAATATTACTTTCAATTTCTATCATTTCCATTGCCTAACAATGATGGTCAACATTGATCAACATTGATCAAGAGATATATTTTCCCTCTAATACCTTAGCATAATAGTCTTATCCAAATTTGGACCAAAAACATTGGGTATAGAATAACTAAAACATTTTCCACTAGAACGACTAAGTTTTTCTATACCTAGAATTTTGATCCTAGATTTGAATTAGGTGCTAGGATAGTGGAAAAAGGCAGGAAAATGAGAATCTAGTTGCCAAGATCAAACATAACAACATAAGATCTCAAAATCACCAAAATGTGGCCCAACAAATCATCCAATTATGGGTGCAATTTTTTTAGGATGGTACACTTGCATGTTTAGTAATGAAGTGATTATTAAGTTTTGTTTGTAAGGAGTTTGCACACATTTTTTTTCTAAAACCTTCTTGGTATATATGTGCCTTCTAAATTGATCAATTTGCAAGGTCATGAATAACTTTTACTTTTACATCATATTATCTTATGTGCTCGAAATGTTTTGCAATTGAATTTCTTGCACTCTTTAGCTTTTATAATTAGAATCAAGAAACCCTTATACCAATCACTAGAGGTGACTAATTCATACTATGAGATTAAATGTATTTTTTGTTAACATTAGTTTTTACCCAAAATTTATCTAATATAAAATATATTTTTAATTACTAAAAGATATTTTTGCATTAATTTCTAATTGTTTCTAAATGAAAATAAAAATATATATCTTATATAATAAACTTGATTAACCATGTTCAAAAATAGTGCATAGATCCTATTGGTGCACAAAATTGTTGGTTGATTTCCTACGAGCCTGCCCACTCAATGTTGGGAAACTAAACACAATTTTAGCCAACAAAGAAGATTGAGTCTTTTTGGTTTTATCTCCACACTTTAGGCTTTGCAAGACCTAGGTGGTTGTACAATAACTAGAAGTGGTGGATGGTAATGAATGTAAACTTGATGATACTCTTGAGTTGGCAAGTGTGTTCACTAGGAGAAATTAGGATGTTTTGAAAAGGATAAAAATATTCAAGGACAGTTTGTGTATTACTGATGGATTGAACCTTACTAACCAACAACTATATATACACTTACAAGATATATACAATGATTAGTCCTTAGTCCTTTTGGGTAAATAGAGTCAACTCCCATATAACCTTATTACTTGGACCCTCAAAGACAGTGTGCACCCCATCAACTACTAGATAAAAGGAAAAGTAAATGCAATTTGCATCCTAGATGATTTTAACCCCAACTAAAGGAGACAATGTAGACAACTTCATGCAATTTCCTTCATACATTTATGTAGTAGTATTAATCCAAGATAAATAATGAAGTACTTGAGATATTTAATGCAATGTAAAGCAAGAAAGATTTTAAATGAACTATCATTACTTTCATTTCTTCATAAGTAAATATAGTAGAGGAGTTTAGCTCAAGATCCATTCAATAAACACAATAAAATCTATTTAATTCATGCTAAAGAACTTGTAATTATCTTCTATTTGTCCCCCTTCTACATCTCTTTGAATTCACATAAATATAGGTCTTGGTACCTTTTCAAAAATGTGCAACAAGCTTCAGACCCTTACATAACTATAACTAACTAACTAATTATAACTTAAAACATAAAGTATAAATTTCATCGGTCTCCTCTTCTATGGTAACATTTGTAACCTCCTTGGGTACATTCATGTAGATCTCTATCCACTTAGCAATTTGGGCATGGGTTAGCCATGTGAAGGTTGAAATAGTAGGAGTGAAGATTTGCAAATCATTCCATCTTTTGCCTTGGGATTTCTTAACTTCACCAATAAACTTGACAAATTTATTCTCCAAAATAAATAGTTTTTTGAACAACCAGTGGAAAGTATCAGTCTAAAAAGTTTTGTCACTTATATATTTTTCTATTACCTCATGTGGAAACATTTTGAATTCTTGTTTCTAGTCTTCTAATGCCTTGACTTTCCCATCTTCACCAATGATCAAAGGAATGCATGAGTGTTCAATGGTCATTATTGCCTCCTATTTATCTCCAAGTTTTTACTTTTACTAATTTATATAGGCCAAATTCTTTGAAAGTGCATCAAGGAAATCAATGGTATGCTTAATTAGGTCAGGTGCATCAAGATCCCTTTTAGTGACTTCATATAATCTATTCAATTCAAATCTTGAAGGATTCTATTTTCTTTCAATTTCAAATGGCTTTTCAATCCCTTTAATAAAGAAATCTAACATATTTGAAACATTGTTATATTCTCAAAAGTGTGTGCTTGGGCTTGAAAATCCAATCTCCCAAATTGAACAAGAGTCCTTTATTAGGTTGAAAATATTTAGGCTTCAAAATATTCTTTATTGTTTGAGGAATTCTTGTTATAGGTTCCCCCAACATTCTCATAATTCATTGATTAAAAACATCTCTAAATACTGTAAAATCATGTACATCCTAGAAAGGGTACCATGACTGAATAGGTGTTTGATTTCCCCTATCATCCATAGTTGCTAGCTTTATTGAAAATCTAAATTGATCAACATTTTGATACAATATTAAATAACATAGTAAGGAATAATTCTTGAAGGACTTTGAATACTTCCATTTGATTAACTAGTTATGCAGGGCTTTCTCAATCTCAGTAGAGAAATCAAATTCCAAATATGTATTTGGGTTCTAAATTTCATGCATAGATACATATAATTGAAGGGAATCTTTTGCTTCTCATCTTCTCCAAAAATCTGAAGTCATGCATGGAAATTATTCTTGAAGATATTCATGAAGGAGTCTACAAGATGAGGTCCCATATTATCCACATACACTAATTTATTATTATGAGCTCTATACATAAAATGGGCAATTTTCATAAACTTCCCAGACTTCATAATCTTCTGATATTCATTCTTAAAGTGTTCTTTATCTATCTTAGTAAGGGCCAAAGTACTTAGTCTGAAACATTTCTCAACACATGATTTAGTTATTACTAGTAGAGGCATCGCATCCATTTTTCTTATAGATCTAGTGGAAGGCTCATAGTGTGTAGGTAGCACATTTATCAATTCAACATCTACAAAGGCATTGGGAACATCCACTTTTCCCATATCAAACCTCCATGGGTTGTTTTTGGGTTCCTTTTATGTATTGTTAGCATAGAAATACCAAAATAGAGAACATCCATGTGTTGAAATTATTTAGAATAATTGAGGGGGGGATGAATCATTTATCCAAGGTCTAGATGTACAAATAAAACTTTTCACAACTTAGTGAACCCATATCCATAAAACATATTCATCATGCATGCATCCATTAGATCATACAATCACTTAAACTTTGTATTTTACTATCAAATCAACTTTGTAAAAATTTAAGCATGAAACATAATAGATTCAATAACACATTTGACACAATGATTTGATGTGGAAACCCAATTTTGGAAAAACCACTAGTAACATGCTACTAATTCTCACTCTTTTGAAGTGATGCCCTGTGAAAGGCCAATCATGTTAAAGGTTGCAATGCACACTGTTAAATGTGACCAAGTTAGAGGATTTCAATCACCCTGTTAGGAGTGAGCCTTGTTATAGGACTTTAGATCATTCACTTGGAATGTCACCCAATTAAAGGATTTAAAAATGACTATTAGGTAAACCTTAATCCAAAGGATTTACCCTAGATTGGTACAATGATTAGAAAGTAACAGTAAGGCTTGATCTAATAACAACTTACAACACACTTTGCAGATTATAGATCTATGTTTCAATCCTCCATTCTTCTTGTGATGCAGGAGCATCTTGGGTGTAAGAGCAATCTTGCATCACCCAAAAATATTTTATTTTTAGTCTTTTTTATTTTAATAAGGACTAGTAGATAGGGTGGTTACTATTTATGGGAACTTGCTATTTTTAGTTTTTTTTCATATGAGCTCAGAATGTTCTCATTTTCTACATGAAGGTTCATTTTAGAGTTATAATCCTACCATAAAAGTCCCATTGCTCTAGCTTAAGTATCATAGAAGTTATTGTTGATTTTCAGTGGAAACATTTGCAGAAAAATCTTCAAGATCATCATTGGAGGCCTTAGAGTGCCAGGATGAGGTCCAAAAACTCAATGGAAGGGTGCTTACACCATTTTGAGCCTGTAGATCACGAGCTAGTATTTTCAAAAAGTGGATATAATAGCCAATTAGAGCAACGACTCATGAGTCATGGCCTTTCAAAGTTGGGCTACCTAAAATATCTAAAATAATTGTCAAAGATGTATTTGGCCAACTCTATATGTATTGTTAGGGTTCATCGGCCCTAGGTATTAAGTTTTAATGTCTAGAACCTTCTCGGGTGGTACAAAATTGCCTATTTAAGAAAGGCTTGAACATTCTCTAGGAAAGCTCTGGGTTGTAGTTCATAGCTTAGTCTTGCATATTACTCTAATGAAGGCACGCGTGTGGGTTAGTATTTTGTACTTTTGAATTCTATAATTTCGCATTTGTGGCACAAATAAGAAGTCTATGTTTTGTTCTCGCATTTTTTGTTATTTTTTCTTTCTATTATGAGTTTATGGTTTTAAGGGGAGCACCCTTCATCAGCTTGGCTTTCACACACTTTAGCTCTGATAGCTTGTCCACCCTTCAAGCATTCATACCCTTAAGCCTTCTTTCTTTTCTTTCCAATAGCAATCTCTTCTCTTAGGTCACTGAATGAAGTAATACCCTAGACTCCTTGTCTTCATTAGGTTCTTGCACATGACAACCTTTTCTTATGATCATCCATCTCTATAAATAGAAAATTAAGATCTTTTGTCTCTCATCCTTCATTGTCCATTTTAGGGTTAGGTTGGATTAGGTAAGATTCAATGAATCTACCCATCTTTTCATTTTATTCCCTTCTAGAAACTTATCCTTCAATCCTCTTTGAATTTTCCTCAAAATGGTTCATCTTGAATTTTGTGCCCCCAACTCATCAAGCTTATCTTCCACACAATCCAAGAAATAAAACTTGTTGGCTCAGATTCATTGAATTCATGATCTTTCTCATAATGCTAGCAGTCATCATTAATTTTCTTCTTATGCTTGGCACAAACCACATTGCTTGGCATCCACTATCAAATCACTCAACAGGAACTAAAGTTTACTGGTGCTTAGCATCAACTAAAATTTACTTGGATTACACTATATCACTCGGCATACACTAAATTTTGACTTTACTCGGCTCCAACTAATTTTCTGCTTGGCTTACACTAACTTTTCTTGGCACCTACTTTGTAGATTGTTAAGTTTGGTAGACACAATTCTAAACTTAATTAGTGTATCCATCCTTTAAAACCTTAAGTAGATAATCAATGCACTATAATATCACTATCTTAACTCATCTTTGTACTTCTTTTCCATATCATAACTCAACCTTTCCTCTAGGTGCTATTGTTACCTCATTTGATTAAATCATCTTCAATAATCAAACATATGATAGTATTCAAATCATCTAAGCAATTGTCTTATCAACAAGTAGCAGGTTTGACATCAATGACAAAATAATGATTGAAACACATTTTCATACTTGTATCAATATGTTTTCAACACCATGCACAAGTAACTTCACATCACAATAGTCCCTAAATTCATCTTGAAACATAGACATCTAACCACTAGAGGAAGACCCAAGAAAAACTTCTAATATGTTATGAATTGATTTCTCCACTGGTTCTTCCTTATGCTCTTTACTACTAGTATCATTCTTCATAGGCATTTCAAAGAATTTAAATCTTTAACAAGAAAGTGTTAGAATTCTTTAGAATAGTTGAGAAGGGGGGTGAATCATTTATCCAAGGTCCAGATGTATAAATAAAACTTTTCTCAGCTTAGTGAACCCATAAAACATTTATCATCATGCATGCATCCATAAGATTATGCATTCACTTGAAATTTTTAGGTTACTATCAAATCCATTTTCAGAAATGTAAACATGAAACATAACAGATTCAGCAACACACTTGACATAATGATTTACATGGAAACCCAATTTGGGAAAAACCACTAGTAACATGCTACACTTTTTCACTCTTCTAAAGTGATGCCCTATGAAAGGCCAACCCTATTAAAGGTTACAATACACACTGTTAAATGTGACCCTATTAAAGGATTTCAATCACCTTATTAGGAGTGAGCCTTATTAGAAGACTTTAGATCATTCACTTGGAATGTCACCCAGTTAAAGGATTTAGAAATGACTGTTAGGTCAAAGTTAATCCAAAGGATTTACCCTAGACTGATACAATTATTAGAAAGTAATAGTAAGGCTTTGATCTAATAACAACTTACAACTCCATTTTTAGATTACAGATCTCTATTTTATTCCTCCATTCTTCTTGGCTTTCACACATTTCAGCTCTGATAGCTTGTTCACCCTTCAAGCATTTATATCTTTAAACCTTCTTTCTTAATATGCCAATACAGACTCTTCACTTAGGTCACTTGATGAAGCAATACCCTTGACTCCTTATCTTCCTTAGGTTCTTACACATGACAATCCTTGCTTCTGACCATCCATCCCTAAAAGTAGAGAATTAAGATCTTTTGTCATTCATTCCCCATCGTCTAACTTAGGGTTAGGAAAAATTAGGTAGGATTAAATGAATCTACCCCTCATTCCATATCACTTCTAGAAACTTCTCCTTCAATCTTCTTTGAATTCACCTCAAAATGATTTACCATGAATTTTGTGCCACAAACTCATTAATCTTATCTTCCACTTGGTTCACACAATCTAAGAAAACAAACTTGTCAGCTCAAATCCATCAAATTTGTGATCTTTCTAATAATGTTGGAACCCAACATTAACTTGTTTTTGATACTCGGCACATACTTTGTTGCTCAGCATCCTCTAAAAAATCACTCAGCACAAAATAAAGTTTACTGGTGCTCGGCATCAACTAAACTTTACTTGACATCCACTATTTTTTTTGGCATACACTAAAATGAACTTTTACTTAGCTCTAACTAATTTTTTGCTTGACTTGCACTAACTTTTCTCGGCACCTACTATCCATTTGGTCAAGCTTGGCAGACAAACTTTTTTTAACTTGTTCTTCTAAACTTGCTTAGTGTAACCAACCTTTGTAGTCTTAAGTAGATTACCAATGCACTATGATATCAATGTCTTAGTTGATTCTTGTACTCCTTTTTATATCATAACTCAATCTTTCCTCTAGGTGCTTTTGTTACATCTTTTTGATCAAATCCTCTTCATCAATAAAACAAGTGATAGTTCTTAAATCATAGAAGTAGTTGTCTTACCAGCAAAAAGAAAGTTTGACATCAGTGATAAAATAATGATTGAAACATATTTATCATACTTGTATCAATCTATTTTCAACAATCTTCTTCTTCAACGTAAAGAACTTACTGATTCGGATGTTGATCTTCTGCAGAGATGAATGCCCACGCCATCACTTTATTCTTTACTCCACTTTTTTTCCTTATGTGAAATAACTCGTTTTTGATAATTTATTAGGCCCCAATACATTTCTCATTTAATTCTTATAACTTTCCACACATTTCCAAATTCATGTCTTGCTCAAAATGTCACATCATCAAGTACTCAAGTGAGGTAATTAATATTTCAATTTCATTTTATCCTTCATTATTAATTCTACCCTTACGGCTTCATGTTTAGTGTCCCTTCTCAAAATTGTGAAATTTTAGATCCTTGAACTCAAGTTTTGTATGTGTCTCTAATTTCACAAAATTGAGCTATTCTTTCTTACATGGTCCCAAAGTCACAAAATCAAATAGTGAGTTTTGACTATTTATCAATTTTGCAAAATTAGACTCTATTGCTTTCTTACCTCTCATTTTGCCAGATCAAATATAAATTTTATTTTTATAATGGAAATTTTAACATGTTCCATCATATCCATAGAGGGTCTTAACAAGATATCCAAAATTATAACCATTTTCTTCTTGAATGTAAAAATCAATTTTTACTCACTTGAGATATCATACAGATTAGAATATCTTTCTAACCCACTAAGGGCCCGTTTGGCAACAGGAATACAAGTGGAATAGGCATATGTAAATTCTTCAAATTTTGAATTTTTCATTTAGATGCACCAAATCAAAATTGGAATACAAAATAAAATAGGAATACGTATTCCAATTTCGGCCCAAAAATGGGGTTTTGTAATTCCACCCAAATAGGTGTTAGTGGAATACATATTCATGTTCCAATTTTATTTATTTTAGAAAACATAAATTTTGGGGTCCACAAATTCCCCATCAAATATTGGCTGAACCAAATAGAGAACGTGAATGTGTAGCCCCATTTTCTATTCCAGAATAGCTATTCCTATTTCGGCAGCCAAACGGGCCCTAAAAGCATGTTGAGCTATTCACCTTTATTTATGAATTGTGAAGTGCTAGTATTCATGCATAGATTTATCCACATTACAAATAATGTTTTATTACTCTATTAAGATTCTCATAACTATACAACTATTGTTCAATGGATACACATGGGGTTATATGTGACTTATTGTCCCTTATAGTATCCAAACTAGTGATAAAACATATAGTAATTATAACAAGAATCCACTCATAATGGGGGTTCACTCCTAGCTTGAATAGTTAGTAAGATTTTGTTGAGGCTTTATATTTTTCTCATATAGACCTATGGCTCAAGTCTTGTTGCTTTAATTTACTTGGATATTGGCTAATCAAGTTAGGTGTACAATTTGAGGTGGGTAGGGTGCTTGCATTTTTTTAAGTTCCAGGTTGTTAGGTTACTCCTATCCAAAT
This sequence comes from Cupressus sempervirens, assembly GCA_028749045.1. Taxonomy (NCBI): domain Eukaryota; kingdom Viridiplantae; phylum Streptophyta; class Pinopsida; order Cupressales; family Cupressaceae; genus Cupressus; species Cupressus sempervirens. The sequence continues at coordinate 295,467,054 of CM053783.1, read as the reverse complement.
GCCTTTTATAGTTGATTTGTAATTACATATACAAAAAAACATATCATGTTTCTACATATGATTTTTACATGATTATCCCTAAACATGTACAAACATTCTCAATGAGTAATGTACTCTTTATCTATGACTAGGTTTTATTTATGGCCTACATGCAATAAACTTATATCTGTCATAGGATTCCAATATGAAGTGATACAACAAACAAAAAAGGAAGTTGAAATTAATTAAATTTTAAATTTATTTCAATGAGTGATAAGAACTTAAATATTTTTTATTGCTTAATTATAGGAAAATTTAATAAGTAGATGTCGTTAACAAAAAAATTGTAAAGAAACCCAGATGTTACTTCCAAAAGGTTACAACATATGAGGTTGTCATGTCCCCTTTTCAAATCATAAAAAATAATAAACTTTGCTAAGGCAGGCAGGCTCCGAAAAGGTGAAGTTTTGGCAAAAAGGGCTAATCTTTGGAAACCAATGGACTAATAAATAAAAATTATTATTAAATTATATTTTATTAACCCCTCTTGGATGTGAGTTAGGGTTATGCCCTCTTTTAAGGGGTTTGGAGGCACTTTGGGCATTCCAAAACTTGATTTTCACTTATTGCTTTGTTGTTCTTTAGAGGCTGCCAAACTTGTGGAGAAGGAGACCCAAGGATGGGAGTTTGTAGGTTTCTAGGAAGGCTAAGGATGGGATTTTGAATCCATTCCATGTGCAAGCTCATGCAGAATTTTCCCTTGTGCTGAACAGTGCAAATTTGTGGGTTTTCAGGTGTGTTTTTTGTAAGAGTTTGGTGTTTTCAGTTGAGTATTTCATATCAGTTTGGATTGCTCCTGTATTTTAGACTTTTAGATGTTAAAATAGAGCTGAATATATGTATTCAAATGTGGTTAAACTTCTGAGATAGATTATTAGTGTTTTTGTGGTGTTTCCGAGCATCTTTGTGTTAATTTCAGGAGCTTGATGAGCATAGTTTTGTCCTACGTTTGTGAGTTGTTGTGTAAATGCTATACAGATCTGGAAATTTTATTTTGTAGGCCATTATGCTGCTGAAATTTCTGTAAAAATGTCCATTTTCAGATTTATTAATAATATGTGAAGTTGTGAATTTTTTGGCACTATTTCGAACATACCCGATTTGGGGTTTATTGAGAAATTGGTGGATCTTTGTAATATTGGTTGTTTGATTTTAAAAATATGATTAGAGGCTTGAAATAACATATAAAATCAGAAAAAGGGATATTTCAGTGGTATCAAAGCTATGATCTTGCCAACCTGAGGGTTTATAGAAGTTTGCATGCAACTAAGTGAAAGAGAAAAAAGATATTTGCAGCGAGAAAAGAATAAAGAAATATTGATCAAACCTCCAGTTGAAAGTAAAAGTACAAAATCCAAGGAAGGGAAAAGTATGGCTGATCCAAATGAGATGGCAAAGAAATTCTTCCAAGACATCCAAAATACTCAGAAGCAAACAGTGGATAGTTTGGCAAAAACTAGAGAGGCTTTGTGAATATTGATAGAAAAACTGCAAGGAGTTGCAACTATTAATGAGAAAGGGAGCACTTCAGAGGAGCCAAGAAATTTGAAATCCACACCATCTAAATCAACCAAAACTATTTTATTGCCTACAGATGAGCCACCAGTACCGAATCCAGCCCTTAATCCCATGGAAGAGGTTATAGGTAACTTGATTGCATTAAGAGCTACTTATAATGGCTTAGATGATGACTTTCACAGTTCAGTTCCTTCTAGAGAATATGTGGATATGATGAACACTTTGATGCCCAAGAAAGAGAATAGGAGGGAGCATGACATAAGTGGAAGAGAGCTCAAAAATAAAATAAGCAAGTTTACAGCACCTACTTTTGATGGAACAAATAAAATTTCAGCTAGAGCATGGCTACAAAAATTATAGACTTTATTCACACTTAACCCCATGAAGGAGAGTGATGTTGTTCAATTTGCAAGTCTACACTTGGAAGATGCAGCCTATGATTGGTGGTATCATGGAATGACTACTCAAGGATGATCAGGTAACTACATTTTATGATTTCAGTCAAAGAGTGATAGATAGATTTGACCTCAAGGATGATGAAGAGTACTTTAAAGAATTGTCAAAGTTGAAGCAAACCAAATCAGTTAACGAGTATATAGAAGAGTTTCAAAAAGTGGCTATTATGGTACCTGATATGAGTGAAAAGAGGATTGTTTATCTTTTTCTTGATGGTTTAGAAGATTCTGTTAAGGGTTTGGTTAAGGCTTTCTCACCCTCAACCTTACAAGAAGCTATCAAAAGAAGCTTGCAACTTGAAACTTGCGTGCCTATGAAACTAGTCACTAATAAAAAACTCCCAAATCTTTGGCAACATAAGGGAAATTTTTAGAAAAAGACTTTCCCAACACTACCACCAAAAGATGTGATAAATGTGGCAAAAAAGAAGGTATATGAAGAGACTAAGAGTGAATTACGAAGGAAAAAGTTTTGTTTTACTTGTAGAGAACCATGGGTTCCAGGACACAGATGTTTGGGGAAAGGTCAAGTGCACTATATTGAAGTTGCTTCATAATCTAATTCAGATGAGCATGAGGAATTTCATGACACTAAGGAGGAGGTAGAAGAAGAGAAAGAAAAAGAAATCAGCAAGGATGGCACTTTAGCAGCATTATCAGGAGTCCCAAGATACCATCCCTTTCAAATTTGAGGGGTACTAGCAGGGCAAAGATTGACAGTTCTTCTTGATAGTGGGACAACTCACAATTTTATTGATGAGAGATTTGTCATGAAAAGAGGGCTTAAAGAAGAATATTATAAGGGATTCAATGTTACTGTAGCTAATGGATTCACTATGCCTTGCACGCAGGTGGTGAAACAACTCAAGATGACCTTAGGAGATTATGAGTTATGTGATGACTTCTATGTGGTTGGTATTGGCGAGACAGATCTTGTATTGGGTGTTCAATGGTTACACTCTATTGGAGGCTATTACATGAACCACCAAACTATGGAGTTTAAATTTCATTCCATTGGGAAAGAAGTCATATTGAGAGGCTTATCGAATGGAGCACCTAAGGTAGTCTCTGCAAAGAGGATGGAGAGGACTTTTCGAAGAAGACAAGTAGCATGGGCAGCAGGAGTCATAATCCATCCAACAAGCTCTCCAAAGAATCAAGCTAATTTCCATTTTGAATTCAAAATATTCTTGATAAGCATAGTATAGTTTTTAATGACTTGCCTCCAGGATTACCACCAGATAGAGGTTTTGAGCATGTTATAGAGTTAGAACAAGGTGCCAAACCAGTTATAACAACCCCATACCACCATCCAAGAGGTTATAAGGAAGAAATTGAAAAAACTATTAAAAAACTCCTGGACATGGGATTGATAAGGCCTAGCTCTAGTCCATTTGCATCATCTGTGGTGCTTGTCAAGAAAAAGGATGGTACAATGAGAATGTGTATAGTCTACAGGGCTCTAAACAAGAAGACCATAAAAAATAGGTATCCCATACCACGCATAGATGAACTCATTGATGAGTTACATGGTGTTGTATACTTCTCAAAAATTGACTTAAGATCAAGGTACCATCAAATCCGAATGAGGAGTGAAGATGTGGAAAAAATTACTTTCAGATGTCACTATGGGCACTTTCAATTTCTTGTTATGCCATTTGGCCTCACTAATGCACCTGCAACATTCCAATCTTGTATGAATAAGGTATTCAACCAGCATCTTCAAAATTTTATTTTGGTATTTTTTGATGATATCTTGATTTACAGTAAAACGTGGGAAGAGCATCTAAAGCACATAGACACTGTTTTGGGAATCTTGGAGCAGCAATCCTTCTATGCTAAGCTATCTAAATGTGAGTTTGGTTTGATAGAGATCCTATATTTGGGACATATTATAAGTTCTAAAGGAGTACAGGTTGATCAACAAAAAATCCAGGCAATTTTGGATTGGCCTCCACCCACTAATCTTACACAATTGAGAGGTTTCTTTAGGTTGTGTAGCTACTATAGGAGATTTACCAAGGGATTTTATTAGCTTTATACCCCCTTGACTGATTTGACAAAGAAAGGAGCTTTTATTTAGATAGAAGAGGCACAAAAAAAGTTTGATAAGCTTAAGGAGGTAATGAGTTCATGCCCTGTGCTTGCAATCCTAGATTTCTCTTTACCTTTTGTTGTTGAATGTGATGCTTTTGGAGAAGGTATAGGGGCTGTCCTAACTCAAAGGGGACATCCAATAGCATTTGAGAGTGGAAAATTAAATCAATCAGAGAAAGGTCACTCCATCTATGATAAGGAAATTTTGGCAATCATGCATGCACTTCATAAGTTTAGACAATATTTGGTATGTGGGAGATTCATTGTAAAGACAGACCATAATAGCCTCAGGTTCTTCTTGAACCAAAGGGATTTGAATGATCGTCAACAAAAATGGGTAAGAAAATTGCAAGCTTATGATTTTGATATTGAATACATGAAAGGAAAGAATAATGTGGTTGATGATGCTCTCTCAAGAAAGCCCACTTTGTGTTCCTTAACATCTATCTCTGCTGATTGGAAAGTCTCCATAATTTTAGAGTATGCTAAAGATTCCTTTGCCACCAAGAATTTGGATAAGTTAGTGGATGATAATAGATACAAGGTTGTTGATGAATTGATTTATTACAAGAACAGCATCTTCTTAGTGCTAGGATCAAAAACTAAGGAGAGGATATTGAGGGCCTTTCATGACACACCTTTGGCTGGTCATCAGAGATACTTCAAGACATACAGGTGAATTCGAGAGCAATTTTCATAGAAGGGTATGAAGGAGGATGTCCTTAAACACATTAAGGAATGTATGGTATGCCAACAAAGCAAGAGTGAGAAAAATTTTCCTGCAAGGTTGTTGCAGCCACTTCCTATTCCTGAACAAAAATGGGAAAGTATTTCCATAAACTTCATCACTGGGTTGCCCAAGGTTCAAGGTAAGGATTTCATATATGTGGTGGTAGATAGACTAACTAAGTATGCACATTTATTTCCTGTCACATCTGATTTCAAGGCATCACAAGTGGCCGAATTTTTCTTCAAGGAAATTTTTAGATTACATGGCTTGCCTAGAAACATTGTTAGTGACCGCGACAGTAGATTCCTCAGCTCTTTTTGGAAGGAGCTCTTTCATTTGGCGAGAACTGAACTCACTCCTAGTACTAGCTATCACCCTCAAACAGATGGACAAACAGAGATAGTTAATAAATGGATAGAGGGATATTTGAGGAACTATGTTTCAAATCAACAACATGCTTGGGTGAAATGGTTACACCTAGGGGAGTATTCTTACAATACATCTCATCACATGTCTATTGGTATGCCTCCTTTTCATGCTCTTTATGGTTATGATGCCCTTTCCTTTGTTGATCTAATACTTTTTGATAGCAGAGAACCTGCAGCAAGTGATTTCATCAAGCAAAGCCAAGACATAATAAGGTCCCTCAAGGATAATCTACAACATGCACAGAACCAACAAAAGTTATATGCTGATAGGAAAAGGATTGAAAGATCTTTTGAGGTGGGAGATTTGGTATTTGTTAGGTTATAGCCATATAAGCAAAACACCTTGAAGAGGAGTGGGGCAGAGAAACTCAAGCCAAGGTTCTATGGGCCTTATAAGATCATCAAGAAGGCAGGAGAGGTAGCTTATGAATTGGAGCTCCCCCCAAACAGCAAAATACATAATATTTTCCATGTATCTTGCTTGAAGAAGGTTCTAGGACAAAAAACCATAGTATCTACAGAATTACCACCTCTTGATGATGAAGGGAAATTAGTTTTAATACCAGAAGAGATTTTGGAGACAAGAGAGAAAAAATTGAGAAATAGGAGCATCATAGAGCATTTGGTCAAATGGAAAGGATTACCACTAGAGGATGCAACTTGGGAAGGAGCACATATTCTTGAGAATTCCAACCTTCATTGCTTGAGTACAAGCAATATTTGAGAGGGGAGGACTTTTCATGTCCCCTTTTCAAATAATTAAAAATAATAAACTTTGCTAAGTCAGGCAGGCTCCGAAAAGGTGAAGTTTCGGCAAAAAGGGATAATCTTTGGAAACCAATGGACTAATAAATAAAAATTATTATTAAATTATATTTTATTAACCCCTCTTGGACATGAGTTAGGGTTATGCCCTCTTTTAAGGGGTTTGGAGGCACTCTGGGCTCATTCCAGAACTTGATTTTCGCTTATTGCTTTGTTGTTCTTCAGAGGCTGCCAAACCTGTGGAGAAGGAGACCCAAGGACAAGAGTTTGTAGGTTTCTAGGAAGGATAAGTATGGTATTTTGAATCCATTCCATGTGCAAGCTCATGCAGAGTTTTCCCTTGTGCTGAACAGTGCAAATTTGTGGGTTTTCGGGTGTGTTTTTTGTAAGAGTTTGGTGTTTTCGGTTGAGTATTTCATATCAGTTTGGGTTGCTCCTATATTTCAGACTTTAAGATGTTAAAATAGAGCTTAATATATGTATTGAGACATGGTTAAAATTTTGAGGTAGATTATTAGTGTTTTTGTGGTGTTTTCGGGCATTTTTGTGTTAATTTCAAGAGCCCGATGAGCGTAGTTTTGTCCTACGTTTGTGAGTTGTTGTGTAAATGCTATACAGATCTGGAAATGTTATTTTGTAGGCTGTTATGCTGCTGAAATTTTTTTTTAAATGTCCATTTTCAGATTTATTAATAATATGTGAAGTTGTGAAGTTTTTGGCACTATTTCGGACATACCCGATTTGGGGTTTATTGAGAAATTGGTGGATCTTTGTAATATTGGTTGTTTGATTTTAAAAATCTGATTAAAGGCTTGAAATAACATATAAAATCATAAAAAGGGACATTTCAGAGGTGATGAGGATCCCAAAATTGGTAGAGATTCATTTCATTAAAGGATCTAGCTAGTTAGGACTGTACCAATTTTTTCTTAGCATCCCAAGAGTGAATTTACTAATTTTGGGAGAAGATTTCACTACAACATAGTAGACAAGATTATAATGAAAGGGAGAGGGAGACTATGATCCCTGTAGTGTTGAATAATACAAGGAGAAGAGTATCCTACCACATGGGGGAAGGTGGGGTGTGTTGATGTGGTAGAAGTTAAATTCATTATGATTTCAAAGGTAACCGATACATGAGAGTATATGAGGGGGCTATAGGGAGAGTGGATGAGTTATAACGGGTCACACACTGTCTTTGATTCATGTCCAATTCATCAAAATTAAAGTGATAAAATAACCAATAAAATTCATCATGATTTTTTTTATTTTTTTTAGCTTTATTATATCAAAAGTGGTCCGATAAACAAACAAAAAATGGTGAATTTATCTAGACATGTGAAAAATATAGGGTAGGCATTCAATCTTAGATACAAGGCTAAAAACCCTTGTTTGCAACTTTGGAAAGGCAGCAATCTCATAAATAATGTGAAGGCTTGGAACATAACATGGTGTCTCCTTGCCATAAAAGACTCGACAAGATCAAAATATGTGGTCAAAACCATGAATAAACTCTCCATCTTGAGAAATTTTTGGAAAAGGAAAATCAGGGACAACCTAATCACCATGAAGCCATGTCCATGCAAGAGGAGGAAAGTGGAAAATAGCTAAACAATCTGCCTAAGTTTAGCTGCTCCAAGCTCAAATCTCCTTGTAGATCTTCAAGTTTGATGAGGTTTCCTAGATTTCAATCGATTATATTTATAAATGATAGTCTGGACAAGAAAAGTAGGGTTTTTAATCTCACTAAGTATGCACATTCAAACAGTTTTGATGCTTCCCGTAAACAAATAAGGTTTTGTAGGTATTAAGTTGCAGATCAGCTCCAACACCCTCAAGATCATGCCAATAGGTTAGGGATTTTGTCTCCACCACCATTAGGAGCTTTTCCTAGATCTTATATCCCCCCCCCCCCCCCCCCCATTGAAGAACTATAGTTGGAAATTCTCAAGATTCACCTAAAACCAATAGGTATTCCACTACCCCAGCCTCGTCAAATCTTTAATCATTATCAACATCAATAATGAAGAAAGCAAAGATAGATGGCATGGATGTCAATCAGACAAATTTTTCACTTTTTGGAATGGCCCTAAGAAATATTTACTCAATCTCTGTAACTGGCTACAGGAAAATTGAGAGGAATGGGTAAGTATTTCTCACTTTTTAGATAGAATTTTTTATTTACATTGTATAGATGAATATGTCAAAAAAGATTTTATATTTACCTCTGAGTGTTTTTTCAAAGGCCATGTTGTTAAATTCATGGAATGGTTCCCAAATTGTAGGGAAGAAGTTTTAGATTTGATGTTACCAACATGGTTTAGCATACAGTCTCTGTCCCTAGAGTTGCTTCATATAGAGATAATTAGAAACTGGGATCTACTATGGGAGATCTAATAGGTATAGACTCATCATTTCAGTATTGTAATAATTTTAAAATTATCATCAAAACTAAGATCAATCAATCTACTTGTATGCATAGGAAAGTAATTACAAACAATGCATCATATGATCTAAATTTGTATACCTTTCATGGTAAAATATCAAAAATTATAAGATTATATGACAATAGAAAGATCAGATTCAAGACATTGCCACTTACCTTAGAATGAGTTTCCAATGATGAGAATTAGGAAAAATAGGATACACCAAATGAATGTTGAACATAAGACTCCTGCACATTCCCATGAGAAGATGGACATTCATTCAGATCCTACATGCACAGAAAGGTTAGAGAATAGAGGGAAGATGGAGATGGTATCAACAGTAAGATTAAATCTTAATTTAGTTATAGTGATTGATCATAAAAAGAGTCCAGTACTTAAATAAGCTAACAAGGTAGTGGGAAAGCAAGAGTCAATGAGAGAGAAACAAAGAGCTTCAAATAGCAATAAAAGACAAAGTAAGATTGCAGTAGAAGATATAAAGAGTAGTGGGGGCACAAATTTATAGAACTCTTATGGAAAGACAATATCCAAAGATATGGAAAAGGAGAAGTCTAGTTCCATTGATTCTAAGAATCAGGAACTAAATATAAACTCCAGCATAGATAATATGGGCAAAAACTTATGTCTAACAGGTGAAGAAATCAAAGACAGAGAGACCTTAGTAGTACAGCCAACAAAGGCTTTATTCAAAAATGAAAAGGGTAGTATAGAGGATATAGAGAATTCACTCTTATTCAAATTAAATGAAGAAGGTGAAGAGGAATCAAAAATCCCAATGGAAGAAATTAAATCTGAACAACTTCATTTGCATGTAATAGAGGACAAAATAGTAGCACCTATCAAAGAGGTCCCTAATAGGTTGTTCAAATTTTGGTAGACTCCATCTAAGGAGAAGAATAGTGAGCTAAAGGGAGTAGGAGAACTTATTTCTAAAGAACTTTATGAGTTCTTAAATAAGGATAACATATGGGAAGAAGAATTAGAAAACATGTTCATATCAAAATTAGAAGAAGATAGCCTTGAATGACTAACTAAGGAATTAGTACAAGTGTTCATTTTTTAGAATATCAATAAAAATATTGAAGCTCAGAGAGAAGATTTAATTCAGAGAATACTCAAATCAGGAGGAGATAATTATACAGGTGAAGACTTAAAAAGAGACCTATTAAACATAGAGAATGAGGATAAAAATAAGAGACAAACTCAAAAAAGTGAAAATGGAACAAATACAGAGAAAAGGGATAAGGTTATGGGTATGGACATCATAAAAGGTTTAGATTCAGAGATGGGGAATCAATCAAGCCTAATAAATCAAATTCTAAGAGAACTAGAAAGTGAGGACACAAAAAGGAAATATAGCAGCAAGTTGATTGTAGCTCAAAATAAAATAAAAAACATGGAGCAGCTTGGGATTTAGATGAATCAGGAAGGTATAGATTCACCTATGTGCAGCAAAGTCAAAGGTAAAAGAAGAAGAAAATCTTTGAAGGAACTTAGGGAAGTGGATCGTTAGAACAAAGAATAGTAAAAGATAGATCAGATATTTAACAACATGAAAGGGAAGTGCCTTCTAAAGGATCCATGAAGATCTCAACATGGAATGTTAGGGGTTTGAATGCCCCTAGCAAGAAAAGACTTCTCAAGAAAAACCTAAAATCATTTGAATCAAAAATAATTTTTATTACAAGAAACAAAATTAAGTAATCTAGAAGGAATTAAATTAGGAAAGAAGTTAGGTCTCTAGAGTATCTCTCTACAAGAGTCTTTAGGTGCATCAGGGGGATTAGGATTCATTTGGAATACTTGGAAAGTAACATTAGATATTAAATAGTAATAATAACTGGATTAGTGGTGTAGTCAAGAGTTTGAAATCTAATCTCAAGTTTATTTTACTTAACATTTATGGTCCAATAAGTAATTTAGAGAAAAAATTAGTTTGGGAACAAATCAGTTTATTTATAAACGAATATAAGAATAGTCTGGTCTTACTAGGTGGAGATTTTAATACTATTCTAAACTTAGATGAAAAAGTAGGTGGAGTTCAACAGATCACGCAAGCTTCTAAAGAATTCAAAATATGATGTGACTCCCATAATCTAATTGATATTCCACTCACTAATGGGAATTTTACATGGTATAATAGACAGAAGGATTTTGCTTATATTGCTGAGAAATTAGATAAGTTCTTCATTAAAGGAGATTTGGATGTAAATAATCTAAATGTCCAAGCTTCCATTTTTCCAATTACGAGGTCAAACCATTTCCCAGTTAGAATTGAATTCTCTGAGCCACATAAACCTGCAAGGAATTTGTTTAAATGCGAAAAAATGTGGTTTTTAGATCATAGCTTTTTAGGAAATATTAAAGAATGGTGGTCACAAGGTAATTTTGAAGGATCTAAGATGTTTATCTTTGTCTCCAAAATAAAGATGCTTAAGGAGAAGATCCTTAAATGGAATAAAGAACACTTTAATAACATTTTTAAAGAAAAAATTGGTATTGAAGAAAGGCTAAAGGAATTAAATTTTGAAGTAATTAAGAATGGCATGAATAATGATAGCTACTTACTAGAAAAATAATTACTCACCAAAAAAGAGGAAATTTTATCCAAAGAAGAGATTTTTTGGAGGCAAAAATATTTGGAATGATGGTTCAATGAGGGGGATCAGAACACAAAATTCTTTCACAACTCTACCCTCTATAACAGAGCTAAGAGTAAAATTACTAGCATTAAAACCATTTGGGTATCTCAACTAATGATCCAAATGAAATTGCAAGAACCTTTGCGGATCATTTTCATAAAACTCTAAACAATTTTGAAGGGTCAAATAGAGAATCTCAATCTAATTTGCTCAAAGTTATTCCCAAAATTATAACAGCAAAAGATAACAAAGGTTTAAATAAACCTATCATGTTGGAAGAAGTTAGATCGATGGTATTTCAAATGAATTTGGATAAATCTATAAGCCCAGATGGTTTTCAAGCCTTCTTTTTCCAAAAATGTTGGGATATTATCAGTCTAGATCTGTGGAAAACCATTGAAGCATCAAGGAATGGTGGAGCACTACTATCAAAAATCAATTATACCTTTCTCACCATGATTCCCAAAAAGGTGAAGCCTAAGAGTCCTAGTTATTTTAGACTAATTGCGCTATGTAATACTATTTACAAAATATTTTCCAAGATATTAGCCAATAGATTAAAAAGTGTCCTTCCAAAAATTATATGTGAGGAACAAACAAGCTTTTTCCTAGGTAGATCTATTCTTGATGGCATCCTCATCATTCAAGAGACTATCCACTCTACTTGCAAAAATAAAGAGGCATGCATGTTCATGAAGCTTGACATCCAAAAAGCCTATGATAAAGGTTGAATGGCGATTTATTTATAAGACCCTAGAAGCTTTCAGTTTCTCTAATCAATAGATCAACCTTATTTTTAAATGCATATCATCTACTAAGATTTTAGTGCTTATTAATAGGTCTCCCGAAGGTTTTTTTTGAAACTTCGAGAGGGATTAGACAAGGAGATCCTTTATCTCCCTACCTCTATAAAATTATGGTTGAAACCTTTGGGAGAGCACTCACTGAGGCTTATAATAATAGGCAAATTAGAGGCATTACTATCACAAGAATATTTCTAATATCACCCATCAACAATATGCAGATGATACAATTTTGTCTGGCAATAACTCTTTAAAAGAAGCATGTGAGTTAAAATCCATCATAGAGAGTTACATGAAAGCATCTAGACAAAAAGTTAATGAGTTGAAATCTCATATTTACTTTTTGAATATGGATCCAAAAATAGAAAATCAGATCTGCAACGTTATGGGGTACAAAAAGGGTTTGTTCCCATGTAAGTACGTAGGCATTGAGTTAGAGAAAGGCGTAAAATCGAGTAAGATATGGGAGAGTACTTTGGAAAAATTGGATACTAGGATTGGTAGTTGGAAAGACAAATGGCTCTCAAAAGCTGGTAAGAGCATTAAGATAAGCTCTATTTTGCCAGCCATCCCAACTTACCCTCTTTCCTATCTACCTTTATCTTCGCGTCTTTTGCATAAATTTGAGCCTAAACTTAGAAATTTTCTTTGGAATGATTGTGAGGAACACAAAAATAGCTCTAATTAAATGGGATAATATTTGCAAACCTAAGGAGATGGGAGGATTAGGGATAAAGAATCTATAATAGCAAAATGAAGTATTAGGGGCTAAATTAATTTGGTGCCTCTATGAGGAGAGAGAACGTAAGTGGGAAAAGATTATATATAACAAGTATCTTAATGCTGATAATCCACTATCAATTTTTAGAATAAAGACCCTTCCTAAAGGCTTAGAGAGCTGGAACTTTATGATTACATCTCATTAGCAAATATCTAACTTGGAATGTCGGTAAGGGTGATGAGGCCCTATTTTGGGAGGACTATTGGGATGGGCACCCTCCATTAGACAATAATCTCATCCCCATAGAACTCAAAGAAAAATTAGTCACTCTATGGGGCAACGAAGGCAATAATTATAAGACAAAGAACATGAAGGAAGGATCTTCACGATGGATATGGAAACCTCTGGAGGACATAGCATTGGACCTAGTTGTAGTTAAGGCTTACGAAGAGATTACTCAAGTTAGGAAAGTCAAATAGCTTGAGAGAAATGATAAGCTTATTTGAGTGGCTTTGAATAATGGCCAATATAGTGTGAAAAATGGATACAAAGTAATGATACACTCACAGAGATGGGATGAAGTGGAAATTCCACTTAAACTCTATTGGGAACTTTCTTGTTTGCCAAAGGCACAATTTTTTTATGGTTGGCAAACCAAAATAGGATTTTGATGGCAGATAGATTCTGTAGATTTGGCTATGAAGGCCCTTCTAGGTGTGTTTTATGTAAGCTAAACTGTGAAGATTTTGATCACCTATTATACAGTCGTCCATTTTCCCAATCATGTTGGGAATAGCTTAGACATATGTTAGGTTGGTCTACGCCATTGCCTAAATCATTTATTGATCTCCTCAAAGTTTGGCCTACCAATCTATGTAAAGGAATTTATAGTAAACTCTGGAATATTAGTCCTTCCATTTTGATATGGGAAATTTGGAAAGAAAGGAATAGAAGAATTTCTATGATTCATAGTTAAAGCCAGAAGAGTTAATACTAAAAATAAAAGCTAGCATAGTTGAAACAACTAACACCCGTCTTAGAAAATCTAGGATAGAAGAATGCTCCTTTTCGATTTGGGATGATCACATGAAGAAGAATTAGTCAAATCTGATTAACCCTCCACTTGTCTATCTTAAGAAAAGAAAGGAGGCAAGGGAAACATGTAAATGGGCCCCCCCTTTGAAGGGATGGGTGAAACTTAATTTTTATGGGGCAGCTAAAGGCAACCCAGGAATAGCAGGTATTGGTTGCATAATTAATGATGATACAGGTAAGTGGATTGCCAAGAAAGCCATGTCTATTCATCCTACCACCAACAATTTGGCAAAACTTGAAGCATTAGAAAAAGGTCTACAGCTCTGTCAAAAGTTAGGGTTATCAAATGTAGTCGTTGAAGGTGACTCACAAATAGTCTTAAATGTAATAAGGAAATGAACAACCCCCAACTGGGTCCTTAACTCTAAGTTAGAAGAAGTTCTTGGGCTCGTAGATCAGTTTGCAGAAACCCAAATATGTCACATCTATTGAGAAGGCAATAAGAAGGTGGATTATTTAGCAAATGAGGGAGCTAATGATGTTAACTCCTTGGTTCTCAAAGATATGGTATAATCATCTCCAATTATATTTTTTACTTTATTTTTAGTTGCCTTTCTTTAGGCTTGACCTTTTAAATAATGGAATTTCAAAATAGATAGTTAATAGTAATAAGTTAATCCAATAATAAATGCAGCATAGGGTAGTATAGCATAATATAGTGAACATATATAGCCACCATAGATGGTATGTGGAAAGGCTAGCAGTTATAAGTTAAGTTTTGAAGCCCTTAGATACATTCCCTTATCATATATAGCGGGAACTCTTAATTCGACCTCGAATATATAGTGCTTGTTATGATTAACTCTCATATTGATTTTTCATCATTAATAATATAAGATTAATTCTACGGGTGTTATGACCCCTTCTAATGGGCGATCTGTGTTATGATTGCATTTGAGTGATGTCAAGTAACAAAGACAGTGGAGGAAGCATCAAGGTGTTTCAAGAGGATTTGAGGGGATTTTTGTTTTATTCTTTTGTTTCGACTTTTCTCGGTCCTTCTCACTGTACATGTTGTTGTCACAAGATGGATACATTTATTTGTGTCTTCCATACCTTAGAAGTCCACACCATGGCCTTCTAAGGAAATATTAAACTAAAAAGATGGAATAGGGTATTAAGGTCGATTGATGGGATGACACATATTGCAGTCAACAGGGCAATAGGAGAGGGTGTCTTCAAATATGATTTTACATGGAGGATGAATAGCGACATTGTTGGGATCTTCATCGGGTGTATGGCGAGAGTTAGAATAAGAAAATGGGAAATAGTGAGGCTCTACTTAAATATCTTTGATCCCACCTAGTGCCATGGTTTGATAGAAGTAGTCCTGAGCTTGGATGAGATGCTAAGAGTGCCCTTGCCCGAAATGTACATGAACCACCCACCAAGGAGCCTTATCGTGGCTAATATACCGAGGTAGCCTGCATTGGTAGTAAGGGACCAGGTAGCCTTCAATGAGGTATGGCCAAAAATGGAATCTTCTTTCCAATTCCTTCTTAGATGGAGAAAAATTAGGATGGACAATGGAATTGATTGGCTCAGGAACTATCTTAGTTTGTTTAATGCATACGTTCACCCGAGGGTTGGATTTGGTAAACTGGAGGCATTATACTTTTGTACTCCTAATATTGAGAAATCTAGAAGGGAGAAGTCCACCTTTGAATTTCCCCCCTATTTCAAGTCAGAAAACCCTAATGATGTTGCAGAAGTCATTATGGTGTTTAGGAAGAAATAAGGTGTGTTTGGTTTATTGGAAGACAGCTATGGTTTTTGGGTGAGTCAATCTCTCGGTTAGGTATTGTATGTGGGCATTATGATGGTTCTTCGTTAAGGAATTTTGATGATATCCTATTATTTTACTGGGTGGCTTTTAGTACGGTTAGTAGCTCATAGTTTCGATCGGGTCTCTACTTACCCAATAGGGATTTTGATTCAGTAGCAGTATGTTACCGCATTTTCTTCATATTGTAAAAATAGGGGGGATAGAGTAGTGGAGTTATGTTATATAAAAGACTCTAAAATTATGTAAATAACTCTATTCCTAATATATAAAGTGGATATTAGTAGTAATTATGATCTTTTCGAATTGATACATGGCAAGGTTTTTGCATTTTTAAGTTAATGGCATGGTCTTTATGCAATCTGATTCTTTTTTAGTGTAGTATGGGAAGACACTTAGAAATGTATGATTGGATTTTTATTGGTTGATGGTTACTTAAATTATTTGACCTATTATCTAAATCTATGGGTGGCACAGCAAGGAACTCTATTCACATATGAATCAGTTATGCAGTCCCATTTTTGTTTTTGCAAAGTGATTGATTCTCACGAGTTTTAGAGTATCAAGTTTGGCTACTCTCTTAAGTATGAAAGGATAATAATTTGATTGATTTGTTAACTATAATCTCCTATAGACTTCCATTCAAGTTAGTTTGATACATTGCTTCTAATCTAATTTCCAGCATGCTTGGAAGGACCATATAGTATTATTGTCTACGAAATTTGAATGTAAGCTTTTTAGTTTCAATGGAGGATAATAGCAGCATATGGTTATTTATAAGTATAGAGTTGTTTGTTTAACTTTGTTTTTTATTAGCGGTAGAATTATATGTATTAAGAGGTATATTAGAACATCTTAGTTCTCTTTCAAAGGATTTCTATTAGTTTTGAATTTAATTAAGGTTGAATTGACAATATGCTGATTTATATTGACAATATGATTTATAAACTAAGTAGGAAATGATAAAGTTTCTTAAAATGGATAAGGGAGATGATTACAAGTAGATTTGGGTGGTTAAAGAAGAAACAGTCTATTTGATCCATCCAAGGTATTTGATTGTTTATCTAATCAAGAATCTATTGAATAAGTTACTAGTAACCAATCTGATTGATCAACCTATAAGGAATCTGTGTTTATAGCAATCAGCCATGAATGGAGCAAATAGTATCGGTTGGTATGGTTCATAGGCAACAGTACACTATATGAAATAAGAGGAAAAAGATATAGTGATATCATGGATATTATCCATCTTGTTGTAACAATAACAGTTATGTAATATTTCTACTGGGGTATGCCCCTTTCATATTGTAATAATAAAGGACCACGGTCCTGGGCAAGAATGGGGGTTTTCTTCTCCATTATTTCCTACCAGTGCCCATTTGAATGGAGATATTATTTTGTATTTTATTTATTTTAATTAATAAAATCAAGGCTTTGGTCATTTATCAATCAAAAAAAAAATCAGCATGATTTTTTATCCTTTTAAAATATTTAAATAACTATCTTTATTTAGCTTAAATTGAGAATAAATAACAAAGGTTGTGTTGGCATGATGATGATAATTAAGGTGATCAAAAGTGCCAATTTGGTTAGATCAACATTCATATGTTTTCATTGTTGACAACTAGATGATCTACATGTGACAGGTATTGTCGGTAATCATATTGATCAGATAGGTAAAATGGTCAAGTATTTGATGTACTGGGTAAAGTAGAGATAATTTTGGTAATATGAATGTAATGAACCCTAATAATGTCCTACTTAATTTCTCTCAAAATTCAGAATCAAGGTTTATATTACATTCATTTCATTCTAAGAGAACTTCAACTCTTTATCATCATCATATATAGAAATAATAACTAACTTATAATGCATACTTAAGTTACCCCATAAGTTGCCCCATAGCCAAACCCTCATGAACTCCCTATCCTTTTAGTTGTATTAGTAAGAGATTAAATAATAAAGTTGGATAAGTATTATTACAACTATAATATTTCTAATTATTAAATCATTTCTATATTTAGATGCTTACATGTATACATATGTAGATACATTATGACTAATTTTATTTATTTATTTAATCATTATTTATTACCATTATATATGAATAATTATATATTATATATAATGAATTTATTGATTATTCATATTAAAATATCTCTTATGACCAAATTGATTCATAAATAACTATCCTATTTTCTATTAATCATATTCATAAAAGTTTTATATTTTAAAAATATGAATATAAAAAAAAATCAACTTTACATACCTTTTAGGAAGGGAAATTCTTTAATGTCTTTACATTTAATAATTTTCCACATATTTTTATACCTTTTATTCTAAGTGTCGCTTTCTTTTAAATTTTTTTCTTTATCATGATCTCTCACCCCAAAATATTTTCTTTTCCTTATATTATAATTTTTCCCTCTATTTTCTCTCCTTGATTTCCTCCTACATTTTTCCCATTATTTTCTCTTGTATTTCTTTTCTTTATTTCTCATTGAATAATGTACTCTCCTACTATTGTGCTTGTCATAGGCAATATTATTGCATTCACTTGTTTCAATTAGTTGATTATTTACACACATCAACAGTTATAATTTATTTCAATCTCATTTCAATATTTGTAAAGTTTATATTTTTTTATCAATAAATTTTATTATTAAAAATGATTTATCTAAAATTGTAATTAGTTCAATTCATTTGATCTTATAAGACCTATTGTTTTGGAGCTCTCTTTCCATATTACATTTTTAATAGGAATTTTTTTAGAAATTATTTATAAATATAGATATGTATTTTAATTAATTTATTACCTCATTTTTTAGTTTTTCATCTAATTTAGTATATATAAATTATCTTGTAAAAACTCATTTAATAGCAAGAACATTAAGAAAAAAAATCAAATAACTGAGAAATACACCTACATTTGATAAGCTTCTTACCTCATCCTAATATTCAAGCTCGAGATAATAATGACATAAAGGAAAGCACTTAAATAAAATGATAAATTTGTAATTATATTCATGGATCAGCCGCGGTTAATCTACCTACACTGAAAAATATTTTTTAAGCTTCTTACCTCATCCTAATATTCAAGCTCGAGATAATAATGACATAAAGGAAAGCACTTAAATAAAATGGTAAATTTGTAATTATATTCATGGATCAACCGCGAGATGGTTAATCTACCTACACTGAAACATATTTTTTTTCAAATTTAAAGCATTGATTAGCCCGTTTTTATTATAGAAAGCATGTTAGCTTAATTGAATATATTTTGTAGTTTTTCTTTTAATGCTTGTCATTCTTGACGTAGGCAGTATATTGCAATCACCATTAATCTTTTCAATGAGAACCAACCAGATGCAAGTATTTTTTTTTTTTAAATTTAAAATTTTGATTTTTACAATATTTATCTGTGAAATTTTCTCATACAGATGGAGTCTTATAAGAGCAGATTCTAAGCAGGCACTACCTAATATTTTAGTGTGCTTCTTTAATAAATAAAAATAACATTGTATGAATTTTTTTTTGAGTTTATATATTTTAGCATACAATAGTATTAACTTTGATAATTATTAATGCTATAAGCTATTTATACATAAACAAACAAGTGAAAAGGTAAAAAAATTA